>CM077163.1:86516877-87116877 GCA_039583875.1 Platanthera guangdongensis
TTTTTTTGTATGGTAATTTGAAATGAGGTGGGGCTAGCGGCGTGAAGGCGGCTTCTCGCCAGCGATTCAGTTGGAGAAGTAGAAGCGGAACAAATCAAGAAAATCATTTATCATCAAATCAGAGAGGTGGACGGGAGGACTCTTCACTTAAATGTAGTGATTCAGTTGGAGCAGTATAAGAAATAAAATCAGGAAATTCCTTTTCGAAATCAGAGAGGTGAGAGGACTCTTCACTTACGAACATTTACAAAGAAACATGAGTCATCATTGGATAGGGTGTTTTTCATCGAGGGGGTGATAGAGAAAGTTACTTCGTCGTCGCCTACTCGAAGGAAGAGCTTACCATTGCTTACATCAATGATAGCTCGGGAGGTGGCAAGGAAGGGTCGGCCAAGGATCAGGGGAACCTCGACGTCTTCTTCGATGTCCAATATGACAAAGTCCACCGGGAAGATGAACTTGTCGACTTTTACTAGGACGTCCTCCACTATACCTAACGGGTATTTGACGGATCTATCAGCGAGCTGGATACTCATGCTTCTGGGGTTGATACAACCAATTCCCAACTTTCGAAACAATGAGTGGGGCATAAGATTAATACTCGCTCCTAGGTCTGCTAATGCGTTCATGACAAAAAGATCACCAAAGATACATGGGATAGAGAAACTACCCGGGTCACTGATTATCTTCGGTAGTCCGTTTGTCAAGACCGCCGAACACTCGACATTTAACGTGACATGCGAAAGATTCTCTAACTTCTTTTTGTTGGTCAGGAGGTCCTTAATATACTTAGCGTACTTCGGCATCTGGGATATGGCTTCGTGGAAGGGCAGATTTATGTGGATTTGTTTAAACATTTCCAAGAAACGAGTGTATTGATCGTCCTGACGTTGTTTATTAAGTTTGAAAGGGTATGGTGGGGTTGGATTATTTTTAAAAGTGGGTGGTAGAGTGAGTTCTTTTTCTAAAATAGGGTTGATAACTTCTTCAGCAGAGGGTGGAGTTTTTAAAATGGGAGCGGAGCTTTGATTTTTTAAAAAAGGAGCGGAGCTTGCCTCAGGCTCTTCACTTACCATGCTAGGAACTTGCTTCCCACTCCGAAGAGTTATAGCTTTTGCTTGCTCTCTCGGGTTGGGCTCGGTATTGGAAGGAAGATACCCGAGGGCCGCTCAGAAATTATTTTAGCGAGCTGTCCTACTTGATTTTCCAAATTTTTGACGCTTCCAGTCAAGGTTCTTATCGTAGCGTCATTAGCATTCATGTATTTTGAAAACATTTCCTCCAAACTTGGAGGTTTTGGAAAACTTTGAGGAGGTGGTGGTGGTGCAGAAAAATCGATTTGTGGTGGCGGGCGCACAGCATTCGATGGATTACTCCATGAAAAATTCGGGTGATTTCTTAAAGCAGGATTATAATTATTCGGAAAAGTAAAACTAGGAGGATGAAGATTCGCAACAGAAAAAATATTAAAAGCGTTTCTAGGTGGATTATTTACATAATCCAAATGTTCGGGGGAAGGAGTTGCAGATTCCCATACCTGAGGGGCGGAGGCTGCAGTCATCTCCGTAATTTTTTTGCTTAATATTTCAACTTGCAGAGCGAGCTGGGAGACGTTGTCCACTTCAAAGATACCTGCAGGTTTGTTTGGGCGGGGACCAGGCACATTCTACCGGTAAGTGTACATGGCCATGTCCTCAAACTGCTCAAGAGCTACTTCCGGGGTCTTATGGTTTAAAGTACCGCCAGAAGCTGCGTCTATCATTTGCTTTGTGCTTTGATTTAGCCCATTACAGAACATCTGCACCTGCAACCATACAGGTAGAGCGTGATGTGGGCATCATCTTAATAATTCTTTGAATTTTTCATAAGTTTCATATAGGGTTTCAGAGTCTATTTGTCCATAAGCAGAAATGTCGTTCCTAAGTTTTGTGATTTTAGCTGGCGGAAAATACTTCGCCAAAAAATTTTTCAGTTAATTGATTCCAGGTTGTGATGCTATTTTTAGGTAGAGTGTTCAGCCACTGCTTAGCCTTAGTTCTAAGGGAGAAAGGAAATAATCTTTGCCTAATAGCATCATTTGTGACACCATTTATCTTGAAGGTGTCACAAATCTCAAGAAAGCTGGCTATGTGTGCATTCAGATCTTCATCTTGAAGCCCGTCAAATTGCACATACTGCTGCACCATTTGAATTATGCTAGGCTTCAGTTTGAAATTATTATTTGCTATTGCAGGGCGAACTATACTAGATTCTGTACCCTCGAGATTCGATCATGCATAATAGGACATATGTCTTTGCACGGCTTCCTCCACGTTGGGTTCTTCCATTCTTAAAGTAGAAAATGACTCGGAATCCTCAACCGGCACTTGGGTAGTAGGGCCTTGAAATCGCGATCTTCTCCGAAGAGTACGCTCAATTTCATGGTCCAGGTCCAAAATAACCGACGGACTACCGCGGGTTATACACTAGAAGAATAGAAGAGAAGAAAGAAGAATAAAATAAACTAGAAAAAGAGAGCTAATGATGTTTGTTTTTTTTTTGAAATAGATTTTTTTATGTTTTAACTCCCGAACTTCCCAAGGGCTACCCGGTGAAGGGTTCGTAAGGTACTGGACAAGATAGTGGCATTTAGAGCCACTTTGCGCTTTTCGAGAGAGTTAGGTGGTGTAGAAAAATTTGTGATGTGGGTTTCTATTAAGAGCGGTACTTAATAACTTTAAGAAGGAGGGTGAGAAAGAGAAGTGATAAAATTAATAGATTCGTGTTTCCAAATTATTAACAGAAGTTGCTTCCCCGGCAACGGCGCCAAAAACTTGGTGGCTACTGATATTCGCAAGGAGAAAAAAAACCAAACTAACAATCCAACAAGGCAAGTATAGCTATCGAAATGCAGCTATGGGACACAAGTGTCGTATTAAAATCCGGGAACCATTAATTAAACTTACTCACACGAAAACCATTATCTTATCGAAGAATGTTTTAGGGTTTAAGAGATTACTAAAATGTGATTGAGGAGAGAAGTATTATGCTAAGAAAGAAAATCTTGCGGTTAAATAAAGAGCTATTAAAACGATTACAGCGAAGGATTAAGACAATGAAAGAGAAGAGCACTCGATTGAGGATCACCTCGGTTAAAGTTGATTAAGAAATGCGAAAATGAACTTTTACTTAATAAAGCTAAAACCTTGACCGTGGAGGTTACATAAGCGTAAACACGCTTCTCTCAAAGCCGTGCCTACCTGAGTTTAGGAAGGTTCAACCGAACTCTCGTCCGATCGGAGATTTAAAGCTCGCTTTAAGCTGTGAACCACTCTATTGGATTTCACACCAATCCAGGAGATTTAACGTCTGCCTCTCTCGAGGGGTGCGTGCAACTCTCTTTACTCTTGAGTGCTTACTTCAAACTATCAGCCTCTCGGCTAGCCAAGAATGAAAGCTAATGATTGAAAATATACATATTGATGATATATCTCCAAGTAGGGTTTTAATCAAGAGTAATTCAAGGTATAACTTTAGAAAGAAAAAGTAGAGTTGAAGCATCATAACTTAATCAACTCGAACCTCGAATCATCAAGATCGAGTGCAAGGAGGATTAGTTACTCATGGTGAAATGGAGAAAAGGATATGCATAGAAGAAAATAATGAAAACAAAGTAGAAACGAAAAAGAAAACAACACTTCTTTATTAATGGAAACAGGGATCTTACAACTTGAAAACCAGATATTACAAGTGCATGGAAAGTAAACTACACTATCATTAACATTATGCTACAGAAAGAAGCTAGGAGCTAATACAGGGAAAGCATTAAGCTAGAGATAAGAAGAGCTAAAAATGAAGAGACATGCTTGAAAAAGTTCAAAAATACAAAGGACAGAACCTCTCCCCTGAATCCCAAAAGGTGCCCTGAACCCTTGGAAATGGGCCCTATTTATAGATTTTTTTCGGGTCGGGTCACGCCCCCCTGTCACGCCCGGGTCGCGCGTGACCCTGGGGCGTGACAAATTCGGTGCGACTTTTTCGGGCTGGAATTTAATTCTAGCGATGTAGCTGAAGTACACGCCCAAATGTCACGGCCTGGTAGGGCGTATACCGGGGGCGTATTCTTTGCGGTGTGACTTTGTTGAGCTGGAATTGAATGCTGGAGGTGACGGGTGGTATTGCTGGAGTACACGCCCGAATGTCACGCCCTGGTAGGGCGTGTACCTGGGGCGTGTCCATTGCGGTGCGATGGTGGAGCGGGAAAAAGAGCGCGTTGTGGCGATTCCTCGGAACTTGGGGACACGCCTCTAGAACACGCCCGTATCGGATGTGACATGAGCATGACAGAGGGCGTGTACACTAAGTTTCTACGGAATGCAGTTTTGGACCAATTGCTTCATTCCTCTGGGTTACACGCCCTAGTTACACGCCCGGGTAGGGCGTGACCAGGGGGCGTGTCACAGCAAAATTCAGCTGAAAGCCGTAAAAACCTGCAAAAAGCAGAAAAATGCATTAGCGACAAAAATATATACAAAGGTGAATCAATATAAGCACTTTACAAGACATGATTTGCTTTGAAACCCTGAAAATGCCCTAACAAAATTGACTATAAACTGTATTATCACAAACTATCAGTTCTACAATAGTTAGCAGTAAAGTAAACAAGAAGAATAAGAAGCACAAGTAAGAAAGATAAAGTAAGAAATAAGTAACCTTAAATTATATGAATGCACATATAAACTTATAAGTTAAGGGGTCTTCTACAAGGCTCCCATCATGTAAAAAGTCTCATACCAATTTATACGTTGTGGTGTCAGTTGTATGCAAGTATGAGTGTAGTGATATGCTATGCCATGGTTCATGCAAGTGCAACTCATGCGCACGACTCTATGCGCACAGACCTTTAGTTCCTCCTTTCTAGAGCTAATACCTCCCAAGATACCTCCGTAGTGGCAAACGGAAGTGGTGGGTTGGGCCTCGCCCACCTCTAAACCGGTAATAGCGCTACCAGTCATACCTATCATATGCCTCGACGCTGGTGCACTAAGCGGAGCTCCTGCGTACTCTTGCCGACTGGACCGCTGGACTTTATTTGGCTAAGTGCAAAACCACACTTGCCGAGGCAACGTATTACCGTCAGTGCTTAGACACTCCAACACCGATGACCCACCATCTTATAATTTATGCACATGCAATCTTGATGTATCACCACCGAGCTAAAGCTCCCCGGACTAACTTGTCCGTCACAAATATCTACCGAGCCAAAGCTCACCGGACTATCCTGTCCGAGCATCTACCATCCAAACCTACCATCCGGATGGCAATTCAAACTAACCTAACCAACCTCTCGAGATACCGGGGTGTGTGAATGTGAAACCCTAGTTATATTAGTTTCTCTTGTAATTTATTATTCCTACTATTTAGGTTTGCCGAGGACTGCCCAAGGTATTCGTCGTGAAGGGCTCTCCAGGGCACTAGGACATATGATGGTAGCTGAAGCCCACCATTCCCATTCTCAAGGCACTTAATATTATTGGTTGTTACCCAACACCCAATCCCTTTAAGTTTTACTGGATCTAACCCCAGTGTATTTTGACTCTTTCTCTCTCCATGGGGAAGACGATGTTTCGTCGACCCCGAGCATCTCTTAACACTAACCGAACTTCTCGCACCTTATCACTACACCCGATGATAATATCATTTCACTTACCTGATCAATACACTGATATCCCAACTCCCTAGATACATTTGGCACCATATTATGACTTCTGCAGATTTACTAAACACAGGCCATCCTAAGCTATACGGCGTGTACAATGGGTGGTACTCAAAATAATAATCCAATATCCCTATAATAATTATTGGGCGTCTATCATGACATGTTTAGCCTAAATTTAGAAGTCCATAATTTTCTTAATTTATCTGATAATTCATTTAATTTTTCTAGTAATCCAAAAGCCCAAGTTTGAACATGAAATAGCAATAACAGACATGCAAATGCTCCACAAAATTTGAGATAAATACAAGATGAATATTTGACATAGCATACAGAGTCTCCAAATTTTTCAGTAAGGTTTAAGTCGTTAACCCTAATTTTAAATATAACCCACATTAATCATTTATAAGAGACAAGTACAGCAAGAATACTTCCAAAAATTCTGAGAAAATGCAACCATGTGCATAATGATCAATAAGCACACTAGCCCAAGTTTCATACTTTTCTAGTGAACAAAGAACTCTAAACCTCATTTTGATCAATAATCCAAATTGGTAATTAAATGCACTAAGTATAGAAATTATTCATTTACAAACTGTAACAAAATCTCCATATGAGCATATTTAGGGTTGACCTAGGAACACTACTGATCAAGTTCCATAATTTTTCAGGAAACAATGAGCTCTGAATAAATTATTGAACAAGTTTCCAAATTTATGAGCTTGTGAAGTAGGTACCGTAATTATGTATTTAAAAATTCTAATAAAAATTCATACTTGAGCATATTGGTCTAAAACTCCCTCTACCTAATTTTCATGACTTTCCAATGGACAGTGAATTCACAATATCAAAATAATTAAGTAGGGCTAACTCATGCATTACAAAGGAAGTACCAAGATTAATGTTCCAAAATTCCTGATTAAATTTCCAGAGGTTCATACTAACCCTATGACTACACTACCCATGTTTCATCACTGTTCAATGAGTTTTAATAACCTATTCTGTCACTATAAGGTTTGTGCCATAAACTAGGGTTAGGGTTTTGAGGGGTTTAACAACTTCTAAATGCAATAAGATTTCTACTAGAGGACTCTAACTACCCTAGAATCCTCTCCAACAAATTTCAAATCATTTCAAGATCTTTTGACCACGTTCCCTTCACAAGACACCAAAGATCATCCTTAGGGTTTGGACTTGGGTCCTAGCGCAAATATACCCCAATCCACCCCATCTTCCATTGGAGGGTGTTAAAAGTCATGCCAAGTCAGTGGCCCAAATTTCAACCTCTGTTGAGGTGGTTTGACCACCTAAACCCACAAGTGCACTTTTGACCTAAAAACCCATCATTAGGGCTAGGCTAGGGTTTGTCCATTTCCCAACCAAATCAACTCAAAATAAGATGAAACTTTATACACAGCCTCCAGAATACCCCAATGACTACTCACCAAAATTTGGGAGGGTTTGGACTTCATTACAGCACCTAATTAATTTACACTAAGGTTATTAAATTTTTCACAAAACTATAGACAATTAATGTCCAAAAATTCTGATTTTTGGACAGTATTAGAGGAAGGTTATGAAAAGCCTATTTGGAAATTTCAAGGCATTTGGGTGAGTGGTTAAAGGTGCGGATTAATTTTTGTGTCTGGTCACCCCTATGTATAGGTTGCAACATTTTTGGCGTTGTGGTCAGACCACTTGACCAAATTTGGTAAGTCAATTTTCAATTACAGTTAACCCATAGGGCTACAACTTTCATGTTTGACATTTTCTCATACAGAGCCTCTAGGTATTTTTAACATTTATTTCAAGGTACTGCAGTTTTTGTGACAGAAATATACAAAATAACCTATTTAAATTAACATAAAGTGATGATCAGCACATATCTTGACGCACGATCCCATGGCACTGGACTCATCTTCGTCATCGAGCCGACGATCCCGATTCTCCTGTCCTAGAGCTTCTTCCAGGTGCCACAGCCGGTCATCCGGCCACCTCCTTGGCCGGTCACCGCCACCACCACCTCCGTTGAGGTGGTGGCTATCGCCAGGCGGTGGCACAGCCGCCGGTGAGGCGGATTCTGGCGATCCCGATGGGATTAAAAAATGCGAAAAACCAGGAATTTACAAACTTTGATCGGGCTCAATTGAGCCTGTTTCCCATCCTAAATGATTCATATGATCTACCCATAAGAAGAGGAGAAGGGGAGGACCTTGCTTGCGGCCTGGAGACGCATCGATCGTCGGGATGCCATTATTGGTGGAAGTGTCATCGACGCTCTGCAATACCATAGTGAAATTGTTTGTCTCCTTTTGACAAGGTGTGGAAACGAAAGCTTGGAGCATAGGGAGGCTTTTATAATAATAAAAAGGGGGAGGGGAGGGGTCTAGCTGGTGGTGGCCATTAATGGCCTCTTAAGGTGATTCTCGGCCATGGTGTGTGTGTGGGGGGGGGGGGTGAATTTGGGCTCAATCCAGCCGGGCATCGACTGGAAACTTCTCCTCTTCCCTAGAGGAGTTGAATCCAGCCCTTAATGGATGGATGGAAGGGTCAAGGCTTCAATGGCCATTAATGTCCATTAAAGGCACATTTCAGCCATGGTGGGGTGGCACTGTTCCGGCCATGAACAGCCACCAAAATGGCCCCCCTGCTCTTCCTAAATTAAGTGGGTAGTTGGATCAGCCAATGAAAAATGGCCCTTGGCCTCCTTGGCCATGAATAGTTCCATTTCACCCTTTTATCTCTCCTCCATTAAAGGGAGGTTGGAGTTTTCTCTCTCCTAGTCATCTAGGTTGACCTTGCTGACCACACCAGTATATCGACAGCCCATTAACCCATAATTTCCATGGAAATAAGGTTAGCCCATGTGGAAAGATGGCTTGAGCTTAGGTTAGCCCATTTGAGCTAAGTTTGACTTAACCTAGCTTAGTGTTGACTTTGGTCAATTTAACCTTTTGAGTTGTCATTAATGGGTCATTGGTGACCCAATGGACTCCCCTAAGGTCTAGGTAGGGTTGGGTATGGTTGACTTGGCACTTTGGAGGTCACCTGCCCTTATGAAGGGTACTTTGACCAAATTAGGGCTAGGGTTGACTTTGGTCAACCTAAACTCTTTGGTTGACCCCAATGGGTCCTTCGTGGCCGATTGACCTCACTTTAGGGTTAGGAGGGCAAGGGTCGGTTCCACTTGGCTAGGGGAAGGTCAATTGACCCTAAGTAGGCTTGTTTGACCCATTTAGGGTTACGGTTGACTTAGGTCAACTTAACCACTTTGACTGCCCATAGTGGGTCCTTAGTGGCCCTATGGACTACCCAAGGTGTTAGGGGTGTTGTGATAGGGTCATGAGATCAAGGTGTAGCCCTAAAGTCAGACCTTAGGTCTAAATGTTGAGGATGAGTTATTGGCAGACCAAGGTGATTTTCACCTTGTCCCTTATTCACTTGGTCCTTTGAGCTTCTGATGGTTTTGCCATGACCTTGTCATGAGAAAACAAAATCCTAGGGGTGTAGTTGTTTGAGGGATGTTACAATCGCAGTTGTATCTGATTATCCTGACGTGTTCCCTGACGATCTCCCTGGAGACCCGCCTCAGCGAAAGATCGACTTCACTATTGAGCTGGTGCCAGGTGCCAAACCTGTGTCATGCACTCCGTATCAGTTAGTGCATAAGAAAATGGCAGAACTGAAAGTGCAACTTCAAGAACTATTGGAACAGGGTTATGTGGGTCCAAGTTCGTCGCCTTGGAGTGCGCTAGTCCTCTTTGTTAAGAAGAAGGATGGAAGTTTACGACTTTGAATCGATTATTGGGAGTTGAATAAGTTAACGGAGTAGAATAAGTATCTGATCGCAAGGATTGATGATCTGTTTGACCAGCTGGTGTGGTCGACTGTGAACTTGTGCGAACAGAAAAAGGTAGAACGGAAATTTGGAGTAAAATAATTTTATTATCCAAAAAGTATCTCCACCTATTTGGGTGAGGTCACCAATTACAGAGACACAATATTTACAAAGAAAGAAAAATATATCTGGTAGAAAACTTTAAAATATGCAGCAGATATATATCTACAAAGAGATTTGTATCATGAAATAAATAAGCTGTTTAAAACAACAGAAAGAATAAGCAGTTAAAATTCATTTCGTCTGCTTTGGCTCTTTTTGCTTAACCTATTTAGCTTTATCACCAGGCTGTGTAATCTTGATTTCTCTATTTGGATTGGCTGCTTGAGTCTTTGTCATTGTCATACCAGCAGCTCCAATAATATTCAGGGAAGTGGCGCTTGGCACCACATCTTCTGGATGTAATTTCATATAGTCATCAACATTAAAAAATTTGTTAGCTTTGGCAAACCTGTTAAGTTCCTCCTTCCTGTATTTGGACATTGTTGAGTATTGAGATGGATCCTTTCCCTCAGCTTTGGCTTTGTTGATCATAGATAGACCAACCAATTCTTGGAACCTGGCCATCCTTACAGTTGTAGTTGTTTCTGGGTCCTCCAAAGGTACAGGAGGAGATACAAGTCTCTTTGGACTTTCAGCCTTTTGATGTTCAGTAGTTTGTTGTATATGTTGATGTCGACGTTGATGTTATTGCTGCTTACCTGAGGAGTTTTGCCTGTGTTGGCTGCTTCCAGAAGAGGAGGAGGATCTACCCTGATGCCTCTGATAGGTTTGATACTGGGTAGTCCTTTTAGATGAAGAGCCTGAAGCACCAACAACAGGTGGAGGAGGTGGAGGAGGATCCTTCCTGTATCTCTGTGGAGGAGGAGAATACTTCCTGCTTTTCTTCATTTCTTTCTATTGATTCTTGGATAGCCACATCCAAGATGGCATGCCCTTGTATGGAGTAATATTCTAAAGAATATAGTATGTAGTGTCATGTGTTGGGTTTGGCTTTGGAGCAGGAGGTGGAGGAGCTTTCCTCTTCTTAGAAAGTTTCTTTTTCTTAGCAGATGGAGTGTCATCTGAATCCTCTTCATCATCATCATCCGAAGAGTACTATGGATTATCATATAAAGCATTAATCTCTTTCAATGATTCTATAGATATCAATAATTGTTCAGCCTGGGGAGGAACATGAGGAAGAGGTGGAGCTAGAGCTGGAGAATTGAGTGCATTAGTGCTTTCAGTAACTGATTTATTCTCTTCTTCAATATCGACCATGATCAACTCATCAAGATTAGGCATGGGGCTATCATCCATAATGAATGTTGGAGCAGAGATAACTTTGGGAGGGTATGAAGTAATACAGCAATCAGCTCTTGGTGGAGATGGAATAACAGGAGCCTCTATAATAGCAAAACTAGCCTTGAGTTGCTTGGCAACTTTGGAGCATATTGGGGAGGTATAGGGAACTATAGTCATGGATGGCTTTATGCTGTATTCTGGAAGAGAATTTAAGTAAACTGTATCTAAAATTTTCAACAAATTCACAATATCTACTGTGGAATTTATTATATAATCACAAACAGTCTTTATTTCTTCTATGACTGTCTCATCCAGATCCATATCAGAGTCAATAAAATTAATTAAATCAAACAAATCATCAGCTTTTGCTTCTACTGCTGCTTCTGCTGCTGCTGCTTCTGCTACTGCTTCTACTTCTTCACAGAGTATCTCCCCCTGCCTGGTTTCAGTGGGAACTGGAGCCAGGCCCTTGAATGAAGAAGGAGGGATGGAGAGAACAAATATTTGAGCATCAATAGAAGAGATGGAAGAAGCAAGAGGGGAAATAGCCTCTGCTATGAGGGTTCTGAGGAGGGGAGTGAGAAGTGCTATAATAGGTGGAATGATGGAGGGGTCCAGTTGTAGGAATGCAGGAGGTGTCTCAGTGGATACAGAAGAGTGGATGGAAGATGATGGTGGGGGAGGGGGTGGAAAGTCTTCCATGGGTTCATCTGGGGAAGAAGGGATATGAAGGGAGATGAAAGCAGATTGAATGATGGTGGGGATGACAGATTGGAAAGTGGAATATCAGCCAAATGTGGTGGTAGTGGATATGAGGGTGGGGATGGAATTGGTGTACTATGTTGTGATGGAGTTGGTGTACCATGGGGGATGGAGGTGGAGGAATGTGGACTGTGGTATGGAATAGGGAATGAACTGGTGAGGGGAGTAAGTGTACCATTTGAGGGTGACTCTGGATGGCTGGAGGTGGTGGAGGTGGAGTATGGACATCGTCAGTAGGGAGGGGAGTGGCTAGAACAGTGCTTGTACTCTCAGAAGTCCTGAAAGAAGAGGATGAAGCCTTGGATGGCTTGGTGATGTTCCTCTCCCACCTACCAAAGAGGGCATAGGTGAGCCTCATGGAGGCATTACTGAATATGGTCGGTGTGACCAGTGATTCAGTAGTCGTTTCCCGAAGGAAGATTCCCAGAATCCTTCCAAAACACACCTCCTTCGTAGTGTTCTTTATCCTGATCAGCTCAAACAAATCTTAGCCCAATTTATAGTCTTCTTATTCACCACAACACACATCACCAGAAATTGATGCCTGGTGATGTAATCATGGGCTGTGTGCTTACCCAACAGCACCTTTCCCACAATATCTGCTAGAAACTTATATTCAGCAGATAAGTGTTTCTTTAGCAGCTTGTTGGGGGTTTCTCCAGAATAACCTATTTTATTTAACATTTCATCAAATTCTTCATTATCAGTCTCCAACTCTGCTTCACCATTAGTTAATCAAAAAATTCCAGTCAAGACGGCGGGGGTAAGAGAGACTTCATTACCCGATATTGTGCCTATCATGGTGTTTTCATCTGTGGTGGAGGAAGTGTAGACCCATTCCCCGTTCTCAATGTTGGCTATCTTGATTCTAGTGGTCATCAAATTCTTCAACTGCTGATCTTCAAGCAGTTTCAGAATGTCCAGGAAGATAGGATCCAAGTGTTGAAATGACTCAAAATTTATATCAAATCCAGTATCAAACTTCATGGCTACAAGACTGCCTGCGGGAATCGCCATGAGTGCGCCTGCAACAAACACAAAAGGAATCAAGTGCAATGGAACTGAAAGAGCGGGACGGAGGTCGAAGAAAAACCTAGATATAAGATTTTTCAGAATATGAATCGACAAACTCCGTTCAGTGAAACTTAAAGAATTCTTCAATCTGAGGTCGACGAAATATTTTGTAGTTAAATAGTTTATCGATCTTAGTTTGAAGATTTGAAAGCATTTCGTCGAGCTTTGTTCGACGAAAAATTTTTTGAATCAGATTCGTCGATCTCCGTTCGACGAAAACTGTTTCACTAAGAAGTGATCATTGAACTCCGTTCGACGAACTCTTCACGATGGGTTCACAGATCGTCGATCTCCATTCGACGAACTGTCAATAGATCGTCGACCACAGACAGAAATTAAATTAAAGCTTCTCCATTTATCATTCCAAGCTAATTTATAAAGAACAAGTGATTTCTTTCATCCAAGGGTTTGGTGAAAATATCTACTCTTTGTAAATTAGTGTAGATATAGACAAGTTTAATTTTGTTTTTGTCTACACACTCTAATGAAATGATGTGTAATGTCTATTTGCTTGGTCCTACTGTGATGGACAGAACTTTGTGCTATGGATATAGCACTTGTGTTATCACATAAGAGAGTTGAATTATTTAAGTTGAACCCATAGTCCAGGAGTTGGTTTTGAATCCACAACATCTGCGAACAACAACTACCAACTGTAATATATTCTCCTTTAGCAGTTGAAGTAGACACAGATGAATGTTTCTTCCAAAACTAAGACACTAATCTCATACCAAGGAACTGTCAAGTCCCTGAGGTACTTTTTCTGTCGACCCTGCATCTAGCAAAGTCAGCATCTAAGTATCCAGTTAACTCAAATTCTGACACAGTAGGATATCAGAGTCCTAGACTAGGACAACTCTTTATATATCTTAAAATTCTTATTAGGAAAACTAGGTGAGATTCTTTAGGGTTCACTTAGAACCTAGCACAAAGACATGTAGCAAACATTATGTCAGGTCTGCTAGTTGTAAGGTATAATAGGGACCCAACAATGCCCCTATATAATTTCTGATCAACAGGTTTCCCATGATCATCAGAATCTATTACAGCATTAGTGGCCATGAGTGTTTTCTTTGCTGAGGCATCAGCCATCAAAAACTTTTTAATAACTCTTTGACATACTTATCGTGGGATATGAAGATACCATCAGGTAGCTGCTTCACTTGGAGACCAAGGAAGTAGGAGAGCTCACCCATGCTACTCATTTCAAACTTTGAATGCATGAGGTCAGAGAACTTCTTGCATAGTTTGGAATCAGTAGACCCAAATATAATGCCATCTACATCAATTTGCACTAACAATATGTGATCCTTATGGTGCCTAGTGAATAATGTTCTATCTACAATGCCTCTAGTAAATTTATGCTCTATCAGGAAGCTAGCTAAGGTCTCATAACAAGCTCTTGGAGCTTACTTTTAACCATAAAGAGCTTTATGCAATCTAAAGACATATGAAAGATAAGTTGGAGAGATAAAACCTGGAGGTTATTCAACATAAACCTCTTCTTTAAGTACTCCATTCAGAAAGGCACACTTGACATCCATCTGATAGACTTTGAACTTCTTGTAGGCAGCATAATAAAGAAAGATCCTGATAGCTTCTAACCTTGCAACTGGTGCAAAAGTTTGATCATAGTCTTTTCCTTCTTCTTTCCTATAAACTTGAGCAACAAGCCTAGCCTTGTTTCTCACAATTACACCTTGGGAATTTAGCTTGTTTCTATATACCCATTTATTTCCAATGACTGGGTAGTATTTGGGTCTTGGAACAAAATCCCAAACTCTACATCTCTCAAATTGATTGAGTTCATCTTGCATTGTAATGATCTAGTGGGGATCTTGCTCAGCATCTTTTATGGATTGAGGCTCAACTTGACAGAGAAAACAGGTATGCCTCACATCTTGGTTGACCTGATGCCTTGTCTGTGCACCTACAGACATGTCACCATTCACTTGAGATCTAGGGTGACCACTTAGTGTGACAAGATCAGTGGGTGGAGTTGGTTCAGTAACTGCATGTGAATTTAATTCCTCTTGTGGAATAATGTTTGCTATTGAAGGAATTTCAACTTCTTCCATAAGTTCTCCTTCACTGTCTTCATCAGCTTGTGGAGTAGGAGGTGATATAACCTCTTATGGAAGGTTCAACTCATCCGATTTCTCACACAAGTGAGGTACCTGCAAAGTGCTATTGGTAGAAATGTCCTCCTTATAAGATATGTTAGCCTCATCAAAAGTTACATGAATTGATTCCTCAATTTTTAATGAAGATTTATTAAACAACCTATAAGCTTTAGTGACTTGGAAATATCCTAGAAAAATTTCCTCTTCAGCCTTAGCTTCAAACTTTCTATTATACTTCTTGTTATTATTATGAATATAACTTATGCAACCAAATACTTTAAAATAGGTGATTTTAGATTTCTTCCCTTTGAGTAATTTATAGGGAGTCTTATTCTTAAGTTTATGTATCAAACTCCTGTTCAGTATATAGTTTGTTGTGCTTACAGCCTCTGCCCAAAAGGATAGGGGCATGTAAGAATCTGCAAGTAATGTACCTGCAACTTCAATTAAGGTTCTATTCTTCCTTTTAGTTACCACATTTTGTTGAGGAGTTCTAGGAGCTGAGAATCAATGCCTGATACCTTCCTTATCACAGAACTCATGCATAAGAAGAGACTCAAACTCTGTACCACGATCACTTCTGATCAATGCAACATGAGTAGAGTACTCAATATGTATGGTCCTGAGAAAATCTTTAAGAACTTTGAATGTATCTGACTTAGATCTCAGAAAGAACACCCAAGTGAATCTTGAGAAGTCATCTACAATAACTAGAATATAAGATTTCCCTCCTAGGCTTTGTACAACAATAGGTCCAAAAAGGTCCATATGTAGCAAGTATAAAATCCTAGGTGAATCACTCTTATTAACTGATTTAAAACTAGATTTAGTTTGCTTGCCTAGTTGACAAGCCCTGCAGAGGTCTTCCTTCTTGTAGGGACCAGAAGGAAAAGCTCTCACAAGGTTGTCTTTAGATAGCCTAGCAATGTTTTTCATATTAACATGTCCTAGTATTTTATGGCATGGATCATTTTGATTGCAAACAATATTAAGTAAACAGATATCTGAATTTGTACAACGAAAATTTACTATGTATATGTTACCTTGTCTAATTCCAATTAAAACAGTATGTTTTTCTTTATTAGAAATAATGCAAGAACTTGAGTTAAAATGTACGGATAACCTTCATCATATAGTTGACTTATGGAGATGAGGTTATGCTTGAGTCCACTTACATATGTCACCTTTCTGAAAGTGACTGCTCCAATTTTTACTTCTCCAAATCCTTCAGACTGGCCCCAATTTGAATCAACAAAGATCACCTTTGGTCCCAGCTTGTACTTGTAGTTATTTAAGTTTTCCTTGTTGCCAGTCATATGCTTGGAGCATCCACTGTCCAGATACCATTTTTGATTAACAGTTGCACAACTCTTTACCTACAAAGAAAACAATTAGTTGTTCTTGACCCAGGTTACCTTGGGTCCTTGTTTCTTTACATAAGAAAAGCTGGAGATGTAAGAGCACTCAGGTTGGCTTTTGTATCCTAAGGGGTTATATCTTCTAGGAGGAATTATCCATTTGGTGAATGGGTTGATATTCTCCCTAGGTTGGTTATAAACATTAGAAAAATTTAAGTTTCTGTTAAGTTGAACTGCGTTTGACAATTTTTGGTACGTTTGTCGACCTGAGTACGACGAATTTTGGTGAGTTCATCGAACTCCATTCATAGAATTATAGAAGTCATTTTCTGGACCCCAAAATCGTCGATATCTGGTCGACGAACCATACTAGTTTCATCGATTGTAGTTCAACGAATTATTATAATATAGATCTGCATTCTGAGTTCGTCGACT
Organism: Platanthera guangdongensis; assembly: GCA_039583875.1. Lineage (NCBI taxonomy): Eukaryota > Viridiplantae > Streptophyta > Magnoliopsida > Asparagales > Orchidaceae > Platanthera > Platanthera guangdongensis. The sequence goes on from CM077163.1 coordinate 86,533,510, forward strand.
TGAGTTCGACAAACTATACATGTTTCGTCGATCGAAGTTCGACGAAAACTGCTGAACATAGTTCTGGTTATTATTTTTCTTACTCTTTCTTCTTTTCTTATTTTTGTGTGTAATTTACGTTTGATTAGCAGTGTTATTATCTACTTTTTCTTTACCCTTCTCAGAAACAAATTTTATTAGTGTGGATAATATGTTCTTCTTATGTATGGGGGGGTAAACTTGATGATGTACCCAAGCCCAATTTTCCATTCAGTCTGGCATTAACTGTGCTTGTAATGTCCATCAGCTTAAGACTTCTCCCATTGAGAGATTCCTCAAGTTGCTTAGCCTCACATAGCTGTGTTTTTAAAAGAAATAATTTTTTCATTAGCTAGTGTTAGTTCATCTTTAAACTTAGTGTTTTCAGACATCAGATATTCTTGATTGGATAGTCTTTCCCTAAGTATTTTAATTTCCTTTTTAGAGTTGATTAGGTCAATGCACATAGTTTTAAATTCAATTTTCAAACTGTCAGAATTATAATCAAAAGATGAAAGTACCTGATCAGCTTCTGATTCTGAAGCTCCTTCATTATCAGATTCTTCATCATCTGATTGACTGCTGGAGGCATTGATGGCCATGAGGCAGACTTTCCTGGCCCTTGCCTCTTCTTCCTCTTCACTAGAACTGGAAGAAGTGGATTCATCCTCTATCTCACTCCAGGTATCAGCAACAAAGCCCTTCTCCTTCTTTTTGTATTTGCTAGAGGAAGTCCTGCTACTTTATTGTCTTCTGGAGTCCTTCTCTCTTCTTCTCTCTTTCTTCTGATTCTCTGGACACTCTGAGATAAAGTGTCCAGGTTTCCTGCAGCCAAAACAAACTGCTTCTTTAGTAGGAGTTTTATCATACCTTAGCTTATCACCCTGCTTGAATGATTTTCTCTTTGAAATCTTTTCTTGCCATTTTGTAAAATCTCTTGGCAAAGAGAATCATTAGTTCTTCATTTACTATTGAAGCTTCAGTTTCTTCAGTAGCCTTGAATGCTAAGTTATGCTCCTTTCTTGCCGGTGGAGTAGTCCTTTGTTCAGCTGCTTCTCTGGACTTTATCAGCTGCTCATAGGATTTGAGCTTTCCTAGTAGAGATTCTGTTGAAATCTCATTCAAGCTTCTGGCCTCCTTGATTGGCCAGATCCTTGAATCCCATGAGCTTGGGAAGCAGATGAGGATTTTATCATTTATCTCAGTACGGGTGATTTCCTTATCCAAGGTCTTCAGCTCATTGATTATTGAGCTTAGTCTGTTGTACATGTCAGCAACAGATTCTGACTCATCCTTTTTGAAGTTCTCATATAGGGATATGAGATTTGTGAAAGATATAGTACCTAAATACCTAGAGGGGTGGGGTGAATAGGTGACCTAATTCTTTTTCAAACTTTAATGGCAGCAATCAGTTATAACACAGAATCTACTCTACTTTTGCAATCACACAGCATACACAGCAAAGCACAGCATAGCAGACACAAAGTTTTATAGTGGTTCCCCAAGCTTTGGGTACATCCACTTTCCCCCTTCGCCTATCTAGCAGTGTACTAGATTCGGCCAAACTTCACCACTGTCTCAGAACCCAAACTGGTTCCTACACCTCAGGCCCAAAGCCTTACAACTCAGCTTTTCCACAAAGCCTACACTCAGCCACAAAGGCCTACACTCAGCCACCAAGGCCTACACTCAGCCAACAAGGCCTACACTCAGCCAACAAGGCCTACACTCAGAGATTTCAATCTCCTACACTCAGGCTCTCAAGCCCTACCCTCAGCCTTTATAATTACAGGCTTACAATCACTCAGATCCAAAGGATCCTACAATATAAAAATGAATTTACAAATATTAACTCAACAACTCAGAAAAAAGAGAGGGGAGTTGTGAGTTTCTTGATGAGTTCTTGGAAGAACTCAGCTGGATTCAATCTGACTTAGCTTTCTTTAAAACTTCTTGAAAGTAGAACTGAATAAGATTGATTCCTTCTGCAATTGATCCTTGACCTCTGCTTCTTAAGATCCAGAATTAAAACTGAATCCTTCTTCTCAGCCTAGTTCCAACGGCAGATTTCTTGGATGGAGCCCTCTCTCTCCAACTTCTTAAATCTGCACTTGGATAGCTAGATCTTCTTGATTTGATACTTGATCAAACAACTCTGTGAACCGCTTTTTGAATTGCTTCAGCAACTTCTTCAACAACTTGTTGATCATCCTTTTCTGTAGACAGCATAGGCCTATTTATATGCCTTCTTCATGGTAACTGGCTGGTCCGGTTCCTAACTATCTTCTGACATCTCTAACAGGTGCTGTAGACCGGCTGGAACGGCAGCTGTCAAGTCATCCAGTCAGTTCTTGAAAATCTCTAACTGTCTGATAGTGTCGAGACTTTCTGTCTTTAAGTGTCGACACTTATAGACCAAGTGTCGACACAAGTTGTGTAAGTGTCGACACAAGTCTACAAGGTGTCGACACTACTCCTTGTGTTGTAGATACTATGTCTCGACACAGATTCTTCTTCAGGTGTCGACACTGAAATTGAGTGTCGACACAAGTAGTTGATCTTCTATCTTTTGCTGAATTCTTCTAAGTGTCGACACATCTCCTTTGTGTCGACACATCTTCATGTGTTGAATCTGTTAAGTATCGACACTACTTCTTGGTGTCGACACATAGTCTTCAGTATTGATACTTGATGAGTGTCGACACAGCTCCTTATGTCGACACTACTCCTTCATGTTGAGACTTCAGCTGAGTGTCGACACATTCCCATAGTGTTGACACTTGTACTTAGAATAATTTGTTGATCTTGCTGTTCTTCACTAAGTGTCGACACAGCTCCTTGTGTCGACACTTTCTTCAAGTATTGACTCTTCTGCTAAGTGTCGACACATTGGTCTGGGTGTCGACACTTACTTCAAGTGCTGACTTTTCTGTTGAGTGTCGACACATTGTGCTGGGTGTCGACACTTGTACTTAGTCTCTGCAGACTTTTGCTGAGTGTCGACACAGCTCCAAGTGTCGACACTTTCTGGTGTATACACAGTTCTTCTAGGTGTCGACACTACTGTCAAGTGTCGACACAGCTTTACTGCACTTTTCTTCACTGAGTGTCGACTCAGCTCCTTGTGTAGACACTTTGTGTCTGGTGTCGACTCTGCATCCCAGGTGTCGACACAATGACTCCAAGTGTCGACATTGCTTATCTGGGTGTCGACACAAGCTTTCTTAAATGTCGACACTTTCCCTCTGGGTGTCGACACATGGACTTAGAAATTTTTGCTTCAGTCCTGCAAATACTTAACCTGCACAAGTAACTCAAAAACACATCAAATACATTTTGATGTATATCATTGAGTTGGGTGAGTCTTCTTCAAATCAGGTACATTTAAACCAATGTACCCAACAATCTCCCCCTATTTGGAGAAGTCATAACCCTTAGTCAATGATATACACCATTCATAATTAAGATTACAAAATGATGTAAAGCAGGATAATGTACAGCAGGGTAAACATAAACATGTATTAATTTCACATGTATACAAATTCATCATCTCAGAACAAATAAGAAATAAACATAGATATTATCACAGAACAAACATGAAATAGATTAATCATATAACATATTGTTCTAATATCTGTCTTATACATTTTCAGAAGTTCACAAAATGTTTTACATCCAAAAGATTACAAAATAAACTTTAAGAAAATTCTAAATCTATTTTTGTTCAGGCTCTTTAATAACTATCCCTTTGCCAGCTTGAACTTTAGCGTGGACAGGAGCATCAGCAGTTTCAGCATCAGCAGGCTTCTTGCCTTTCAGATCTTTCTTCTTAAGCACTTCTGCTTTAATCTTCTGCCTTTCAAAATAATGGTATGGCTTTGGAAAGTACTTGCTAGGCTCCAGAGCTGTAGGAGGTAGCTTTCCCATCTTGGCCTTCCTTCTATGTTGAACTATGGCCTCCTGCCTTGATTCATGTTTTCTCCATTCAGTTTCAGAGAACCATTTGTTCCTGTCATGAATGTTGTCTTTGGCAGCTTTCCAGGCAGTTAATATAATGTTTCTAGAGGTTGGGCTCCATTGCTCAAAATCTGGTCTCTATTCAGCTTGTTCCCTAAACCTCTTCTTTGACAATCTTGTTTCTTCTTCCTTCTGCAATGCCTCTTGCATGGCTTCAGATATAGGCTGAACAACCTTTTCAATAATTACATTGTCCTTGCCGCCAGGTGGGCTCTATATGGTCTGTACATCAGCATGCACCATTTCAAAATCTAAAGGAGGATAAATGACTTGAGCTACTTCTGTTTGCTCACCTCCAAGATAGGCAGGGTTAATTCCAGATTCAGCAACATCATTGTCATCACACAGAGGAGGATATCCAAGTGTAGCTCTGATAGAATTTGATATCCACTTAGCATGGTCAGAGCTTGCCTTGACTAACACTCTCTCCCCCTTTATGACTTCTCTAGCCATGTGATCTCTGACATCATCCTTCTGAAATCTTATTTGATTATCCAAGTATCTGACTCCATCTTTAAAGAAAGGTTTGAGCTTTTTAAGTTGTTCAGATATTACCTTCTGGGAGTCTTCAATGGCAGTCTTAACAGCATTGATTTCTTCTTGAAATACTTTATCAAATTCAGCTTTAACAGCAGCAGTAGAGGTAGAAGGTGCACCAGCCTGGTTCTTTAATTCTGTGACAATAGCATTATGGGAAGCAGTAAGATTGTCATTCATCCTTAGCTGATTTTCAAGAACATACCCTTGCTTCAATGCTATGTCATCTACTTGTGCTTTGATCTTTTCTTGGTGTGTGGCCAAGTACACCACTACATTTCCACCCTTGTGAAAACAGTCTGTCATCTCTTTCTTATTAAGGTTCATTTCAAACCTTATAGACTTGATATCTTGGGCCAGATCAAATTGCAAAGATTTCTGCCCTTCATCTACATATTTCTCAATTGCCTTCCTGTGCTCATCTAGTTTAATTTGCATTGCCACCATTAAAGCACTATAATCAACTGATGGTGTTTGCTGAACTATAGGCTGTGGTGCAATAGATTGTAGAGCCTTCTTATAACTTTGACTTCTTCTCTTGAAGACATAAAGTTTCTTTTTCTTTTCCCTTGTAGCCTCCTCATCTTCAGATTCTGAGGAGCTGGCTATTTCCACCCTCTCCTTAGGGCTTGGAGGCTTCTCAGGTTGCACATCTGGAGCTTTCTCAGTTTCTTGCCTTATAGGCTCTTCCAGAAGCTGCACTTGCTCCCCCTCAGCAGCAGCATTCTCTCTTTCAGCAGCAGCCTTGTCCATGTCAAAATCTGCTTGATCTAGATTTAAAAATAAATCCTCCATGGTGAATTCTTGTGGTGAAGGAGCTGGAGTAATTCTAGGCTCTTCAACCACTAGATCAGGAACCACTTGAACAACAGCAGATGTGTCTTCTATAACATCATCTGAAACTTGGCTATCCAGCTGAATTTGCTGATGTACATCAGACAAATCAGTATCTTCTATAGGAAAATCCAAAGTATTTAGTTCAGTGATTACCTCTAGTATGATGGTGGTAGCTTGCTCACTTTCCAGTGTAGTGGGTTCAGTTACAACTGGAAGCTCCCCCTGGCTTTGATCCTTGTGGATGGGGCTTGCTTGAGGTAGCTCCCCCTGGATCTCAGCTTCATCTTGAGGAGGAGGAGACTTTACTGCAGGCTCTTCCTCATGCTCATCTGGAGTGAAGACAACCTGTTCTTCACTATCAGAGCTGCTAGTGGACACTTGTTCCACTGGAGCAGTCTTCCTTTTCTTCTTGGGAGGAATCTCTTTCTCAGAAACAATCTTTTCAGGGGTTGGCAGCTCCTTAGTCAACACCCTGTCCCATCTTGAGAACAACCTCATATCCATCTTTCTCATATGGTTTATTTTGCTTCCAGCAGCAGTACTCATTACTTCAGGTATGGTTCCAGCAAGGTAAAGACTTATGATTCTGCCCAGATTGGGCTTCTTCAACCTTTCTTTGATCTTCTCAAAGACTACCATAGACCAGTCAGTGTTTAGAGAGAAAATTATTCTTGTCATAATATTGAACATGGAGGCAGACACTCTATCATGCCCTCCTGGCTTGCTGAGGATGACCTTTCCAACAATTTCAGAAAGAAACTTTCCTTGATTGTTCATCCCCTTCCTGTTGAAAACAGAACCAATCTTCATTGTAGAATCAAGGCCACACCAGGTTAGAGATTCCCTGGTCTTGGTAGCAGTAACCTCATCTTCATCTTTAGTTCTTGGAAGCTGTAGAATCTTCCTCAGACTTTTTGGGGATACCTTGACCTTTGTTCCATGAACTCTGGATTTGATCTTGTATCCAGATTCATCCACTTCAGCTTCATTGAGGAATTCAATTACCTTTTTCTTCCATATCTTAGTCGGTTCAGACACTAGATATTCTAACCCAGAATCGGCAACTAGGGTTACAACCGCCTGGATTTCTTGATCAGCATCTTCAAAGGCGCCGCGCACCAGCTCGTATCCCTCGTTGACATACTCCTCTATCTTAGGAGCCATTAGGGTTTGTAGAATTTGTCTTGAGAGAAGAGAGGTGTCGACATAGAAGTTTGGTCTCGAAACTTTGAAAGCGTGTCGACAAATAAGACAAAACCCTATTTATACCTTTCTGATTTTGAAGATGAACAGGCAGGACAGCTAACTTAAATTGTGTCGACACTGACTTATAATGTCTCGACACATATGTGTCGACACAAGTTTAGTCAACATATTTTATGTGTCGACACTTGTTTATGTGTCGACACAACATGACTCGACACATAGTCGAGACATTACTTAGAAAATTCTGAGTAAAACTTAAGTGTCGACACCACTTTGGATGTGTCGACACCTACTTGGCATGTGTCGACACTAATATTCTGAAGTGTCGACACCAACTTCCTACATGTGTCGACACCTATTTCCTGAAGTGTCGACACCACTATTCTGTGTCGACATAGACTTGTCTATGTGTCGACACCTTTTTACTTAGCCAATTTCAATTCTGTAAACTTACTCTAAGTTTATCATTCCTAGTTCAATTTTAAATCTATTGAACTTAGCTTCTTCTAGGGGCTTAGTATACATATCAGCTACTTGATTATCAGTTTTAACATATTCTAATAAAATATCTTCTCTTTCTACATGCTCCCTAAGAAAATGATATTTAATTTCAATATGTTTTGTTCTACTATGGGATACAGGATTATTAGCTATTGAAATAGCACTTGTAGAATCACAGAAGAGTGGAGTTCTACTTATCTGTAATCCATAGTCCTCTAGCTGATGTTGTATCCACAGAAGTTGAGCACAACAACTTCCTGCAGCCACATACTCTGACTCTGCAGTGGAGATAACCACATTGGTTTGCTTTTTGCTACTCCATGAAATTAGTCTCCCACCTAGGAATTGACAGGTTCCAGTAGTGCTTTTTCTATCTTCTTTGCATCCTGCAAAGTCTGCATCTGAATAACCTGTTAGATCAAAATCTCCATTCCTAGGGTACCAGAGGCCTAGATAGGGAGTGCCCTTTAGATATCTCAATATTCTCTTGACTGCAGTCAAATGAGACTCTTTAGGGCAGGCTTGATACCTTGCACAGACACATGTAGCATACATGATATTTGGTCTACTAGCAGTCAAGTATAAAAGGGAGCCAACTATCCCTCTATACAAGGTTTCATCTACAGGTTTCCCTGCATCATCCTTGCTAAGAGACATACTTGACCCCATAGGAGTCTTCATGGTACTGGATGAATCCATACCATACTTCCTTATGAGTTCTAGGGTGAACTTGGACTGACATATGGATAAACCACTTTCAGTCTGTTTAACTTGGAGACCTAAGAAAAACTTCAGCTCTCCCATACTACTCATCTCAAACTGACCTTGCATAAGTTTTGCAAACTTTTTGCAAAGGCTGCTTTTCAGTAGACCCAAATATAATGTCATCTACATATATTTGGACAAGTATAACTTTGCCTCTAGATTCCCTAAGGAATAGAGTCTTATCTATTTTCCCCCTTGAGAACTTGTTCTCAATGAGGAAACTAGATAGGGTTTCATACCAAGCCCTAGGGGCTTGCTTTAACCCATATAAAGCTTTCCTAAGTCTATAGACATGATGAGGTAAAGTTGGATCAACAAAACCTGAAGGCTGTTCCACATAGACTTCCTCTTTAAGATTACCATTCAGGAATGCTGACTTGACATCCATTTGGTAAACCTTGAATCCTTGATAGGTTGCATAGGCTAAGAACATCCTTATGGCTTCCAGTCTGGCTACTGGAGCAAAGGTTTGATCAAAGTCAATACCTTATTCTTGCCTATATCCTTTAGCAACCAATCTAGTTTTATTCTTAATGATGACCCCTTGTTCATCCATCTTATTCCTGTAGATCCACTTGATTCCTATTATATTGTGGTCTTTAGGTTTAGGAACAAGTTCCCAGACCTTGCACCTCTTGAACTGATTAAGCTCTTCTTGTATTGCTTCAGTCCATTGTGGATCTAGTATGGCTTCTTCAAACTTCTTATGTTCAACTTGAGATAGAAAACTGGAGTAGATTGCTGCATTCATGTATCTGCTCCTGGTTTGTACTCCTTGTCTTGGATCTCCAATAATCTGCTCTACTGGATGATCTCTAAGATGCCTGTTGGCTGGAGGCATCCTAACTTCTGGTTGAACCTCTTCAGCATCTCCATCATGCTGTACTCCTTGTACTTCTACTGCAATTGGCACATGTAGTTCTCCCCCTGGACAACAGCTACTGTCCTCTACTTGCTGTCTTGCAGCAGGTACTTCTTCTATAGTAAGCTTGTCCATTTTCTTTGTTAAACCTGTGGGGCTGCATACAGTACTAGACAACTCATTGTTAATAAGTTTAGTCTCATCAAAAACTACATGCACAGATTCTTCTACAACTTGTGTAGTCAAGTTGTAGACTCTATAAGCCTTACTGTTATTGCTGTACCCAACAAAAATTCCCTCTTGGGACTTGGCAGCAAACTTAGTCAAGTAAGACTTTCCATTGTTAAGTATGAAGCATTTGCAACCAAAAATCCTGAAATAGGATAGGTTTGGTTTCCTGCCTTTCACAACTTCATAGGGGGTCTTGTTGAGGCCTTTAGTGATAGTAGCCCTATTTATAACATGGCATGCAGTGTTAACTGCTTCAGCCCAGAAATACTCTGGCAGTGATGTATCACTTAATAGGGTCCTACCAGCCTCTATCAAGGTCCTATTCTTCCTCTCAGCAATGTCATTTTGCTGAGGTGTTCTAGGTGAAGAGAATTCTTGAAATATCCCAAATTCTTCATATAGTTTTGTCATGCTTTCAGACTGAAATTCAGTACCATGGTCACTTCTAATCTTGACCACTGTACTATTTAGTTCATTCTGAATTTGCTTGACAAAGCTATGGAAGACACTAGGTGTTTCAGATTTCTGTCTTAAGAAGAACACCCAGGAAAACCTTGAGTAGTCTTCTACAACTACAAGGGTATAGACCTTCCTACCTAAGCTGTGAACTGGCATTGGACCAAAGAGATCCAAGTGCAAGAGGTATAAACACCTCACAGCATCTTTGTTTTCTATGCTTCTAAAGGTGGATTTAGTGTGCTTGCCCTTTTGACAAGCTGAGCAAATACCATCTTTAACACACTTAACTTGAGGACCATTCCTCACTAACTCTTTGGTAAAGAGTTTGCCAATAGTCTTGTAGTTAAGATGGGCAAGCCTCTTGTGCCATTTGACACAATGAGAGACTGTCTCATCAGCTACAAGACACACTGGAGAACCATTGTTCTCAGTCATAATGTCTAAGCAGTAGACATTCCTCTTCCTATAACCAGTCAAAATGATCTCTTGATCAGTTGACCTCCTGATATGACAACCATTTTTAGCAAATGAGATGTCATACCCTACATCAATTAATTGACTTATACTTATTAGGTTGTGTTTCAACCCTTTAACATAAGACACTTGAGTAATGGTAACCAAGTTGCTAGAAATGTTACCAAATCCTTTGATGATTCCTTTTTCAGAACCACCAAAGGTTACTGTTGGACCATCTTTGATTGGAATGTAGTCCCTTAGTAATCCTCTAGTTCCAGTCATATGTCTGGAACATCCACTGTCCAAGTACCATGTTGGGGTATGGCCACTTAGACTCACCTGCAAAACAGATTAATAAACCTTAGAACCCAAAGAATTCTTGGGTCCTTGGTACTTATTAGTTTGAAATCTGACAAAGCTACCTACTGGCTTTCCAACAGGTAGTTTGGTACTCACTTTGGCACTAGCATTGTGCCAACAGTCCACTACAAAATGGCCAACTTTGCCACAGCACCAACATTCAAACTTATTGTACCTTTGCTTAGGTACTGTCTTTGCTGTCTTATCTACAGCAGTCTTGTTGAATGTTGAGGCTTTGCCCTTGGACTTAGACTTGGACTGCTCAGTCCTTGCAGGTCTAGTAAAGCCCAGTCTAGCCTTGCCTTTGTGATGAACAAATTCATCAATTAAAGGTAGTACTGACTTAGGTTTAGAAAACCTAGCAACTAAGTCCTTTTCCTTCTGAAGATTAATCTCCAGACTCTTGATTTGATCATTTTAAAATGATATAGTACCCATTTGAATCACTGTTATGTGCTTCAACCTGGCTATCTCATTCAGTTTTTGATCAAAAGACTTCTCAAAATCTGTTGCTGCAGCTTTAAGAATAGCAATTTCCTTTGCCTGACTTTTGGCTAGGAACTTGCTCTTCTTGTAAGCTTGCAACAGAACCTTGTATTCATCTATCAACTGATGAATATCTGCTTCAGACTCAGATTCACTCTCATCACTAGATGAAGATGAATCTGATTCTGTACTGGCATAAGAAACTGAACTTAGAGTTGAACATTGTACCTTACTGGGTCCTGGCTGTTCCAGGATTTTGTCTCCTTCTGTCAATGCCATTAGCCCTTGACATTGACTATCTTCTTGTTCATATATAGACTCCAAAATCTGCATGAACTCATCTTCTTCTTCTTCAGCAAACAGCACTATGTATGCCTCAGCATCAGACTCAGTTTCTGAAGAAGAGATATCTGATAGAGTCTTCTCTTTCTTGGCAACAAAAGACTTCTCTTTCTTGCCTTTGAAATGAGTCTTCTTCTTGTCACTAGACTCCTTTCTCTTTTCAGGACAATCTGCAATAACATGGCCTTGACTATTGCAGCAATAACACACTATTTTAGAAACAGTTGCCTTGCTAGATTTAGTCCTCTTCCTGTCCTTCTTTGAAGCCTTTTTATCCTGATAAAAATCTTCTTTTCCTTTTGAAGTAGAAGGCCTTGACCTCCACTGTTTCTTCTTCAAGAATTTCTGAAAATGTCTAGTGAAGGCAGCAAAGTTTTCATCACTTTCACTGCTTTCAGATTTTGTGCTGACTGACTCATCTGTCTCTGATTCAACTACCTTTGGAGGTGGAGTTGATGACTTATTCCTGCACTTTCTGGAGGCTTCTGTCTTGAATGCTACTGTTCTTTCCTTGAGTTCAGTTCTTGTTGATTTCTCCTCCTCTTTCCTCACTGTCAATTGCATTTCATAAGACAATAACTTGCCAAACAGTGTAGGTGGAGGAATTTCTCCCAACTTAGCCATTTCTCTAATGGCACAAATCTTTGTGTCCCAATCTTTAGTTAGGGACCTTAGGAACTTGTCATTTAGTTCATAATTGCTGAACTCTCTTCCATAAGACATGAGTTCATTCATTATTCTGTAGAACTTCTTATAGCACTCAGTTATGCTATCACCCTTTCCTTGTCTAAAACTTTCATACTCTTGATTTAGCAAGGATTTTCTATCTTGCCTAACTTCTTCAGAACCCTCCATATACACAATAAGAGTGTCCCACATCTCTTTGGTTGTCTTACAGTGTATAAGATTCTGAAATGTTGCATCATCTATGGCACTCACTATAATGTTTTGTGCCCTCTTGTCCATGGTGGCTAGTACAATCTCATCCTTAGTCATTTCAGAGAAATCCTTTGGAGTTCTCTTATTTGCATCTAGAACTGATATCTTCATGGGCACATATGGCCCCTCTTTTACTGTGATGTAGATCCTAGGGTCTGAGGCTTCCATAAACAGCCTTACCCTTTCCTTCCAGATCTCAAAGATCTCTTTCCTGCATATGGGCAATTTCATGGAACTCAATTCCTTGTGATTTTCAGAGGAACCCATGGTTCTTGATTTTCTTGAATCTGTAATTTACCTTACACTGAATCTGCCAATCAGGATCTTCTTAGACTGTTAGTCCTTTTTGAGGAACCTCCCTCTGATACCACTTGAAAGATATAGTACCTAAACGCCTAGAGGGGGGGGTGAATAGGTGACCTAATTCTTTTTCAAACTTTAATGACAGCAATCAGTTATAACACATAATCTACTCTACTTTTGCAATCACACAGCATACACAGCGAAGCACAGCACATCAGACACAAAGTTTTATAGTGGTTCCCCAAGCTTTGGGTACATCCACTTTCCCCCTTCGCCTATCTAGCAGTGTACTAGATTCGGCCAAACTTCACCACTGTCTCAGAACCCAAACTGGTTCCTACACCTCAGGCCCAAATCCTTACAACTCAGCTTTTCCACAAAGCCTACACTCAGCCACAAAGGACTACACTCAGCCACCAAGGCCTACACTCAGCCAACAAGGCCTACACTCAGCCAACAAGGCCTACACTCAGAGATTTCAATCTCCTACACTCAGGCTCTCAAGCCCTACCCTCAGCCTTTATAATTACAGGCTTACAATCACTCAGATCCAAAGGATCCTACAATATAAAAATGAATTTACAAATATTAACTCAACAACTCAGAAACAAGAGAGGGGAGTTGAGTTTCTTGATGAGTTCTTTGAAGAACTCAGTTGGATTCAATCTGACTTAGCTTTCTTCAAAGCTTCTTGAAAGTAGAACTGAATAAGATTGATTCCTTCTGCAGTTGATCCTTGACCTCTACTTCTTAAGATCCAGAATTAAAACTGAATCCTTCTTCTCAGCCTAGTTCCAACGGCTGAATTCTTGGATGGCGCCCTCTCTCTCCAACTTCTTAGATCTGCACTTGGATAGCTAGATCTTCTTGATTTGATACTTGATCAAACAACTCTGTGAACCACTTTTTGAATTGCTTCAGCAACTTCTTCAACAACTTGTTGATCATCCTTTTCTGTAGACAGCATAGGCCTATTTATAGGCCTTCTTCATGGTAACCGGCTGGTCCGGTTCCTAACTGTCTTCTGACATCTCTGACAGGTGCTGTAGACCGGCTGGAACGGCAGCTGTCAAGTCATCCAGTCAGTTCTTGAAAATCTCTAACTGTCTGATAGTGTCGAGAATTTCTGTCTTTAAGTGTCGACACTTATACACCAAGTGTCGACACAAGTTGTGTTAGTGTCGACACAAGTCTACAAGGTGTCGACACAACTCCTTGTGTTGTAGATACTATGTCTCGACACAGATTCTTCTTCAGGTGTCGACACTGAAATTGAGTGTCGACACAAGTACTTGATCTTCTATCTTTTGCTGAATTCTCCTAAGTGTCGACACATCTCCTTTGTGTCGACACATCTTCATGTGTTGAATCAATTAAGTGTCGACACTACTTCTTGGTGTCGACACATAGTCTTCAGTGTTGATACTTGATGAGTGTCGACACAGCTCCTTGTGTCGACACTACTCCTTCATGTTGAGACTTCAGCTGAGTGTCGACACATTCCCATAGTGTTAACACTTGTACTTAGAATAATTTGTTAATCTTGCTGTTCTTCACTAAGTGTCGACACAGCTCCTTGTGTCGACACTTTCTTCAAATATTGACTCTTCTGCTAAGTGTCGACACATTGGTCTGGGTGTCGACACTTACTTCAAGTGCTGACATTTCTGTTGAGTGTAGACACATTGTGCTGGGTGTCGACACTTGTACTTAGTCTCTGCAGACTTTTGTTGAGTGTCGACACAGCTCCAAGTGTCGACACTTTTTGGTGTAGACACAGTTCTTCTAGGTGTCGACACTGCTGTTAAGTGTCGACACAGCTTTACTGCACTTTTCTTCACTGAGTGTCGACTCAGCTCCTTGTGTCGACACTTTGTGTCTGGTGTCGACTCTGCATCCCAGGTGTCGACACAATGACTCCAAGTGTCGACACTGCTTGTCTGGGTGTCGACACAAGCTTTCTTAAGTGTCGACACTTTCCCTCTGGGTGTCGACACACGGACTTAGAAATTTTTGCTTCAGTCCTGCAAATACTTAACCTGCACAATAACTCAAAAACATATCAAATACATTTTGATGTATATCATTGAGTTGGGTGAGGCTTCTTCAAATCAGGTACATTTAAACCAATGTACCCAACAATTTGATCTTCTGTCTTTCCTCTCATCAGTAGAGACAACTACCATTTGGTTGAGAGAGTCCCAAATAGCCTTGGTTGATGTGCATTCAGGCACCTTCTGGAAAATATCATCAGACAAAGTCTCAGCCAGAATATTCATGGCCTTTGCATCTCCAATCTTGACCTTCTTCTGTGCATCTGTCCACTCAGGTGGTGGAACAGCATGTGTGCCTGAGGTTGCTATATATGTATAGGCAGTTGATTAAGGAGGACCTGTCAAAATAGAGTTGTAGATGTCCTCATCAATGGAATTCATATATAGTTTAATTCTTGCCTTCCAGATGGCAAACTATTTTAAGTTGCACACTGGAGGTCTGGTGCTTGCATAGTCCTTGTTCTGTGCAATGCTGTGAATATAATCCTAAGAGAATTAAAAGGGCAGATCTAACATAGGATATTTTGGTTCAAGGGTTAACTTATACAACCAAAGATACACTGCTCTGATACCAATTGAAAGTGAGGGTTACACCTGAAATACTCTAGAGGGGGGGGGGTGAATAGAGTATCTTTTAAATCATTAAAACTTTTTGCTGTAAATAAAAGTGAAATCCTAAGATACACTAATCTACCACATGCATAGCAAAAATTAATCTAACTAACACAGGTACAACAAGAACAAAAAGGAAAGAGGGCAACCAGACAACACAAGAATTTTTATAGTGGTTCCCCAACCTGGGTACATCCACTCTTCTACCACCCTGGTAGGAATCGACTAATAGGTTTTGATCAGGTGACTTCCACCAATGAGCTTTTGATCAGGTGCTCAAAAACCAACTGAAGTCTTTTGATCAGGTGACTTGCAACCAATGAATAACTTTTGAAGCGAGTTAAAGAACCCTTTGTACAGTGAGGGGGTGAGAGAATGATGGTGTCTTCTCTTTCTCAAATACAACTGAGAAGACTAGTGGATCTTTGATGTTAACAAAGCTCCCCCTGAGTTATTGAGTTGTTCAGGAAGATTGAGCTTTACTTCAGAGTGAGTAGGTCTTCAATCTATAGCTTTGACTAGAGATGATCCAGGAACTTCTTGACTGATGAAGATTTGTTGTCCTCGAAGATTCCTGGGGTGAAGAATGAAGAAGACTCTTGATTTGGATGTGTGTTCTTCTTCTTCTTCAGTAGTGTTAAAGTGAAGACCAGATTCTTTTTCTGCACAGAGAAGAATTTTAATGAATGTTGCTGTGTCACTTCTCTATGTGTTATGTCTTGTTATTCTATATATCGCTCTCTGTGTGTATTCTTGTCAGTAGCAAGGAAGAGAAACACTTTTATATGATTAATGGAATTTCTCCCTTGATTTTTTGAATTCCTTCCTGCATTGATTGTTGACGACCTTGAGAATGTCTGCATTAATTGATTTCCCCAACTGTCCCATTGAAAAATGGCAAGTAATAACCCTGATGAATGCCATAATCAATGCTGCTTATAACGGTAATATTCAGAGAATATTATCGATTGATTACTCAGGAATTACTGCAATAAAATAAGGACAGAAGGAAGGAAAAATCCAAGTCTAGAACTGCACAAAAATCGTCGAGCAAAGAACAGATTTCGTCGACCTGTGTCCAGAGTTCGTCGAGCTGAGAAGTCATGTTTGTCGACCAGATAATTGTTGTTCATCGACCTGAGATCCAAGATCGTCGACATGAGAACTACTAACTCCTACTTGATAAACACTTGCCAATTCTGTGCACTAAGATCGTCGAGCTGAGAACATAAATTCGTCGATTGGAGTTCAGAGAAAGGAATTCTGGACTTGGAATGTTGAAGTATAGTATCCAGAAATCGACGACCTGAGAACTAAGTTCGTCGAGCTCAACTCAGAGAATTATCTCTGAGTTCGTCGAGCTGAGCACGACTTTCGTCGAGCTGAGTTCGACAAACGTCGAACTCAATTTCCTGAAACTGATTTTTCTCTAAGTCTTGAGTCTTCTACAGTCAGTTATTGGCTGGTCCATGCAATGTTGACTCTAAGTACATGGCCTAGACTCTAGGACACAGACATGACCATGACTATACAAGGTGGGTGAATAATCCTAATTTAGTGAACCTAGCCCAAATCCAACTAGCGATCTAATATTATTTATTACAAAGGTATAGTCTACCTTTTATAGAATGGAGGAGATGAGATAGATTACAAATAAGCAATATGGGACTAAAAAATTACAAGTATATGCGGCTTTACAATTAGACAAACCAGATAAGTCGTGCGGTTAGACAAGCCGACAAACCGCCCGACAACCAATAGTAGGAGAGAACAAGCGCCATAGAGAACAAGCCACCACATGAGACCGCTAAACCTCCAGGTCTCCAAGTCACCTGAGACAAACCGTCAGGCTGTTGGGATACCAAACAGAAATAGCCCGGCATACAAGGCGGCTAGAATAAACTGCCAGACCGCCCGAGCTCCGAACAACAACAGACCGCCCGACCTCCATACTATAACACTCCCCCTCAAGCTGGAGCATGGATATCAATCATGCCCAACTTGTAGCAATTGTGGAAGAAGGAAGCAGACACTGGCTTGGTGAAGACGTCGGCCAACTCATTGTCGGAAGTGACGAAAAGAGTACAAATCTGTTTCTTCAAGATCTCTTCCTGAATAAAGTGACAGTCGACTTCTGTATGTTTTGTCCTCTCATGGAACACATGATTTTTGGAGATGTATATCGCGGCCTTGTTGTTACAAAATATAGGAAGAGGATAGTTGTAGACCTCTCCTAAGTCAAGCATGAGAGCTCATAACCATTTCAACTCACTTGTGGTTCGATGTCATACTGCAATATTCTTCTTATGCACTAGACCTGGAGACTACAAACTGTTTCTTGCTCTTCCAACACACAAGGTTTCCTCCAACAAAAGTGCAGAAACCTGATGTTGACTTGCGATCACCTTTGTCATTAACATACCTCGAATCTGGGTACGCTTCAACCCTTAAGAGACCATTGTTCTGGAAAAGGAGTCCTTTCCCTGGCGCTACTTTAATATACTCCAATATTCTCAGGGAAGATTGTAGATGACACTCCCTAGGAGCTTGCATGAATTGACTCACCTTGCCCACAGTATAAGAGATGTCGGGTCTGGTTACAGTGAGATATATGAGTTTGCCAACCAGACGCCGGTACCTCGTAAGATCAGATAGAAGGGGCGACTCATCTGTCCAAGTTTTGTCTTCTCCAGCAGCCATGGGACATCGAGCAGGTTTAGCACCAATCAACCCTGCCTCCTTTAGAAGATCAATAACATACTTCCATTGAGAAAGGACCATGGAGGAGTTTCCTACCCTCTCTCTTGGTGCTAGATATATAGTTATTTTCCTAGGAGAGATCTCGGCTCAAGAGAGTCTTGATGGAGAGAAGAAGTCTTCTAGGTTTGGCAATGCTACGACTTGTGTTCTAGGTTTTAGATCTCTTCAACCACTCTCTTCTTTTATGTGATGATGGGTGATGGTTTCGTGAAGAGTATTGGCCTCATGAGGTTGAATAAGGGTGGAGGAAATTTTGGAATGATTTGGGAAGATCCCCTTGAGGAGGAAGATGAACCGATGTCATTCATTCCGCCTTCAAGATGCGTGTAGAATCTGTATTCTGCGCGCAGCGAACTTCGTGGCCATTTTTAAGTGTGATTTGTCCAGATCTGGGCTTTCGGCTAAACACGACAGTTTACGCCCTTGAAAATACCTTTCCAACGAATGGTTGCACGACTTCTAGTGAAGTATGTAGCCAACAGGAAAGTCTAAACAAAAATGGTGTTCAATAAATCCTGCATGAAGAAATTGTGTTTTGTACACAGCGGACTTCAAGTCCGATTTCAAATAGGATAATTATCAAATCTGGGTTGAGGTCTGAATACGAGAGTTGTAGACCACGGAAAGACCTTTCCATCGTGGGGTTGCATGTCTTCACCGAATTCTTGTAGCTTCGGGTATCTCCGTTCGAATTTGATGTCCAGATTCAACCTGCACCTAAATTCTGGGTCTTTAATGGAAGATGGATTTAGATTCGGTGGAATTAATATTGCAAGATACTTGGCTTGGATGAACCCTTATGATTAATCATTTGTTGCATGATTGATGTAGCTTATTAATCAGATTTCATATTATCAAATTGTGAAGCAATCTTAGTTAAACGAATTGAATTATTAGGAATTAAAAGATTGATAATTGTGCACTTCATGTTTATATTATGACATTATCAATGGAAAGTGTGATAGATCTTTATATGTGAATCATGTTTATATTACGTTGTCATCATTTGGAAAGTCATATAGATGAATAGATTATGGCATGGGTATATTTGATTAATGAAATGAGTCTAGTAGTCTAATACTTAGATCGTCGTCTCCCTACGGGTAGTATTGTGAAGGGATGTAAGTGCGGTGTTGACCGTCACTTGTTTTGGTTGTATTGAGATAAGGAATGGATGGATGGTTGGGCTGTGTCCTCGTGCTTACTTCCGAGGCCCCTTCCATGTTATGTTGATGTGGTATTTGCATGTGGTGTGAGTCGACACGCGGTGTCGTAATCCTGGGTTACAGATAGTGTGGCAGGTCTACGGGCTCGCCAGTCGTCACACCGCAGGGAGTCGACGGTTAGACTTTGGGCGGTTAGGCTTGGTCCTCGGTGTTCACATCCCAGGGCTCCTTCCGTGCTAGGTGAACGGTTGGGCTTGGTCCTCGTGCTCACTCCGAGGCTCCTTCCGGGTCACACAAGGTCAGTTCGGGGCTTGGTCCTCGGTGCACATCTACCCGAGGCTCCCGCTGGGCCATAGTACGCATAAGGTCTGCTGTTGTGTTCTTAGTGTTGAGGCATACAGAGGCCTAGGTAAAGTAGTGTGGATACCTGCCTAGTAGTAGAAGTGCCTGTTCTACAGTCACCGCCTGGCCACGGTGGCTGATGCCTGAGAGGTTAGCTACCTACTCGAAAAGTGGGAACTATAGTCTGTGTCGACATAGTAATTGCATGGGTGTGTTCATGAGTGAGTCATTGCATAGCATTCATAGCATTTCATAACATTGCACAACAAGATCCTCATCGTATAAGTTTGTATGGGCACTCTTATACGATGTGTTACTTTTATGTAACTCGATCCTTAACTTATAAGTTTGTATGGGCATTCTTATAAGTTAAGTTACTTTCCTACTATTTCTTATACTTGCTAGTTTGCTGTAGCTCTTAAATATTTGCTAGAACCTGATACTGTTACTCTTACACTACTACCACCTGCTTATACTCCTTTACTTGCATACTTATTATATACTGTACTCTTGTTCCTCTTCCCGGCCCGATGCCGAGGAGTCACCGGGGGAGCGGATGTGAAACCACTTAGTTGTTTCGACTAACGGTTGCTACATCTTCCTTTTTAGGAGGTCACACCACAGGTAGAGTAGATGCAGACTACGCAGTAGGACAGCCAGGCCAGGATGACATGGCCTGAAGTGACGGTGTCGTTGATACCATCGGTTACTGATGTTAGTATTTGATACTCTGATATAGCCCGTTTGGGCAATGTTTAGCTGTACTCTAATATATTGTAGAAGCATGTTTAACTTCTCCTTATTGATGTATCTGGACTATATTACTTAGTGTGGATTTGACTTCTCTTGCTTATTATATTTGGTTGGGTTGGCATGTTCTATTGATATTGTTGTAGCCGGCGGAATAGGAGTCTTGTGGTACAGGTTAGCCCGTGTGCTAATGCTACCGCAAGGCGGCTATTTCGGGCATAAGACTGCCCCTTCGTGCCGTGTTTTGGGATCCGGGAGGGGGGGGGGGGGTCTTACATCCCACATCTTCCATCCCTACCTAGTTTCAGCATTCATAGCTGGGTCAGACACTTACAACAATCCTAGATGCTTTCAGGTCTCAAAAGGCACCATTGCAGCAGCAAGCTTCAGGCTCCAACTGGTTGACAACCTTTTGAGCCCTCTCCCCGCCATCTTATCTTTGGATGTAGTCGGCTGTTCATACTGAATAATGGCTCGACACTGTGCAAGAGTTAATGGATGGATTTAGATGTACAGCCAATATGGTTGTGACCGTAGCAATGTTAGTCTTGGAATTGCATGCGAATTAGTGGTAGACATCCCTCATGGGTTCCACTTTCCAAGGCTAAGTGTACACGAAAATCAGTTGGAATTAATTTTCTGGAGCTTTCTTGGAGCACTTCATTCCCTCGACCACTTGACACGAGCTTGAAGAAAGATTCCTGCAATTGAAGCAAGGATCTAAGTCTGTGATGGAATATCAAAGGGAGTTTCAACACCTCGCTAGGTTTGCTGACGCCTAAGAGTTGGATGACCGTAGTTATGTAAAGCAATTTTACAAAGGCTTGTGATATCCCATCAGGCAAGCCCTTTTGTTTATAGCAGACTCGAGTTTGGCAGAAATCATTGATATGATGAAAATGCTGGAGGCAGATCACTTGGGAAGTAGTAAGAGACCAAACGAGGGTATAATAGAAGCAGGACCCAGTTATAAAAGGAGGCAAGACAACAGAGGAAGAGGAAACAATAGAGATGGAGGTCGCTTTCATCAGAATTTTAGAATGGAGCGTCCAGCCCTTCAACCAACACTACCTCAACTACAACAACTCTACCTGTAGCATAAATAGCAGCACAAGCGAGTTTGCTTCCAATGCAATCAGTCGGGCCACATCCGACACTTTTGCCCACAACTAGGTGGAGATGCTCCCCCTGCTCTTCTACCGGCAGCCCCATGAGGACGGGGACATGTGCGTGGTCGGGGACGAGGACCACGAGGAAGTAATCTTGGACCTGCTAGGGAGCAGAAGTTTGCGCTGGATATGGTGTAGGAGTGGAATCCTCAAGAGGTGATTGCAGGAATGTCATGATTTGGTTAAAATATGTCATATGCATTTATCTTCAATTCCCTAAGTGTTGCTAGGAATCTAGCTTGTGATTTTTTAATTAATACTTAGGCACCGTGATGGTTAGTGGGAAACCAGCTCATACACTATTTGATACCGAGGCCACTCAATCATTCGTTTCGGCGGACTTTATAAAAGTCCTAGAAGGAGTGCAATACTTCATCGTTGTTGCTCGAAGAGTACGTCTCCAAGATGGTTCCGAGATGTCTTCATCCGCAGAGTGTGTTTTGGAAGTATTTCTTGGGGGAAAATTCCATGAAACTCCCTCGACGGTGTTGAGAATACCAGAATTTGATCTCATTATGGGCACGTCATGGTTGGATTGGCACAACGCCAAGATAGATTGTGTGGCGAAGCAAATTACCTAGAGGCTTGGAGACTCAGAGGAAATTTTCCAAGGTATCAAATTTGCACCCCGTATGTTGTTGTCTTCAATTCAGGACCTTAAGTCCCATATGAAAGGGGACGAAGTATTTATGATATGCTTTGAATTAAAAGAGATGTCACCATGTATGAATGATGTGCGTGTTGTACGAGACTTCCCTGATGTATTTCCTGAGTTGTCAGGATTACCCCCACATAGAGAGATTGACTTTAAGATTAAATTAGTACCTGGTGCCAAGCCCGTCTCTAAGACCACTTACCGAATGGATCGAAAGGAAGTCGCCGAGTTTAAGCTTCAGTTATAAGAGTTGGTAGAATAAGGGTTTGTTCGCCCCGGTTCATCATATTTGGGAGCCCCTGTTCTATCTGTCAAGAATAAGGACGGGACATTAAGATTCTGCATAGACTATAGGGAGCTCAACCGACTGACGGTGCAGAACACATATCCCCCTACCCGGATTGATGAGTTACTCAATCAGCTGGTAGGATCGCATTGGTTTTCCAAACTGGATCTGAGGTATTACCAGTTGAGGATACAAGAGGAGGTTATTCAGAAAACAACATTTAGATTGAGGTACGGCTTATATGAATTCACGGTGATGCTGTTTGGGCTCACGAATGCCCCTTCCGCGTTCATGAGTTTGATGAACCGGGTGTTTGAACCTTACCTAGATGTCTTTGTTGTCATCTTCATCAATGATATTTTGGTCTATTCAAAGAAATAGGAAGAGTAAGCAGAGCACTTGACCTTAGTTTTGAAGAAACTAAAAAAGCATTCCCTATGTGCTATGTTCAGAAAATGTGAATTTTGGATCTGAGAAGTTTCCTTCTTAGGCCATGTGATTAGTGGAGCTGGACTAGCCGTGGACCCGATTAAGGTTCGTGCTGTGATGGAATGGTCGCCTTTGAAGTCAACGGTCGATGTACACAGCTTTCTTAGACTTGTTGGGTAATATTGCAAATTTGTGAAAGGATTATCGAAGATATCCCTTCCCCTCATGGCTTTGACGAAGAAAGGTGTGCCATATAAGTGGACGCACTAGTGTAAGGCTGCACTTCAAGAGCTGAAAGATAGACTTACCGCCACACCCATCCTAGCTCTTCCATCAGGGAAAGAGGGATTTCAAGTTTACACTGATGCCTCCTATCAAGGGATGGGAGTAGAGTTGATGTAGGACGGGCACGTGATCGCTTAAGCTTCAAGGCAGAAGAAGAAGCTTGAGGTTAATTACCAGTACATATTTTAGAGTTGGGAGCAGTGGTGTTCATATTAGAGGTTTGGAAACATTATTTATATGGCGTCCACTGCGAGATCTTTTCGGATCATAAGAATTTGAAGGATGTTCATACTCAAAAGGTGTTTAATTTGAAGCAGTGATATTGGTTAGATTTTTTGTGTGATTATGAGTTTACATTGAAGTACCACCCCGGGAAAGTAAACTCCATAGCAGATGCTTTGAGAAGAAAAGTACCAGAGTCGAGCCCTGAGTATCAGATGATGATTATCAAATTGGCTCGATTTCTTGGGGAGATGGAGATTATATTGGTGTGTAAGGATTATGCTGAGTGAGTCACAAAAGCATCGAGTGAAGTCAGCACAGTGCTGAGTGAAGTCAGCACGGTCTACATCTAGCATTTGTCTTCCCGGATTTCACCTCCCTTGAGAATGTAGAGCCTTCCATAGAACCGAACGAGGTCATCCTTCATTGTATATTCTTCAGTAGATCCATCCTCAATAGTTTTAATGACAAGGGTCAGAGCAGCATCCTTCCCTTGCTCTGCCCGAATTCGATCTCGGATGTCACAAACTATGCTCATGGTATCTATATATTAAGTGTATGTCTCAGAATAATCCTTACACTCCAATGTGATCTCCATCTCCCAGAGCACTCGAGCCAATTTCATACTCATCATCTGAGACTCAGGGCTCGACTCTGATACTTTTCTACTCAAAGCATCTGCTATGAAGTTTGCTTTCCCTGGGTGGTACTTCAATGTAAACTCATAATCACACAAAAATTATAACCATTATCGCTGCTTCAAATTCAACACCTTTTGAGTATGAACATCCTTCAAATTCTTATGATCCGAAAAGATCTCGCAGTGGATGTCATATAAATAATGCTTCCAAACCTTTAAGACGAACACCACTACTCCCAACTCTTAATCATGCACTGGGTAATTAACCTCATTCTTCTTCAACTCCCTTGAAGCTTAAGCGATCACATGCCCGTGCTACATCAACACTGCTCTCATACCTTAATAGGAGGCATCGGTGTAAACTTGAAATCCCTCTTTCCCTGATGGAAGAGCTAGGATGGGTATGGTGGTAAGTCTATCTTTCAGCACTTAAAATGCACCCTCACACTAGGGTGTCCACTCATATGGCACACCTTTCTTCGTCAAAGTTGTGAGGGGAAGGGCTATCTTCGTGAATCCTTTCACAAACTTGCGATATTACCCAACAAGTCCAAGGAAGCTATGTACATCTACTGTTGACTACAAAGGCGACCATTCCATCACAGCACGAACCTTGGTCCGTTCCACGGCTAGTCCAGCTCCACTAATCACATGGCCTAAGAAGAAAACTTCTCAGAGCCAAAATTTACATTTGCTGAACTTAGCAAATAGGGCATGCTCTTTTAGTTTCTTCAAAACTAAGGTCAAGTTCTCTACATGCTCTTCCTCTTTCTTTGAATATACCAAAATATCATATATGAAGATGACGACAAAGACATCTAGGTACGATTCAAACAACCGGTTCATTAAACTCATCAACGCGGAAGGGACATTGGGGAGCCCAAACAGCATCACCATGAAATCATATAAGCCGTACCTCGATCAAATGTTGTTTTCTGAATAACCTCCACTTGTATCCTCAACTTGTAATACCTCGAGTGCAGATCCAGTTGGGAAAACCAATGCGATCCTACCAGCTGATCGAATAACTCATCAATCCGGGTTAGGGGATATGTGTTCTGCATCGTCAGTCAGTTGAGCTCCCTATTGTCTATGCACAATCTTAATGTCCCATCCTTCTTCTTGACAAATAGAACAGGGGCTCCCAAAGCTGATGAACCGGGGCGAACAAACCCTGATTCTACCAACTCCTGTAACTGAACCCTTAACTCGGTGACTTCCTTTGGATCCATTCGGTAAGAGTTCTTAGAGATGGGCTTGGCACCATGTACTAATTTAATCTGAAAGTCCACCTCTCTATGTGGGGGTAATCCTGGTAACTTCTCAGGAAATATATTAGGGAAGTCTCGTACTACACGCACATCTCTCATACTTGGTGACATCTCTTAAATTCAAAGCATATCATAAATACTTAGTCCCCTTTCATATGGTCCTTAAGGTCCTGAATTGAAGACAACAACATACGGGGTGCAAATTTGATACCTTGGATAATGTCCTCTGAGTCTCCAAGCCCCAAGGTAATTTGCTTCGCCACACAATCTATCTTGTCATTAAAACTATTGAGGATGGATCTACTGAAGAATATACAATAAAGGATGACCTCATTCATTTCTGTGGAAGGCTCTACATTCCCAAGGGCATTGAAATCCATGAAGACAGATGCTAGATGTAGACCGTGCTGACTTCACTCAGCACTGTGCTGACTTCACTCAATGCTTTTGTACTTAGACAATTTTCCTCACTTTCTAGTCACCTTCTTTGAGTCCACCTGTGAACATGAATTGAATCACCTATCCAATCAATATGATATAGGCAATCTGCATATATAAACTGAAATATTCATCAAATACATACTTGTGTATATCATTGAGTTGAATGTGCTCCTTAAATTTAAGTACATTGTGTCCAATGTACCCAACAATATCCCCATATTTGGAGAAGTCATAACCCCAATTCAATGATATAAAACGAGTACTTGATGTGAACTCGTGAACACGTTCTAATCTCAGCAAAATATTAGTCTAAAACATGAAAATTTAAAATATAATATGAGTACCTGAAGTGAACTCTTGAACACCTGCTAATCTCTACAAAAGAGAATTTAAAAGTAGCTAAATTTAAAATATTATGCGAGTACTTGAAGTGAGCAAACAAATACCCTCTAATCTCTGCAAAAGAGAAGTCAAAAGTACGTAAATTTAAAATAAAAATTGAGTACCTGAAGTGAACTCGCGAACACCTCCAAATTTTTGCAAAAGAGAAGTTAAAAGCAGTTGAATTTAAAATATAACATGATTACCTCAAGTGAACTCGTGCACACCAGCTAATCTCTGTAAAATAGAAGTCAAAATAGGTGAATTAAAAATATAATGCGAGTACCTAAAGTGTACTCGCTAACACCTGCTAATATCTACAAAGAGATTCAAAAGCATGTAAATTTAAAATATAATGAGAGTACCTGAAGTGAACTCGCAAACACTGCTAATCTCTGCAAAAGAGAATTCAAAAGCAATTAAATTTAAAATATAACACGAGTACTTGAAGTGAACTCGCGAACATATGCTATTCTCTGCAAAAGAGAGGTCAAATGCAGGTAAATTTAAAATATAACGCGAGTACCTAAAGCGAACTCAAAAACACCTTTTAATCTCTACAAAAGACAAGTCAAAATTAGTGAAATAAAAAATATAATGTAAGTACTTGAAGTGAAATCGGGAGCACATAATAATCTCTATAAAGGAGAAGTCAAAAGTAGGTAAATTTAAAAAATAACGCAAGTACCTGGAGTAAAATCGTGAACAAGGGCCAGAGCATCTGACATCGAATCTATCCTCGTTCAGCAAGATCCATAATGAAGGACGAACTCGTGTACAATGAGGGATGATCTCCTTCATTTCTATGGTAGAGCTGGAGTCTGTTCCTCTAGATCTCCATCCTCGTCAGTAAGATCAACAACCTCCATTTCAGCCGTAGGATGTGCATCTGGCATCAAAGCTATCCTTTTCTTCTAGTTGATCATCAGACTAGCAACATCAGTATGAAGTGATATAGAAATCTTAGTCACCTACCCCTCAGAAGATGAAGCAGGAACAATTTCAGGTAAAGGGACTGTCAAGTTCTCCACTACAATAAGTGCATTAGCAGCACTAACCTCAGCATCATCAAACTTATCAGAATCAATTCTCATCTCATTAGCAACATCATCTTCAAAATCATCTATATCCTCTTCCTCAACAGTATTTATCTCAACTGTATCAGCTTCTGTGTCCTCAAGCACCAACTCCTCAACTGTAGTATGGGAAATCTGAGCAACCTCTATTAGTGGATTCTCTGTCTCTGTAACTGGAATAACTAACTCTCACTCTATTCCTGCCCTCGAAATCTTATGAATGTCACTGGGGTGAGGTGAGGTAATCTTGACCTCTAGAGCTTGATCTTCTTCTTCCACATCCAAATCGTGGGCTCCCCCTTGCCTCAAGATCCTCTTATCCCACCTTGAGAAGATAGATGAGTCAATCTTCTTTAGGTGATGGATAGTTACTCCTTTGGTCATATCGAACTTGCCACCATCCATTTGATTCAGGTACAAGCTGATAATCCTTCCAAAGTTGGGTGTGCGGAGACTGTGGTTTATTTTCTTAAACAGCATTATACCCCTGTCCATACTCTTTCTGCAGATGATTATTACTAGAATTTTGAACATTTCTAATG
This sequence comes from Platanthera guangdongensis, assembly GCA_039583875.1. Taxonomy (NCBI): domain Eukaryota; kingdom Viridiplantae; phylum Streptophyta; class Magnoliopsida; order Asparagales; family Orchidaceae; genus Platanthera; species Platanthera guangdongensis. The sequence continues at coordinate 86,560,910 of CM077163.1, forward strand.
ATAGATAGTCATGTGAACTAGTCTTGCATAACAACACTTTTCTAATGATATCAGATAATAGCTTTCCTTCTTCATTCATTCCTTTTCTTTTGATCACTTTAGTACCTCTGGGAAAACCACAGAATATTATAGCCCTTATGAAGTCCTCCTCGTCGAGGAGATCTGCTTCTCTACACGCTGTGAGCCTCAAGAGCTGGGTGTGATGAGAGGACTTCACCTTAACGGTAGTTCCACGAACTTTGCTCTTGAATACCGTATCTTTGTGTCGGAACTTCACATTATCGAAAAATTCAAGAACTTCCATGTTCAGAACATTGCATCGGTATTCTAGGACGAAGGAGAGTACAGTAGTTTCCAACATTAGAATGACATTTCTGAATTCATCTGAAGTATGAGCAAACCTTTTATGGACCAACTCACCTCCCCTAGTAAGCCACTAGTGCTTCTAGGAGCCATGGAGAAAACTGAAATCTTGACATAGTGAACTAAAATCTAATACACTGTAATTCTGGACTTGTCGGAACCCAGGAAACACTGTTGTGGGGATCAGGCCACGACACGAAATCTGCAGAAAATGGTCCTTCTGCAGTAGGCTAGGGCTTGGAAATCGGTCACAACAGTAATGAAGAAGATGGAATCCCAGACTGTTGGGGGAAGACGATGTCGTGGTGCGTGAGTCGAAAGGTTGGGGTCTGTCGTTTGGCGAGTCGGCGGATGGATTTCGTCACAATGTTTTGAAATCCGAAAATTTCACATATGTTGCCCTCCCTTTCTATCTATATATATATATATATATATATATGTATATAATTTTAAAATTTGCCTAGGGGCGCGTACCTTATTTGTCGTCGGTTCTTCGGTTCCAATATAGTAAAATAGAATTTCCGCACAATTTAAATTCTGCAAGATTCACCGGATGCATAATTTGATTCAGCGAGTATCCATAGATTTCCAACAAATTGACGAGTTTGCAGTCCGATATTCGCCGAATTTTCCTTTGAAAAATGTTCTTCATGAGTCAATATTTAGCATACCTAGTTCTGTTTTGAAAAACGAGAACTTGGCCCCATTTAGCGGGTTCGTGAAAATATCTTAGACCTGCTTGTCCGTCGGGACATTGCTGAGGGCTATGTCCTTATTCTCCACATGCTCCAGGAAGAAGTGATAGCTCACCTCAATGTGCTTTGTCCGGTTGTGGGAGACTGGATTATTTGTGATCGTTATTTCACTGGATGAGTCGAAATACATTGGAATCTCTCTGAACTTCAAATTATAGTATTCTAGTTCATTCATTATCTTTAAAAGTTGTGCGCAACAAATACCCGTAGAGATATACTCTGACTCGGTAGTAGAAGTGGCCCCACAATTTTGTTTCTTACAGCTCCATGAGATAAGTCGTCTTCCGAGGAATTGACACGTCCCGGAAGTGCTTTTCCTATTATCCCTGCTTTCTGCAATGTCGGCATCTGAAAACCAATTAGCTCGACATAATTATTTCTCGGGAACCATAAGCCAAGATTGGGCATACCCTAAAGGTATCTTAAAATTCACTTTGCATCGACGTTATGAGATTCCTTAAAGTTCACCTAAAATCTAGCACAGACACGTGTGGAAAACATTATATTTGGTCTACTGGCAGTGAGCTAGAGAAAGGATCCAATTATTCTTCTATACTTTGTTTCATAAAAAGGTTTCCCTTTCTCATCCTTGTCCAGAGGCACTGTTGAACCCATTGGAGTCCTTATAGAGGTTGCATTCTTCATTCCAAATTTCTTAAGAAGCTCCTTTGTGAACTTCGTTTGAGATATGAAAATTGCATCTTAAGATTGCTTCACCTGAAGTCCTAAGAAATACTTTAGCTCTCTCATACTGCTCAGTTCAAATTTCTCTTGCATAAGTTTGCAAAACATTTTGCAGAGGTCATTTTCCGTAGAGCCAAAAATAATATGATTGACATAGATTTGCACTAGCAGAATCTTGCCTTTTACTTTCCTAAGAAATAATGTCTTGTCTATCTTTCCCCTTGCGAACTTGGTCTCAAGAGGAAAGCTAGACAACATCTCATACCAAGCTCGGGGTGCTTGCTTTAAGCTGTATAAAGCTTTATTTAAAAAATAAACATGCTCAGGGAATTGAGAGTTTACAAAACATGGGGGTTGCGCTACGTATACTTTCTCTTTCAGATTCCCATTGAGGAATGCTGACTTCACGTCCATTTGGTAGATAGTGAATCCTTTGAGGGTAGCATACGCAAGAAAAAACCTGATCGCCTTGAGCAGAGCCACTGGAGCAAAGGCCTGGTTGAAGTCAATCCCCACTTATTGTATGTGTCCATGTGCTACAAGTATGGATTTGTTCTTGATGATTACTCCAAGTTCGTCCAGCTTGTTTCTAAATATCCACTTGGTGACGATCACGTTTTGTCCCTTTGTCCTTGGTACCAGCTTCTAGACTTTGCAACGTACAAATTGATTGAGCTCTTCTTGCATTTCCAATATCCAAGAAGCATCCTTGTTTGCCTCTTCAAATTTCTTTGGCTTAACCTACGATAGAAAACTTAAATGCATAATCTCATTAGCTATACCTCTTTTATTTCTGACGTCGTCGCCCGACTCTCTTATAATTTGATCGACTAGGTGATCTCTTGGGTGTCTAAACCACAGATTCGTTACAGTCCCTTCAGTAGGCTTTGCAACATCTGGTGCATCCTTTGTAGGTTGTGGAAATTCTTCCTCTAGTGGTTCTTCATCCACCGAGCCTGGATCAACGAGCTTGTCTGAGCTTTGAGCTTCTTCCTCGAAGCAAGAAAGGTATACTTTGCGAATACTCACTATATTAGAGAGTGTGTAGAAATAAGAGTTGATTTGCCACTCTTTTTTTCTCTTTTATTTTCATTTTTTCTCCTTATTTTCACTTTAGGAGATTGTGTAGAAGTTTACTAGAGAGATATTTCACGAATCAAGAAAGGTATTCTTTCTCGATGTCTAGAACTTGCCCTCTAGCTATTCTCAAGACTTTGCATAGGTTAAACTCATTAGAATAATTATGATTTAGGAATTTCTTTTGGCAAGTTTTAGCCTTTGCAGCCGCACTTAAACGTTTTATCTTTGCTAAGCCAATTTGAGTCTTTATCGTTTCTTTTGTTTTAGCTCCACCAAACACTTTACCAAAGCCTAAAAAGCATCTTAATTACACACCTAAGACCGAGCTTAAAATATATATACAAACAGTTTATGAGTGATTGGGAGCAATTTTATTTTGGTGGGTAATTGAGAAAAAAGAGTTGATTTATTTTTCCTTCCTCCTCAAAATAATATAGATAAAAAATATGAAAATAAATAGTGGAAGTGGAAAATTCTTCAACATGTTAAGGAGAAGAAACAAAGGGATTTACGAATTGGTGGTGTTCTTTAAGCCATAACAATTTATTTTGTGCAAGCTCTCTTTAGGTCTTGGTGTGTCTATCCATCATTTTTACCTTTGATTTTTCATACCAAAAACCTAAGCCTGTGTTTCAACCTAGTTAAGTCCGAAAGATTTGTGCTTATAAGTTGAACTAGTGCCGTGGCGAGAGTGTGAAAGGGCAAGCCTATGGCCATCGACATTGATGGATTTCTTTGCAGGGTATATCGATATTCAATTTGTGCAATGTTATCTTAGTAAAATCACTACTTTCTCCCTAAATGGGATTTCAAGATTTACTGGTTTTTCAATTTTAAAAGTACAAATAATAAGTGGAAACACATTCTAGAAAAATAAAAACTAATTTGTATGCTGAGTAGGTTTTCTACTAAAATAGCTATGCACATAAGCATAAGACTTCGCATTTTACTCCTTATGTTCAATTTTCTTTTCTAGCATTGAAATTTTTCTTCTCCCTATGGAAAGTTGCTTGCTCGAGATGAGCAAACGAGTAAGTATGGGGGTATTTGATAACTATAATTATATCATTATTTTTAAATAGATTTTATTTAATAAATAATAAGATTATAATTACATTTTAGTAATTATATTTCTAATTTCTTTCTTTTTATATTTCAGGTCAATCTGGCAGCAAATATCATTTTGGATCTTGTAGGACTGACCAGGAAATAAAACTGAAGATTGCTTGAAAAATCAACTTGACACGGTTCGGACACAGGCGTGACTCTCAGGTCACGGGCATGACATGTGGCTGTGACCCATAAAGGCTCTCCAAAGTACTTGACATGGCGTGTTAAAGTTAAACGCCCCTATCACGGGCGTGACCTATGGGTCACGGGCATGCCCAGCAGGTATGACCTGCAGACGGAGGCTATAAGTCAGTTCCAGACCATTTTCGGCCTACACGCTCGGTCACGGGCGTGAATTTTGGGTCACGGACGTGATAACCAGGCGTTCTACACTTAATGTCGCCAGTTTCAGATCCAGTGGGTTTCCTCTTACACGCCCTAGGTCACGTGCGTAACATTGGGCCTGACCCTTTTGCAATAGCCCGCATTATTTCCCGCCATTTCTAGTTCCCGCCGTTTCCAGTAACAGTATAGACAAGCCCTAGGTCACGGACGTGACCTACGGGCTTGACCCTTCTACAACCGCCAGAGTTAATTCCCGCCATTTCCAGTTCCTGCCATTTCCAGTAATAGTATCGACACGCCCTAGGTCACGATTGATATAAAAGTATTTAGCGGAGAAGGGGTTATGCGTGGAGAAGACAAAGTTAAGGGAGAAGAAGGTGAAAGTGTAGTTGTGAGATGTTCTCCGATTCTATATTTGATGAAGGCAAGTATACCTTGTCACATATAGTATAGGATATTAAGTTCAATATCAAGGTCGTATTACCCGGGGCGAATTAAGTACTTCTACTTCAAGGAGTTATGATTATCTTATCAATTAAAAGGTATTTTGGGGTTGCATACTAAATTAGAGAAGTGAGAATGTTTTACTTGCAAATTAGAGAAAAGCTAAATGATAATTAAGCGATCGTACTCGATCGAGAATCACCTCGGCTTAAGTTGATCAAAAGATGGAATAATAAACTTTTTAAAATAATAAGGCCAGAGACCTTGACCACGGATGTTCTAAAAGTAAGAACATGCTTCTCTCGAAGTCATGTCCATCTGAGTTTAGGAAGGTCTGACCGAACTTTCGTCCGAATCGGAGGCCTAAACCCCGCTTTATGCTGCGAACCCCTCTATTGGATTTTACTCCAATTCGGGAGAATTGAACGTCTGCCTCTCTCGAGGGGTGCAAACAACTCCCTTTACTCTTGAGTGCTCATTTCAAACTTTCGGCATCTCGGCTAGCCCAAAATGAAAGCAAAGGTGGAGAGTTTATATCGATGATATGCCTCCAACCCGTGATAAATCAAGAGTAATTCAAGGCTAAACCCTAAAAAGAAAAGGTAAGATTCAAAGCATCATAACCTAATCACTCGAACCTCGGATCATCAAGATCGAGTACATGGAGGATTAGTTAATCATGGTGAGGTGGAAGAGGGGGGATGAGTAGTGAAGCATAAAGACACAAGGTAGTAAAGAGAAGAAAACAAGAGCACTTTTATTAAAATTAAAGCGAGCTTACACCATGAAAATGAACGAGATTACAAGTGAATGGAATTGAAATCCTATTCTGGCCCTATCATTAGCAACTAAAGCATTAACAAAAGCTATTACAAAAGCTTAAGTAAACTAGTATTAAGAAAAATACAAAGCGAGAGAGAAAGAGCTTAAAAGGAACATTAAACAAAGGGATAGAACCTCCCCCTCTCAGCCAAAGTGGTCCTGAACCCTTGGGGAAGGGCTCAATTTATAGCTTTTTTTCGGGATAGGTCACGCCCCATGACACGCCCTGGTCGGGGGTGTACCTGGGGCGTGACACGGTTGGTGCGACTTTTTCGTGCTGAAATTAATTGCTGGAGTTGACGGACGTGGTTGTTGAAGTACACACCCATATGTCACGCCCGGCTCGGGCGTGACCCGGGGGCGTGACACATTCGGTGCGACGGTGGAGCGGGAAAAACGAGCGCATTGCTGCGATTCCTCGGAACTTGGGGACACGCCTCTAGAACACGCCCATGTCGGACGTGACACGGGCGTGACAGAGGGCGTGTTCAATAAGTTTCCACAGAATGCAGTTTCGGACCAATTGCTTCATTCCACTGTGTTACACGCCCTAGGTACACGCCCAAGTAGGGCGAGACCAGGCAGCGTGTCACAGCAAAATTCGGCTGAAAGCGGTGAAAACCTGTAAAAGGCAGAAAAACGCATTAGCGATAAAAATATATACAAAGGTGAATCAAAATAAGCACTTTACAAGACATGATTTGCTTTGAAACCCTGAAAATACTCTAATAAAATTGACAACAAACCGTATTATCAAATTCCCCCAAGCTTAAGTTTTCCTTATCCCCAAGCAAAGATATAAAAACTAGCTAATCATAAAAAGTGACTAATTCAAAAAGTTTTAATCATGCTTACACAAGTACTATGTGAAATTCCAGGTAGGGAGAATGTAAAACGTAAATCTAAAATAATTATTTTGGTATGATTTAACTTTTATAAACTTTACTTAAGGAAAATAAATCATCCAGAATTTTGACGAGATTCTTTAAATAGATTTAAGCAAGGCAACGAAAATGAAAAGAACGTATTGAGTTGTTACTAGATCCAAGCAACGCATTATAATTATATCAATTAAATAACAAAAATCTAAGTTTAAATCCAGAACTAAAACTGATTTACTTTTCTTCTTTTCGTAGCTGCTAAATAAGATTTAAAAAGGCGTGAATCAAAAGGACTTAATAGGACCGAAACGTTTGGTTTAGGATCATGAATAGGAGTGAAATTCAAAGATAAACATGGAGGCTTAAAATTACACTAAACCAAAACAAAGAATTTCAAAAAAAAAATTTATTTTAAACAAAATATATATATTTTTCTTTCTTTTTCTTCTTTATTATTATTTATTTTTTTCTCGTCATTTTTTTTCTTTTTTCAAAACAAAGGGCATAAAAATTTTTTCTTTCATGTTGAATTGGCCAAATAAAATCAAACATTGCTTTTGAGTACACTTTTTCAACAATTTCTCCAAAGATAACATAAAATTTCCTAGCATGATTATGAAAATTTTTGAATGAAACTCAAAAAATTTAGCGTGATTAGATAGGTAAGAATTTTGGCTTTGGTGAAAATGAAATGCTATGTGGAGTTATCAAATGAAATTGGAAAAAAAGGCTCAAAAGCGGCTAATTAGTGGTAAAAGATTTTAGGGTGGCAGGAAAGCTCAAATGTAAACAAAAACGGCCGAAATCATTTTCATGCCTTTTAAATTTATTTAAAACTTAGATTTGAAAATTTTCAAAAAGCAAGTACGAGATAATAAAAGAAGATATATGAAATTATCTTGAAAATAAAAATAATATGTGACTTGGATCGTTCATATCTACTACGTTATTCAAAAGTTATTCTTACAAAAATTATCTAAAAACGAAAAGGAAAATAGTGGATGATGAATTTTAGAGAAAGTAAAGAAAATAAAGAACGGAAAACCATAATAGAAATGCACGTTTTAGAGAAATATTTCACCTTAACATGCTACCGTGAATTAGAAACACAGCATGACCAACATTTTACTTGTGAAATATGATTAAAAAAATGATTAGAAAAATTATAATTAACTACATTGTTTATAAAAAATTCTGAGAAAAACAAAACACAAACATGGGGTACTATTGAAAACCAAAATGCAGCTATATATTTTTTTGGATTTTATAAAAAGTAAAAGATATTTACAAAAAGCAAAAATAAGGAGGAAGTCCTCGCCCAAGCTTAAAATTGACATTGTCCTCAATGGAGAAGGAGGTTGGAGAACGAGAGAAAATTAAAGTACAGAAATGAAAGACAGAATTGAAAAACAGGTACTTCCCCGGTTTTATTTTGCAGCGAAAGCTGAGTGATGCTGCTCCCCCATGCTTGTGCTTTGAATCTTCAGGAAAGGTCTTTTGTTGAACTTTGTGACGGATTTAGCAGCATCGATGACGGTGATTTTTGAAGCCCCAACTTGTGGAGCCGTCCGGGGCAAAAAGTGTAAAATAAAGAAAACAGAAAAAAGATTTGGGTTGCCTCGCAAGAGCGCCCTTTGTTTATAAAGGTCGTTTGAGCTCGACCAAAAGAATATTGTCCAACAATAAAAAGTCTTAAATTATTACAGTCCAAATGAAGGAGAAATGAAATAGTTCATGAGTTTGATAGCATTAATTGTTTCGTCATAGTAGGATGTAAATCGTTAGGCAAATAGAGTTTTAATCGTTGAGCATTTACCTTAAATTCACCCTTATCCGGGTGCGAAATGAGAACCGTCCCATACGGCCAAGCCTCTTTAACAATAAAGGGGCCAGACCATCGCGAATTTATTTACCTAGAAAGAGGCGAAGCCGAGAGTTATAAAGAAGGACGAGATTGCCTGGTGAAAAAGATTTAGGAAATTTAATATTTTTGTCATGGTAGAACTTTGGTCGCTCTTTATAAAGCCTATTACTCTCGTAAGCGTTCGCCCGCCATTCGTCGAGTTCATTGAGCTGAAATTTACGGTGTTCGGCGGTTAGGGTGGGATCTAGATTTAATGTTTTGAGGGCCCAAAACGCACGGTGCTCTAACTCAACTGGAAGGTGGCAAGCCTTACCATAAACCAATCGATACGGATTGCAGCCGATTGCGGTCTTATATGCCATTCGATAGGCCCATAGGGCATCATCTAGTTTTAGTTCCCAATCCTTCCTATTTAAGGATACGGTATTTCTCTAAAATACGTTTCAATTCTGGATTAACAAACTCGACTTGACCGCTCGTCTGGGGGTGATAGGAGGTGGAAAGTTTGTGCGTTACTCCATATTTTGCCAAAATTTTTGCAAACTGGCTATTGCATAAATGGGTTCCCCTATCACTAATTATAGCGCGCGGTGTGCCAAATCGAGAGAATAATATTTTTAGAAATTTTACAACGACTCGTGCATCGTTGGTGGGGAGAGCTTGCGCTTCCGTCCACCTTGATACATAGTCTACAGCTACGAGAATGTATTTATTTTGATAAGAGGGGGGAAGGGGGCCAATGAAGTCGATGCCCCAAAGATCGAAGATTTCACATTTGAGGAAAATATTTTGAGGCATCTCGTCCAGCCGTGAGATATTGTCTGCCCGCTGGCAACTATCACAAGTACTCACTAGGGTGTGAGCATCCTTGAATTGCGTGGGCTAATAGAAACCTACCTCCAGCACCTTTCTTGCGGTGCGGTTCTCTTGATAATGACCACCTGTTGGTCCTTCATGGCAATGTCCCAAAATTTGCACTCCTTCCTCACTCGAAACGCAAAGCCGCACTACCTGATCCACACAGATTCTGAATAATAAAGGGTCTTCCCAAAAGTAATTCTTTAAATCAGAAAAGAATTTCTTCTTTTTCTGGCTTGAGAATTCCTTTGGCAAGACCCGAGCCAATAAATAATTGGCAAAGTCAGCGAACCAGGGCACGGGATAATCTTTTGAATTTTCGAGAGCGAAAAGGCGCTCTTCAGGGAATTTATCGTTAATGTCAGCTTCCACTAATATTTCGCTGGCAGGGTTTTCTAAACGAGATAAATGGTCGGCCGCCAAATTTTTGGCCCCTCTTTTGTCCCGGATTTCTAAATCAAACTCCTGCAAGAGGAGGATCCATCGCAAAAGGCGGGGCTTTGCGTCTGCTTTGCTAAATAAAAAACAAAGAGCTGACTGATCCGTAAAGATGATTACTTTGGAGAGGGTGATATAAGACCTAAACTTATCAAAGGCAAAAACAATTGCTAGGAGCTCTTTCTCGGTGGTGGTGTAGTTGGCCTGTGCAGACGTGAGTGTCTTGCTTGCATAATAAATCGGGTGGAAGAATTTATCCACTCGCTGGCCTAAGACCGCGCCCACCGCAGTATCACTAGCGTCGCACATGATTTCAAAAGGGACCGACCAATCCGGAGCAACTAGAATTGGAGAGTTTACTAATTTTTGAAAGAACTAGTGCCTAAACACCTAGAGGGGGGGGGGGTGAATAGGTGCACTTAATCTTTTTAACTTTAAAGGCAGAAACACTGAATTATTAGACCTGTTTATGCAATTCTCTACAGCAATTCAGCACAGATAACACAGCAATCACAGAATTAATCACACACAGAGTACACACAGATTTTTATAGTGGTTCCCCAAGGTCTGGGTACATCCACTTTCCCCCTTCGCCTATCTAGTAGTGTACTAGATTCGGACTAACTTCTCCACTTCTCCTCAGATCCTCAGATCTTACAACTCAGAACCCCAAATAGGTTCCTACAACTCAGAGTGATCCCACTCATACAATTCAGGCACAAAGACCTACCACTCAGTCTTCACCAAGACTTACACTCAGAGAACTAAGTCTCCTATAACTCATGCACTAGGCCCTACCTCAGTCTTCAACAAGACCTACACTCAGAGCACACTGTCTCCTACACTCAGCCTTTATATAATAGGCTTACAGCTTATATCCCTTAGGATCCTATAGAAAATAATGTTTATAAAATTTATAACCACAACTCTGAAAGAGAGAGATGAGTTGAGTGGTTTCTTGATGAGTTCTTGGAAGAACTTGTCAGAGATCAACCTCCCTTGGCTTTCTTCAAAGCTTCTTGAATTAGAACACAGTAGGGTTGTATCTCTATGCAGATGATCTTCAATCAACTGCTGACTTGAGATTCTGATTTCAATCTGAATCTTCCTTATCAGCCTGGTTCAACAACTGGTCTTCTTAGAAGGAGCTATCTATCTCCAACTTCTTAGATCTTCTCTTGATGGTCTTCTTCTTGTTGTGTTGTTTTTTTTACTTCATCAATTGATTACTTCCGTTGAAGGAGAAAGGTCTTTAAATAAGCTTTCGCCATGGTGACCGTCTGATCCGGTTTCTAACAACTTTCTAACGGCTCTGACAGTTGCAGTTGACCGGTTGAAATGGCAGCGGTCAAGTCATCCAGTCACTTCTTGAAATATCGGTCACTGTCTGAAAGTGTCGAGACAGATAGTCTTTATGTGTCGACACAAATAGACTAAGTGTCGACACTAGCCTTGTTGTTGTCGACACAACTCCTTGTGTTGTTGTAACAGCATCTCGACACTGCTTCTTCAGAATGTGTCAAGACTGATTCTATGTGTCGACACAAGCCTTCTTCTTTTAGACTTAGTTGAATTCTGCTAAGTGTCGACACAACTCCTTTGTGTTGACACATCTTCTTGTGTTCAAACTTGCTAAGTGTCGACACATCTTCTTTGTGTCGACACATGCCTTCTGTGTTGAAACTTTGCCGAGTGTCGACACATCTCCTTGTGTCGACACATGTACTTGAACTTTGTTGAAGTTTGCTGAGTGTCGACACAACCTTCTAGTGTCGACACATATACTTGAACTTTGTTGAAGTTTGCTGAGTGTCGACACAGCCTCCTAGTGTCGACACTTTTGCTTTCGACAAAGTTTCTCTAGGTGTCGACACTGCTTCTAAGTGTCGACACTGATTATGTAGACAATTCTTCACTGTGTGTCGACACTGTCTGTATGTGTTGACACTTTCCTTCTGGTGTCGACTCTGCCTTCCTGGTGTCGACACAATTACTCCAACTGTCGACACAACTTCTCTAGGTGTCGACACAAGCCTTCTTAAGTGTCGACACTTTTCTTCTGGGTGTCGACACATGGACTTAGAAACTTTTATGCTTTCCCTACAATTACTTAACCTGCACAAATAAACTCAAAGCACATCAAATACAACTTGATGTATATCATTGAGTAGGGTGAGGCTTCTTAAAATCAGGAACATATATTCTAATGTACCCAACAATCTCCCCCTATTTGGAGAAGTCATAACCCTTAGTCAATGATATACACCATACATAACAAATTCTCAGTATGATGTAAAACAATATTATATGACAGGGAAAATACTTAAACATTTATGAACAGAACATGTATAAACAATTATCTCAGAACAATTAATGTAATAGATTGAACATATAATATTGTTCTTACAACTCCAAACATTTTAATTAATCAAAAGTTTACATAGAGTTAAAAGCAAATGATTACAAATTGTAAACTTAAGAAAATTTCTATCCTATGGCTGCTCAGGCTCCTTGATAACAATCCCCTTTCCAGATAGAATCTTTGCTTGAACTGGAGCATCATTGTCATCAACACGCTTCTTCCCTTTGGGATCTTTCTTTTACAGATATTCAGCCTTTATCTTCTGCCTTTCAAAATAGTGATAAGACTTAGGGAAATACTTGCTAGGCTCCTATGCATTAGGAGGTAGCTTTCCCAGTTTAGCCTTCCTTCTATATTGTACAACGGCCTCTTGCCTATTCTCATGTTTTCTCCACTCCTGTTCAGAATACCATTTGCCTCTATCCAGGATATTGTCCTTAGCAGCCTTCCAAGCAGTCAATATGATATTCCTGGACGTGGGGCTCCATTGTTCAAAATCTGGCCTTAATTCAGCTTGCTCTCTGAACCTTTTCTTGGATAATTGGGCCTATTGTTCTTTTAGAGTTGCCTCTTGCTCTTTTAAGATTGCCTCTGGCACAGGCTGGACTACCTTCTCAATAATAACATTCTTATTACCCTCAGGAGGACTATACATAGATTGTACCTCCTGATGTATCATGTCAAAATCAGCAGGAGGGTATATAACTTGAGCCACTTCAGCCTGCTCTCCTCCAAAGTATGCAGGATTTATTCCAGACTCTGCCACATTGTCATCATCACATAAGGGTGGATATCCAAGGGTGGCTCTGATGGAATTTGAAATCCATTTGGCATGATCAGAGCCGGCTTTGGCTAGTACCCTCTCCCCCTTTATGACTTCTCTTTCTATATGATCCCTAAGATCATCTTTCTGGAATCTTATTTGAGCATTCAAATAGTTTACTCCATCCTTATAAAAAGGTTTTAACCTTTGTAGCTTGTCAGTAATGGCCTTCTGAGATTCTTCAATGACAGTTTTAACTGTAGTGAGGCTCTCCTGTAATTTCTTATCAAATTCTTCTTTGGCAGTGGCACTTACTACAAACTGTGCAGTAGCCATATTTTTCATTTCAGTTATAATGGCATTATGTGAAGTAGTGAGATTATCATTCATCATTATCTGGTTTTCCAGGACGTAGCCTTGTTTGAGTGCCAGATCATCAATCTGTTTCTTGAGATTCTCTTGATGTTTAGCCAGATAGACCAATGCATTTCCTCCTTTATGGAAGCAGTCAATCATTTCCTTTTTGTTTTGATTCACTTCAAATCTTATAGATTTGATATCTTGTGATAGATCAAATTGCAGGGATTTATTCCCTTCGTCCATATACTTTTCTAGAGCTTTCCTTTTCTCATCTAGCGTAATCTGCAAAGCCACCATCAGTGAACTAGAATCAGTAGATGGGGCAGGCTGTGGAGCAAGTATCTGCAGTGCTTTCTTGTAGTTCAGGCTTCTTCTCTTGAAGACCTGAAACTTCCTTTTCTTAGCTCTAGCAGCCTCTTCGTCCTCTGAAGCAGAAGTGCTAGCAATATCTACTCTATCCTTAGGACTAGGAGGTAACTCCTTCTCAGTCCTTTTTATTTGCTCAGCATCCTTTGGCTCCACAGTCTCTTGTCTAGCAGACTCCTCTATTTGCTCCCCCTCAATATTGATCTTCTCCCCCTCAACAGCAGCTATCTCTCTCTCAAGATCTGTATGTACAAGATCAGGGAACAGCTCTTCTAAAGTAATCTCATGTTGAGGTTGTTCAGAAGAATCTCTAATCTCAGGAGCATTTGTTTCCATTTTATCAGCAACAGATGTGTCCTCTATGACAACATCTTGGGGTGGACTATGTATCTGTGTTTGTTGATTAACATCAGGTAATGAGTCAGTCAAAACTTCATCCTCAATAGTGAAATCTAATTAATTAATTTCAGTGATTACCTCTAGAATGGTTTGGGAAGCCCTTTCACTCTCTAGTTGAGTTGGCTCTTCCACATGTAGAGGCTCCCCCTGGAGTGGATCCAGGTGAATTGGGGTTGCTGAGGGTAGCTCCCCCTGCCTCTGAGCATCTTCTTGCCTTGCTGGTGACTATCCAGCATTGTCATTTCCTCCATCATCAGAACTAAACACCACTTGCTCTTCTGAGCAACTAGAGTATTCTTGAGCCACAATGGCTGTCTTCTTCTTCTTCTTCTGAGGTGTTGCCATTTCTGGAGTTGGCATTTCCTTTGTCAACACTCTATCCCACCTGGAGAAAATTCTTACATCCATTCTCCTCATGTGGTTGATCTTAGAACCAGCAGCTTGGTTCATCACTTCAGGAATACTTCCAGCTAGGTATAGACTCAGAATTCTACCGAGATTGGGTTTCTTCAGGCTTTCTTTTATCTTATCAAACATGACTACAGACGAATTAGTATTAAGGTTGAAAATTATCCTTGTCATTAGACTGAACATGTGAGCAGATATTCTATCATGCCCACTAGGCTTGCTCAGTATTACTTTTCCTACTATTTCAGATAGAAACTTTCCTTGTATGTTCATTCCTTTTCTATTGAAAACTAATCCAATTTTCAGGTTTGAGTCTAATCCACACCATTTCAATGCCTCTCTAGTCTTAGAAGTAGATACATCTTCTTCCTCTTTTGTTCTTGGTAGTTGAAGTACCTTCCTTAGACTTTTCTGTGTGACCTTGACTTTTGTCCCATGGACTCTGGACTTAATCTTGAGTCCAGTATGATCAAGTGAAGCTGCACTCAAGAATTCTAGGACCTCCTTCTTCCAGATCTTGATAGGTTCTGATACAAGATACTCTAGTCCAGACTCGGCAATTAGGGTTACCACACCTTTGATTTCGGGTTCCGCATCATCAAAGGCGTGACGCACGAGCTCATATCCTTCATTAATGTTCTCTTCTAGCTTGGGCGCCATTAGGGTTTGAAGAAATTTTGAATTTAGAGAAGAGAGATGTCGACACACAAGTTTGGTCTCGAGACTAAGGTGAGCGTGTCGACAAACAATGGGAAAAACCTATTTATACCTTTCTAAAATTGAAGGTGAAAAGGCGCGTTAACATACTTGAATTGTGTCGACACTGTTGAAAAGTGTCGACACTTACTTATAATGTCTCGACAACTATGTGTCGACACAAATATAGTCGACAGAATATTTGTGTCGACACTTATACATCTTAGCTCGACACTTAGTCGAGACTCTACTAGACTAATTATGTGTAAATCTTAAGTGTCGACACCACCTTGGATGTGTCGACACCTACACTTCATATGTCGACACTAATTCTCTGAAGTGTCGACACCACTTTTATGTGTCGACACAGATAACTCTGTGTGTCGACACCATTTTACTTAGCCAATTTTTGTAAACTATTCTAAGTTTATCATACCTAAATCAATTTTAAACTTATTGAATTTGGTTTCATCTAAGGGCTTAGTAAACATATCAGCTAACTGATTATCTGTCTTAACATACTCTAGAGAAATATCTTCTTTTTCAACATGTTCTCTTAGAAAATGGTATTTTATTTCTATGTGCTTAGTCTTACTATGGGATACAGGATTATTTGCAATAGAAATGACACTAGTAGAATCACAAAATAAAGGTGTTCTACTTACTTGAATACCATAATCTTCTAGCTTATGTTGAATCCATAGAAGTTGAGAACAACAACTTCCTGCAGCAACATACTCTGACTCAGCTGTGGAGATAGCCACACTGGTCTGCTTCTTGCTACTCTAAGACACCAGCCTTCCACCTAGAAATTGATAGGGTCCTGTGGTACTCTTTCTATCTTCCTTGCAGCCTGCAAAATCTGCATCTGAATAACCTGTCAGTTCAAAATCTCTATTCCTAGGGTACCAAAGGCCTAGATAAGGTGTGCCCTTAAGATATCTTAAAATTCTTTTGACTGCTGTCAAATGAGATTCTTTAAGGCAAGCTTGGTACCTAGCACAGACACATGTAGCATACATGATATCTTGTCTACTAGCAGTCAAATTTAGTAGGGAGCCAACTATCCCTCTATACAAAGTTTCATCTACAGGTTTCCCTGCATCATCTTTGCTTAAAGACATTGTTGACCCCATAGGAGTTTTCATAGTAGTGGATGATTCCATACCATACTTCCTTATCAATTCTAGGGTGAACTTAGACTGGCATATGGATAAACCATCTTCAGTCTGTCTAACTTGGAGACCCAAGAAGAACTTAAGTTCCCCCATACTACTCATTTCAAATTGTCCTTGCATGAGTTTTGCAAACTTTCTGCAAAGACTACTTTCTGTAGACCCAAATATGATGTCATCTACATATATTAAACTAAGATAATCTTACCTCTAGATTCCCTAAGGAATAGAGTCTTGTCTATTTTCTCCCTTGAGAATTTGTTCTCAATGAGGAAACTAGATAGGGTTTCATACCAAGCCCTAGGTGCTTGTTTTAACTCATACAAAGCCTTCCTAAGTCTATATACATAATCAGGTTTAAGAGAATCTACAAAACCTGATGGCTGCTCTACATAGACTTCATTCTTCAGGTTTCCATTCAGAAAAGCTGACTTAACATCCATTTGATATACCTTAAATCCTTGATATGTTGCATAGGCAAGGAACATCCTTATTGCTTCCAGTCTTGCTACTGGAGCAAAGGTTTGATCAAAATCAATACCTTCTTCCTACCTATATCCTTTTGCAACTAGTCTAGATTTATTCTTAATAATAATTCCATTCTCATCCAACTTGTTCCTAAAGATCCACTTAGTTCCAATAATGTTGTGGTCCTTTGGTTTAGGAACTAGCTCCCAGACCTTTCATCTTTTGAACTGATTCAACTCCTCTTGCATAGCCTCAATCCAATGAGGGTCTAGGATTGCTTCTTCAAATTTCTTTGGCTCTACTTGAGATAGAAAGCTGGAGTAGAGACCTAAACTTAGATTCCTGCTCCTTGTTTGTACCCCTTGTCTGAGATCTCCAATAATTTGATTGGCTGGATGATCTTTTAAATGCCTATTTTCTGGAGGCAGCCTGCCTTCTGGTTGTACACCTTCAGCTTCTTCATTCAACTGCACCTCTTGGTCTTCTTTAGCAATAGGAGCGTCTTGTACTCCCCCTGGACAGCAGCCACCTTCTTCCACTTACTAACTTACAGAAGAACCTTCTGTTAAGGTAAGCTTGTCCATCTTCTCAGTTACACCTATGGAGCTGCAAACACTTCTAGGCAATTCATTGTTAATGAGTCTAGCTTCATCAAAAACTACATGAACAGACTCTTCTACAACTTGAGTAATCAAGTTGTAGACCCTATAAGCCTTACTGTTGTTGCTGTACCCAACAAAGATCCCCTCTTGGGATTTGGCAGCAAACTTGGTTAGATAAGACTTACCATTGTTAAGGATATAGCACTTGCAACCAAAGATCCTGAAATAGGATAGATTTGGTTTTCTGCCCTTCACAATCTCATAGGGGGTCTTCTTGTGGCTCTTGGTGATAGTAGCCCTATTGATTACATGACATGCAGTATTAACTGCCTCAGCCCAGAAATATTCTGGGAGAGAAGTGTCACTCAATAGGGTTCTACCAGCCTCAATCAAGGTTCTATTTTTCCTTTCAGCAATGTCATTTTGCTGAGGTGTTCTTTGTGAGGAAAATTCTTGAAAAATTCAAAACTCCTCACACAATTTTGTCATACTTTCAGACTGAAATTCAGTACCATGGTCACTTCTGATTTTGACCAATGTATTGTTCAATTCATTCTGAATTTGTTTAACAAAACTATACAAGATACTTGGTGTTTCATATTTTTGCCTTAGGAAGAACACCCAGGAATACCTTGAGTAGTCATCAACTACCACAAATGTATAGACCTTCCTACCTAGGCTGTGAACTGGCATAGGACTAAAAAGATCCATATGCAAGAGGTATAGACACCTCACAGCATCTTTGTTCTCAAGGCTATGAAAGGTGGATTTGGTCTGCTTGCCCTTTTGACAAGCTAAGCATATCTCAACCTTTATACACTTAACCTGAGGACCATTCCTCACTAACTCTTTGCTAATGAGTTGGCCAATTGTCTTATAGTTAAGATGAGCCAGCCTCTTGTGCCACTTAACACAATGTGAGACTTTCTCATCAGCTACAAGACAAATAGGAGAAACAATGTTCTCACACAGAATGTCTAGACAATAGACATTTCTCTTCATATATCCTGTCAGAATGATCTTTTGATCACTTGACCTATAGATATGACAACCATCCTTGACAAATGAGATATCATATCCTAAATCACTCAGCTGACTTATGCTAATGAGGTTATGTTTCAAACCCTTTACATAAGCCACTTGAGTAATTGTAATTAGGTTGCTAGAAATGTTACCAAAGCCTTTGATGATTCCTTTTTCTGAACAACCAAAGGTAACTTTAGGACCATCCTTGATTGGTGTATAGTTCTTCAGCAATCCCCTAGTTCCAGTCATGTGCCTGGAACATCCACTGTCCAAGTACCATATAGGGGCATGACCACTTGGACTCACCTGCAAAACAGATTACTTAACCTTAGAACCCAAATAATTCTTGGGTCCTTGGTGCAGGTTAGTTTGACTTTTGACAAAACTACCTGTAGCTCTTCTAGCAGGTAGTTTGCTACTCTCCTTGACACTTGAATTGTGCCAACAGTCTATGGCAAAGTGGCCTACCTTGCCACAACACCAGCACTCAAATCTGTTGTACCTTTATTTAGGTACAACCCTGGCTGTTTTATCTACAGTAGGCTTCTTGTTGAGTAGTGGGGCTTTGCCCTTAGATTTGGACCTAACTATCCTGGTAGGTTTTGTAAATCCAAATCCAGTCTTACCCTTTTGAGGGATAAACTCATCTATCAAAGGTAAAACTGATTTTGGTTTAGAAAAACTTGCAACAATCTCTCTCTCCTTCTGAAGTCTAACCTCCAGATTCCTAATTTGATCATTCTTAAATGTAATAGTTCCCATCTGGATAACTGTGATGTTCTTCAGCCTGGCCATTTCATTTAGTTTTTGATCTAACACTTTATCTGAATCAGCAGCTGCCAACTTAAGATTAGCAATTTGCTTAGTCAGTGTTTTGACCAGATTTTTGCTCTTCTTAAGTGCCTGCAATACATCTCTATATTCATCCATCAAATGATGAATATCTCCCTCAGATTCAGACCCACCCACATCACTTGATGCAAATGTATCTGATTCTGAATCAGTACTATAATCTGAAAGACATTGTACCTTACTTGGTCCAGGCTGATCCTAGATCTTATCTCCTTCTGTTAAGGCGATCAGTCCATTACACTTATTGTCCTCATGCTCATAAATTGAGTTCATTAGCTATAAGAACTCGTATTCTTCCTCTTCAGCAAACAGTCCAATATAGGCTTCAGCTTCTGAATCTGTTTCTGAAGATGACTGATCAGTCAAACTATTATTCTTCTTGGCAACAAAGGACCTTTCCTTTTTGCCCTTGAACTGAGTCTTCTTCTTGTTAGTTGACTCTTTCCTCTTTTCTGGACAGTCAGCTACTATATGTCCTTGTCTATTGCAACAATAGCAAACTAACTTTGAGGATGTATTTTTACTTGGCTTGGAATTTCTTTTGTCATTCCTTGATGACTTCTTGTTCTGATAGTAGTCATCTTTTGTCTGTGAAGTGGATGACTTAGACCTCCACTGCTTCTTCTTCAGAAACTTTTGAAACTGCCTTGTAAAGGCAGCAAAATCCTCATCACTTTCACTGCTGTCTGAGTTCTAGTTCTCTAAATTTTCTAAAGCACTATCAGCAACTATTTGTGGTGGAGATGGAGACTTACTTCTGTACTTCCTAGTGGCTTCAGTCTTGAAGGACACAGCTCTTTCCTTGTGCTCCACTCTGGTAGTCTTCTCTTCCTCCTTTCTAACCATTAACTGCATTTCATAAGATAGTAGTTTTCCAAACAAGGTTGGAGGAGGTATATCAGCTAATTTGGCCATTTCCCTAATTGCACAGATCTTGGTATCCCAGTCCTTAGTCAGGGATCTTAAAAACTTATCATTCAGCTCATAGTTGCTGAATTCTCTTCCATAGGACATCAACTCATTAACAATCCTATAGAATTTCTTGTAGCATTCAGTAATGCTATCAGACTTTCCTTGTCTGAAGCTTTCATACTCTTGATTTAACAAAGTCTTCATGTCTTGTCTTACCTCTTCAGATACCTCTATGTAAACTATTAGTGTGTCTCACATTTCTTTTGAGGTTTTATAAAGTATTAGGTTCTGAAATGTGGCATCATCAATTGCACTTACAATAATATTCTGGGCCCTCTTGTCCATAGTGGCTAGAATTATTTCATCTTTAGTCATTTCTGAATAGTCTTTGGGAGTTCTCTGATTTGCATCCAGAACAGATACTTTCATTGGCACATATGGCCCTTCTTTGACTCTGATGTATATTCTTGGGTCAGATGCTTCCATAAAGAGTCTAACCCTCTCTTTCCATATGCCAAAAATTTCTTTTCTGCAGATTGGCAATTTCATGGATCCTAGCTCTTTGTGATTCTCAGTAGAACCCATTTTCTTGATTCTTTATTATTCTGATTCTGCCTACAGGATCATTACTCAGATTGTTATGTCCTTTTTGAGTAACCTCCCTCTGATACCACTTGAAAGTACTAGTGCCTAAACACCTAAGGGGGGGGGGGAGGGGTGAATAGGTGCACTTAATCTTTTTAACTTTAAAGGCAGAAACACTGAATTATTAGACCTGTTTATGCAATTCTCTACAGCAATTCAGCACATATAACACAACAATCACATAATTAATCACACAAAGAGTACACACAGATTTTTATAGTGGTTCCCCAAGGTCTAGGTACATCCACTTTCCCCCTTCGCCTATCTAGTAGTGTACTAGATTCGGCCTAACTTCTCCACTTCTCCTCAGATCCTCAGATCTTACAACTCAGAACCCCAAATAGGTTCCTACAAATCAGAGTGATCCCACTCCTACAACTCTGGCAGAAAGCCCTAATACTCAGTCTTCACCAAGACTTACACTCAGAGAACAAAGTCTCCTACAACTCAGGCACTAGGCCCTACCTCAGTCTTCAACAAGACCTACACTCAGAGCACACTGTCTCCTACACTCAGCCTTTATATAATAGGCTTACAGCTCAGATCCCTTAGGATCCTACAGAAGATAATGTTTACAAAATTTATAACCACAATTGTGAAAGAGAGAGATGTGTTGAGTGGTTTCTTGATAAGTTCTTGGAATAACTTGGCAGAGATCAACCTCCCTTGGCTTTCTTCAAAGCTTCTTGAATTAGAACACAGTAGGGTTGTATCTCTATGCAGATGATCTCCAATCAACTGCTGACTTGATATTCTGATTTCAATCTGAATCTTCCTTATCAGCCTGGTTCAACAGCTGGTCTTCTTAGAAGGAGCTCTCTCTCTCCAACTTCTTAGATCTTCTCTTGAAGGTCTTGTTCTTGTTGTGTTGTTTTTTTTACTTCATCATTTGATTACTTCTGTTGAAGGAGAAAGGTCTTTAAATAAGCTTTCTCCATGGTGACCGGCTGATCCGGTTTCTAACAACTTTCTGACGGCTCTGATAGTTGCAATTGACCGGTTGAAATGGCAGCTGTCAAGTCATCCAGTCACTTCTTGAAATCTCTGTCACTGTATGAATGTGTCGAGACAGATAGTCTTTATGAGTCGACACAAATAGACTAAGTGTCGACACTAGCCTTGTTGGTGTCGACACTACTCCTTGTGTTGTTGTAATAGCATCTCGACACTGCTTCTTCAGAATGTGTCGACACTGATTCTATGTGTCGACACAAGCCTTCTTCTTTAATACTTAGTTGAATTCTGCTAAGTTTCGACACAACTCCTTTGTGTTGACATATCTTCTTGTGTTGTAAATTGCTAAGTGTCGACACATCTTTTTTGTGTCGACACATGCCTTCTGTGTTGAAACTTTGCTGAGTGTCGACACATCTCCTTGTGTCGACACTTGTAGTTGAACTTTGTTGAAGTTTGCTGAGGGTCAGCACAGCCTCCTAGTGTCGACACATATACTTGAACTTTGTTGAAGTTTGCTGAGTGTCGACACAGCCTCCTAGTGTCGAAACATTTACTGTCGACAAAGTTTCTCTGGGTGTCGACACTGCTTCTATGTGTCGACACTGATTATGTAGACAATTCTTCACTGTGTGTCGACACTGTCTGTATGTGTCGACACATTCCTTCTGGTGTCGACTCTGCTTTCCTGGTGTCGACACAATTACTCCAACTGTCGACATGGCTTCTCTAGGTGTCGACACAAGCCTTCTTAATTGTCGACACTTTTCTTCTGGGTGTCGACACATGGACTTAGAAACTTTTATGCTTTCCCTGCAATTACTTAACCTGCACAAATAAACTCAAAGCACATCAAATACATCTTGATGTATATCATTGAGTAGGGCGAGGCTTCTTCAAATCAGGTACATATATTCCAATATACCCAACAATTTTTCTTTTATTAAATTGAAAGCAAGAAGACAATCGTTGTTAAAATTGAAAGGTGACTATTTCTCGAGAAGATGGGTTATCGGCTTCGTTATTTTGGAAAATTTTTGGATAAAACGCCGATAAAATCTCGCGTGCCCAAGAAAACTACGAATGGATTTAATATTCGTTGGAGGGGTGGAGCTTTTCAATAATTTCGATCTTGGCCCTGTCGACCTCGATCCCCTTACCTGAAATCTTATGGCCGAGGACCAATCCCTCTCGGACCATAAAATTGCATTTCTCCTAGTTGAGGGCTAAGTTAGTTTCCTCACAACGAATCAACACACGCTCGAGATTTTTTAAACAATTTGCAAAAGAATTACCAAACACTGAGAAGCCGTCCATAAAAACCTCCATCACTTCTTCTACCAATTAATGAAATATCGCCAGCATACATCGCTGAAATGTAGCCGGCGCATTACATAAATAAAATGGCATCCGTCTATAAGCGAAGGTGCCAAAGGGACAGGTAAAGGTAGTCTTCTCCTGGTCTTCAGGTGAAATATGGATTTGGAGGTACCACGAGAGACCGTCGAGAAAGCAGTAGAAGGAGTGACCGGAAAGTCGTTCTAAAATTTGGTCGATAAAGGGAAGCGGGAAGTGGTCTTTCTGGGTGGCATCATTGAGTTTGCGGTAATCAATGCACATCCGCCAACACATACTAGTACGGGTTGGAGTTAACTCATTATTTTCATTGGCCACTACCGTGACCCCGCCTTTCTTTGGTACGACCTGTACTGGGCTTACCCAAGTACTATCGGAGATGGGATAGATAATTCCCGCATCAAGAAGTTTAATAACCTCAGCCTTCACGACTTCCTTCATGTTTGGATTTAAACGTCGTTGGGGCTGGATAGTACTACGAAAGTTATTATCTAAGAAAATCTTGTGTGTACAGAATGATGGGCTAATCCCCTTAATATCAGATAACTGCCACGAAAGTTCATGGCGGTGATTTTGCAAAACTAGAGTCAACTCAAAAATTTCTGAGTTGCTCAGATCCGAGGAGATAATAACCGGTAGCTTAGAGTTATTTTCGAGGAAAAGATACTGCAGATGAGGGGGAAGTTTCTTAAGCTCAAATATGGGTGGTTCCTCGTGAGAGGTTTTGAATTTTGTGGTGTCCATAGGAAGTGATTCGGGGAGGGTAGTGCGAGAGACTTCCTCTAAGCAGAAGAGCTCAGTGATAAGAGATTCATCAAATGATGAAGAAACTAATTCAAAAGGCACAAAAAATTCATTTTCGAAGAATTCCTCTTAGAACTATGATTCAGCAACTCAAGAAGCCCTAGACCAGAAGAACATCTGCTATTTGAAGAAGAAGAACAATCAATCAAAATCAAGAGTCTTCATTCTTCAACTCTCCAGGACACTTCAAAGGACAACATCTATTCCATTTGTCAAGAAGTTCTGCAAGATCCTTTCTGGTCAAGGCTGTTAAAGACTGAAGGCCTATCACCCTGAAGCAAAGCTCCAGATTTCACTGAACCATTCTACATCACCATGCGAGCAATTTGCTAAAATCATATCCACAAGTCTTCTCAGTTGTATATTGAGAAAG
This sequence comes from Platanthera guangdongensis, assembly GCA_039583875.1. Lineage (NCBI taxonomy): Eukaryota > Viridiplantae > Streptophyta > Magnoliopsida > Asparagales > Orchidaceae > Platanthera > Platanthera guangdongensis. Next base: position 86,585,075 of record CM077163.1, read on the forward strand.
AGAAGACCATATCATCTCTCACCCCCATTGTATAAAGGGTTATAACTCCCTTCAAAAGTTATTCTTGGTTGCAAGTCACCTAACCAAAAGACTTGAGGTTTGGTTTTTGAGCACCTGGTCAAAAACCCATTGGTGTTAGGCACCTGATCAAAAATATGAGTGGATTCCTACCAGGTTGGTAGAAGAGTGGATGTACCCAAGTTGGAGAAACACTATAAATTTCTTGTATTGTCTGGTTGCCCCTTCTTTTTGTTCCTGCTGTGTTTGTGCTTTCTAGGATTGCTGTATTTTTAATTTTATTAAGTTGTTTATGCACTTTCACAATTACAGCAAAAGCTGTAAAAAATTTAAAGGATTTAAGAATACTCTATTCACCCCCCCTAGAGTATTTCAGATCTAACACATCACTTTCAATTGGTATCAAAACAGGATTCCCTTGGTTGTATAAGCTAACCCTTAAACCAAAGATCCTGAGTTAGATCTGCCTTTTCATCTCCATTATATTTATAATCACACAGCATGACACAGAATAAGGACTCTGTAAGTACCAGACCACCAGTGTGCAATCTGAATAAGTTTGCCATCTGGAAGGAAAGAATTTGGTTGTACATGAACTCTATTGATGAAGATATCTACAACTCTATTTTGACTGGTCCCCCTCAAGCATCTACTTTCTGTAACATCTTCAAGCACAATTGTAGTTCCACCACCTGAGTGGACTGAAGCCCAGAAGAAGGCAAAGATTGTTGATGCCATGGCAATGAATATAGTGGCACAAACAACGTCAGATGATATATTTCAAAATGTGGCTGAATGCACCACAGCCAAAGCCATTTGGGATTCCCTTAACCAAATGGTGGCTGGATCAGCAGATGAAAGAAAGGATAGGAGATCCAATCTCATATCCCTCTATGAGAATTTTAAGAAAGAATAAGTTGAGATAGTAGCTGATATGTACAATAGGTTAAGCTCAATCATCAAAGAGCTAAAAACCTTGGATAAGGACATCACCCTCACTGAGGTGAATGATAAGATCTTAATGTGCTTCCCAAGCTCATGGGATTCAAGGATCTGGCCCATCAAGGAGGCCAGAAACCTAAATTAGATTTCCACTGAATCTCTCTTAGGCAAGCTTAAGTCCTATGAACAGCTAATAAAATCCATAGAGGCAGCTAAGCAAAGAACACCTCCTCCAGCAAGAAAAGAACAAAGTATTGCATTCAAATCTACTGAGGAGATAGAGACTTCAACAACAAATGAAGTGCTGATGAGTCTTTTTGCCAAAAGATTCTACAAAATGGCAAGGAAAGACTTCAGGAGAAAGTTATCAAGACATGATGACAAACCAAGGTATGATAAAACACCAACTAAAGAAGTAGTTTGCTTTGGTTACAGGAAGCCTGGACACTTCATCTCTGAGTGTCCAGAGAATCAGAAGAAGGAGAAGAGAAGGGAAAAAGACACAAGAAGACAGCATAACAGCAGGCCTTCTTCCAACAAATATAAGAAGAGGGAGAAAGGCCTTGTGGCAGAATCCTGGAGTGAGACTGAGGATGAATCAACATCTTCCAGCTCTATTGAAGTTGAAGAAGAGGCAAGGGCCAAAAAAGTCTGCTTAATGTCCATTGATTCCTCCAGAAGCCATTCAGAAGAAGAAGATTCAGCCAATGAAGAAACTTCAGAATCTGAAGCTGACCAGGTATTATATTCCTTTCATTACAGTTCTGATTCATTTAAATTTGAATTTAAAAGAATGTGCATAGATTTAATTAACTTAGAGAAAGAAATCAAGACTCTTAGGGAGAAATTAGGAAACCTAGAGAATGTTAATTCTGAAAACAATAGGTTAAAGGATGAATTAATCTTAGCTAATGAACAAATCATATTATTAAAAACTGAGTTATGTGAGGCTAGACAACTTGAGGAAACTCTCAATGGGAGAAGCCTCAAGCTGATGGACATCACAAGCACTGTAAATGACAGGCTTAATGTCAAGCTAGGCTTGGGTGCTTCATCAAGTTGGCCCCCCATCCTCAAGAAAAATATTTTGTCAACCCCCATTAAATTTGTTTCTGCAAAAGGGAAAGAGATAATAAACCATAATCAAACCATAGAACAAATGCCAAAATCAATAGGTCAAAACAACAAAAATCAAAAAACATTAACTAAAAGCATGGTTCAGCAGAATTCGTCGAACTCAGATCGATGAAATGTTGCCAGTTCGTCGAACCCCACTCGACGAACACTGAACGCAAACTATAACTATAATTATTCATCTAACTGCGATTGGCGAAATCTATATGGTTCGTCGAGCAGAGGTCGAGGAACATGGCGCATAGAAAATGAATACGTTCATTCTCCGGGCAGAGATCGACGATCTCAACCCAATTCATCGAACTATGGTCGATGAACTTACAGAAATTTGTTGAACCCAGAAAGACTTAATAGGAATTTTAATTATAAAAACAACTCTAATAAATCTAGAAAACCATTTAACCCTATAGCTGATTGGGTAATACCACCTAGAGGATATCACCCTCTAGGATATAAATCTCAACCAGAATTCTCTGTTATATCTAGTTTTTCATATCAACAATACAAAGGACCCAAGGTAACCTGTGTCAAGAACAATTAATTCTTTTTCATTGCAGGTGAAGAGCTGTCCAGTAAATAATCAAACATGGCACCTGGACAGTGGATTCTCTAAACATATGAATGACAGCAATGACATCTTAACTAAATATAAGTCCGAGCTGGGACCAAAGGTTATCTTTGGTGATTCAAAATGTGGCCAGTCTGAAGGTTTTGGAGAAGTGAAGATTGGAGCAGTCACTTTCAAGAAAGTTACATATGTTAGAGGACTCAAGCATAACCTCATCTCCATAAGTCAGTTATGTGATGAAGGTTATCATGTACACTTTAACTCATCTTCTTGCACTATTTATAATAAAGAAAAACAAACTATTTTAATTTGAAATAGACAAGTTAACATATATTTAGTTGATTTTCTTTCTGCCAATTCTGATATCTGCTTACTTAATATATCTAGTAATCAAAATGATTTATGGCATAAAAGGCTAGGGCATGTAAACTTGAAAAACATTGCTAGGTTATCAAAAGATAACCTTGTTAGAGGTTTACCTTCTAGTCCCTACAAGAAGGAAGGCCTTTGCAGGGCTTCTCAACTAGGCAAGCAAACTAAATCTAGTTTTAAATCTGCTAATAAAAGTGATTCACCTAGGATTTTGTATTTGCTACACATGTATCTCTTTGGACCCATTGCTGTACAAGACCTAGGAGGGAAATCCTACACCTTAGTTTTTGTAGATGACTTCTCAAGGTTCACTTGGGTATCCTTTCTGATATCTAAGTCAGATAACTTTAAGGTTCTTACAAATTTTCTCAGGACCATACAGATTGAGTTCTCTACTCATGTTGGATTGATTAGAAGTGATCATGGCACAGAGTTTGAGTCTCTTCTTATACATGAGTTCTGTGAGAAGGAAGGTATCAGGCACTGCTTCTCAGCTCCTAGAACTTCCCAACAAAATGGGGTATTTGAAAGGAAAAATAGGACATTAATTGAAGCTGCAGGTACATTACTTGCAGATGCTTACATGACACTAACCTTTTGGGCAGAGGTTGTAAACACTGCAAATTATGTTCTGAATAGAAGCCTGATACATAAACTAAAGAATAGGACTCCCTATGAATTACTTAAAGGGAAGCAACCTAAAATCATCTATTTTAAAGTATTTGGATGTATATGTTATATTCACAACAATAATAAAAGATACATTAGAAAGTTTGAGGCTATGGCTGAAGAGGAAATCTTTCTAGGATATTCCCAAGTAAGCAAAGCCTATAGGGTCTTTAATAAATCATCTCTAAAAATTGAAGAATATATTCATGTTACATTTGATGAAGCTAACATGTCTTGTAAGGAGAAAAAGATTTCTACCAAAATCACTTTGCAGGTACCTCACTTGTGTGAGAATTTGGATGGAATAAACCTCACCCAGGAGGTTCCAACACATCCTTCTCCACAAGTTTTTGAAGAAAGTGAAGATGAAGGCACTAAAGGAATTGATCTTCCCCCAACAGCAAACATAATTCCATAAGAGGAATTACTTCCTACTGCAGTTGCAGAACCAACTCCACCCAATGATCTTGTCACACTAAGAGATCACCCCAGATCTCAAGGGATTGGAGACATATCAGTAGGTGTATAGACAAGGCATCAACTCAACCAAGATTTGATGCATGCATGTTTCCTCTCTAAGGTTGAACCTCTATCCATCCATGATGCAGAGCAAGATCCGCACTGGATCATTATAATGCAGGAGGAATTAAACCAATATGAGAGATGTAGAGTTTGGGATTTGGTTCCAAGACCCCAAAACTATCCAGTAATTGGAACCAAATGGGTTTACAGAAACAAGCTGGATGCCCAAGGAGTGATTGTGAGAAACAAGCCTAGGCTTGTTCCTCAAGGATATTGGCAGGAGGAAGGAATAGATTATGACCAAACCATTAAACCTGTGGCAAGGTTAGACGCAATCAGAATATTCCTTGCCTATGCAGCCTTCAATAAATTCAAGGTCTACCAGATGGATGTGAAGAGTGCTTTTCTGAATGGGGTATTGAAAGAAGAGGTTTAAGTTGAACAACCTCCAGGTTTTGTTTCTCCAACTCACCCCTCTCATGTTTTTAAATTTCATAAAGCCCTCTATGGTCTTAAGTAAGCTCCAAGAGCTTTGTATGAGACCTTAGCTAGCTTTTTCTTAGAGCATAAGTTCATTAGAGGCATAGTAGATTAGATACTTTTCACTAGACATCATAAGGAACAAATACTGTTAGTACAAATATATGTGGATGACATCATATTTGGGTCTACTGATTCAAAATTGTGCAAGAGGTTCTCTTACCTCATACATTCCAAATTTGAAATGAGTAGCATGGGTGAGCTCTCGTACTTCCTTGGTCTCCAAGTGAAGCAGCTCCCTGATGACATCTTCATCTCCCAAGCTAAATATGCAAAAGAGCTTATCAAAAAGTTTGGGATGGCTGATGCCTTAGCAAAGAAAACACCTATGGCTACAAATGTTGTAATATACTCTGATCCACATGGGAAACCTGTTCACCAGAAATTATATAGGTGCATTGTTGGGTCCCTATTATACCTTACAGCTAGCAGACCTGATATCATGTTTGCCACATGCCTTTGTGCTAGGTTCCAAGTGAACCCTAAAGAATCTCATCTAGTTTTCTTAAAAAGAATTTTGAGATATATAAAGAGTTGTCCTAGTCTAGGCCTATGGTATCCCACTGAATCAGAATTTGAGTTAACTGGATACTCATATGCTGATTTTACTGGATGTAGGGTGGACAGGAAAAGTACGTCAGGAACCTGCCAGTTCCTGGGTATGAGATTAGTGTCCTGGTTTTAAAAGAAATAGTCATTTATGTCTACCTCAATTGCTGAGGCAGAATATATTGCAGCTAACAGCTGTTGTTCCTAGATACTGTGGATTCAAAATCAATTACTAGACTATGGTCTCAACTTAAATAATTCAACTCTACTTTGTGATAACACAAGTGTTATAGCCATAGCACAAAATTCAGTCCATCACAGTAGGACCGAACATATAGACATTAGACATCATTTCATAAGAGAGTGTGTAGACAAAAACAAAATTAAACTTGTCTATATCTACACTGATTTAAAAAGAGCTGACATTTTCACCAAACCTCGGGATGAAGGAAACCATCTGTTCTTTATAAATCAGGTTGGAATGATCAATGGAGAAGACTTAGTTTAGTTTTTATTTGCACTCGACGAATTTTCCAGAGTTCGTCGAACGGAGCTCGACGAACTAGGGAATGTTCGGGAGATATTCGTCGAATGGAGGTCGATGAACTCTCTGCGAGTGAAGTTACTTTTGTCGAACGGAGATCAATGAATCCACTTCAAAAAACTTTCGTCGAACGGATCTCGATGAAATGTCTTCAAATCTTCAGACTGAGCTCGACGAATCATTTAACTCCAAATTATTTCGTTGAACCCAGATCGAAGAATGTTTTAATTTTCGTAGAACAGAGTTTGTCGATTCATATTTTGGGAAACCTTATATCTAGGTTTTCTTCGACCTTCATCCCGCGCTTTCTGTTCCCATGCACTTGATCGCCGTTTTTCTCTCTTGCAGGTGATTTCATAGCGATTCCAGCGGGAACATCGGCTGCGATGAAGTTCGACACCAGATTTGATGTTAACTTTGATTCTTTTCAGCATTCGGACACGATATTTTTGAATATTCTTGAACTTCTGGAAGAGCAACAACTCAAGAATATGATGACAACAAGGATCAAACTGTCTGGAAAAGAGATTAGAGAATGGGTCTTTATATCTTCAACATCAGAGGAGAATACAATGATTGGAATAATTGCGGGTAACGTTGTTTCTCTATCTCCCGCTGTTTTGACTGAAATTTTTGGTTTGAATAATGGAGAAGATGAACCGGAAATTGAGAATGAGTAATATGATCTGATGTTAAGCATGATGGGTTATACTGGAGATAACCCTAATAAATTGTTGAAGAATCTTTAATCTGCAGAATACAAGTTTCTGGCAGATATTGTTGGTAAAGTCTTGCTAGGAAAGCACACTGAATATGATTATCTAACCATGCATAAGTTTCTGGTTATGTGTATCGTGGTTAATAAGAAGCAAGTGGCTTGGGCTCAGATCATCTTTGATCTCATCAGGAAGAAGAATAACAAAAAGGAAGTGCATTTTGGAAAGATCCTATGGATCTCTTAAAGGAAAAAGCTGCTGAATCACCGGTCTCCCCGATCATATTCATAAATGCCAGCAAAAGTCTAAATTGTGCCTTGTTTGGCAGTTGGGAGAGGACAATCTCCAAGCCCTATAAGGCTTCAACCTCTTCCACCACAGCTTCTGAGAGCACAAGGGCTGTTAGAGCCACTCCCCACCCTGCTGAAGAGATCATTCCGTCCACACCATCTCTTCCAGCCATCCAAATCCCTTCCACTATCCAAACCATCATTCAAACTACAACACTTCCCTCATCAACCATTCCTACCTCTCCAACAATCACTCATCTTCCTACTCCACCACAATCTCCTCATGCTTCATCAGCTCTAACACAACCTACATATCCTCTTCCACCCCACTTATCCTCCATACCATCCTTCAATCTACTGTCATATCCTCCCACTTCTCCTCCAAATCAATCCATCCAGGATATCCAAATGCAAGATACCATACCTCCAAATGTTTCCCCTCAACCACCATCTGAAACACCTTGTGCCACTCCAACACTGTACCCCTTCACCATCTCTTTTGTCATTGCTCTCATCACAACCCTCCTCAAAACAATCATAGCAGAGGCCATTACACCTCTTGCTACTTCCATTTCCTCTTTATCTGCCTAGATCTCTGCCCTTTCTGCTGCCACCTCTTCATTTAGGGCCTGGATCCAGTTATTACTGAAATCAGGCAGGGGGAGATGCTTGATGAAGAAGCTGTAGCAGGTCTAGAAGTAGCAACAATTTCAGTTTCAGTTTCAGCAACTCCAGCTCCAGCAGATGCAGAGGTAGTAGCAACAGTAATAAATACAGAGTTTATTGATACAGATTTTATTGATTTCATTAATTTCATTGAGACTGACATGGATATAGAAGAGTCAGCTCCAGAAGAAATAATTACTGTTGGTGATTTCATCATTAATCCCACAGTAGATTTAGAATATTTGCTAAGCATTTTTGATACTGCATTATTGAGCTTCCCTCTAGCAGATTATACTAAGCCATCTTTGGTTATTGTTCCATATTCCTCCCCTATTAGTTCAAAAGTTGCCAAGCAACTCAGAGCTCTTTTTGCTGCTCCAGAGCCAATAGTCATTTCATCCTCTCCAGAAGCCAGTTCAGCTCCCCGTTTTGTTATGGATGATTCTCCAATGCCAGATCGTGATGCATTAATCTTGGCTGATATTGAAGAAGAGAATAAGGCAGTTGCTGAAAGCACTGTCAGAGTTAGTCCTCCAGTTTCTGTTGAAGTTTCCCCTCCAGCTCCAGCTCCTACTCCTTCTCATGTTACTGCTCAGGCTGAAAAGCCTATTGATAAGTCTATACTAAAGGCCATTGATGCCTTATATGATGATCCTCAAGGATCTAATGATGATGATGACATGGATGAGGATTTTGATGAGGATCCAAAGAAGAAGAAAGTGTCTAAGAAGAGGAAAGCACCTCCTCCTCCTGCTCCTAAACCAAATCCAACCAATGACACTCCCTACTATATTCTTCAAAAGATAACTCCATATAAAGGGATGCCGGCTTGGATGTGGTTATCTAAAAATGAACAGAAAGAGAGGAAGAGGAGCATAAGATACTCCCCTCCTCTAACTCAGAAATACAAAAGGGACCCTCCTCCTCCTCCTCTAGCTGCTGGTGCTTAAGGCACATCTTCTCAAAGGCCCACTCAATTTCAAACTAATCAAAGTCATCAAAGTAGGCCCTCCTCCTCAAGAAGCCAGCAAAGACAGAGTCCTTCTGGCAAGCAACAACATCAACAACAAAAACAACAACAATTCTCTGAACATCAACAAGCTGAAAACTCCAACAGACCTCCTTCTCCTCCTGTTTCTTTTGAAGATCCAGAGATAGCTACAACAGCTAGGAAGGCCAGGATCCAGGAACTGGTTGGCCTTTCTATGATAAACAAAGCTAAAGCTGAAGGAAAGGATCTCTCAGAATATACAACAATGTCAAAATACAGGAAAGAATAGCTTAAGAGGTATGAGAAAGCTAATAAGTTTTTCAATGTTGATGATTATATGAAATTGCAACCAGAAGCAGTAGTCCCCAGAGCCACATCTTTGAAGATTATAGGGGATGCTGATATGACCATGACCAAAGTGCAAGATTCTGATCCAAATAGAGAGATTGTTTTTACTAAGCCTGGAGACAAGAGCAAAGAAGAGAAGCCAAAAGAGATGAAGCAAAAAGAAATGAGTTCTGAGCTATTTAATTTATGTTATGTTTTTAAATTGTTTTCTCATTTTCTGAACAAAGCTAATCTGTATATATATATCTGTTTCATGTGTTATTGATCTCTGCCAAATATATACTTTCTTGCTTTGTTTATTTTCATTTTAGTTTGAGTCTGTAATTAGTGACCTCACCCAAATAGGGGGAGCTTGTTGGATCCATAGTTTGATTTGGGCTAGGTTCATTAAGTTAGGATCTTGTGACCCATCTTGTATAGCTAGGGTCTTAGTTGTGTCCTACAGTCTAGGCCAAGTCCTTAGTATCAACACTGCATGGACCAGCCATCATCAGACTACTAGAGACTCAAGGCTTAGAGATTTTCCAAAGACTCAGTAAAATGAGGTCGACGTTCGTCGAACTTAGGTCGATGATTGTCATGCTCAGCTCGACGATCTCAGAGAAAATTATCTGAGCTGAGCTCGACGAACTTGATTCTCAAGTCGACAATCTTTGGACTCTACCTTCAGCATTCCAAGTCCGGACATTATTCTCTAGACTCAGTCGACGAATTCAAGATTCTCAGCTCAACGAACCTTGACCACTTTGGCTAAAGTTATCCAGCAGCAGTTAGTGGTCCTCAGCTCGATGAAACAGATTCTCAGGTCGACGATTTCTGGATACTTCAACACTTCACACCAGAGGCTTGTGTCGACAACAACAGCAATTGTGTCGACACTAGAAGAAATAATTGTGTCGACATCAACAGCAATTGTGTCAACACTAGAAGAAAGAGTTGTGTCGACACCAACAACAATTGTGTCGACACATAGGAATTATGTCAACACACTCCAGATTTCTGTCAACACAACTGCCATGTCGAGACAAGAAGTATTTATGTCGACACCCAGGACTTGTGTCGACACATTCCCCAGAAGTTCTGTCAACAAGTTATCTGGTCGACAAAATCAGCTATTAGCTTGACGAACTCCATACACAAAATAGGAAAAGTTTCTAGAGAATGAAATTCTACTCTCAGCTCGACGATCTTGGAACTCAGCTCGACGAACAGAAGGTATCCGGTCGATGAACACAGCTTCTCAGCTCGACGAACTGTGAACTCAGCTCGACAATTTCTGTTATCTGTTCGACGAATCTAGACTTAATCATTTCTGGTGGACGATTGTCATGCTCAGCTCTATGATCTCAGAGAAAATTATCTGAGCTGAGCTCGATGAAGTTGATTCTCAGGTCGATGATCTTTGGACTCTACCTCATCTTTCCAAGTCCAGACTTTGTTCTATAGACTCAATCAACAAATTCAAGATTCTCAGCTCGACGAACCTTGACCACTTTGGCCAAAGTTATCCAGCAGTAGTTAGTGGTCCTCAGCTCGAAGAAACAGATTCTCAGGTCGACGATTTCTGGATACTTCAACACTTCACACCAGAGGCTTGCGCTGACACTAGAAGCAACAGTTGTGTCGACATCAACAACAATTATGTCGACACTAGAAGCAAGAGTTGTGTCGACACCAACAGCAATTGTGTCGACATATAGGACTTATGTCAACACACTCCAGATTTCTGTCAACACAACAGCCATGTTGAGACAAGAAGTAATTATGTCGAAACCTAGAACTTGTGTCGACACATTGCCCAGAAGTTCTGTCAATAAGTTATCTGGTCGACGAAATCAGCTATCATCTCGACGAACTCCATACACAGAATAGGAAAAGTTTCTAGAGAATGCAGTTCTACTCTCAGCTCGACGATCTTTGAACTCAGCTCGACGAACAGAAGTTATCCGGTCGACGAACACAGCTTCTCAGCTCGACGAACTGTGGACTCAGCTCAACAATTTCTGGTATCTGTTCGCCGAATCCAGACTTAATCATTTCCAGTCTCCTGTCCCTTTGTTAAAGCAATAATTCCTGAGTAATTAATGCTTCAATATTCTATGAATATAACCGTTAGACAAAGCATTAATTATGGTCTTCTTCAGGATTATTGCTTGTCGTTTTTCCATGGGATAGTTGGGGAAATAAATCAATGCTGTTTATTCTCAAGGACGTCAGCATTGATTGTAGAGAAATTCAAATTTCGAAAGACAAGTTTGACAGGAAATATAAAAGAGATTTTCTCACTTTTTTTAATGGACAGGAGAGCAGAATAGAACATAGACACAGACAAAAAATTACAATTAGTCTGCAACAAGAAACTCTCTGCTCTCTTTCTTAGAACTCTGATTCAGCAACTCAAGAAGCCCTAAACCAGAAGAACATCTGCTATCTGAAGAAGAAGAACAATCAATCAAAATCAAGAGACTTCATTCTTTAACACTCCAGGACACTTCAAAGGACAACATCTATTCCATCTGGCAAGAAGTTCCTGAAGATCCTTTCTTGTCAAGGCTGTTAAAGACTGAAGGCCTATCACCCTGAAGCAAAGCTCCAGATTTCCCTGAACCATTCTACATCATAGCGGGAGCAATTTTCTAAAATCATATCCACAAGTCTTCTCAGTTGTATATTGAGAAAGAGAAGACCATATCATCTCTCACCCCCACTGTATAAAGGGTTATAACTCCCTTCAAAAGTTATTCTTGGTTGCAAGTCACCTGACCAAATGAATGAAGGTTTTGTTTTTGAGAACCTGATCTAAAGCTCATTGGTGTCGGGCACCTGATCAAAAATCTGAGTGGATTCCTACCAGGTGGTAGAAGAGTGGATGTACCCAGGTTGGGGAACCACTATAAATTTCTTGTGTTATCTGGTTGCCCCTTCTTTTTGTTCCTGCTGTGTTTGTGCTTTCTAGGATTGTTGTGTTTTTAATTTTATTAAATTGCTTATGCACTTTCACATTTACAGCAAAAGCTGTAAAAGATTTAAAGGATTTAAGAATACTCTATTCACCCCCCCTCTAGATTATTTTAGATCTAGTACATCACTTTTAGAAGAGCAGGACCTTCGGGGTCGAAAGCAAGGAGGATGCCAGAAAGGCGGGAGGAGAAGAGGAAGGAAGAGCCCTGGAGAGAGGAAAGAATGAAGAGAGAGGAACACAGGAGGGTTGAAGAGAGGAGGCAGGTGAGGCCTTGAAGACTGGAAGAGCGGAGGTCGGCAGAGGCTCAGGAAGGAGGAAGGGGGAAAGTCAAATTCAGTATCCTAAGAATCGCCCCAAGTGGAGTCCACAGGCAAGGCAACACTACCAGGAGGAGAGGAGGAATGGTAACCAGCAAGAGGGAGGCCGAGGAGGAGGAAGAAGGGAGACGATGTCCATCGCGCGCCACGACAATAAACGACGTCGGAGGGAGCAGCGGGCGATGCTTCAGGAGGCAGAGATTTCCCTCTACTGTAATATCCATCGGGTAGAGGGGCACGGGGCCTTGGCTTGCCCCGAGTTCGGGGAAGCAAGGAGGAGACTGGAGGCAGGAGAAGCAGAGAGAGAGCAGCAGAGGCAGGAGGCCCCGATATGGCAGGTGGCATTCCATGCTCCGGCGAGGAGGAGGAATGAAGACCGAGTCAACCTGGGAGGACGTGGGGAAGTGATACATGGCCCAGTAGGTGGGCATGTAGGCGTGATCAATGGAGGGTCCGGGCTTGGAGCTTCCCGCAAGGGGTGTCTCCACCAGATATATCGGAAGAACGTCGCCTCGACGTCACAGACCCTGCCTCCATTGGAGGATATCACGTTCTCGGAGGAGGACATGCTGGGGAATGAGAAACCCTTCCACGATGCTTTGGTGATTCAAGCTGCCATCAAAGACTTCACTGTCAACCAAATCCTCACGGACAACGGTAGCTCGGTGAATGTCATTTTTAAGAGAACCTTTGTTAGGCTTCAGGTGGAAGTATCCCAAGTCTAGGCTGTAGATGGACCGCTCTTTGGCTTCTCAGGAGAGAAGAAAGAGGTGGAGGGAGCTGTGGAGCTGCTACTTACACTCGGCGGGACGTCGATCCGATGTCGCTTCATCATCGTCGACGCGCTGAGCGGGTACAACACCATATTCGGGCAACCCCTAATCAACTACTTCAGGGCCGTTCCGTTTTCTTATCACCAATGCCTAAAGTACTGCCACGGAGATGTTCAGATCCGGATCAGGGGAGATCCCAAGGACTCCAGGGAATGCTACCTGAATGTCGTCAGCACCATCAACTGGATGGGTGATGCAGAGAAATTCTAGGAGCTGCTGGAGAAGGATAAGGGACTGTGTGCTGCTGAGGAGGTGGAGGAGATAGAGGTGATCTCTCGAGGAGGAGAGTCGGGACTGCTGAGGGTTGGAGGATCACTACCGCTAGGAGGGAAAATAGAGATGGCTTCTTACCTGCAAGACAACGTCGACGTCTTTGCATGGAGCGTTGCTAAGATACCAGGGGTGGATGTCGATGTTGCATGTCATCGCCTCAACCTGTATCCCGCAGTGGATCCAGTTCATCAGAAGCCGAGAAAGTGCGCCGCCGTGCTGGTCGGGTCGATCAAAGAAGAGGTAGAGAAGCTGCTTTAGGCAGGTTTTATCTCGGAGATCCAGTATCTAGGTTGGGTCTCCAATGTTTTAATGGTGAAGAAACCCGGAGGGGGCTGGCGTCTGTGTATCGATTTTTCAATGTTGAATAAAGCTTGCCCGAAGGATTGCTACCCCTTGCCTCAAATCGACGCGCTGTTTGATTCTGCCGTCGGGTTTCCTGTGATGAGTTTTCTTGATGCTTTTTCAGGGTATCACCAGATCTAGATGCATCCCCCAGACTGTCGAGACGTCTCCTTCATAACCAACGATGGCTACTATAGCTACAAGATGATGCCCTTCGGGCTCAAGAATGCAGGCGCGACTTACCAGAGGATGATGGATCAAATCTTCAGGAAGCAGAAGGGGCGGAACTTGGAGGTTTATGTGGATGACCTCCTTGTCAAGAGTAAAAGTGTCGCGGAGTACATAATGGATCTGGTGGAGACCTTCGCTACTCTGAGGAAGTATAAGATTCGACTCAACCCGGCCAAGTGTGTCTTCGGTGCAAGAAGAGGGAAGTTTCTAGGTCACCTCCTCACTCCTAGGGGGGTAGAACCTAATCCAGACAAGGTGAAGGCCATTCTAGAGATGGAGTTAACAATGGATCTCAAGGAAGTTCAGAGGCTGACTGGAAGGCTGGCTGGACTCAGCCGTTTCTTGTCCAAGGCAGGGGAGAAGTTCTCTCCATTCTTCAAGAGCCTACGAGGAAATCAGAAGTTCGAGTGGATGGCGGAGTGTGAGGAGGCCTTCAGAAAGCTTAAACAACAGCTAACCCAAGCTCCTATCCCCCAAGGCCCGCGGGGTAATGAAGTTCTCTTTCTCTATCTGGGAGTCGGTGCGGAAGCAGTTAGCTCGGTGCTGGTCCGAGATTAAGGCAAGAAGCATCTCCATGTCTACTATGTTAGTAGAGTTCTACTGCAGCTGGAGGCGAGATACCCTATCGTGGAGAAGTTGGTGTTTGCCTTGGTGGTTTTGGCTCGGAGGCTCCATCCGTATTTTCAAGCTCACTCCATCAGGGTCGTCTCCGATCATCCTCTATGGAGTATCCTGGATGGAGTGGAGCATTCTGGCAGGTTGGCAAAGTGGGCAGTGGAGCTTAGCGAGTTCGATATTTCTTACTCTACAACGGTGGCAATCAAGGCGCAGGCGGTGGAAGATTTCCTTACCGACTTCTCAGCCGATGTGGAAGGAGAGGAAGGCTCTTCTAGCACAGTATCCTGGAAGATGTTTGTGGATGGGGCTTTGGGCAGATATTCCGTGGGAGCCGGAGTCGTGCTCATAAGCCCCTAGGGAACCAGGATCGAGCAAGCAGTCGAGATCCTCTTCCCAGTTACCAACAATCAGGCAGAGTACGAAGCCATGGTGCTCGGATTGCGTCTCGCCAAGGAGTTGGCAATCCGAGAAATCAGGGCTTTCACCAACTCAATGGTAGTCGCATCCCAGATCAAAGGCGAGTTTGAGGTGAATGATCTGATCCTGCAAAGATACTTGATCAAAGTGAAAGGTCTGATCGGGGGGTTTCAATCTTTCTTCTTTGAGCACATACCCCGAGAGGAGAATTCAGAAGTTTATTACCTTGCTAAGTACGGTCCTCAGGCTGGGGGAACCATGACTGAACTATTCCGACCGTCCATCGAAGAAGGGAAGATGATGGAGATCGAGCAGAGAGCATCTTGGAGGGATCCGTTTGTTTCTTTCCTGACAACAGGTCAAATTCCTGCCAGCGAGGGAGATCAAAGGAAGTTCCGCTACAAAGCCGCGTGCAATTTGCTTCAAGAAGGAGAGCTCTACCGCAAGACCATCTCAGGTCCTCTGGCTTGGTGCCTGTCAGAGATTGAAGTACCTCATATAGTGGAGGAGATTCACTCAGGAGAGTCCGGTAGTCATTCAGGGCCTCGTACTCTGGAACAAAGCATTCTAAGGCATGGATATTTCTGGCCCACCATTCGGAAGGATGCAGAAGCCTTCTACAAAAATTGTCTCCAATGCCAGCTCTTCGCGCCTCTTCAACTACAACCAGCTTAGCATCTTCGCTCAATCACTACTCCATGGCCCTTCGCCATCTGGGGGATGGACTTGATCGGCCCTTTTCCTCAGGCCAGCGGACAATGGAAGTTCGTTCTTATCATGATCGATTACTTCTCCAAGTGGATCGAGGCAAAGACTCTGGCCAAGACCACGTCCCATATTGTAAAGAACTTCATTTGGGGGGAAATTGCATGCATGTTCGAGATTCATCTCGCCATCATCACCGATAATGGTCTGCAGTTCGCCAGCTTAAATCTAGAGGACTTCTGCAAGAAGCTTAGGACGGATCTACGATTCACCTATGTGCATCATCCTCATAGCAACGGACAGGTGGAGGCCGCCAACAAGTTGATCATCAACCTCCTCAAGAAGAAAGTCACCAACTTGAAAGGAAATTGGGCAGAGCAGCTCCCCTCGGTTCTATGAGCACTGAGAAAAACTCCAAACTCAGCGACGGGGGAAACTACCTTCAAGTTATCCCACGGGTCTGAGGCACTCATCCCAGTAGAGTTCGAGGTTCGAAACCCGAGAGTCATAGCAGCTGGAGATGGTAGTGAAGAATGGCGCTTGGAGAACAAAGATGCTCAAAGGCACTCGTTGGATTTCGTTGAAGAGCTCCGAGACTTGGCCTCCATCCGTCAAGAGGAGATCAAGCGGTGCATGGCAAAGCACTTTGACAAGAATGTCCGCTTAAAGCATTTCCTCCTAGGAGATCTAGTCATGAAGAAGGTGGACGCCGCAGGAAGGGGAGCAACAGTTGGCAAGCTGCATCCTATTGGGAAGGTCTCTTCATCATCCAAGAAGCCTTGGCCACTAGAGCCTATTATCTCTAGGATTAGGTTGGAGAGAAGGTGAGAGGTAGTTGGAGTAGGGATGACCTGAATAGGTTCTATCCCTAGAGGCCAATGATGTATTTTATTTGTACATGTTTTCATACATAAATAAAGATACTGCCAACTGCTTGGCTTCTCTTTTTTGCTTTTCCATCTCAAAATTTCTGAGGCCTTAAGGTTCTGCTACGGGATCCATCCGAGAAACCGGTTGACGACCTGTTCCTCCTAGATAGACCAGTACGGATGATGGGACGATGCCTCGTGATATAAGCATCCTTGTAAGATAGGACACCTACATTGACGGCCGAGATCAGTTCCCCCCTTGCATGTCGGCCTAGCTACCCCCGATTGCATCTCTCCTCCGACTGGAGGAACTAGCAGGAATAGTTTGGACCCCAACCTCTCAGACCTGAGGAAGGATCGACCTTACCAAGCTCTCATTTGGGCAACAGCCCCAATGATTTCAAAGGCAGGATAACCAGCCAAAGGGAAAATATAGGCTCGAGGGAAGATGTTAGTCGCGAGGGCATCCTGGAGGACCCTCGGATAAACCTTACCCCTCGCTCGTGCGTGTACGCCCATAGTCACGTAGTAGAGCTGAGATGATCAACGGTCGGATTGGGAAACATGACTTCGACCTATTTCTCTTAGATAGCCAGTGCGGATGATGGGACGATGCCTCAGGATATAAGCGCCCTTGTTAGACCGGACCCTTGCATTGACGGCCGAGATCAGCTCTCCCCTTGCATGTCGGCCTAGCTACCCCCGATTGCATCTCTCCTCCGACTGGAGGAACTATCAGGAACAGGGTTGGACACCAACCACTCAACTCGATGGCAGCGAGATCATCGTTCGCTTTATAATTTCTTCATCCTCAAATATATGGATGCGCTTAATTCATTTTCAAACTCTTGAAGTAGTAGGAAAAACATTTGAAGTCCTCGAGTGGTAGTGTCGCCGTAAGTCCAAGTCCCTACACGAGTTGCATGTTGGCCAAGGACCTCCTCGAGTGAGATCTAGATCCTCGCTGGATTGATGTCGTAGTCCTAGATCTCTGTACGAGCTCCTCTCCTGCAGACCGACTACTTGCCTCCCCGAGTCGACCTACACCACTCTAGTTGAGCAAGGCTCCTGAGAGCTGTCGACTCCAATGATGCAGGCTTGCACGTTGACGCCAAATAAATCTACGGACGATATTGTTTGCCTCTCCTTGATCCAATCCTATACTCGCACAATCGTTCTACGCGGCACCAGATTAATTAATTTTATCAATTATATGCTAACGTACGGGTAGCCAAACCGCTTAGGATCGAACAAAGCCTATAGACCAATATTCTTTCTGGCTAAAATGACCCACCCGGTCCGAACGAGCGGTGTTGTACCAAAAGAGATCTACCAAATAAATACGATTTGGAAAAGGTAGATCTCTCCCAACAAAAGAAAACGGAGGTTCGCCAAACCTTTTTCGAAAAATAATTTAATCAAGACAAACACAAAACCAATCGAAGAAACCACGATTAATTAACGATTCAAATTTCAACGCCAAGAATCTACCACCACAGGAATTAATCTAGGAAGAGAAACGCACAATAGGTAGAAAGGATTCGTTACCCTATCAGAATGGATGGTTTTGATTTCTCTACTTGCATCATTCTTCAAAGGCTCTGTCGGAGTCACGCCGGTTGGAGAGAAACTCGTCTGCCTTCGTCGCTTCACGCCGGAGTTGATCCACAGTGGGAGATCTTCTAGCCTTTGCCGAATTTATTCAAGGGGAGGAGTTCGTTGATTTGTTGCTCGTAGTGGAGAGGAGAAAGGATTAGGGTAGAGAAAGGAGGAATGTGGATAAGGAGAGGAGTTGTGGCCAAAATTCACAAAGAGTGGGATAGGGGAAGTTGGCGGCCAAGGAGAAGAGGAGGAGGAGAATTCTCAATTTAGAATTAGGTTACTATTCATTCATTCACTAATTCAATATGACAAATATCATGACCTATATATAGGCTTAGACCACTCCATCTCCCTTCATTCAAAATTCAAAATTCGAAATTCAAAATTCAAAATTCAAAATATAATGGTTATATGCACTCATCATAGCACATGAAATGAAATAATTAAAACAACACATGATGGTTATAAGCACCCATCATTACACATGAAATGAAAATTAAAACATGAAATGAATACTTAAAATAAAATTGCTAAAATAATAAAATTATTAAAAATATATTATTATAATAATTTAATTTATAATTATATATTTTTATATAATGTCGGCGGACATCGATCCCATCCTCGAGCTTACGGCATCGATCGTCCCAATCGAGGAACTCTCTCAGACGTGGATCAATGGCGGTCATGTCAGCAACGTCTCCATCAATACTCCCCTGCTCAAAAGTAATCATCACCGATGAGTTGGTCTGAAAGTACGGTGCAGGAGAGCATCATCCCAAAGAAACACGTAGCGGCAAACAACAACACTTAGAGAAGAGAGCACTTCAACCTGGAGTATCCTGTCATGCAAAAATGTGGTCCTAGAGAACCTCGGAAAAGCATTAGGGAATAAAGGAAAACAAGTTTCTACATCAACAACTAATGTACCTTCAGTGAAGACCGAGGAAGAGAGCGATCGTGTAAGCCTGTAATTATAAAGGCTGAGTGTAGGGCCTGAGTGCCTGAGTGTAGGAGATTTGAATCTCTGAGTGTAGGCCTGTTGTGGCTGAGTGTAGGCCTTGGTGGCTGAGTATAGGCTTTGTGAAGAAGCTGAGTGTAGGCTTTGTGAAGAAGCTGAGTTGTAGGGCCTTGGGCCTGAGCTGTAGGAACCTGATTGAGGTTCTGAGTGTAAGATCTGAGGATCTGAGATAGTGGAGGAGTTTGGCCGAATCTAGTACACTGCTAGATAGGCGAAGGGGGAAAGTGGATGTACCCAAATCTTGGGGAACCACTATAAATTTGTGTGTTCATTGTGTGCTGGATTGATTGCTGTGATTGCTGGTTAATAGCTGTGTTATAATTCTGTGATAAACTCTGAATTCTGCCTAAAAAGTTAAAAAAGATTTAAGTCACCTATTCACCCCCCCCCCCCCTCTAGGTGAGTAGGTATAATATCTTTCAAGTGGTATCAAAGCGAGGTTACTCAAAAAGGGACATAACTGTCTGAGTAGATCCTGTTGGCAGATTCAGTCTAAGTACATTACAGAATCAAGAAAATCAAGAACCATGGGTTTCACTGAGAATCATAAGGAATTGGGATCCATGAAGCTACCCATTTGTAGAAAAGAAATTTTTGGCATCTGGAAGGAAAGGGTGAGACTGTTTATGGAAGCCTCAGACCCTAGAATATATATCATAGTGAAAGAAGTGTCATATGTGCCCATGAAGGTTTCAGTCTTAGATGCAACTCAGAGAACACCTAAGGATTTCTCTGAAATGACAAATGATGAGATAGTTCTAGCCACAATGGACAAGAGGGCTCAGAACATCATTGTGAGTGCTATAGATGATGCTACCTTTCAGAATTTGATACACTGTAAGACATCTAAGGAGATGTGGGATACTCTTATTGTGTACGTGGAGGGTTCTGAAAAAGTAAGGCAGGACAGAAAGTCCTTATTAAACCAAGAATATGAAATCTTCAGGTAAGGTAGATCTAATAACATAACTGAATGCTATAAGAAGTTCTATAGGATTGTGAATGAGCTAATGTCCTATGGAAGAGAGTTCAGTAACTATGAGCTTAATGATAAGTTCTTAAGGTCCCTTACAAAAGATTGGGACACCAAGATCTGTGCCATTAGGGAAATGACAAAGTTAGCAAAAATTCCTCCACCAACACTGTTTGGAAAACTGCTATCCTATGAAATGAAGTTGATGGTGAGGAAAGAAGAGGAGAAATCTACAAGAAGTGAACATAAAGAAAGGACAGTGACATTTAAAACAGAAGCCCCCAGAAAGTACAGAAGTAAGTCACCAACTCCACCTCCAAAAGCAGCTGAAACTGAATCAGATGAGTCAGTAAGCAGAAAGTCTGAAAGCAGTGAAAGTGATGAGGACTTTGCTGCCTTCACAAGAAATTTTCAGAAGTTCTTAAAGAAGAAACAGTGGAGGAAAAATCCATCTACTTCATAGGGTAATGAAGACTATTATCAGAATAAAAAGTCATCAAGGAAAGACAGGAAAAAGACCAAGTCAAGCAAAGCAACTCTATCAAAAATAGTATGTTATTGCTGTAATAGACAAGGACATGTTATTGCAGATTGTCTAGAGAAAAGAAAGGAGTCTAATGATAAGAAAAAGACTCAATTTAAGGGCAAGAAGGAAAAGTCTTTTGTTGCCAAAAAGGATAAGAGCCTGTCAGACATTTCTTCATCAGAAACTGAGTCAGATGCTGAAGCATATATAGGACTGTTTGCTGAGGAAGAAGAAGAAGAGTTCATCCAGATCATGAACTCTACATATGAACAAGAGGACAGTCAGTGCCAAGGACTGATGGCATTGACAGAAAGTGACAAATCCAGGAGCAGCCTGTACCTAGTAAGGTACAAAATTGTTCTTTCAGTTCAATTTCTTGTGCTAGTTCAGAATCAGATTCATCATCATCAAGTGATGAGAGTGCATCTGAGTCTGAAGAGGATATTCATCAATTCATAGATGAATATAGAGTTCTGTTGTAAGTATTTAAGAAATGCAAATCCTTGGCCAAGAGTCAAACTAAGGAGATTGCAAGTCTCAAAGTGGCTGCAACTGATTATGAGAAGTTGTTTGATCAAAAACTTAATGAGATAGCCAGACTGAAGCACATAACTGTGATTCAGATGGGGACTATATCATTTAAGAATGATCAAATCAAAAGTATGAAGATTAGTCTTCAGAAGTAGAGAGATTTAGTTGCTAGGTTTTCTAAACCAAAGTCAGTTCTACCCTTAATTGATGAATTTGTTCATCACAAAGGTAAAGCTGGACTGGAATTTACTAAACCTGCAAGGACTGTTCAGTCCAAGTCCAAGGGCAAAGCCCCAGCTCTCAACAAGCCAGTTGTAGATAAAACAGCTAAGACTGTACCTAAGCAAAGGTACAATAGTTTTGAGTGTTGGTGCTGTGGCAAGGTAGGCCACTTTGCCATGGACTGTTGGCACAATGCTAGTGCCAAAGTGAGTAGCAAACTGCCTGTTGGAAAACCTGCAGGTAGCTTTGTTAGGAAGCAAACTAACTAGTACCAAGGACCCAAGAATTCTTTAGGTTCTAAGGTTCACTAATCTGTTTTGCAGGTGAGTCCAAGTGGTCATGCCCTAATATGGTACTTAGACAGTGGATGTTCCAAACATATGATTGGAACTAGGGGATTGCTAAAGGACTTCACTCCAATCAAAGATGGTCCTAAAGTCACCTTTGGTGGTTCTGAAAAAGGCATCATCAAGGGATTTGGTAACATTTCGAGCTCCCATATAACTATTACTCAAGTGGCCTATGTTAAAGGTTTGAAACATAACCTCATTAGTATAAGTCAATTGAGTGATGTAGGATATGACATCTCATTTGTGAAAGATGGTTGTCATATCAAGAGATCAAATGATCAAGAGATCATTTTGACCGGTTATAGAAAAAGAAATGTCTATTTCCTAGACATTATGTGTGAGAACAATGGTTCTCCAGTGTGTCTTGTAGCCGATGAGACAGTCTCTCATTGTGTCAAATGGCACAAGAGGCTAGCCCATCTAAATTACAAGATAATTAGGCAACTCTTTAGTAAAGAGTTAGTGAGGAATGGTCCTCAAGTTAAGTGTATTAAAGATGGAATATGCTCAGCTTGTCAAAAGGGCAAGCAGACTAGATCCACCTTTAGTAGCATTGAAAACAAAGATGCTGTGAGGTGTTTATACCTCTTGCATATGGATCTCTTTGGTCCTATGCCAGTTCACAGCCCAGGTAGGAAGGTCTATACCTTTGTAGTTGTAGATGACTACTCAAGGTTTTCCTGGGTGTTCTTCCTTAGACAGAAATCTGAAACACCTAGTGTCTTCTATAGCTTTGTCAAACAAATTCAGAATGAACTAGACAGTACAGTGGTCAAGATAATAAGTGACCATGGTACTGAATTTCAGTCTGATAGTATGGCAAAACTATGTGAAGAATTTGGGATATTTCAAGAGTTTTCTTCACCAAGAACACCTCAGCAAAATGGCATTGCTTAGAGGAAGAATAGAACCTTGATTGAGGCTGGTAGGACCCTATTAAGTGATACATCACTACCAGAATATTTCTGGGTTGAAGCAGTGAATACTGTATGTCATGTAATTAATAGGGCTACTATTACTAAAAGCCACAACAAGACCCCCTATGAGGTTGTGAAAGGCAGAAAACCAAACCTATCCTACTTCAGGATCTTTGGTTGTAAGTGCTTTATACTTAACAATGGAAAGTCTTACTTGACTAAGTTTGCTGCCAAGTCCCAAGAGGGGATCTTTGTTGGGTACAGCAACAATAGTAAGGCTTATAGAGTCTACAACTTGTCTACTCAAGTTGTAGAAGAGTCTGTACATGTAGTATTTGATGAAACTAGACTTATTAAAAATGAGTTGTCTAGTAGTATATGCAGCTCCACAGGTATAACTAAGAAGTTGGACAAGCTCACTATTAAGGAAGAACCTACTACAAAACAGCAAGTAGAAGATAGTGACTGCTGTCCAGGGGGAGTACTACATGTACCTAATGAAGAAGAAATTCAAGGAGTGCAGCAAGATGAAGAAACTAAAGAAGTTCAACCTGAAGTCAGGATGCCTCCAGCTAATAAGCATCTTAGAGATCATCCAGCAGATCAAATCATTAGTGATCTAAGACAAGGGGTACAAACAAGGAGCAGAAATCTGAATGCAGTACTCTTCTCCAGTTTTCTATCCCAAGTTGAGCCAAAGAAGTTTGAAGAAGCCATCCTAGACCCTCATTGGATTGAGGCAATGCAAGAAGAGCTGAATCAGTTCAAGAGGTGCAAGGTCTGGGAACTTGTTCCAAAACCTAAAGACCACAACATAATTGGGACCAAGTGGATCTTTAGGAACAAGATGGATGAACATGGAGTCATTATTAAGAACAAAGCAAGATTGGTTGCTAAAGGATATAGGCAGGAGGAAGGTATTGACTTTGATCAAACCTCTGCTCCAGTAGCCAGACTGGAAGCCATAAGGATGTTCCTGGCCTATGCAACCTATCAAGGATTTAAAGTTTACCAAATGGATGTAAAGTCAGCTTTTCTTAATGGTAATCTAAAGGAAGAAGTATATGTGGAACAGCCATTAGGTTTTGTTGATTCAACTCAACCTAATCATGTCTATAGACTTAGGAAAGCATTGTATGGGTTAAAACAAGCCCCTAGGGCTTGGTATGAAACCCTGTCTAGTTTCCTCATTGAGAATAAGTTCACAAGGGGGAAAATAGATAAGACTCTATTCCTTAGGGAATCCAGAGGCAAAGTAATACTAGTCCAAATATATGTAGATGACATAATATTTGGGTCTACTGAAAGTAGTCTTTGCAAAAAGTTTGCAAAACTAATGCAAGGACAATTTGAGATGAGTAGTAGGGGGAACTTAAGTTCTTCTTAGGTCTCCAAGTTAGACAGACTGAGAATGGTTTATCCATATGCCAGTCTAAGTTCACCCTAGAACTCATAAGGAAGTATGGTATGGATTCATCCAGTACCATGAAGACTCCTATGGGGTCAAGTATGTCTCTTAGCAAAGATGATGCAGGGAAACCTGTAGATGAGACTTTGTATAGAGGGATAGTTGGCTCCTTACTCAATTTGACTACAAGTAAACCAGATATCATGTATGCTACATGTGTCTGTGCTAGGTACCAAGCATGCCCTAAAGAGTCTCATTTGACAGCAGTCAAAAGGATATTGAGATATCTAAAGGGCACCCCTAATCTAGGCCTTTGGTACCCTAGGAATGGGGATTTTGAACTAACAGGTTATTCAGATGCAGACTTTGCAGGATGCAAAGAAGACAGAAAAAGCACAACTGGAACCTGTCAATTCCTAGGTGGAAGATTGATTTCATGGAGTAGCAAGAAGCAAACAAGTGTGGCTATCTCCACTGCAGAGTCAGAATATGTGGCTGCAGGAAGTTGTTGTGCTCAACTTCTATGGATACAACATCAGCTTGAGGACTATGGAATTCAGGTAAGTAGAACTCCACTATTTTGTGATTCTACTAGTGCTATATCAATTGCAAACAATCCTGTTTCCCATAGTAGAACTAAACATATTGAAATAAAATATCATTTTCTTAGAGAACATGTAGAAAAAGAAGATATTTTACTGGAATATGTTAGAACAGATAATCAACTAGCTGATATGTATACTAAGCCCTTAGAAGAAACTAAGTTCAATAGGTTTAAAATTGAACTACGTATGATAAACTTAGAATAAGTTTATAGAAATGGCTAAGTAAAAAGGTGTCGACACACAGAGATATCTGTGTCGACACAGAAAAGTGGTGTCGACACTTCAGGGAAAAGGTGTCGACACATCTAGGAAGTTGGTGTCGACACTTCAGAAAATTAGTGTCGACACATGACAAGTAGGTGTCGACACAACCAAGGTGGTGTCGACACTTAGAGTTTACTCAGAATTATCTAAGTAAAGTCTCGACTAAGTGTCGAGTTAAGTGGTGTCGACACATAACCAAGTGTCGACATATATATATATATATGTTGACTAAACTTGTGTCGACACATAGGTGTCGAGACATTATAAGTCTGTGTCGACACTTTTCCACAGTGTCGACACAATTTAAGTTAGTTAATCCGCCTTTTCATCTTCAAACCTAGAAAGGTATATATAGAATTTCTCCATTGTCTGTCGACACGCTCACTAAAGTTTCGAGACCAAAACTTGTGTGTCGACACCTCTCTTCTCTCCAGTCAAATTCTTCAAACCCTAATGGCGCTAAAGCTCGAGGAGAACGTCAATGAAGGCTACGAACTGGTGTGACATGCGTTTGATGATGCAGACCCGGAGATCAAGAGTGTGGTAACCCTAGTTGTAGACTCAGGGTTAGAATTTCTTGTTTCAGAGCCGACTAAAATCTGGAAGAAAGAAGTCTTAGAATTCCTGAATGGAGCTAAAGTAGACGAATCTGGACTCAAGGTCAAGTCTAGGGTTCATGGTGAAAAGGTGAAGGTATCACCTAAAAGTTTAAGAAAAGTCCTAAATCTACCAAGGACAAAAGAAGAGGATGAGGTTACTGCTTCTAAAACCAGAGATGCATTAACATGGTGTGGCCTGGATTCAAAGATGAAAATTGGATCTGTGTTTAATAGGAAAGGCATGAACAGCCAGGGAAAATTTCTATCTGAAATTGTTGGAAAAGTAATCTTGAGTAAGCCTGGAGTGCATGATAGGGTATCAGCCCATATGTTCAGCATTATGACAAGGATAATCTTCACATTGAAAACAGATTGGTCTGTTATTGTCTTTGATAAGATTAAAGAAAGTCTGAAGAAACCCAACTTGGGTAGGATCTTAAGTCTATACTTGGCTGCTAGTATACCAGAAGTTATGAGTCAAGCTGCTGGCAGTAAGATCAACCATATGAGAAAGATGGACATGAGGATCTTCTCCAGATGGGACAGGGTTTTGTCTAAGGAAATGCCAACCCCTGAGAAAATAACTCCTGAGAAAGTAACACCCCAAAAGAAGAAGAAGAAGACTGCCCCAGTGGCTCAGGATTCCTCTAGCAGCTCTGGTAGTGAAGAGCAAGTTGTCTTTACTCCAGAAGAGGATGTAGAAGAAAATGCTGGGAAGTCTCCAGCTCAACAAGATGCTGTAGAAAGGCAGGGGGAGCTACCACTAGCTAGCCCCATACACCAGGATCAAATCAAGGGGGAGCCTCTAGTGGTAGAAGAGCCAACTCCTCTTGAAGGTGAAAGAGCCACCCACATCATCCTTGAGGTAATCACTGAGATTAATGCTTTAGATTTACCTATTGAGGATAATATTTTGTCTGATTCCTTAAGTAATGTTAATCAGCAAACTCAGATTGATAGCCAACCCCCAGATGTTGTCTTGAAGGACACATCTGTTACAGTTCAAGTAGAATCTAATCCAGTGGTAGATAAGCCAAGAGTTTCTCCTGCCCATTCTCCACAAGAATTTACTATGGAAGATCTCTTCCTCAATCTGGATCAGGCAGACCTTGAGAAGGAAAGTGCTGCTGCTGAGGGGGAGAAGTCTCAAGTTGAGGGGGAGCAGGTAATACTTGATGAAGAACCTGCAAGGCAAGAGCCTGAGAAGCCCCAAGCTGTTGAGGAGCTACCTAAGGAGAGGGTAGATATAGCTAGCACATCAGCTTCTGAAGATGAGGAGGCAGCAAGAGCTAAGAAAAGGAAGTTCCAAGTATTCAAGAGGAGGAGTCAGAATTACAAAAAGGCTCTACAAATGATGAGTAGTTATTTATAAACATTTTAGTATACATTTTAGTTTAATTTCTAAATATAATTTGTAAAATTTTATGTAAATTATTGAATAAATGGTTTGTTTTTTTATTCTCTAAATAAAGTTTTTTAGAAATTAAATAATCTATTATAACAAATATATGTTGTTTAGATATAAGTTAAATAAAATATATAATTGTTATACTATTTATATATAAAATAAAAATAAAAGTAGATTATAACTATTATAATAAATATTAAATATAATAGTAAAGTTATGACAATAATATAAATATTTATACTACTTTCATATAGTATATAATATATATAATAATAATAAAATAATTATAGTATTTAGTATATAATATTAAATAATAATGATAATCATAGCTTATAATAATAATAGTATATATATAATTAATATATCATTATATGTATATATATAAAGTTAAAATTAAAACAATTATATTAAATAATTAAATTTAGGTATATATAAAAATATATATACATATATGTAAATAAAAAATAATAATAATAAATAAAACCTATCATAAAATAATCAATACATATATTATATGTATAATTATATATATAAAGTATTTTTATAACAAAATAAATAGAAACTTAAGATTATTATTCTATATGTATAAATCTGGAAATACATAATATATGTAATATGTTTCTATGTTTGACAGAAATTAACAATTGACTTGGTGGAATGGTATCTTGTTATTTTCTCTGGTTGCTTGGGTTCGAGACTAGGTCAACACATTATTTTTGGATTTACTCCAGGACCCGCAACCCGCCAGCCCGCAACCTGCTACTCGGACCCGCAACCTGTCAACCTGCAACCCGCCAGCTCAACCTGCTACCCGCCAACCCGCCAGCTTTTCCATCAGCAGCCCACCAGCAGCTTTTCAATCAGCCAGCTGCCAAGCTTATCCATCAGCTGCTTTTCGATCAGCAGATGCAATTCTTATCCAGCCAGCCAAGTCAGCTCCATCCAAATCCAAACCGCCACGTGTCAAGCTGTCCAATAGCCAGCTTTCTCATAAGCAGATTTTCAGCTTTTGCAAAAGCTGTTTGGCAGCTTTTCCATAAGCTGTTTGGAAACTTTTCCAAAAGTGCTTTTCTAAAAGCATTTATTTTTTTCTATAAATAGAGGGCCAGAGCTTTGTAAAATTATTCGAACACCAGCAGCTTCCTTAAGAACTGTTAGGACTCCCCAGCTCTCTGACAAGGAACTGGTAGTAGCTTTCAAGTATTCAAAAGTTCTGTAAGTTGTAATATTTTAGTTTTTTTTTCAGCTTTTTAGAAAGTTGTAATAATTTTTGAACTTTATAAAATAGACTCTTTCAAATTCAATTCTGAGTATTTTACTGTTTTATTTTTTACTCACCTTTATTTTTTTCATACTATCCCGAATGAAAGGTGAAGCTCTGCTTATGTCCTTGATTAAGATAGCGTGAAACTGCTTTTAAAATTATTTTCAAAATCTTATTATTTCATACTATCCCGAATGAAGGGCGAGGCGAAAGCCTATGACCTGGATTAAGATAGTGCAAAAGCTCTGCAAAATTTTAGATTTTACTACCCTATCCCGAATGAAAGGCGAAGCGAAAGCTTAAGTCCTGGATTAAGATAGATAGGTAGATAATATTTTTTGTACTTTATACCGCCCCCATCCTGAGAAGAGGCTAAGAACCCTTAGCACTTGGTCAAGATGAGCTCTGGGCTGGATATTATTTTCAACTATTTCAACTCTACTTTCTAGTTATCCTAACTAGGGTTTTCTGTTAATTGATCATATACCAGGTGAAGAGACACTACGTTTACATTAACCCGTTTTAAACGCAAGCCTCCCCGGTCGTACTTTCAAGTCAGTGATGCTAGCAAAGGGACCGTCTCGTTAAGTTAGGTAATTAAGGAATAAAGTTGTTCTTTAATAGGTGAATTAATATTCTCTCAAAGTAATTCTGAAATCGAGGACTACCTTCTAAGTCCCTATCTTAATAAAATCACGTATATATAATTTTTTTTTCTTTTATATACACTCCACTCCGTTCGTTCGATAAAATAATAGTCTGTTCTAAAAAGTAGAATAATTAACACCGATCCCAGGAAAAATACGACCTTGATATTTTCTACAAAATAATATACTCCTATGGGATAGGTACTATTGTCTTAATCCACAGGATATAAGTAAAAAAAGAGATAGACTTATATACGTAAAAGATTATATAAAAGCAAATCTATCTTCTTTAAAACAAACTTTACTTATCAAGCTTTTTGGCGTCGTTGCCGGGGATTAGTTTATATGTGTTAATATTTGAAAATAAAAGAACGCTATTAATTTTATCTTTTCTTTTTCTTGTTACTTAAAAACCTTAGTTTTTATAAAAATAAAACAAACATAACATTCTCTGAATTTAAAACTTTGTTTTAATAAAACCTAACTTTTTATTAACAAGTTTATTAACCACTAACAAATTCAAAAAAAAAACCTAACCTACTAGTTTAACGTATTTTATATAAAACTTTTCTTCTTAAAAAAATAGTTTATAATAAAAACTGCTTTTTATTATAAAACCACTTTTTATAGAAAAACTGTTTTATATAAAAAACCTGTTTTTAGTTATTTTTCGTTTTAAGTCTTTTCGTGTGTTTGTATTTGTGTGTTTAGATAGATTTTAAAAACTAGTTTATATAAAACTTGCGTTTATATAAAACCTGCTTTTTAAGTTTTTTTTGTTTTTCTCAATAAGTATTTTTTAGTGTATGACCCGCAGAACTCCATCTGATTTAACTCTTGAACTTGATCCTGAAATCGACCGCACCTTTCGCAGGCGCCTCCGATCTCTGAATCAAGAGCTTGTATTAAATCTGGAAGAGTCCGTAGGCACCGCACACGTACAAGAAATGGCTGCAGAACAACAACAAATGCCAGAGGTGGTCCCCCAAAGGACCATGTCTTATTATGCACGACCTAATTTAGATGACACCGGGTCTAGTATCGTTCGTCCAACAATTGCTAATAATAACTTCGAGATTAAATCGAGTATAATCCAAATGATTCAAAATTCCGTTCAATTCGATGGATTGCCCGACGAAGATCCAAACACACACTTGTCCAACTTCTTAGAAATATGCGACACATTTAAGATAAATGGCGTCACTGATGATGCCATCCGTCTTCGCTTATTTCCTTTTTCGCTACGAATGAAAGCCAAACAGTGGCTAGGTTCTCTCCCCAGAGGATCTATTACCACTTGGGCTGAAATGACCGAAAAATTCCTTACAAAGTATTTTCCACCTGCAAAAACCGCACGTCTGCGTGCAGATATTTCTTCCTTTGTGCAAGGTGAGTCCGAGTCTATTTATGAGACTTGGGAACGTTTTAAGGAATATCTATGTCGGTGTCCACATCACGCACTGCCAACTTGGCTCCAGGTACAAATATTTTATAATGGTTTGAATATTCAAACCAGGTAAGCCATTGATGCTGCCGCTGGGGGCACGCTCAATAACAAAACCCCCGAGGCCGCTCAAACCCTTCTTGAGGAGATGGCCATGAACGCGTACCAGTGGAATGTGCCAAGGTCACACCCTAAACAAGCTGGGATTTATGAGCTCGACACTTCTTCTACTTTAGCACTCCAAGTAGAAAATTTAACTAAACAATTGGCAGGAATATCTGCTTCCTCCGCCTCTACATCTTGGAATTCGCCTAATTCAACTAATAATAATGAAGAAGTCGACTATATGGGGAACTCATATAGACCTTCCTATAATCCAAATAATAATAATAATAATAATAATAATTCTTATTATCCAGGATATAGGAACCATCCTAATTTTTCATGGAGCAACCCCAATAATGCTCAACGCCCTCCGATTGTAAATCCAAGTGGATTTGCACCGCAACCCCCACAACCACAAATACCACCACCTTAACCGCACCAATTTAGGCCAACCCCGATAGAAGACATATTTACGAAATATGTCAGTATTAATGAGTCCAATATCCGGAACCTGACCGGATCAATTAAAAACTTAGAAACACAAATTGGACAAATTTCAAAAATGCTATCGGAACGCCAACCTGGTAATTTGCCAGGAAATACGGAACCAAATCCGCGGGATACTAGCCATTCCAGTAACCCATTAAGTTGACAAGACGTTAAACTATGAAGTGGCAGGGAGCTACCACCACCCGTTAGGGTAGAAAAAGAAGTTAAGGTTAGCCTTCCTACACCACTTCCCGTTACGTCTCTGCCTCCTCAACCCCCGCGAATTTCTTCCCCACATGTTGTTTTACCTTATCCATCTAAATTAAAAGAAGAACGAGAAGATGAACAATATAAAAACTTTCTAAAAATGCTAAAACAAATTCAAATCAATATACCTTTCTGCGAGGCAATTGCACAGATGCCTAAATACACAAAATATTTAAAAGCGTTACTTTCAAATAAAAAGAAACTCGAAGATATTTTGAGAGTTTCCCTTAACGTCGAATGTTCAGCCGTTTTATTACATAAATTACCACCAAAATTAAACGATCCGGGACGATTTTCCATCCCGTGTCTCTTCGGTAATCTATTAATAAAAGATGCGTTAGTAGATTTAGGTGCTAGCATAAATTTAATGCCCTACTCGCTCTTTTAAAAACTAGGATTAGGTAACCCCAGCCCAACAAAAATGAGCATCCAGTTAGCAGATCGTTCTATTAAATATCCAATAGGGATAGTAGAGGATGTTCTGTTCAAAATAGACAAGTTTATCTTCCCGGTAGACTTTGCTATACTTGACATAGAGGAAGACGCCGATGTTCCCATAATTCTCGGTCGTCCTTTTCTCGCAACCTCTCGCACGACAATAGACGTAAGTAACGGTAGACTTCTCTTACGAGTAGGAGATGACGAGGTTACTATCGATATAGATCCCTCTATGAAAAATTCTTTAATAAACGACGATTCCTGCTATCTTGCGGAAGCCTCTTTTGAGGAAAATGGTTTTCCCTATTCTGATTTACTTTCAATAACTGTAGAAGAATCAGACTTGGCAGACTTACCCCTTTCACAAGAAATGCCTACCGATGACCCTTTAGAACCTTTTATATCCTTAACTTCTACAACTCTAAAAACCCCAACTTCATATGAAAAACCACCAACCCTCGAGCTGAAAACACTTCCCGCACATTTAAAATACGTTTTCCTTGAAGCCGAATCTAAACTCCCTGTTATCATTTCTGCCGAATTAAATGATAAAAAAACGTCTGAATTAATAGAAGTGTTAAAACAACATCGTCATGCATTAGCATGGCAAATTTTTGATATCCAAGGACTCAACCCATCTTTTTGTACGCATAAAATATTTTTGGAAGATAACCCTGGCAAATCTATCCAGCCCCAATGACGTTTAAATCCTAATATGAAAGATGTCGTAAAAGCTGAAGTAATGAAATTATTAGACGCAGGAATTATTTATCCAATCTCAGATAGCACATGGGTTAGTCCCGTACAAGTCGTCCCTAAGAAGGGCGTTATAACGGTAGTGCCAAACGCTAATAATGAACTAATTCCAACACGTACTGTTACGGGTTGGAGGATGTGCTTCAACTATCGAAAATTAAATGATGCCACCCGTAAAGATCACTTTCCACTACCGTTTATAGATCAAATATTAGAGCGACTCTCGGGTCACTCATATTATTGTTTTCTCGATGGTTATTTAGGGTATTTACAAATTCCTATAGCCCCTGAAGACCCAGAGAAAACTACGTTCACTTGCCCCTTTGGTACTTTTGCCTATAGGCGAATGCCGTTTGGACTTTGTAATGCGCCAGCTACATTTCAAAGATGTATGCTAGCTATTTTTGGCAAGTTAGTAGAGGACGTTATGGAAGTATTTATGGATGATTTCTCCGTATTTGGAGACTCATTCCATACGTGTTTAGATAACCTCGCTCGTGTTCTTCAATGTTGTGAAGACACGAATTTAGTGTTGAACTGGGAGAAATGCCACTTTATGGTCCGCGAAGGTTTAGTTCTCGGTCATAAAATTTCTTCCCAGGGAATCGAGGTCGATAAGGCCAAAATAGAAATAATTGAAAAACTTCCTCCTCCAACAAATGTAAAATCTATTCGAAGTTTCTTAGGCCATGCAGGTTTCTATAGACGGTTTATTCAAAATTTCTCAAAAATAACAAAACCGTTAACTCATTTATTAGAAAAAGAAGCCCCATTTATATTCGATAGTGAATGCTTAGTAGCATTCAATATTATTAAAGTCAAACTTATCAACTCTCCTATTTTAGTAGCCCTAGACTAGTCCTTTCCTTTTGAGATCATGTGTGATGCGAGTGATTATGCGGTAGGAGCTGTCGTAGGACAACGAGTAGACAAATATTTTCATCCTATCTATTATGCAAGTAAAACTCTCACATCCACACAAACCAATTACACGACCACGGAAAAGGAACTACTGGCAATTGTATTTACATTTGATAAGTTTAGATCTTATATAACACTATCAAAAGTTATAGTTTTTACGGATCATTCTGCTTTAAAATATTTACTAACTAAGGCAGATGCAAAACCCCATTTATTACGTTGGATTCTCTTATTACAAGAATTTGATTTAGAGATCTGAGATAAGAAAGGCGCAGAGAATTTGGCAGCCGATCATCTTTCTCGACTAGAGAATGCTGCAACAGATACACTCGTGGAAGCCGACATCGAAGATAAATTCCCTGAAGAAAGTCTTCTCGCGTTCGAAAAGGTAGCAAACTCTTCTACTCCTTGGTTCGCAGACTTGGCTAACTATTTAGTAGCCCAAGTCCTTCCAAAAGCTTTTTCACTTCAAGAAAAGAGGAAATTCTTTTCTGACTTAAAAAATTACTTTTGGGAAGACCCGTATTTATTCCGAGTTTGTGCCGACCAAGTAATTAGAAGATGTATTTCGAACGAGGAAGGACTAAAAGTACTACGACACTGCCATGAAGGACCAACCGGCGGACATTATCAATCCAACCGGACTGCACGTAAAGCCCTTGAAGCAGGATTCTTTTGGCCTACTTTATTCAAGGACGCTCAAAAATTGGTAAGCGTTTGCAACCGCTGCCAACGGTCAGGTAACATTTCCAGTCGGGACGAAATGCCCCAAAACTTTTACTTAGAATGTGAAATTTTTGATCTGTGGGGCATAGATTTTGTAGGCCCTTTACCTCCTTCTTTTAAAAATCATTATATCTTAGTAGCGGTCGATTATGTTTCACGATGTGCTGAAGCGCAAGCTTTTCCCACCGCTGACGCGAGAGTCGTCGTTAAATTTTTGAAAACCTTGTTTTCACATTTTGGCACGCCTAGGGCTATAGTTAGCGATCGAGGTACTCATTTTTGTAACACCCAGATGGCTAAAGTGTTAGCCAAATATGGAGTTACTCATAAACTCGCTACCGCTTATCACCCCCAAACAAGCGGCCAAGTGGAGGTAGTTAATAGAGAACTAAAGCGCATATTAGAAAAGACTGTAGATACCAATCGAAAAGATTGGTCCCTCAAATTAGATGATGCACTTTGGGCCTACCGTACAGCATTCAAAACTGCGATCGGTTGTACACCTTATCGTTTAGTATATGGAAAGACATGCCACCTACCTGTAGAATTAGAACATCGCGCATACTGGGCGCTAAAATTCCTTAACTTAGATACAAACTTAGCCGCCGAACAACGTAAATTTCAACTCAATGAACTTGAGGAATGGCGTGCAAACGCCTATGAAAATAATAAATTTTATAAAGAGCGATCTAAGTTTTATCATGATAGGAAAATTAAATTTCCAAAATCTTTTTCACCAGGTGATCTTGTCCTACTATATAACTCACGTCTTAAATTATTTCCAGGAAAATTAAAATCCCGATGGACCGGACCCTATACTGTTAAACAAATCTGGCCATATGGGACCGTTCTTATTTCTAACCCTGAACTAGGAACTTTCAAAGTAAACGGGCACCGTTTAAAACTATATTTGACTGGAGACCCTTTTCAAAAAGAACCTGAAACCCTAACACTACTCCATAACCTCAAAATATAAATTCACTTGTATATTTCCATCTTTTATGCTTTTGTATATTCTGTACATATTTTTCACTTCATACCTATGCCTAACATAAGTATGGGGGTGCTTTTAGCTGCAATTTTATATCACTTTTATATTATATCTTTCCTTTTAAAATAAAAAACATTGTTTATTTTATTACTCATCCAAAACAAGTCAAAATTTTCAAAACCATACTTTGTAAATATATTCCAAAAATCTGAGTTGATAAAAATGCAACTTATTTAATTTTCAAATTTACTACTCGTTCTCATAACTAGATAGATATAAATATCCGGAATAAACTTGTTAAACCTACCTTGTAAAATTTCATTACCATCAGAGTTAGTGTTTTAGCAAGCCTGCTTTAATATATCAAAAGAAATACATATATATACAATAGAAGCTATCATATTATGTTCACCAAACAATTTTAGACTGTAATTATCATTACTTCAATCTTGTTAAAATATAGAAAATATCAAGCTATTACCATTGCTCTCAAAATCGTTTATCAAAATTAGTTTTACAACCCCTACCTACTATTTCGCTTGGCATGTTTCTTTACGCACGGAAGCATCTAGGAGTATGTGCTCCTAGAAAAGAAAAGATCTTATGTCCATGGGAATAAAAAAAAATTCCGTAAACAAAGGCATCCAATAGATATTAAAAGATCATATGAAATGGAGTATGTGCTCCTAAACATATGCATTGGATTAATTCAAAGTTCAATTCTGCAAAGTTGTTTTTTTGCTATTTTGGAAAAAATTTTCCTAAAATAGTTATAACAATGCATGAATATGAAAAAAAGGTGAGAGGATAAAATTCATCACCTCCTACATGGGCAAAACCACCAAGTTGATATCCCATAAAACCACTACAAAATTGAATTAATTTTGCTTAAAATTTTGAGAGAGCATAATTAATAGGTTGTAATTTTTCAACATATCTCATATAAGATATAGTAGTCATAAAGCCACTCTATCCTTGTTATATCTGATTTTAATATGTGCTTACTATTTGTTTTCAAAAACTTTTTATGGCTATAAATTCTAACTCTGGTATCAATGATATATATATACGAAAGCATTTAACTCTTTATTCACCGGATGTTTATACCTGTTTTATCTTGAAGAATTAAATTGATAGTAAATAGAAAATTTCATAACTTGTAAATATACTCAACTCTACATTTGCTCTGGAATAGCAAAAATTAAGTATGGGGGTATTTGATGAGTAGTTATTTATAAACATTTTAGTATACATTTTAGTTTAATTTCTAAATATAATTTGTAAAATTTTATGTAAATTATTGAATAAATGGTTTGTTTTTTTATTCTCTAAATAAAGTTTTTTAGAAATTAAATAATCTATTATAACAAATATACGTTGTTTAGATATAAGTTAAATAAAATATATAATTGTTATACTATTTATATATAAAATAAAAATAAAAGTAGATTATAACTATTATAATAAATATTAAATATAATAGTAAAGTTATGATAATAATATAAATATTTATACTACTTTCATATAGTATATAATACATATAATAATAATAAAATAATTATAGTATTTAGTATATAATAATAAATAATAATGATAATCATAGCCTATAATAATAATAGTATATATATAATTAATATATCATTATATGTATATATATAAAGTTAAAATTAAAACAATTATATTAAATAATTAAATTTAGGTATATATAAAAATATATATACATATATGTAAATAAAAAATAATAATAATAAATAAAACCTATCACAAAATAATCAATACATATATTATATGTATAATTATATATATAAAGTATTTTTATAACAAAATAAATAGAAACTTAAGATTATTATTCTATATGTATAAATCTGGAAATACATAATATATGTAATATGTTTCTATGTTTGACAGAAATTAACAATTGACTTGGTGGAATGGTATCTTGTTATTTTCTCTGGTTGCTTGGGTTCGAGACTAGGCCAACGCATTATTTTTGGATTTACTCCAGGACCCGCAACCCGCCAGCCCGCAACCTGCTACTCGGACCCGCAACCCGTCAACCTGCAACCCGCCCGCTCAACCTGCTACCCGCCAACCCGCCAGCTTTTCCATCAGCAGCCCACCAGCAGCTTATCAATCAGCCAGCTGCCAAGCTTATCCATCAGCTGCTTTTCGATCAGCAGATGCAATTCTTATCCAGCCAGCCAAGTCAGCTCCATCCATATCCAAACTGCCACGTGTCAAGCTGTCCATTACCCAGCTGTCTCATAAGCAGATTTTCAGCTTTTGCAAAAGCTGTTTGGCTTCTTTTCCATAAGCTGTTTGGAAACTTTTCCAAAAGTGCTTTTCTAAAAGCATTTATTTTTTTCTATAAATAGAGGGCCAGAGCTTTGTAAAATTATTCGAACACCAGCAGCTTCCTTAAGAACTGTTAGGACTCCCCAGCTCTCTGACAAGGAACTGGTAGTAGCTTTCAAGTATTCAAAAGTTCTGTAAGTTGTAATATTTTAGTTTTTTTCAGCTTTTTAGAAAGTTGTAATAATTTTTGAACTTTATAAAATAGACTCTTTCAAATTCAATTCTGAGTATTTTACTGTTTTATTTTTTACTCACCATTATTTTTTTCATACTATCCCGAATGAAAGGCGAAGCTCTGCTTATGTCCTGGATTAAGATAGCGTGAAACTGCTTTTAAAATTATTTTCAAAATCTTATTATTTCATACTATCCCGAATGAAGGGCGAGGCGAAAGCCTATGACCTGGATTAAGATAGTGCAAAAGCTCTACAAAATTTTAGATTTTACTACCCTATCCCGAATGAAAGGCGAAGCGAAAGCTTAAGTCCTGGATTAAGATAGATAGGTAGATAATATTTTCTGTACATTATACCTCCCCCATCCTAAGAAGAGGCTAAGAACCCTTAGCACTTGGTCAAGATGAGCTCTGGGCTGGATATTATTTTCAACTATTTCAACTCTACTTTCTAGTTATCCTAACTAGGGTTTTCTGTTAATTGATCATATACCAGGTGAAGAGACACTACGTTTACGTTAACCCGTTTTAAACGCAAGCCTCCCCGGTCGTACTTTCGAGTCAGTGATGCTACCAAAGGGACCCTCTCGTTAAGTTAGGTAATTAAGGAATAAAGTTGTTCTTTAATAGTTGAATTAATATTCTCTCAAAGTAATTCTGAAATCAAGGACTACCTTCTAAGTCCCTATCTTAATAAAATCACGTATATATAATTTTTTTTTCTTTTATATACACTCCACTCCGTTCGTTCGATAAAATAATAGTTTGTTCTAAAAAGTAGAATAATTAACACCGATCCCAGGAAAAATACGACCTTGATATTTTCTACAAAATAATATACTCCTATGCGATAGGTACTCTTGTCTTAATCCACAGGATATAAGTAAAAAAAGAGATAGACTTATATACGTAAAAGATTATATAAAACCAAATCTATCTTCTTTAAAACAAACTTTACTTATCAACAAACTATTGCTCCACAGCCTATATCTCAACCAGCACCATTTGTAAATTATAGTTCTCTCATGGTTGCTATGCAAATAAAACTTGATGAGCACAGGAAAGCCATTGAAACCTATGTGGATGAGGGGCATAAATCTTTACAGTTTGATCTAGCCCAAGATATAAATGAGTCTTAATAAAAAGGAGATGACTGACTGCTTCCACAAGGGAGGGAATGCTGTAGTCTATTTAGCAACTCATCAAGAGAAAATAAAAGCTCAAGTAGATGACATTGCACTGAAGCAATGGTATGTTCTTGAGAACCAGATCAGAATGAATGGCAATTTGACTGCTTCACACAATGCAATTGTCACTGAGATGAAGAACATAGCTACTGGACTGACTACTTCTAATGCTACTACTAAGGCAGAATTTGATAAAGCCTTGCAAAAGAGTTTATTTGATGTTACCTCTGCTATTCAAGACTCTCAAAAGTTGATAACTGAAAAGCTCCAAAGGTTGAAACCTTACTTTAAAGATGGAGTCAACTATTTGGATGCCCAAATCAGATTTCAAAAGGATGATTTAAGAGATCACATGGAAAGAAAAGTCATAAAGGGGGAGAGGGTGTTAGTTAAAGCCAGCTCTGATCATGACAAGTGGATTTCTAATTCTATCAGAGCTACTCTTGGATATCCTCCTTTATGTGATGATGACAATGTAGCAGAATCTGGGATACATCCTGCATATCTAGGAGGGGAGCAACTTGAAGTGGCTCAAGTCATCTACCCTCCTCCAGATTTTGATATGGTTCAAGCTGATATACAATCAATGTATAGCCCACCTGAGGGACAGCAAAATGTCATCATAGAGAAGGTTGTTCAGCCAGTATCTGAGGCTATGCAAGAAGCTTTATTGAAAGAACAAGAAGCCAGATTGTCTAAGAAGAGGTTCAGAGAGCAAGCTGAACAAAGACCTGACTTTGAGCAGTGGAGCCCCACTTCAAGAAACATTATCTTAACTGCATGGAAAGCTGCAAAAGATAATATACAAGACAGAAACAAGTGGTTTTCTGAATTGGAATGGAGAAAGCATGAGACAAGGCAAGAATCCATAGTGCAATACAGGAGAAAGGCAAAGATGGGAAAGCTACCTCCTACTGCCCAGGAACCTAGCAAGTACTTTCCCAAGCCTTATCACTACTTTGAGAGGCAAAAGATTAAAGATGAAGAGTAAAAGAAAAAGGATCTGAAAGGCAAGAAGTATGCTGATACTGAAGTTACTGAAGCCCCTGTACAAGCCAAAGTACAATCTGGAAAAGGAATAGTGATCAAGGAGGCTGAACAAAAATAGAATAGAATTTTCTTCAGTCTACAATTGTAATCTTTTGATTTTAAACACCTTGTAAACTTTTGAAAAATGAATATGACAAATCTGTTAGAACAATGTGTTGTGTGACAAATTTGCTGTGTGATAAATTTATTTCATAATTGTTCTGAGATAATGTCTATGTATACATGTTTGATTGATACATGTTTATATTTGCCCTGATATATAATCCTGCTTTACATCATGCTATAAGTTTATTCTGTATGGTGTATATCATTGACTAAGGGTTATGACTTCTCCAAATAGGGGGAGATTGTTGGGTACATTGGTTTAAATGTACCTGATTTGAAGAAGCCTCACCCTACTCAATGATATACATCAAAATGTATTTGATGTATTTTTGAGTTGCCTTGTGCAGGTTAAGTATTTACAGGAAAGATGAAAAAGATTCTAAGTCCATGTGTCGACACCCAGGAGCAAAGTGTCGACACCTAAGAAGACTTGTGTTGACACCCAGGCAAGCAGTTTCGACACTTGGAGTACTTGTGTCGACACCAGGGATGCAGAGTCGACACCAGACAGAAAGTGTCGACACAAGGAGCTGTGTTGACACTCAGTGAAGAGAAGCCAGTGAAGCAGTGTCGACACTTAGCAGTTGTGTCGACACCCAGTGAAACTGTGTCTACATCAGAAACTGTCGACACTTGGAGGCTGTGTCGACACTGAGCAAAAGTCAGCAGAGTCTAAGTATAAGTGTCGACACAAGAAAGAATGTGTCGACACTCAGCAGAAGACTCAACACTTGAAGAAAGTGTCGACACAAGGAGCTGTGTCGACACCTAGCAAAGATCAGCAAAATTCTAAGTACAAGTGTCGACACTAAGGAGATGTGTCGACACTCAGCCAGAGTCTCAACAGAAGAAGAATGTGTCGACACAAGGAGCAGTGTCGACACTCAGCAAGTATCAACACAGAAGGCATGTGTCGACACCAAGAAGATGTGTCGACACTGAACAAGTTCAACACATGAAGATGTGTCTACACAAAGGAGTTGTGTCAACACTTACAAGAATTCAGCAAAATACTGAAGAACAAGGAGTTGTGTCGACACACAATATCAGTGTCGACACATGATGAAGAAGCTGTGTCGAGAAGTCAATTCTACAACACAAGGAGTTGTGTCGACACATTGTAGGCTAGTGTCGACACTTAGTCAACTTGTGTCGACACTTAGTCTATAAGTATCGACACTTAAAGACATACAGTCTCGACACTTTCAGACAGTTACAGATTTTTCAAGAACTGACTGGATGACTTGACAGCTGCCATTCCAGCCGGTCTACTGCACCTGTCAGAGTTGTCAGAAATCAGTTATGAACCGGACCAGCCGGTTACCATGAAGAAGGCCTATAAATAGGCTTATACTGTCTACAGAAATAGATGATCAACACATCAAGTAATACAAAGAAGATCTAGCTATTCCTTGAAGAATCAAGTGAAGATCTAAGTAGTTGGAGAGAGAGAGCTTCATCCAAGAAGTCAGCCGTTGTAACCAGGCTGAGAAAAAGGGTTCAGATTTTGTTCTGAATCTTAAGTAGCAGAGATCAAGGATCAACTGCAGAGGAGATTAATCTTAGTGTGTTCTACATTCAAGAAGCTTTGAAGAAAGCCAAGTCAGATTGATCTCAGCTGAGTTCTTCCAAGAACTCATCAAGATACTCTCAACTCTTGTCTCTTTTCTCTGAGTTGTAGGGTTTACATTTTGTATTCTTATTATCTTGTAGGATCCTTAGGGATCTGAGTTTGTAAGTCTGTAATTATAAAGGCTGAGTGTAGGGCCTGAGTGCCTGAGTGTAGGAGATTTGAATCTCTGAGTGTAGGCCTGTTGTGGCTGAGTGTAGGCCTTGGTGGCTGAGTGTAGGCTTTGTGAAGAAGCTGAGTGTAATGCCCCGAAAGTTATGTGCGAGTCGGTCGCGAAAAAAAGAGTTTTTGGTGCCTGTAGGGGTACACGGCCTAGGACACGGGCGTGTCCAAGGCCGTGTCTGGCTGGTGATTTTTTGGTCGTTTTCAACCCGAGAAGGACACGGCCAGGAACACGGCCAGATGACACGGGCGTGTCATCCGACACGGGCGTGTGCCAACCCGTGTCCCTACCCGTATCCTGATGGGTCGTGTCCGTTGCCGTGGCGGTTATGCGTGACACGCCCATGAACACGGGCGTGTCGAGGAACCCGACACGGGCGTGTCAGGTCAGACACGGGCGTGTCTTGGCACGTGTGCGTTTCTCAGTTCGACGATCGTGCCTGGATCGAGGCACACGGCCTTGGACACGGCCGTGTGCCAAGCCGTGTGCGGCCCAGGTCTGGGGAATTTTGTGCAGATCCGAGCCGTTCATTTTCTTTAATTAGGATCCGATGGCCCAGATTAAATCCTGCTCTATTAAGGCCGGGAATAGGGAGTTATTCCCTCATTTTTTCTCTCCAAAGTTCTCCCCTTCCAAAGTGAGAGAGGAGAGGAAGAAGAAGGAGGTTTACGGCCGCTGACGGAGCATCGGAGCACCGTTTCGAAATCGGAGAGCGGATCCATGGAGGGAAGGTCATTGCGAAGAGTTCTAACCGTGTAGTTTTTCCATAGCGCCAAAACGGACTACAAGGGTAACGATTCTCAACTCGAGCGCTTGAAGCTCTTTCTTTCTGCATAGGGAATCCCACTCCCGCGAGTATGCGGTGAGTGCGTGGTGTTCCTTGGGGTTGACGGGAATAGTCCCCCTTGTGTTGCATGTAGAGCCCGAAATCGTAAGTACGGGCATAGGCATTGTGTGTGAAGCCTACCCGGACGTGTTTTGTCTGGATCAGTGATGTTGCATTTGATGTGGTTTTGCCGGAGAAGACTCCGTGCTTTGGATTTTTTTCGGGTTTCCACGCGGTAGATTGCAGCAGGGATCCTTGAAGGTTAGCTTCAAGGCGCACCCGGAAAATTGAGCGGAAACGTGTTCTGCTAACTTGGCGGTCTGGGAACCGGCCTTGATCATAACTGGGTTATGAGATTGTTTTGGAAAATTTGGGATCCGAGAGAAGCTTGGC
Organism: Platanthera guangdongensis; assembly: GCA_039583875.1. Taxonomy (NCBI): domain Eukaryota; kingdom Viridiplantae; phylum Streptophyta; class Magnoliopsida; order Asparagales; family Orchidaceae; genus Platanthera; species Platanthera guangdongensis. The sequence goes on from CM077163.1 coordinate 86,627,869, forward strand.
CCGCGCAAAGTTCCTTAAATTGGACATGCGGCGTGAGCAACGGGCAAGTGGAATTGGACCTAGGCTATGTGGTTCGGTGCGAGAGACCCGAAGACGGGGACTGGCCGTTGGCATAGTCGGAGCCTTAGACGGTGGTCAGAAAGGCTAAATGCTCACATGTTGTTGCCATCCTAGGGGTGGTGGTGAATGCACTGATGGGTCAGGGTTCGCCATGAATGTGCCCTGAGTGCACGGGGTGTTTGGCCGTGCGAGCCTACACCTGTGGCGTATTATAATTGCGCTATATGTATATTGTTGGGCTAATGTTATGCAGGGAAAGAGCACCGCCGTCCCGAGTCAGGGGCGGGGTCGTTATAATTTGGTCGGCTTTTAGCTGACCGTTGCTTTATTTGCCACCGTGCGGTGTTATGTGCTTGCAGGTGCTGCGGAGCCGAGCGCCAAATAGCGGGCTGGAGCCCATGTTGCTGTGCTGGCCCTAGAAGGCCGTAGTATAGTTTTATTTATTAATGTCATGTGTGGCCGGCCTGCAAGCCGATGTATGTAAAACACTATTTATGAAGTGAACATTTGTAAGGCCATAAGACCATGTACCCGTTTCTGTGTATTTGGGGTTTCATTCCTATTGTTGTAGCTGTGGACATTCATATTGATGGAATTAATTTTGGGTTCTTTCAACTTTAAAATCTTCCGCTAGAATGCTCTGTGATTAGGACGAGTAGTCTCAATTGGTTGATTTGATTATTCATTTAGTAACCCTTCCGACTGTCTGTGGTATATGGCGTCGGGTTCCAGCTGGACCTTCTGTTATATGCCATGCGACGGATGGGGGTGTTACAATTTGGTATCAGACTTCTGGTTACGGTCAAGCTTAAATGAATTCGTGGGCGAATTCTTTTAAGGGGTGGTGAGCACATGTGTGCGTCGTCGTTATAACATTAAAAAGAACCCATGAATGTCCACTTAGGAATGAAAATACACTTGTTTTGTGGAACCTGAGTGTTCCAATGATTGCTTTTAGCAATTTGTTTGTCGTCTAATCGTGTGTCTTTGCTATTATAGGCAGCTAGGAGAGGTGCTGGTCAGTCAGATCGTCCGCAATCAGCGGAAAGTAGTGCACCAAGGGACGTGCCTGCTACACCTCCTTCAGCGGAAACCATCAGGATGGTGGCTGAAGCCGTGTTCGCAATGATAAATGCCCAACCTGCAGGGCAAATGCATCGTGCACCTCCTGCGGATGAGCAAGAACTGGTTAGGGCGGCAGAGCCGAGAGTGGTGGAACGCGCAGCAGTTAAGTTAGTAGAGCCGAGGAGAACTACGGAGCGGCAGCTAAAGCACGTGATGGGCTTTAATCCTCCGAGGTTTAATGGGGTTGGAATGCCAACTCAAGCTGAGGACTGGCTCTCTTCCATAAAGAGGGTGTTGACGGCCACAATGACTGAGGAGTGGCAGAAGACCACCATAGCGACTTTTCTTTTGGAAGGTGAGGCGAGGCTGTGGTGGGACGAGTTGGAGTTTCATCTTCTAGTGGGAAGGCAGCTTGCGGATGTGCCGATGGAGGAATTTTCAAGATTGTTCCTAGCCAGATTTGTACCTTCTGCTCAGAGGTTGGATATGGAGAATCAATTTCTTAGGTTGACTCAGGGATCCAGAAGCGTGGACGAATATCTGCATGAGTTCACACGGTTGGGTCGTTATGCTGGTGCTATGTTTTCAGAAGAAGAGAGGAAGACCAACCGATTCTATGAGGGTCTTCGTGGCGATCTACAGTTACTCCTTGCTGGGCCTAAGGCGCAGGGCTTTCTAGCCTTGGTCAATTCGGCCCGATCGTTGGAAAAGGTTGCGAAGAAAGTTCAAGAGAAGAGGGATCCAGGAGAAAGGAAGACCGAGTTCAAGGTGCCAAGTAACAAGACAGGTTTCCGCAGATGGAACAAGAAGCAGAGGACTTCAAACTCAGCCCCTTCGGCTGATGCATCGGGGGCAACTACAAGTCGAGTCCCCGGAGCTTGCTACAACTGCGGGAAGACGGGGCATTTTGCTCGAGAGTGTTGGAGCAGACGTTCAAAGTCCGAGAGGAGACCTGGAGCGACTTATGAGGAGAAAGGGAAGGCGGTGGAGTCAACCACATCCCATCATGCTCCAGCCCAGCCTAGAGTCTACAACCTTGGTCTACAGGAGGCCATTAAGCAAGTAGACGTGGTGACAGGTATGAGATAAATTACAGTGGTTTAACTTTTATAGTTGTTACCTGTGTATCTGTTAGCTTACGTTTGTTAGTGCTAGGCTTTGTGTTAATCTTTGGGTTTCCGGCGAGAGCCCTTTTTGATACGGGAGCATCAGATTCATTCTTATCTGAAAAGTTTATATCGTGCATCGGAGTTCCGTTCTCGATGGCAGAAAATAAGTTGGATGTGTTGTTGCCTAATGGGCTCTCAATGCGTGCGGATAGGATCTGTGTTGTAAAGATTCAGATTGGAGACCGGGAGTTTGATTTGCGGGCGTTGGTTCTACAATTAGTGGAGTTCGATGTAATCTTCGGTATGGATTGGCTCTCGGAGCAGAGTGCATGCATTGATTGCAACCGTAAAGAAGTCAAGTTGGGTCTGGACACTGAACGGGAGACTACTTTTGCGGGCATGAAGGGGTCAGGGAAAGTTCTGATATCGGCCCTTCACGTGTTTAAGGCGGTTCGGTCTGGGGCAGAACTGTATGTCACTCTAGTGCAGACTTCGAAGCCTAAACCTAGTTTGGGTAACATCCCAGTGGTGTCCGAGTATCCTGATGTGCTTCCAGATGATCTCCCAGGAGCCCCTCCTCAGCGGGAGATAGACTTTACTATAGAGCTGGTACCGGGTGCCAAACCGGTGTCACGCTCCCCCTATCGGATAGCCCCAAGAGAAATGGCGGAGTTGAAGGTGCAACTGCAGGAGTTGCTAGAGCAAGGTTACGTGCGTCCAAGTTCGTCGCCTTGCAGCGCACCAGTTCTCTTTGTTAAGAAGAAAGATGGGAGCTTGCGGCTTTGTATCGATTATCGGGAATTGAACAAACTTACGGAGAAGAACAAATATCCAATCCCGAGGATTGACGATCTATTTGATCAGTTGGTTGGGTCAACTGTATATTCGAAGTTAGATTTGAAGTCCGGTTACTATCAGTTGAGGATAAGGGAGAGCGACATCCCAAAGACAGCATTCAGTATGCGGTTTGGGCATTTCGAGTTCACAGTCATGCCGTTTGGGTTGACGAATGCTCCATCCGTGTTTATGGATCTGATGAATAGGACGCTCAGAGAATACCTAGATCAGTTCGTGATAGTATTTATCGATGATATCCTGGTGTATTCTCGGTGCGAGGAGGATCACTACAAGCATTTACACATGGTGTTGGAGACATTGAGGAAAAGTCAGTTATATGCAAAGTTCTCCAAGTGTGAATTCTGGTTATCCTCGATAGCATTCCTTGGTCATGTTGTCAGTGGAGAAGGAATAGCTGTGGATCCGGCGAAGATAGTGGCGATACGGGAGTGGCCTACTTTGACTACAGTGGCAGAGGTCCGGAGTTTTCTGGGGCTTGCTGGCTACTACAGGCGCTTCGTAGAGAACTTCTCGCGGATAGTACTACCACTCACTACGTTGACAAGAAAGGATCAGAAGTTTGTGTGGTCTCCGGAGTGCGAACAGGCTTTTGTAGAGTTGAAGAGGCGGTTAACCACGGCGCCCATTTTATGTTCGCCAAGTGGAACCGAAGGGTTCGAGATTTTTAGTGATGCTTCGGGCAGTGGTTTGGGCTGTGTTCTGCTGCAGCATGGGAGAGTGATAGCTTATGGTTCACGACAATTGAAGGTTCACGAGAGGAATTATCCGGTCCACGACTTAGAGTTAGCGGCCGTGATTTTTGCTCTAAAGCTTTGGAGGCACTATCTGTACGGTGTGAAGGTGGATATTTACACCGATCATAAGAGTTTGAAGTACCTATTGGACCAAAAGGATCTGAACATGAGGCAGAGGAGGTGGATGGAGTTCTTAGGGGACTACACCTTCAAGATACACTATGTGCCTGGGAAGGGAAATACAGTGGCGGATGCGTTGAGTCGTAAGATTCCCGCACAAGCCAATTGGTTATCAGTACATGATGAGAGATTGGTCCAAGAGCTGGAGGCATTGGAGATATCTTGCGTTGACAAGCAGTCTAGTTCCGAGGCAAAACTATTTTGGACAGAGGTGCAGTGTGACCTAGCGGATAGAGTTCGGAGGGCTTTGGTTCAAGATAGCAGCATGAAGCAAATCTTGGATGAATCTTTGGATGGGTCAAATTCCCAGTTTGTGGTTGAAGATGGGTTGCTAAGGAAGGACGGTCGTCTATGCGTTCCTAGTGCGGATAATATTCGGGAGGAGTTAATGTATGAGGCTCATCATACCAAGTACTCAATCCACCCGGGAAGCACGAAAATGTATAGAGACATGAAGAAATTATTCTGGTGGCCGGGTTTGAAGAAAGATGTGGCACTTTATGTGGCCAAGTGTCGTACTTGTGCATTGGTGAAGGCGGAATGCCAGAAGCCCGGAGGTTTCTTGAAATCACTTCCTATCCCAGAATGGAAGTTCGACGATATATCTATGGATTTTGTGCACGGTTTGCCGAAGTCGAAGAAGGGAAATGATGCCATTTGGGTGGTCGTAGATAGATTGACAAAAGTGTCGCACTTTATCCCAATGAGAAAGGAGGATCCAGTGGAAAAGTTAGCCAAACTCTACGTGGATAATATTGTACGATTGCATGGTGTACCTAGAAGTATTGTTAGTGATCGTGATGGATGCTTCACGTCAAATGACTGGAGGTTGGTGCATGGTCTGTTGGGTACTAAGCTAAAGTTCAGCACAAGCCTTTCACCCGCAGACAGATGGCCAAACCGAGAGAGTCAACAGAAACTATGGAGGACATGCTTCGCATGTGCGTCCTAGATTTCGGGAAGCATTGGGGGGATCACCTGTACATGGTGGAGTTTGCGTACAACAATAGTTTTCAGGCAAGCATTGGAATGGCGCCTTTCGAAGCTTTGTATGGGAGGAAGTGACGTACGCCGTTGTCTTGGTTGGAGGCAGGCGAATCAAAGTTGTATAAACGTCAAGCGGTGGAAGATGCCACTTCAATGATACGGACAATTCAAGAAAGGCTGAAGATTGCTCAGGATAGACAGTCAAAGTACTACAATGCCAAACATAGAAATGTGGAGTTTAACGTTGGCGACATGGTATATTTAAAAATCAAGCCGTTCAAGGGTGTATCGCGGGTTCGACGCTTGAAGAAGCTGAGTCCGAGATACCTTGGACCATTTGAAATCCTGGAGCGTGTTGGCGAGGCGGCGTATAGATTAAAGCTGTCGACGGAGTTGAGTGGGCTGCATGACGTATTCTACGTATCGGTGTTGCGTAAGGCAGTTCAAGAGGCTTTGCAGATCATTGCAGACAATCAGGTACCGGTTGATTATGAGTTAACAATAAGGGTCAGACCAGTACGAATTGAAGATGTTACAGTCAAACGACTCCGCAACAAGGAGGTCCGAATGGTTAAAGTCCGTTGGGATAATTGCGGACGTGAGGAGCTTTCTTGGGAGCGAGAGCAAGCTATGTTGGAGGAATACCCCGAGTTATTCCACTCAGGTATCATTTAGCTTTTGTGTACCTTTGTTTAATTTCGGGACGAAATTCCTTAAGTGGGGAGATTTGTAACGCCCCGAAAGTTGTGTGCGAGTCGGTCGCGAAAAAAAGAGTTTTTGGTGCCTGTAGGGGTACACAGCCTAGGACACGGGCGTGTCCAAGGCCGTGTCTAGCTAGTGATTTTTTGGTCGTTTTCAACCCGAGAAGGACACGGCCAGGAACACGGCCAGATGACACGGGCATGTCATCCGACACGGGTGTGTGCCAACCCGTGTCCCTACCCGTGTCCTGATGGGTCGTGTCCGTTGCCGTGGCGGTTATGCGTGACACGCCCACGAACACGGGCGTGTCGAGGAACCCGACACGGGCGTGTCAGGTCAGACACGGGCGTGTCTTGGCCCGTGTGCGTTTCTCAGTTCGACGATCGTGCCTGGATCGAGGCACACGGCTGTGTGCCAAGCCGTGTGTGGCCCAGGTCTGGGGAATTTTGTGCAGATCCGAGCCGTTCATTTTCTTTTATTAGGATCCGATGGCCCAGATTAAATCCTCCTCTGTTAAGGAAGGGAATAGGGAGTTATTCCCTCTTTTTTTCTCTCCAAAGATCTCCCCTTCCAAAGTGAGAGAGGAGAGGAAGAAGAAGGAGGTTTACGGCTGCCGGCGGAGCATCGGAGCACCGTTTCGAAATCGGAGAGCGGATCCGTGGAGGGAAGGTCATTGCGAAGAGTTCTAACCGCGTAGTTTTTCCATGGCACCAAAACGGACTACAAGGGTAACGATTCTCAACTCGAGCGCTTGAAGCTCTTTCTTTCTACATAGGGAATCCCGCTCCCGCGAGTATGCGGTGAGTGCGTGGTGTTCCTTGGGGTTGACGGGAATAGTCCCCCATTGTGTTGCATGTAGAGCCCGGAATCGTAAGTACGGGCATAGGCATTGTGTGTGAAGCCTACCCAGACGTGTTTTGTCTGGATCGGTGATGTTGCATTTGATGTGGTTATGCCGGAAAAGACTCCGTGCTTTGGATTTTTTGGGGTTTCCACGCGGTAGATTGCAGCAGGGATCCTTGAAGGTTAGCTTCAAGGCGCACCCAGAAAATTGAGCGGAAACGTGTTCTGCTAACTTGGCGGTCTGGGAACCGGCCTTTATCATAACTGGGTTATGAGATTGTTTTGGAAAATTTGGGATCCGAGAGAAGCTTGGCCCGCGCAAAGTTCCTTAAATTGGACATGCGGCGTGAGCAACGGGCAAGTGGAATTGGACCTAGGCTATGTGGTTCGGTGCGAGAGACCCGAAGACAGGGACTGGCAGTTGGCAAAGTCGGAGCCTTAGACGGTGGTCAGAAAGGCTAAATGCTCACATGTTGTTGCCATCCTGGGGGTGGTGGTGAATGCACTGATGGGTCAGGGTTCACCATGAATGTGCCCTGAGTGCACGGGGTGTTTGGCCGTGCGAGCCTACACCTGTGGCGTATTATAATTGCGCTATATGTATATTGTTGGGCTAATGTTATGCAGGGAAAGAGCACCGCCGTCCCGAGTCAGGGGCGGGGTCGTTATAATTTGGTCGGCTTTTAGCTGACCGTTGCTTTATTTGCCACCGTGCGGTGGTATGTGCTTGCAGGTGCTGCGGAGCCGAGCGCCAAATAGCGGGCTGGAGCCCATGTTGCTGTGCTGGCCCTAGAAGGCCGTAGTATAGTTTTATTTATTAATGTCATGTGTGGTCGGCCTGCGAGCCGATGTATGTAAAACACTATTTATGAAGTGAACATTTGTAAGGCCATAAGTCCATGTACCCGTTTCTGTGTATTTGGGGTTTCATTCCTATTGTTGTAGCTGCGGACATTCATATTGATGGAATTAATTTTGGGTTCTTTCAACTTTAAAATCTTCCGCTAGAATGCTCTATGATTAGGACGAGTAGTCTCAATTGGTTGATTTGATTATTCATTTAGTAACCCTTCCGACTGTCTGTGGTATATGGCGTCGGGTTCCAGCTGGACCTTCTGTTATATGCCATGCGACGGATGGGGGTGTTACACTTAGTGTAGGCTTTGTGAAGAAGCTGAGTTGTAGGGTCTTGGGCCTGAGCTGTAGGAACCTGATTGAGGTTCTGAGTGTAAGATCTGAGGATCTGAGATAGTGGAGGAGTTTGGCCGAATCTAGTACAATGCTAGATAGGCGAAGGGGGAAAGTGGATGTACCCAAATCTTGGGGAACCAGTATAAATTTGTGTGTTCACTGTGTGCTGGATTGATTGCTGTGATTGCTGGTTAATAGCTGTGTTATAATTCTGTGATAAACTCTGAATTCTGCCTAAAAAGTTAAAAAGATTTATGCCACCTATTCACCCCCCCCCCTCGAGGTGAGTAGGTACAATATCTTTCAATTGTGCCAAATTCATATTTCGCGGATATGTTATTCAATCTAAGATCTGTATCCTAAATGACCGAGAGGTTGCAAATACGAGAAGATCACTCAAAGATAAAAGGAGTTGATTGCACTCCTCGAGAGAGGACGACATAAATCTTCCAGATTGGAGTCAAATCCAATAGAAGGGTTCACCACCTAAATCAAGCATAAGGTTTTTGACTGGCCGAGAGGCCATAATCGATCAACCTAAGGTTAGTCAAAAGCATGAGCTCGAGAGAGAAGCTTTCATACTTTGGGAACCTCCATGGTCGAGTGAGTAATTTAGGAGTCTTGCATACTTTATTCTCATGAAGGTTTATTTTAATCTAAGGGGATTCTAAGTCAAGTGTTAGCTTTCCCATCATCAAATATCCCCTTATTAGTTTAAACGTTTTGTTTCTCATAATTCACAAAACCCACTTTTTGTCTGATAAGATAATACCTATTTCTTAGGAGTAGGAGTAATCAACAGGCCCCGAGCCTAAATATGACAATTTTCTATACTATATTTTGATAGGTACACTTGCCTAATTCAGGATAATAGTTTGAAATTATTTTTAAAATTATAAAATCCTTATCAACCATACATGTATAAATACTTGCTCATACTGCTAAATTGCTCTAGGATTTTCATTAACGATGTCATGCTTAACTAAGGATGATATACCGTCATCCTATTGTGTTGGATCCCTAGTTTGATTTGGGCTAGGTTCACTGATTAGGTTGTTTGACCCACCTTGTATAGCCAGGGTCATGTCTTTGTGTCTTAGAGTTTATGCTACGTCCTTAGAAACAACCACACATAGACCAGCCAACAGAAGACAGCAGAGACTCAAGACTTAGAAGAAAATCAAGTTCAAATAAGTGAGTTCGACATTCATCGAACTCAGCTTGACGAAAGTCGTGCTACGCTCGATGAACTCAAATTAAATTCTCTGAGTTAAGTTCGACGATATTCGAGCTCAGGTCGACGATTTCTGAAAGCTCAACTTCAACACATTAAGTCCAAAATCCTTTCTCTGAACTCAGGTCGACGAATTTGCATTATCAGCTCGACAAACTTAGAGCACATAATTGGCAAGTTTTATCAGAAAGTAGTTAGATGTTCTCAGGTCGACGAACTTGGATCTCAGCTCGAGGAACAACATTTATCAGGTCCACGAACAAGATTTCTCAGCTCGACGAACTTGGGGCTCAGGTCGACGAAATCTGTTCTTTGCTCGACGAATTCTGTGCAGATCCAGACTTGGATTTTTCCTTCTTTTGTCCTTATTCTATTGTAGTAATTCCTGAATAATCAATGCTTAATATTCTCTGAATATAACCGTTAGATGTGGCGTTGATTATGATATTCATCAGGATTATTGCTTGCCTCTTTTCAATAGGACAGTTGGGGAAATCCATTAATGCAGACATTTTATCCAGCCATATTACATTCTCCAGGCCGTCAGCAATCAATGCAGACAATTCAAAAATTCAAAGGAGGAATTCGACTGATCACATAAAAGAGATTTTCTCTCTTTTCAACACAGAGAATCCAGACCATAAAGAAAAGACTAAGCACATAGAGAAGATCAGCAGCAACAACATTCCAATCCTTCTCTGTGCAGAAAATAATCTCGTCTTCACCTTGACATTGCTGAAGAAGAAGAAGAACATTCATTACAAATCAAGAGTCTTCTTCAACCTTCAATCCAGGATTCTTCAAGGACAACAAACCACTACTAGTCAAGAAGTTCTTGGATCTATTGAAATCAAGGCTGAAGATAGAAGACCTCCACCCTGAAGCAATGCTCCAATCTTCCTGAACAACTCAATATCTCAGGGGGAGCTTTGACATCATCAAGATCCACTTGTCTTCTCAGTTGTTTTGAGAAAGAGAAGACTCCATAAATCTTTCACCCCCCTCATTGTACAAAGGGTTCTTTAACTCCCTTCAAAAGTTATTCTATTAGTTGTAAGTCACCTGGTCAAAAGACTTGAGGTGGTTTTTGAGCACCTAATCAAAAGCTCATTGGTGGCAGTAACTTGATAAAAACCTGTAGAGGATTCCTACAAGGGTGTTAGAAGAGTGGATGTACCCAGGTTGGGGAACTTCTATAAAGTTCTTGTGTCGTCAGGTTGGGGAACTACTATAAAATGCAATAACAAAGTTCATTTTAGCACCATTCACAACAGACGTTGGCCCAATGACCGCACACCCCATACAATTAGGGCACATTTTTGTTCTAACGGACTCCCTCGTGTAACACCACTGTTTAGAGGTACATAAATTAACAGTAAGTTTGTCTTTCTGAGGTACTTAACTTGACGACTAGGTCGTTCAGTGGAACTTAACTTGACGACCGACTGACCATTCAGAGGTACTTAACATGACGACTATGTCATTCAGAGTTACTTAACTTGACGACCGACTGCCCATTCAGGGGTACTTAATTTGACGACCAAGTCGTTCACAGGTACTTAACTTGATGGCACAGTATTTAGCATCCACGACACTCATCATAAGGCACACGGCTCTTTACCATTAAAGGATGGTACCCACCATTGCTGGGCACTTTAGGATCACAGCTTCGCATACAGTGACCCCCCAAGTCTCTTTAAGATAGGTCACACAACATTGCAGCTCTATAGGAGCTATCGCCTGGAGATAGTCACTATCACCCGACGATATCAATAGTTCTCCAGACTGTGAACTTTTCTTGTTATTTTCTTGGAAATGCTTCCAGTACTTTGATGCAGCATCCTGCACATCCCTAGACCCCATATTTCACACATACTTCACACGCATATCCACAAAGTTTACTCCGGCACGCAAATTAAACTTCACCAATGTAAGACCCTTTTTTTTAACATTGGGGTCTTAGGCCCAGAACTGCCGCTTTGCGGTGACACCTTCACGCCCCGAAAGGTCATCACTACAAAACGCCGACCCTACAGGCCATATCGATCACAACTATAGCAAAATAATAAAGCAAGACCACATAAATCACATATATATAGTAAATAATCTCCATGAAGGGAGTGTCTACAAATGTAATAGAAGTACTAAAAACATGGTCTCATGCCTAGTACATCAAGTCCACACTATATATCTCTCATCACAGAAGCAAAACTAATATAACTACTAGCAATCAGGACTCACAGTCCCTGCCGTCTGAACTCCGGTACTAGACTGCCTGATCTCTAAGCGTGCCGACCTCCGGGGCTGCTTGTCCGGGTTGGGCTCCATGGTCCCCTAAAATGATGTGGTTCGAAAACCGTCAGTCTAAAAGACTAAGCCCTATCATCCCCCTCCCCTTCCAGAACTAATCTTGCAGTTCTATAGTATATATGGCAGTAAATATGGTATGAAAAATAGAATAAGAAAGTAACCTTAACTTATATGAAAACACATAAGCTAAGAGATCTTTTGTAGGGCTCCTATCCTATAAAAAGATCCCATACCAATTTATATAATAGGGTGTCGGTTTTCTAGAAGCATATATTTATAATACTGAATGAAAACCTTAACTTATAATAATGCTCGCACGAACTTATAAACCAAGGGGTCGTTTTGCAGGGCCTATTGTATAATGCGTCCCATACCACTTATACAATAGGTATCAGGTTTATATGCAATGGTTATGCTATGAAATACAAATATGCCATGATGTGATCATGCAAGTGCAACTCACCTACTCGACTCTGTGTACACAGACCTTTAGTTCCCCTTTTCTGGAGCCAAACCTCAAAGGATACCTCCGTAGTGGCAAACAGAAGCGGTGGGTTGGGCCTCGCCCACCTCTAAACCGGTAATTGCACTACTAGTCTGACCTATCGTATGCCTCAATGCTGGTGCACTAAGCAGAGCTCCTGCGTACTCTTGCCGGATGGCGCACCAGACTTTATTTGGCCAAGAGCTAAACCACACTAGCCGAGTCAATGTATTGGCATCGGTGCATCGACCCTCCAATATCGAAGACCCACCACCTTATACCTTATGCACATGTAACCTTATGTATCTTATACCGAGCCAAAGCTCCCTGGACCATCCCGTCCATCATAAACAACATCCGAGCCAAAGCTCGTCGGGCCAACCAGCCTATTACAAACCATTACTGAGCCAAAGCTCGCCGGGCTAACCTGCCCATCACCAAAAACCATTGGGCACACTGCCCGAGTGACACAACCTATCTCCCCGAGACATCGAGGTTTGTGAAGATGAAACCCTAGATTTACTAGTTACTCTTGCATTCCAGTTTTGCCTACAATTTAGGTTTAGCCTAGTACTGCCCAAGGTATTCCCCGCGAAGGGCTCTCGAGGGCACTGGGAGATACGATGGGCTGAAGCCCAAGGATTCCTTTCGCAAGGAACTTATTCTTATTGGTTAATACCCAACTCCCAGTCCCTTAAATGTTGTATTGGATCTAACCCTGGTGTAATTGACATTTCTTCTCCTACGGGGAAGACGATATTTCGTCGACCCCGAGCACACTTAACACTAGCCAATCCAACACTCTATTTATCCCAACTTCCAACGATAAACTCATTTCTATTCATCCAAGCCAGCAAACAACTAACCCAACTTATGTGCCCAAATTCATACTCCAACTTAATTCCTGCAGTTTTACTAAATGCAGACCACTAAAAGAATATGATGTGTAACATGGGAGGTACTCAAAATAATCATCCAGTATTCCTATAATAATTATTAGAGTGCAGTCATGACCTTTTTAGCCTAAATCCAGAATTACATAATTTTCGTATTTATCTGATATTTTATTTAATTATTCTAGTTATCCAAACTCGCAAGTTTGAATATGAAGTACCAATTTTAGACAAGTAAATATTCCACCAAATTTATGATAAATAAAATGTGAATTTTTAACTTAAAATCCAAAGTCTCCCAATTTTGTAACAAGGTTTAAGCCCCTAATTCTAATTTTTAAATATATCCCACAATAAATAATTTTAAGAGATAAGTACAACAAGAATACTTCCAAAAATTCAGAGAAACTTCAAGGATGATTGTAAGGACATATAAATGCTCTAGGTCAAGTTTCATAATTTATTAGCAAGTAATGAGTTCTAAGCAAATTATTGAATAATTTTCCAAGTTAATGAGCCTGTGAAGTAAGTACTAGAAAAATGTATTCAAAAATTCTAATAAAATTCTAACATGAGAAATAAGGTCGAAAACTCCCTCTGCCAAATTTTCATGACCTTCCAAAAGGCAGTAGGATCATAATGACCAAATGATTAATTAGTGCAATCCCATGAGTTATAAAGGAAATGGTAAGAATATTGATACAAAGTTCCCAATTAAATTACCAGAGGTTCAATCTATCCTTATGACCATACTACCCAAATTTCATTATTGTTCAAGGAGTTTTACTAACCTATTCTAGCACTATAATGTTTGTGCCCTAAACTAGGGTTAGGGTTTTGTGGGGCCTACACTTTCCCAAATCCCCTAATATGTTTACTAGAGGGATTTTGTTACACTAGTACCCTCCGCACCAAATTTCAAGTTCATTCAAAGTCTTTTGGCCTCATGCCCGTCACAAGGCACAAAAGCCCTTCCTTAGGGTTTGGTCTTAGATCTTAGGGCAAATCTATTCCAATCTACCCCATCTTCCATGGGGAGGTGGTAAAAGCCATGCCAAGCTGGTGGCCCCAATTTCAACCTCTGTTGAGGTGATTTGGCCACTCAAAACCCAAAGTGCACTTTTTGACCAAAATACCTTTTTTATGGCAAGGGTAGGGTTTGCATGATTTCAATTCAAACCACCTCCAAATGAGATTAAATTTTTACCAGAGCTTTATAATGACCCCAAGCACCACTCACCAATATTTGGGTGAGTTTTTAGGTCATTTGGTCCTGCAACTTCACAGTGGACCTCCTTGTCTCCTTCAGGTAATGTGTGGAACTGAATCCCTGGAGTCCAATGAAGCTCTTAAGAAAGAGAGTTGGCGTGTTAGGTGGGTGTAGGCTGCATTGCCATTAATGTCCCCTTAGTCAAATTCCGGCTATGGTGGGTGGGGAATGAAGTATGGCTCAAACCAGTCAGAGACCGGCTGGTTGAAATGGGATTGTACTCCCCTTGTCCTAGTGAATTGAATGGGGGGGGGGGGTTGGGGAAGGGGAAGGATGAGCCCCAAAGTCTTCCCTCATTGCTCCCTTCTCTTTCTCTCTCTTTCATTTGAAGCTTTTTCACTATCCTACTCACCAAGCTTGAAATTTGACTCCTACCTAACCCAATTGCAGCCCACATGTTCATTTCATCCACTAATACAAGGTTAGCCCAAGTGAATTGGGCTTGAGCTTGAGTTAGCCCATTTGGTCTAGCTTGACCTAAACCTTGACTAGGGTTGACCTTGGTCAATTTGGTGTTTTTGGTTGCCCCTAATGGGTCCTTGGTGACCCATTGGCCTCCCCTAAGGTCTAGGTGGGGTTGACTTGGCCCTTTGGAGGTCACTTGACCCTTAATCGGGGCACTTTGACCACTTAGGGCTAGAGTTGACTTGGGTCAACTTAGCCTTTTTGGTAGACCCTAATGGGTCCTTGGTGACCCATTGGCCTCTCACTAGGGTTGGGAAGGTATGTGTGGGGTCCACTTGGCTAAGGGAACTTCAAATGGCCCTGTGTAGGTCAGTTTGACCTATTTAGGGTTAGGGTTGACTTGGGTCAACTTAGCCTCTTGGATTGACACCAATAAGTCCTAGGAGACCCATTGACCTCACTCTAGGGTTAGGAGGACATGTGTGGGATCCACTTGGCTAAGGGAAGGTCAGTTTACCCGATGTAGGTCAGGTTGACTGATTTAGGGATATAGTTGACTTTGGTCAACTTAACCACTTTGACTGCCCTCCATGGGTCCTTAGTGACCATTGACCCCACTTTAGGTCTAGGAAGGCCCTGGTAGGGTTAGTTGGGCTTTACTAGGGCACACTGCCCTTAATTAGGGCACCATGCCGACTTTTGGCCTAGAGTGGTTATAGGTCAACTTGTCGACCCTCGGTCGACTTCAATGGACCCTTAGGGCTCTAATGGACCTTATAATGTGCTGATGAGACCATGGTGGGTTCTTGAAGTCTTAGTAAAGCTCCATGGTCATTTAAAACTAGGGTTCAAAAATATACTATTTGTAGACCATAGTGGTCTCACATACATTCCTAGGTTCACTTGGCCCTCTTGGGCTTCCTAGGGTTTTGTCATGACCTAGTCATGACAAAACCACTGAAAGAATTTGTTTCAAGATGTCCTAAACACCTAGAGGGGGGGGGGTGAATAGGTCCAATTCTTTTTCCTTAAGGCAGATAATCTTTTTACTGTTAGAACACATCACAGATTAAACAACATAGCAACACAGAAGACACGCAATTTTATAGTGGTTCCCAAAGTGATGGGTACATCCACTTTCGCCCTTCGCCTATCTAGTAGTGTACTAGATTCGGCCTAACTTCCTTCTTTCTTCTCAAATCTGCATATCTTACAACTCAAAACCTTGGAAGGTCGCTACAGCTCAGACTTCTGCAAGACCTACAACTCAGATCCTCCTGGAAAATCCTACCTCAGAGTGAGTCCACACTCCTACAACTCAGGAAATTAAGCCCTACTTCAGCCTCTTCCACAAGGCCTACAACTCAGGCACTCAAGCCCTACCTCAGCCTTTTCCCAGGCCTACAACTCAGAGAACTTACTCTCCTACCTCAGGCACTCAGCGCTACCTCAGCCTTTATAAATTTAGGCTTACAACTCAGAGTGATAACCCTCCTACACTCAGATCTGTAAACGATCCAACAGAAAAATTTATAATAAAAAGTGTAATTCCTTCACCCAAGTAGAGAGAGAATGCATAGAAGGTTTCTTGGTCAGTTCTTGAAAGATCTGACAACTTTAGAATCAATCTGTTTTAGCTTCTTCAAAGCTTCTTGAATCTAAACAAAGTAAGGTTGATCTTCTTGAAGTTGAAGATGATCCTAAATCCAGCTTCCTTCTTCTATTCAAAATTTAATCTCAATTCTTCTTGCAGACTTGTTCAGGATCTGCCCTTGTTGATTTCTGGATGAAGACTTCTCTTATTTTTCTTAATTCTTGCTTAATTATTGCTAGAACATGTCTTTATATAGACTTCATTCGAGATTACTGGGTGTTCCGGTTAATAATGACCTTCTGATAGCTCTGACAGAAACAACAGCTGTGTTGATCATGACATCTATCAAGTCTCCAGTCATTGTATTTGATACTTCAATGAACTTCAGCTCAGCAGCAAAGTGTCGAGACAATACTACAAATGTGTCGACAAAAATAGTTCATGTGTCGACACAATCCTTGGTGATGTCGACACAGTTTGCATAATGTCGACACAACACTTCTCTATCTTCTTGACATAGCTTCTACATAATGTGTCGACACAAGTCCTGTGTGTCAACACAATCACTACTTGTCTTGACATAGTTGACTTCAACCAAAATTCTGGTGTGTGTCGACACAAGTCCTATTTGTCGACACAGTTATTATTGACTGAGCTTTTTATGTGTCGACACAAGTCTTGTGTGTCGACACAGTTGTTGTCGACAAAATCTCTGTGTGTCGATACAAGTCCTGTGTGTCGACACAAACTGGCCCCTGGTGTCGACACAGTCTTTGTCGACAAAATCTCTGTGTGTCGACACAAGTTCTGTGTGTCGACACAAACTAGCTCCTGGTGTTGACACAGCCTTTCCCATGTGTCGACACAATGCTTCTCAAGTGTCGACACTTATACTTGGAAAATTTTATTTCATTTCCTTAACCTGTACATGGAAACTCAACACCACATCAAATACACCTTGATGAATATCATTGAGTTAGGTGAGGCTTCTCCAAATCTAGTACACATATTCCAATGTACCCAACAGTCTCCACCTATTTGGAGAAGTCATAACCCTTAGTCAATGATATATATCACTTATAATAAAACAAAGATTATGATGTATAAGAGCATTATTCAGACAGGTTAATATATAACCAAAACCAGCATATTATATTATCACAAAATATGATAACATATAGAGAACATGAATCAATGTTTTGTTTAACTACAAGAAGTTTTTGATCAACAGATTTCGTAGATTTTTAAACACAAGATTACATATTTCTAAAATCTAGTCAATCTAATCTTAGGACTGATCAGGCTCATTGATAACAATGCCTTTGCCAGACTGAATCCTTGCTTGTACATTAGCTTTAGTGTCTTCAGCTAGCTTCTTTCCTTTAAGATCCTTCTTCTTGAGTTCTTCAGCTTTAACCTTTTTTTCTTTCAAAATAATGATAAGGCTTTGGAAAGTATTTGCTTGGCTCCACAGCAGTAGCAGTTATCTTTCCAGCTTTAAGATCACTTCTAAATTGAAATATGGCATCTTGCCTCTTCTGATACTTACTCTATTCTTGTTCTGAGTACCACTTGCCCCTGTCATGCATGTTATCTTTAACTGCTTCCCAGGCAGTGAGAATTATATTCCTGGAAGTGGGACTCCATTTTTCAAAATCAGGTTTTAGTTCAGCCTGCTCTCTAAACCTTTTCTTAGAAAGTTGAGATTCATGCTCTCTTTTCAAAGTAGCTTCTGACATCTCAACCTTCTCAATAACCACATTCTGAACCTCCTGTGGAGGACTGTACATTTATTGAACAACAGGTTGAATTCCTTCAAAGTTAGTAGGTGGATAACTGATTTGAGCCACTTCCTGCTGAGCCCCTTCATTGTAAGCAGCTTGAATGCCCGACTCAGCTGTGTTGCCATCATCAAAAAGGGGTGGATATCCAATAGTGGCTCTGATAGTATTAGTTATCCATTTAACATGTTTAGAGCTTGCATTGACTAACACTCTCTCCCCCTTTATGACTTCTCGTTCAACATGGTCTCTTAGATCATCCTTTTGAAATCTTATCTGTTCAGCAAGATAATTTGTACCTTCTTTGTACAATGACCTAAATTTCTGCAACTGATCAGAAATTACCTTCTGAGAGGCCTGGATAGCAGTGTTAACAGTAGTCAAATTTGCTTGGAAATGTATATCAAACTCTGACTTTGCCTGAACCATGTGGTCTGTGACAGGAGTGTCTTGATTTTTCAGTTCACTAACAATCACATTATGAGACTCAGTAAGATTGCCATTCATTCTTATTTGATTTTCCAAAACTTAGCCTTGTTTGACTGATATATCGTCAATCTGTGTCTTTGCCTCTTGTTGTTGTTTGGCTAGGTATACTACAGTATTACCTCCCTTTTGGAAGCAATCTGTCATCTCCTTTTATGCAAACTTACCTCAAATCAGATAGATTTGATATCTTGAGCCAAAGTAAATTGGAGTTCCTTATGACTTTCATCCACATATTTCTCAAGAGCTATTCTTTGCTCATCCATCTTAACTTTCAGTGCCACCAATAGTGAGCTGAAGTCAACTGTTGGAGCTGGTGGTTGGGAGACAATTTGCAAGGCTTTCTTATAGTCTAAGCTCTTCTTTCTGAGGAACATCAGTTTCCTCTTCGTGGCCCTGGAAACTTCTTCATTTTTAGAAGAATCAAATGAGCTTGCTATGTCCACTATGTCTTTTGGACTAGTGGGCAATTCCTTCTCAGTCCTTGGCTGCTCCCCCTCTGTCCTTGCATCTTGTATGTTAGGAAATAACTCTTCTAGAGTGAACTCTTATTGCATTTGAATAGGAGGAATATCTTTCTCTTGTGCAGTAGATTTAGTGTCATCAAATGCAAAAGCGTCCACCATTGTAGTGTCATGTGCTAGGACACTTTCTTGGTTAGTCTGTTCAACATCATGCATATGTACAGTCAGTGTAGTATTTTCTGAGTTGAGAGCAGCTTGATTTATATCCAGTAGTACCTGAAGTATAGATTGTGTAGCTGCTTCACTGTCCAATGCGGCTGTGTGGACAGGTGGTTTTTGCTCATGAGCTCCCCCTGATGGTAATGCTTCTTGTTGAGCTGAAGCTGGAGAAAGCTCATTCGCTTCCCCTTGATGAGGCTCTTCTTGTACCTGAACTTCTAAGATGTTGGTGGCAGGAATCTGCTCCCCCTGCACCTGACCATCATCTATAGTCTCTGGAGCAGGTGTTTTCCTGGCATTCTCTAGTCTTTCTTCATCTGAGCTGAAGATAACTTCTTCTTCTAAATCACTGGAAGATTCAGTTGTCTTGTGGATTGGTTTCTTCTTTTACTGTATCTGTTTTGTTTGTTTATGTGGAGTAGAAACATCCTTAGTCAGGACACTTTCCCATCTGGATAGTATCCTAAAATCCATTCTTCTCATATGGTTTATCTTAGATCCTGTTGTGTGATTCATCACTTCAGGAATATTCACAGTGAGATATAGGCTTAGTATTCTGCCCAGGTTTGGTTTCTTTAAACTTCCTTTGATCTTTTCAAATATCATAATAGACTAGTTGGTTTTGACCTTGAAGATGACTGTGGTCATTAGATTAAACATATAGGTAGATATCCTTTCATGTCCTTTTTTTACAGAATTACTTTTCCTATAATTTCAGAAAGAAATTTTCCCTGGGAGTTCGTTCCTTTTTTGAGCATAGATTAGCCAATCTTGGTGGTGGGATCCAGTCCACACCATTAGAGAGCTTCTCTGGTCATGGAAGATGCGACTTCATCATCTTCTTGAACCCTTGGCAGTTGTAGTGTAACACCCCTATCCGTCACATAGCATATAGAAGTAGGTCCGGCCGGGGCTCGACGCCGTATGCCACATACAGACCGGGTGCTTACTTATGGAAACCATCCAACCAATCTCAACGTCCTACACAGAGCATTCTAGCGGAAGTAGTTTATAAAAGTTGTAAACAAAGAACCCAGCATTAGAGCATGAATGTCCACTAGTACAAATTAGGAATGTTATACAAAAATACCCAAAACAAGCCTTAAGGGCTTACAAAATGTTTCACTTGAATATTACATGTTTTACAAACCACGACACGCAGGCCGGTCATACATGAATAAAATAGTAAACACTTCCATTTGGGCCTTCGAGGGCCTGCTTCGCAAAAAGGGCTTTAGCCCGCTATTGACCGCTTGGTCCAGCTACACCTGCAAGCAACAAACCACCGCACGGTGGCAAAACAAGGCAACGGTCAGCAATGCTGACCAAATTATAACGATCCCGCCCCCAACTCGGGGCGGCGATGCTCCTTCCCTGCATTTCATTAGCATAAGCGAGCAATATATATAACAATAGCCTTTTCATCACAGACGTTGGCTCGCACGACCACACGCCCCGTGCACTCAGGGCACATTCTCGGTGAACCGGTCGATGTCACATCAATTAAAGACATTGATATTCCGGACTCACCACCGCCACTTTGACGGCCAAACATATGAGCAATTTGTCTTCCCGGCATGGGTCATGTCAATTTAAGCCATTGACCCCCGAAGACTCACATCTATGCCAACGGCAAGTGCCACGTAACCTTAGGTCTCTTTAACCGAACGACATAAAGCGGGTACGGTTCCATCTAACCCGTGCTCACATCGCAACGACAATTTAAGCCATTTGCGCGGGTCAAACTTCCACCGAGTTCTATTTTCATCACAAGTCACATAACCTGGTTATGTTCAAGTTGGCTCTCAAGCCACCAAGTTGGCAAGATCTCGTATCCGCCCAGTTTTCTGGGTGCACCTTTGGGTTAGTCCCCAAGGCTCCCTGCTGCAATCTACCGCGTAGAAAACCCGAAAAACAACCAATAGCACGGAGTCTTCTCCGGCATTATGCAATGCAACATCACAGATCCAGACCAACATGTCCGGGTAGTCTTCACACATCATGCCTATGTCCGTTCTCGCTTACGGACTCTAAACAACGGGGACTTCACATATCTACCCGAAGGAACGCCTCCAACTCTCCGCAAACTCACGAGAGCGGGCTTCCTATGCTAAGAAAGAGAGCTACTCATGCTCAAGATGAGGATCATTACCCTTGCGTTCCTCTTTGGCGCCATGGAAAAGTAATCGGATGAAAACCACCGCACTAGCGTTGCCTCCGTGTATCCGGAGTCGACTCGCGATTCGGAGCTTCGAAGCTCCTCCAATGGCGGGATCTAGCTCCTTCTTCCTCCCTTGGCTCTCCTCTCTCTCTAAGGTTTTAGAAAGATGAGAAGTTATGAAAAGTAAGGGTTTTCCAAGTCCATTCACGTGTATATCCCTTCAGGAACAACCCCCAGCCGTTGGATCTCAAAATAAGGAAACGAACGGCTTTGATTCGGGGCTGAAATGCCCAATTTGGACCGAACACGGCCTGGCACACGCCCATGTCCAGGGCCGTGTGCCGCATTCGCCGTCAAAATCGAATCTCCTGGAACCTCACACGGGTATCAAACACGCCCGTGTTCGAGCTGACACGCCCGTGTTCCACCTCACACGGCCGTGTGGCCGGCCGTGTACCCTATGATTTTTCCCCAAAATCAACCCGAGCACTGCACGGGTTCTAGGACACGCCCGTGTCCTTACCCATGTCACCTTGACACGCCTGGACCCCAGGCCGTGTACACGGTCTCGACATTTCGTCGAGCGAAAATCGTCGATCTGATGACACGGCCTTGGACACGCCCGTGTCCTAGGCCGTGTGCCTTGTCTCGACGAATCGTCGAGCGAATCTCGTCGACTCCCCGGGACGAACGTCGACACGGGTCGACACGCCCTGTGACACGCCCGTGTCGCAGGCCGTGTTCCCAGTCTCGACGCATCGTCGAGCGAATCTCGTCGACTCCCGGGACGAGTGTCGACACGGGTCGACACGCCCTGCGACACGCCCGTGTCGCAGGCCGTGTGCCATGTCTCAACGAATCGTCGAGTGAATCTCGATGACTTCGCGGCTAAGTGTCGACACGGGTCGACATGCCCTGGGACACGCCCGTGTCCCAGGCCGTGTGCCTGCTGCCAGAACCCAAACTGGCCCAAAACGTCCCCCTTTTGCTCCTTTGAGTTTCGGGGCGTTACAACTCTCCCTCTCTTAAAAGAATTTCGTCCGCGAAATTATATATAAAGGAAAGACATGTACAAAACCAAAATTTGTACCTGAGCGGAACAACTCCGGATACTCGTCAAGCATAGTCTGCTCTCGGTCCCAAGAGAGCTCCTCACGACCGCAATTGTCCCACCGGACCTTGACCATCCTGATCTCTTTATTGCGTACCCGCTTGACCTCCGAGTCCTCAATCCGCACGGGCTTGACCTTTGTCGTTAGCCCACTATCCACCGGCACTTGATCGACCGCGATCACTTCCGTAGGCTCTTGCACCGCCTTCCGAAGCACCGAAATGTGGAATACATCGTGTAAACCACTAAGCTTCACTGAAAGCTTCAACCGATAGGCTGCTTCTCCAACTCGCTCCAAAACCTCAAACGGTCCAAGGTACCTTGGGCTTAGCTTTTTCAATCGCCGCACCCGCGAGACACCCTTGAACGGCTTGATCTTTAAGTATACATAATCGCTCACAGCGAACTCCACGTTCCTGTGCTTGGCATTATAGTATTTTGCTTGCCGGTCCTGAGCGATAAGCAACCTCTCCCGAATGGTTCTCACCAAAGAAGTAGCATCATCCACTTCCGATCGCTTATACAACTTTGACTCACCCGTTTTTAACCAAGACAACGACGTGCGACATCTTCTACCATATAGGGCCTCGAAAGGCGCCATTTGAATACTCGCTTGGTAGCTGTTGTTGTATGCGAACTCCACCAAATAAAGGTGGTCTTCCCATTGCTTTCCAAAATCCAAGACACACATGCGGAGCATGTCTTCCATGTTTCTATTGACCCTCTCGGTCTGCCCATCCGTTTGCGGGTGGAAGGCTGTGCTGAATTTCAACTTTGTTCCCAACATTTGTTGCACCAGCCTCCAATCATTGGACATAAACCGCCCATCTCGGTCACTCACGATGCTGCGGGGCACACCATGAAGCCGTACTATGTTATCCACATATAGTTTTGCCAGCTTCTCCACCGGATCATCCTTCCTATGCGGAATAAAATGCGACACCTTCGTTAATCGATCAACAACTACCCAAATGGCGTCGTTCCCCTTTTGCGACCTTGGCAAACCGTGCACAAAGTCCATAGAGATGTCGTCGAATTTCCACTCCGGAATAAGCAAGTACTTAAGAAATCCTCCCGGCTTTTGGCACTCCGCCTTTACCAAGGCGCAAGTTTGGCACTTGGCTACGTATAGCGCCACATCCTTCTTTAAACCCGGCCACCAAAATAGTTTCTTTACATCGCGGTACATCTTCGTGCTCCCCGGGTGAATCGAGTACTTGGTATGGTGTGCCTCGTACAACAATTCCACCCGCAAATTGCCCACACAAGGGACGCACAGACGACCGTCTTTCCACAGCAATTCGTCCTCCACCACGAATTGGGAATTTGACCCATCCAGAGCCTCTATCATGAATTGCTTCATATGAGCATTCATATCCAAAGCCTGCCGAATCCGATCAGCCAGGTCATATTGGCCTTCAGTCCAATTCAGAACTGCTTCAGCACTTGCTTGCTTATCCACACAAGCAATCTCCAACGCCTCCAAATCCCGCACCAACCGCTCATCGTGCACCGATAGCCAATTGGCTTGAGCTGGGGCTTGGCGACTCAGTGCATCCGCAACCGCATTCCCTTTGCCAGACACGTAGTGGATCTTGAACGTATAGTCCCCCAGGAACTCCATCCATCTACGCTGCCGCATATTCAGATCTTTCTGACCAATAAGATACTTCAGGCTCTTGTGATCGGTGTAGATATCAATCTTCACACCGTACAAGTAGTGTCTCCACAGCTTCAAGGCAAAAATCACGGCCGCTAACTCCAAGTCATGGACTAGATAATTCCTCTCATGCACTTTTAGCTGTCTCGAGCCATCAGCTATTACACTTCCATGTTGCAGTAGCACGCAACCCAAACCGCTACCTGAAGCATCGCTATAAATCTCATAGCCTTCGGTCCCACATGGCGAACTCAGCACAGGCGCCGTGGTCAACCGACACTTCAATTCCTCAAAAGCTCGCGCGCACTCCGGCATCCAAACGATCTTATGCTCCTTCCTCGTCAATGTAGTGAGAAGTAATGCTATCCGCGAGAAGTTCTCTACGAAGCGCCTATAATAGCCGGCAAGCCCCAGAAAACTCCGGACTTCCGATACAGTAGCTAGCTCAGGCCACTCCCGTATCGCAACAATCTTCGCCGGATCCACAGCAATACCCTCTCCACTTACTATATGCCCGAGGAACGCCACTGAGGATAGCCAAAACTCGCACTTCGAGAACTTGGCATACAACTGATTTCTCCTTAGCGTCTCCAACACCAAATGAAGATGCTTGAAGTGATCTTCCTCACTTTGCGAGTACACCAAAATATCATCGATGAAGACGATCACAAAATGGTCCAAGTACTCCCTGAACGTCCTGTTCATCAAATCCATGAATACTGATGGCGCATTAGTCAGCCCAAACGGCATGACCGTAAACTCATAATGCCCGTATCTCGTACTAAATGCTGTCTTCGGGATATCACTCTCCCTTATTCGCAGCTGATAGTACCCAGCCTTGAGATCCAACTTCGAGTACACCGTCGACCCGACTAACTGATCAAAAAGATCATCAATCCGGGGGATCGGGTACTTGTTCTTCTCAGTCAGCTTATTTAGCTCCCGATAATCAATACATAGCCTCAAGCTTCCGTCCTTCTTCTTAACAAAGAGGACCGGTGCGCTCCAAGGAGAAGAACTCGGGCGCACATACCCTTGCTCCAACAACTCTTGCAATTGAACTTTCAGCTCCGCCATTTCCTTAGGCGCCAGCGGATAGGGAGATCGTGACATAGGCTTTGCACCTGGCACTAGCTCAATCGAAAAATTTATCTCCCGCCGAGGCGGGGCTCCAAGAAGATCTGCGGGGAACACATCAGGTTATTCCGATACCACTGAAATACAATCCAACGCGGGCTTCGGCTTTGCAACCTCCACTAGTGTAAAGAACAGTTCTGCACCAGCACGAACCGCCTTCACCACCTGAAGAGCAGACATCAACGTCTTGCTCGACCCCTTTAAGCCCGTAAAAGTCGTTTCACGACTTGCTCCCAGCTTGACTTCCTTGCTACCGCAATCTATATGGGCCTGCTGCTCCGAGAGCCAGTCCATGCCAAATATGACGTCGAACTCCACTAACGGAAGTAAAGACGCCCGCAGGTCGAACTCCTGCTCCCCAATACGAATCTTAACATCGCAGATCCTATCCGCTCGCATCGAACAGCCATTGGGCAACAACACATCCAACTTATCCTTCGACATCGAAGAAGGGACTCCGATGCGTGATATAAATCCTTCGGACAAGAAGGAGTGTGAAGCTCCCGTATCGAAGAGTGCTCGTGCCGGGTTTTCACAAATCAATACAAATCCTGAACAAGCAGTGGTCCGACTCCAACAATCACGGGCGAAATGCCCTGTCTTTCCACATGTAAAACACGCGCCCGGGGTCCGACTCGTAGTCGCCCCAGAAGCACCAGAAGGAGCTGGACCCGAAGTCCTATGCTTCTTGAAAGACCTCTGATAGCCGGACTTTGAAGTAGTCGACACTTTGAATTCAGATTTCTTCTCACCCAAGCTTTTCTTTGCTTGTACGTTCTTCATGTCCTTCTCCAAGGACCGGGCAGTGTTGACCAAGGTTAAGAAACCCTGCGTCATTGGCCCCGAGAGTAATAATCTCAACTCATCTCTCAAGCCTTCATAAAAGCGATTAGTCTTGCGATCCTCATCCACGATGGTGGAGCTAGCATAACGACTCAGACGAGTAAACTCGTGGAGATATTCATCCACGCTCCTCTCACCCTGTACCAACTTCAGGAACTCATTCTCCATCGAAATCCTCTGAGTAGAAGGGAGGTATCTTGCTAAGAACAATCCCGAGAACTCTTCCATCGGAATGTCTATAAGTTGTCTATCTCTCAAATGATGCAGCTCCAATCCTTCCCACCACATCCTCGCTTCACCGCCCAGAAGGAACGTAGCGATGGTGGTCATTTGCCACTCCTCCGTCTCCGTTGCTGTCATGATTCTCTTCACCCTAGAGAGCCAGTCTTCAGCCTGAGATGGGGTTCCCAACCCCGAGAATAACGGAGCGTTAAAGCTCATTACATGCTTAACCTGCCTCTCAGTTGCCCTCCTTAGCACCACCAGTTCCACAACCACTTGCTCCACCCTCCTCGGCTCAGCCTCTTGCAGAGGTTGTTGCTCCATAACAGGAGCGGGCTGCTGCGCTTGACTTGCAGGCTGCGCATTTATCACAGCCAACACTGCTTCAGCCACCAATCGAATATTCTCAGCCGACAGAGGTGTTGCAGGAGCAACATCTGGTGCACTACTAGCCTCAGAAACTCGGCGTTCTGACGGCCCAACACCACTTCTGGTCACCTATAGTGGTACAAAACACTGTTAAGCGACCAAATAAAATTGTAAACAACAATTATAGGAACACACAGGTTCCTCAAACACAAGTATTTTAATTCCTAAGTGGACATTCATGAGTTCTTTTACCATTATAACGATGACGCACACAATGTGCTCACCACCCCTTAAAAAAGAATTCGGCCACGAATTCAGTTTAAGCCCAACCAAAACCAGTAGTCTGATATCAAATTGTAACACCCCCTATCCGTCACATAGCATATAGCAGTAGGTCCGGCCGGGGCCCGACGCCGTATGCCACAGACAGACCGGGTGGTTACTTATGGAAACCATCCAACCAATCTCAACGTCCTACACAGAGCATTCTAACGGAAGCAGTTTATAAAAGTTGTAAACAAAGAACCCAGCATTAGAGCACGAATGTCCATTAGTACAAATAAGGAATGTTATACAAAAATACCCAAAACAAGCCTTAAGGCCTTACAAAATGTTTCACTTGAATATTACATGTTTTACAAACCACGACACGCAGGCCGGTCATACATGAATAAAACAGTAAACACTTCCATTTGGGCCTTCGAGGGCCGGCTTCGCAAAAAGGGCTTTAGCCCGCTATTGACCGCTTGGTCCAGCTGCACCTGCAAGCAACAAACCACCGCACGGTGGCAAAACAAGGCAACGGTCAGCAATGCTGACCAAATTATAACAATCCCGCCCCCAACTCAGGGCGGCGATGCTCCTTCCCTGCATTTCATTAGCATAAGCGAGCAATATATATAACAATAGCCTTTTCATCACAGACGTTGGCTCGCACGACCACACGCCCCGTGCACTCAGGGCACATTCTCGGTGAACCGGTCGATGTCACGTCAATTAAAGCCATTGACATTCTGGACTCACCACCGCCACTTTGACGGCCAAACATATGAGCAATTTGTCCTCCCGGCATGGGTCACGTCAATTTAAGCCATTGACCGCCGAAAACTCACATCTATGCCAACAGCAAGTGCCACGTAACCTTAGATCTCTTTAACCGAATGACATAGAGCGGGTACGGTTCCATCTAACCCGTGCTCACATCACAATGACAATTTAAACCATTTGCGCGGGTCAAACTTCCACCGAGTCTCATTTCCATCACAAGTCATATAACCCGGTTATGTTCAAGTTGGCTCTCAAGCCACCAAGTTGGCAAGATCTCGTATCCGCCCAGTTTTCCGGGTGCACCTTTGGGTTAGTCCCCACGGCTCCCTGCTGCAATCTACCGCGTAGAAAACCCGAAAAACAACCAATAGCACGGAGTCTTCTCCGGCATTATGCAATGCAACATCACCGATCCAGACCAACATGTCCGGGTAGGCTTCACACATCATGCCTATGTCCGTTCTCGCTTACGGACTCGAAACAACGGGGACTTCACATATCTACCCGAAGTAACGCCTCCAACTCTCCGCAAACTCGCGAGAGCGGGCTTCCTATGCTAAGAAAGAGAGCTACTCATGCTCAAGATGAGGATCGTTACCCTTGGGTTCCACTTTGGCGCCATGGAAAAGTAATCAGATGAAAACCACCGTACTAGCGTTGCCTCCGTGGATCCGGGGTCAGCTCGCGATTCGGAGCTCCGAATGTCACAACCCGCATTTTCTCAACGATAAAATCGTATCAGAGCAAGAGAAAACACGTGCCGTGATGCCACGCCGTACAGGGGATAACTGCACGCGCTCAGGCAAAACTCCAGACCTTAGAATTAAGGAAAATCGTTTATTAATTATGAAAGAAAAGCAGTTATGTTGATTGGCCGTATCCCTCGGCACGGTGGATCAGCTAATCCACAATTAAAAGTATAAGTATACGCAGCAGAAAATAGTTTTGTTCAATTAAGTTGACACCCTAGTGAGCATGAGTGTCCCCGAGGGACAACTTATGGTAAGCACGACTCTAAAGTGAATATAATAGATATAAAAAGGTAGTCTTTTTACGCTAAGGAAATATAGTGACATTGTTTTATAATTATGCTATGCATGATATACATATAATAATGCTTTTAGGGTTTAAAATATCTAACATGCAACCTAGCAAAAATCCTTCCCAGAAGCAAGTAAACAACCACTAATAGGCAAAAACAGCAGTTTAAGTTCATACCCAGCATCGCAAGAAGCCACTAGTGGGCGCCAACAATCTGACACGAACCCACTGGTGAGTATGTATGTCTATACAGAAAAGTAAAGAACTACCTCACAGAATCGGGATCAGCTGCCTCCGCTACCCAAGAGGCCACAAAGCAGCCCCTCCAAAAGAACTAGTCGCTGAACCGGCTACAACCTGGACCTGAGGCATTCAAGAAAAGAACACCTAAGCAAGGAAATAATCAAAAGTGTAAATAAAGCATTAGAGTTAAGAGCAAAAATAAGGGTTTACCAACCCGATAACAAGCTGCTATAAGCAAAAGAAAGAGCATGACAGTAAGAAAAGAGCACTGTCTAAAGCACAGCAAAGCACAGCAAGTGCGAGCAATAAAAGCAACAAGCTCAACAAAAGAGTCTAACATTCCTAATACGTGGGTAAGTAGTAGTGGTCAAAAACATGGATCTGAATACATAACCAAAATCAGATCCAACAAAAAGGGCTAAGGGGTCGCCAGTGGCAGCTTTAGGGTCCCACACACCAACCCAAACCAGGGCAAACAGGCGGTGGCCACAGCTCTCCACGTCAAAATCCACCCCTCGAGAGGCCACTAAAACTCCACCACCTGCCACAACCCAAGAGTCGGCAAGCAAAAATTTGCCGAACACCCAATACCACCCCCTAAAGGAAGGGAAAAGTCACACTAACAATCCTAAGGTACACATGAACTCAAGACATAAATGTCGAGCCCACTCGACGCAGCGTTGAGTAAACTCCACTCACCTGACGCCTAAAAATACTTAGCCGCAAGTCCTAAGCTAGGTGACGGCGTTGAGTGAGCTCGGCTCACTCGACGTTGTCAGCGCTTTCCACTTAGGGTAAACGTAAGTCTTGCTAAAATCGCAGCCTAAGCCCTCTCATACGCGAGAACAGAGAGTTGGAGATTTAATCCCAACCCTCCGTTCCGTCCTAACTACTCGGAGCTACCGCAGCTAACCCTAAACTGTAATTAACAGCAACCTCACCCTAACTCTAGCTACCCACTGGACACTAAACATCCGACAAAAGAGGACATTGATTAAAATTCCAGAAAAAAGAAATAAAGAATCAGCACTTGATTAGAAGTTTGATGAAATAATTCAACCTGCTGCCCTAGGGAGGAAAAACAAGGAGAACAGAGCTTATGCACAAGAAATAAAAACAGATCATGGGTTAGAAATAAATTTGGCAAGGGCAAGGGGCCACTTGCCTCTACCTCTTCGGAAAAACAAACAACAGCCGCACCACGGCTTGGCTCCGGCGGCAAGATCGGCCACCTAGAAGACCAAAGCTGAAACTTGAGGGAAGAAAGAAATCAGATATTTAGAAATTCCTGGAATCGAACCCTAAATCAAGAAAAACTTACATGGAAGGGAAGATCTAGCCGAGAGCAAACCGAATCCGCTATCACACGAGAAAAACGGGCTCTAACCCTCCCGAAATCGCCGGCCAAAACAACCACCGCCTCCTCTCAAAACCCTTCCGCTGGAAGCTCTCCAGACTCGGGAACGATGAAAATGAGGAGGAAAAGCAGTCCACGGCAACAAAAGATGATTTCAGGAAAAAAAGTACGGAACACGCCCAAGACACGCCCGTGACACGGCCCGACACGCCCGTGTCACGGGGCGTGTACTCACACCCTCGACGAACGTCGATCTCCACTCGACGAAAACACGGGACACGCCCCCCAGACACGCCCGTGACACGGCCCGACACGCCCGTGTCACGGGGCGTGTACTCACGCACCTACCCACTCGACGAAAGTTGATCTCCGCTCGACGAAGCAAGGGACACGCCCTATGACACGCCCGTGTCACAGGCCGTGTACCAACTCGAACACCGCCCGACGATCGTGGAGCGCCGATCATCGAACAGAGAGACACGCCCCAATGTCACGCCCGTGTTCGACACGACACGCCCGTGACAGGGCCGTGTTCTCACTAAACACCGCCTGACAACCATCGAGCGCAGCTCCATGAACCGAAGGGGGACACGCCCGTGACATGCCCGTGTCATGGCCGTGTTCCTACAAAAAAGAGCCCTGTCGACCAAAAATTCATCGACTGGAGAAACGGAAGCTCTACCCGAGCACGACACGCCCTGGGTCACGGGCGTGACCCAGGCCGTGTCACCCAAACTTACACAGAAAAAGAAACCTGCTAATACCTAGCCAATAAGAGACAAGGCACCTGCCTACAAGCTCAGCCACAACGGCCACGCACAGTACAGCAAACATTACAAACATGCAGCTAACAAAACAACGCCGAAACGATGCGAAGGCAAACGATCTCGGATTTCGACCAAAACTCGCACCGTAGCTAAACAACCGAGCCACAAAAACAACGGCGAGGTCGAAAACAACATCCGACGATCGAACACTCGGGCTAACACCTCCCAAAGCCAAAACGCAAGCATTTCCCTAAGAGGCCCAACCGAGTCACCAAAACAGACTCCGGCTAGCTGGGGAAACTTGCCAACTGGCTACAACCAGGCTACACAAGGAACCTACAGAGCTAGGACCGCGCTCTACAATGGCGAAGGGCCGGAAATGCGTCATCGTAACGCCAATCCAAAATCAAACAAAACACAGAAAAACCGGGGGCGTTACACCGAAGCTCCTCCAATGGCGGGATCAAGCTCCTTCTTCCTCCCTTGGCTCTCCTCTCTCTCTAAGGTTTTAGAAAGATGAGAAGTTATGAAAAGTAAGTGTTTTCCAAGTCCATTCACGGGTATATCCCTTCAGGAACAACCCCCAGCCGTTGGATCTCAAAATAAGGAAACGAACGACTTTGATTCGGGGCTGAAATGCCCAATCTGGACCGAACACGGCCTGACACACGCCCGTGTCCAGGGCCGTGTGCCGCATTCGCCGTCAAAATCGAATCTCCTGGAACCTCACATGGGTATCGAACAAGCCCGTGTTCGAGCTGACACACCCATGTTCCACCTCACACGGCCGTGTGGCCGGCCGTGTACCCCATGATTTTTCCCCAAAATCAACCCGAGCACAGCACGGGTTCTAGGACACGCCCGTGTCCTAACCCGTGTCACCTTGACACGCCTGGACCCCAGGCCGTGTACACGGTCTCGACATTTCGTCTAGCAAAAATCGTCGATCTGATGACACGGCCTTGGACACGGCCGTGTCCTAGGCCGTGTGCCTTGTCTCGACGAATCGTCGAGCTAATCTTGTCGACTCCCCGGGACGATCGTCGACACGGGTCGACACGCCCTGCGACACGCCCGAATCGCAGGCCGTGTGCCCAGTCTCGACGCATCGTCGAGCGAATCTCGTCGACTCCCGGGACGAGTGTCGACACGGGTCGACACGCCCTGCGACCCGCCCGTGTTGCAGGCCGTGTGCCATGTCTCAACGAATCGTCAAGCGAATCTTGACGACTTTGCGGCTAAGTGTCGACACGGGTCGACACGCCCTGGGACACGCCCGTGTCCCAGGCCGTGTGCCTACTGCCAGAACCCAAACTGGACCAAAACGTCCCCCTTTTGCTCCTTTGAGTTTCGGGGCGTTACATGTAGTGTCTTCCTCAAACTCTTCAGGGTGAGTTTGACCATGGTTCCTTGAACGGATGACTTAATTTTCATGCCCGTTGAATCCAGTATTGATGCTGTGTAGAATTCAAGAACCTCCTACTTCCAAATCTTGGTAGGTTCTGAGACCAAGTATTCTAAGCCATTCTCAGTGATTAGGGTAATCACAGCTTTGATTTCTCATGATCCACTCGCAAACGTATCGCAAACTAGTTCATAGCCCTCGTTAATGGTTTCTTCCAGCTTTGGCGACATTCGGGATGAGAGAGAGAGAAGACGAGAGATGAAGGTCTGTCGACACAAGGATTAGGTCTCGAGAATGTTGAGAGAGTAGTCGACGGGGTTTTACTTCCACCTATTTATATGTTTCTAAACAAAGAAGGTCAAGAGGCGGGTTGAAAATAAACCTATTGTGTCAACACTGTTGAGATTCTGTCGACACAGACTATGAAAGTCTCGACAGAGAATTACTATTCTATGTGTCGACACCAATTTCGATGTGTTGGCACAACTAACCTTAAGAGCTTACACTAATTTCTACGTGTCGACACAGACGACTGTATGTGTCGACACCAAAATTTAAGTGTCAGGATAGCTATGTGTCGACATCAAATTCTGAGTGTCGACACAATCTTCTGGATGTGTCGACAGATTTTTTCTTATGAGTCGACACCATCTACTAAGTGTCGACACCTTTGTCTTTAAGTGTCGACATACATTTACTTAGACAAATTTGTCATTCTTAATCTATGTTCAGCATGCCTAATTCAATTTTAAAATAATTGAATTTAGTGTCATCCAGTGGTTTGGTGAACAAGTCAGCAATTTCAAAATTTGTGTTGACAAATTCTAAACTTATATCCTCCTTTTCAACATGATCTCTAAGGAAATGAAATCTTATTTCTATGTGCTTAGTTCTGCTATGTGAAATAGGATTTATAGCGATAGAAATGACACTAGTAGAATAACAAAATAATGGAGTTCTACATACCTGCATTCCATAATCTTCAAGTTGATGTTGAATCCATAATAGCTGAGCACAGCAGCTGCCTGCAGCAACATATTCAGACTCAGCAGTGGAAATAGCCACACTTGTCTGCTTTTTGCTACTCCATGACACCAATCTTCCTCCTAAAAACTGACATGTGCCAGTAGTACTTTTCCGGTCTTCTTTGCATCCTGCAAAGTCTGCATCTGAATACTCAGTTAGTAGAAAATCTCTATTCTTAGGGTACCGAAGGCCAAGATTTGGTGTTCCCTTAAGATATCTCAAAATTCTTTTGATTGCAGTATAATGAGACTATTTAGTGCATGCTTGATACCTAGCATAGATACATGTAGCATACATGATGTCTGGTCTACTAGAAGTTAAGTATAAAAGGGAGTCAATTATCCCTCTATACAAAGACTCATCTACAGGTTTCCCTACATCATCTTTGCCTATAGGCATACTTGATCCCATTAGAGTTCTCATGGTGGAGGCTGACTCCATACCATATTTCTTAATCAACTCCTTGGTGAACTTAGACTGGGATATGGACAAGCCATCATCAGTCTGTCTAACTTGGAGTCCCAAGAAGAATTTCAGCTCATCCATACTGCTCATCTCAAACTTCCCTTGCATAAGTTTGGCAAACTTTCTGCAAATGTTGTTTTCTGTTGATCCAAAGATAATATCATCAACATATATCTGAACTAGGATCATCTTGCCTTTTGATTCCCTAAAGAATAGAGTTTTTCTATTTTCCCCCTTGAGAATTTGTTCTCAATAAGGAATGTAGACAGGGTTTCATACCAAGCCCTAGGGGCTTGTTTCAAACCATATAGTGCTTTCTTAAGCCTATAAACATAATTATTATAGAGAGAGTCTACAAAACCTGAGGATTGTTCAACATAGACTTCCTCTTTTAAGTCACCATTTAAAAATGCTGACTTGACATCCATCTGGAATATCTTGAACCCTTGGTATGCTGTATTGGCAAGGAATAGACTTATTGCTTCCAACCTTGCCACTGGAGCAAATTTCTGATCAAAGTCAATTCCCTCGTCCTGTCTGTAGCCTTTTGCTACAAGTCTTGCTTTATTATTGGCTATGATGCCATTTTCATCTAGCTTGTTCCTGTAGATCCACTTAGTCCTTATGACATTATGATCATTTAGTTTAGGAACCAACACCCAGACTTTACACCGTCTGAATTGATTCAGTTCTTCCTGCATGGCATCAATCCAGTTTGGGTCTTGTATGGCTTCTTCAAATTTCTTGGGTTCCATCTGGGATAGGAAACTTGAGCAAAGAACTACGTTCATGTTCCTGCTCCTTGTCTGGACATCATGTCTTGGATCACAAATAATTTGGTGTGCTAGATGATCCATTAGATTCCTTGTGACTGGAGGCAATCCATCTACACCTTGATTTTCTCCAATCTCATCAACATGTTGTACTTCATTGTCTTCTTCGTCAACTTGAGGGTCTTGTACTCCCCCTGGACAGCACCTATCAATTTCTTCATCCTGCCTTGCAGGTTGGACTTCATTAAAGGTTAGCTTGTCCATCTTGTCCTTCAAACCTATAGAGCTACAAGATACACTAGATTGCTCACAGTTGATTAGTTCAGTTTCATCAAAGGCTATATGAACAGATTCTTCTACAACTTGAGTAGTCAAGTTATAAACCCTATAAGCTCTACTGTTGTTGTTGTACCCAACAGTTATCCCTTTTTGGGATTTGGCAGGAAAATTAGTTAAATATGACTTGCCATTATTAAGTACATAACAATTGCTACCAAAGATCCTAAAATAGAATATGTTTGGTTTTCTGCCTTTCATAATCTCATAGGGTGTCTTTTTATGACTTTAAGTGGTGGATGCTCTATTGAGAACATGACATGCAGTGTTTACTGCCTCAACCAAGAAATATTCTGGGAGCGAAGTGTCACTTAGTAGTGTTCTACTAGCCTTAATAAGAGTCCTATTCTTTCTTTCAGCAATACCATTTTGCTGAGGAGTTTTGCGTGAGGAGAACTCTTGATGAATCCCTAGTTCTTCACAAAATCTTGTCATGCATTCAGACTGAAATTTAGCCCCAGGTCACTTCTGATTTTGACCACTGAACTGTTAAGTTCATTCCGAATTTGCCTAGCAAAATTGTGGAAGATAGTAGGGGTTTCAGATTTCTGCCTCAGGAAGAAAACCCAAGTAAATCTAGAATTGTCATTCATAACTACAAGTGTATAGACTTTCCTACCTAGACTATGAACTGGCATAGGACCAAATAGATCCATGTGCAGGATGTACAAACACCTCGCAGAATCTTTGGTATCATGTCCATGAAAAGAGGTCTTGGTCTGTTTGCCCTTTTTGCAAGCTGAACATACACCCTCTTTATGCACTTGAACTGAGGACCATTCCTCACTAACTCCATGCTATAGAGTTGGCCTATAGCCTTATAGTTAAGGTGAGCTAGCCTCTTGTGCCATTTAACACAATGAGATGCTTTCTCATCTGAAACTAAACATATAAGAGAGTTCTTATTCTCACAATCAAAACTGAGACAATAAACATTTCCTTTTCTATAACCTGACTAGATGACCTCTTGATCACTTGTCCTTCTAATCTGACACCCATTCTTAATAAATGAAGTGTCATAACCAAGATCACTCAGTTGGCTTATGCTTATTAGGTTGTGTTTCAAACCTTTCACATAAGCCACTTGGGTGATAGTAATTGAGCCATTGGAAATTTTATCAAACCCTTTGATGATCCTCTTTTCAGATCCACCAAAGATAACTTTAGGTCCATTCTCTATGGGAGAGTAATCCTTCAGCATCCTTCTTGTTCCAGTCATGTGCGTGGAACAACCACTGTCCAAGTACCATATTGGGGTATGGTCACTTGGACTCACCTACATCAAATATAATTACTTAACCTTAGAACCCCAATAAGTATTGGGTTCTAGGTTCAGGTTAGTCTGAAACTTGACTGATTTCCCTGCAGTCTTTTTTACAGGTAAGCTGATATTTTTACTGACACTGGTGTTGTGCCAACAATATATGGCATAATGCCCAACCTTGCCACAGCACTAGCACACATATCTATTATATCTTCTTTTAGATACAGTCTTAACATCCTTGCTGTCAGCAGTCCTTTTGTTTAGTGTTGGGGATGGTGCATCAAATAACAATGACTCCTGAAGAACATGGTGTGTTTGTACATGGGCTGCCCTATTAACATTTGCACCCTTGTCATTCAGAATACCAGGCTTACTGTGAACATGTGTAATGTCATGGTCATACCTGTTAGTGGGCTGCATCACTTTTCTAAAAGCAATTGGGAGTTTGAAGGCTTGTGGCTAAACTAAAACTTTGCCTTTTCTTTTAGAATTTGCTTCCCTAGTTCTTCTCTTAAAACCTAGACCTGTCTTACCCTTTTGTGCAATGAAGTTATCAATCAAAGGTAAGACAGACTTTGGCTTTGAGAATTTAGCCACAAGTTCCTTTTCTCTTTGTAGTCTGACTTCCAGACCCTTGATCTAATCATTTTTTAATGTAATTGTTCCCATCTGAATAAAAGTTATATTTTTCAGCTTGGCAACCTCATTCATCTTCTGATCCAGCAATTTTTCTGAATAAGATGCAGCCAACTTAAGAGCAGCAATTTCCTTAGTCTAGTTTTTGACAAGGTTTTTGCTTCTCTTAAGTGCATGTAACAGATCAACATACTCATTAATAAGTTGATGTACATCCCCTTCAGATTCTGAACTATCCACATCTCTTGATGCAAATGCTTCCGATTCTGATCCAGTATAATAATCAAAAACTAATGAAAGGTTGTTTGCCTTACTGGGACCAGGCTGATCCTGGCACTGATCTTCTTCAGATATAGCCATCAGCCCTTTGCAATGAAAATCAATCCCATTGATAGATTCCAACATTTGCAAGAATTCTGCCTCCTCTGAATCCTCTTCAATTGTAAACAGTCCAATGTAGGCTTCAACTTCAGTCTCAGCTTCAGAATCTGATGATGAGGAATCAGTTCAGCTTTTCTCCTTCTTTGCAACAAAGGATCTCTCCTTATTGCCCTTGTTTTGTAGTTTCTTCTTGTCATTTGATTCCTTTCTTTTGTCAGGACAGTCAGCAACTACATGTCCAGTCCTGTTGCAACAATAGAAGACAATCTTAGTAGAAGTTAATTTACTAGGTTTAGTGCCATACCTGTCCTTTCTTGAAGATTTCATTTTCTAATAATAATCATCCTTGGACTGTGAGGAGGATGGCTTGGATCTCCACTGTTTTTTCTTTAAAAATCTTTGAAATTGCCTTGTGAAAGCAGCAAAGTCTTCATCAGAATTAAGGCTGTCTGATATGTGATTGTTAGAATTTTCTGAGATGACTTCAGCAGCTTTCTTAGGAGGAGATGGAGACATTCTCCTATCCTTATTTGTGGCTTCAATCGCGAAGGCAACTGACTTCTCTCTGTATTCAGACATATTGTTTTTCTCCTCCTCCTTTCTAGCAGTGAGCTGCATCTCATAGGATAATAATTTTCCAAATATAGTTGGTGGAGGTGTATCTGAAAGCCTGGCCACCTCCCTGATGCCATGTATTTTACTATCTCAGTCCTTAGTTAGAGATCTAAGAAACTTATCATTGAGCTTATATGTGCTAAAACCCCTTTCATATGACATTAGCTCATTGACTATTCTGAAAAACTTCTTGTAACACTCAGTTATGCTGTCTGTTTTGGCTTGTTTAAAACTTTCATATTCCTGATTAAGCATAGACTTCCTGTCCTCCCTCACTTCTTCTGATCCTTCCATATAGACAATCAAGGTGTCCCACATCTCCTTGCAGGTTTTGCAGTGAATCAAGTTTTGGAATGTTGAGTCATCTATAACACTAACTATTATGTTATGTACTCTCTTATCCATAGTAGCTAAGATGATTCAACCTTTGTCATTTCAGAATAATCTTTTGGAGTCCTGAGATTTGCATCAAGAACTGAGATTTTCATAGGAATGAATGGCCCTTCTTTAACAGTAATATAGATTCTTGGTTCAGATGCTTCCATAAAAACCTGACTTTCTCTTTCCAAATACCAAAAATTTCTTTCCTACAGATAGGTAATTTCGTGGATCCAAGTTCCTTGTGATTTTCTCCTGAACACATTTTTTCTAAATGTTAATTGCCTTACAGATCAACTCAGACTATTAAGTCTTTTCTTGAGGAACCTCGCTTTGATACCACTTGAAAGAATTGGTTTCAAGATGTCCTAACACCTAGAGGGGGGGGGGGGTGAATTGGTTCAATTCTTTTTCCTTAAGGCAGATAATCTTTTTACTGTTAGATCACAGCACAGATTAAACAACACAGCAACATAGAAGACACACAGTTTTATAGTGGTTCCCTAAGTGATGGGTACATCCACTTTCTCCCTTCGCCTATCTAGCAATGTACTAGATTCAGCCTAACATCCTTCTTTCTTCTCAGATCCGAAGATCTTACAACTCAGAACCTTGAAAGGTCCCTACAGCTCAGACTTCAGCAAGTCCTACAACTCAGATCCTTCCAGAGAATCCTACCTCAGAGTGAGTCCACACTCCTACAACTCAGGCAATTAAGCCCTACCTCAGCCTCTTCAACAAGGCCTACAACTCAGGAACTCAAGCCCTACCTAATCATTTTGTCAGGCCTACAACTCAGAGAACTTACTCTCCTACCTCAGGCACTAAGCCCTATCTCAGCCTTTATAAATTTAGGCTTACAAATTTGAGGGATAACCCTCCTACACTCAGATCTGTAAAAGATCCTATAGAAAAATTTATAATAAAAAGAGTAATTCCTTCACCCATGTAGAGAGAGAAAGGGTAGAAGGTTTCTTGGTCAGTTCTTGATAGATCTGACAACTTTAGAATCAACCTGTCTTAGCTTTTTTAAAGCTTCTTGAATCTGAATAAAATAAGGTTGATCTTCTTGAAGTTGGAGATGATCCTCAATCCAGCTTCCTTCTTCTATTCAGAATTTAATCTGAATTCTTCTTGCAGACTTGTTCAGGATTTGCCCTAGTTGATTTCTGGATGAAGACTTCTCTTATTCTTCTTAACTCTTGCTTAATTGTTGATAGAACATGTCTTTATATAGACTTCATCCGAGATTACCGGCTGTTCCGGTTCATAATGACCTTCTAACAGCTCTGACAGAAACAACAGCTGTGTTGATCATGACAGTTGTCAAGTCTCCAGTCATTATATCTGATACTTCAATGAACATCAACTCAGCAGCAAAGTGTCGAGACAATACTGCAAATGTGTCGACACAAATAGTTCATGTGTCGACACAATCCTTGGTGCTGGTGACACAGCTTGCATAATGTCGACACAGCACTTCTCTATCTTCTTGATATAGCTATTGCAGAATGCGTCGACACAAGTCCTGTGTGTCGACACAACAACTACTTGTCTTGACATAGTTGACTTCAACAAAAATTCTGGTGTGTGTCAACACAAGTCCTGTGTGTCAGCATAGTTGTTTTTGACTGCTCTTTCTGTATGTCGACACAAGTCCTGTGTGTCGACACAGTTGTTGTCGACAGAATCTCTGTGTGTCGACACACGTCCTGTGTGTCGACACAAACTGGCCCATAGTGTCGACATAGTCTTTGTCGACAGAATCTCTGTTTGTCGACACAAGTTCTGTGTGTCGACAAAAACTGGCTCCTGGTGTCGACACAGTCTTTCCCATGTGTCGACACAATGCTTCTCAAGTGTCGACACTTGTACTTAGAAAATTTTCTTTCATTTTCTTAACATGCACATGGAAAATCAACACCACATCAAATACACCTTGATGAATATCATTGAGTTAAGTGAGGCTTCTCCAAATCTATTACACATATTCCAATGTACCCAACAACCACTCCTTGGGGTCTAGTTGTTTGAGGGAGGTTACAAATCCCAATATATAAACAAAAAATTTCATACTCGAAATTCTAGTTAGGCCTACGGGGTTTCAAATATGAAAGGTAAATTGTAACATCCCGAGAGGTTGTGAGTAGTACCTGACTGAAAATCTCCGGGTACTTCTGTTGCATCAAGTCCTGAGGCTCCCATGTGTGCTCCTCTCGTCCATGATTCCTCCACAAAACCTTTACCAATGGTACCTTCTTGCGGCGCAAGACTCGTATCCCATTGTCATCAATCCTGACCGGTTCCAGGTGAACTGACCGATCAGATGCTACCGGCCTATCTGTGGCCGTAATTTGCTGCTCTGAGCGTAGTAGAGCCCTCCTAAGAGGGGATACAAGGAACACATTGTGCAGACCCGCCAACTCCGATAGCAGCTCCAGCCTGTATGTCAAGGGACTGATCCGCTCCGGGATACTATAAGTCCCCATATATCTTGGGCTGAGCTTCTTCTTCCGACCGCATACCCGGGAAACCTCATGCATTGGTCGGATCTTCAAGAACAACTGGTCCCCCACCCGGAACTCCACCTGACGATGCCGAGCATGTTAATAATTAGCCTGTCGGCTCTGTGCATCTAGCATCCTATCCCATATAAATCTCACCTGAGCCTCAGTGTCCTCGACAAACTCCGAACCCAAAGCCTTCGGATCCTCATCATGTATCCATGATAGTGGAGTCCTACACATCCATCCGTATAGGGCCTCATAAGGAGTCATCCTTATGCTGGACTGGTAGCTGTTATTATATGAGAACTCAATCAGTGGCAACAACTTCTCCCAAGGCTCACCGCGATCCAATATGCAAAGTCGCAGCAGATCTTCCAGAGTCTAATTTGTGCGTTCTGTCTGCCCATCAGTCTGGCAATGAAAAGATGTACTGAATGTCAGCCGCATGCCCAAGTAAGTCTGCACCGATCTCCACTCCATAGACGTAAACCGTCCATCCCGATCTGATACAATTATCCTGGGTACGCCATGATAACGGACGAACTACTCCACGAATTTCTGAACCAGCACACCAACCGAGTCTTCCTTTCTGATCGGGATAAATCTGGCTACCTTCATCAGCCGGTCGATGAACACCCAGATCGAATTGTTTTGCGTCCGCGATTGGGGAATCCCATGTCTGAAGTCCATCGCGATATCATTGAACATCCACTCCGGCACTGGGAGTGGCTACAATAATCCTTCGGGGTTTCTACACTCCGCCTTAACCAGCTGGCATGCCTCGCAGTGGGTCACGAAGTACGTGATATCCTTCTTCATGCCTGGCCAGTACATGGTCTTCTTCAGGTCCGCAGTCATCTTCGTAACTCTCGGGTGAACTGAATACCGACTGCAATGAGCCTCCGTCATGATATCTTCCCAGACCTGGCCTCCCTCTGGTATGTAAATCCATCCTCTGAAACACACTAGACCATCCCTCAGCGAGTAATCCCCGGCAGTGCATGCTTCTAAGGCCCGGAATATCAGCTCTAACTGGGCATCCTACCTCTGCCCATCTCTAACTCGGTCTCGAATGTCATCTACTGCAATCAACGATGCTAGGTACTCTCGGTACAGCTCAGGGTGATCCTCGGACACCAAGGATACCTGCATTGTTTCTAACATCAGGACCAACTCCAAGGCCATCAACTGCGTTCCTTCTCCAGGGTTTGCGGACTTCCAGATTAGCACATCTGCCACCACATTTGCCTTCCCTGGGTGGTAGTGCATCTTGTAATGGTAATCTGCAAGAAACTCCACCCATCATCTCTGCCTGATGTTCAGCTCTTTCTGCATGTCCACATACCTAAAGTTCTTGTGATAGGAGTAAATGTCGCAGTGGACGCCGTACAGATAGTGTCGTTAGACATTCAGAGCAAATATGACCACTAAGTCATGAACTGGGTAGTTCTGCTCATGCTTCTTCAGCTGCCAAGAAGCATATGTTATCACATGACCATTCTGCATCAGCACAGTACCTATGCCCTGGTAGGAAGCATCAGTATGGACCTGGAATCCTTATTTCCCCGAAGGGAGGGCAAGTATAGGAGCCGAGGTGAGTCGATCTTTTAGCTCCTGAAA
This sequence comes from Platanthera guangdongensis, assembly GCA_039583875.1. Taxonomy (NCBI): domain Eukaryota; kingdom Viridiplantae; phylum Streptophyta; class Magnoliopsida; order Asparagales; family Orchidaceae; genus Platanthera; species Platanthera guangdongensis. The sequence goes on from CM077163.1 coordinate 86,670,102, forward strand.
AGCCACCTCGCATTACGTGGTCCAGACAAAGGGCATATACTTCCTCGTCAGGGATGTGAGTGGAAGGGCAATACGAGAAAATTCATCCACGAACTTCCGGTAGTAACCGACAAGTCCTAGAAAACATCGGACATCTGTGGCCGACTTCAGCTGCGGCCAATCCCGAACTTCCTGAATCTTGGCCGGGTCCACTGCCAACCCAGCACCACTGATATTATGGCCTAGAAAAGCCACCTCCCTTAACCAGAACTGACATTTGCTGAACATCACATAAAGATGGTGCTCCCGCAATCTTTTTAAGGTCAGCATCAGATGTTGTGTATGATCCTCCTCTATCCTCGAGTAAATTAGGATGTCATCAATAAATATAATGACAAAGACATCCATATATGCCTCAAACACCCGATTCATGAGGCTCATGAACGCCAACGGTGCATTCGTGAGCCCGAAAGGCATCACGATGAACTCGAACAACCCATATCTGCTACTGAAGGCATTCTTCGGAATGTCCTCCTCCTGGATCAGTCCTGACAGTAACCTGACCTCAAATCCAGTTTTGAAAAGAAATGCGCCCCTCCAACTGATCAAACAGCTCATCTATCCTTGGCAATGGATAGGTATTCCGGACTGTCAGTCGGTTCAGTGCTCGGTAGTCGATGCACAACCGAAGTGTTCCTCCTTCTTCTTGACGAACAACACTGGGGCTCCCCATGGTGAAGAGCTTGGTCGGACAAATCCGGACTCCACTAGTTCCTAGAGCTGGCTTTGAAACTTTGCCAGCTCCTTCGGGTCCATCCGGTAAGGGGCTCGAGATGCCGGCTTAGCCCCCAGCACTAGTTGTATCCGGAAATCCTGCTCCCGGTGCGGGGGTAGCCCTGACAGCTTCTCTGGGAATACGTCGGCAAAATCTCGCACCACCGAGATATCCGAGATGGAACCCTTGGCATCAGCCATTTCAAACAGCACTTCATGGACTTCCTCCCCCTACAAGTGGGCCATGACGGCCCGCACGGATGACAGCAAGAGAGGGGGAATAGATCCAATACCTTCCATGACGATGTAGGAATCCCCATGCCTCACAGTAATCCTCTTGGACATGCAGTCAATCTGAGCATGGTTCCAGTGCAACCATGTCATTCCCATGATCAAATCAAAGACTGGCATCTTCATGATTGTCGCTGGTGCTTCAAATATCTTTCCGCCGATCTCCGCCTCCATGTTACATTGTGCGGTGGTGAATAGCTCCGATCCGTCTGGTAGTCGTATCCTCATCATCAAGCCAGTGAACCGCTCCACACCTTCCAGCCCTTCCACGAAGGCTTCCGACATGAACGAGTGCAAAGCACCCGTATCAAACAGTGTATAGGCGGGCTTGCTGCTGATGAAGACTATGTCTGGGGTAGTTTAAAGTCTTAGAAATCTAATTATGGTTTTCTTTCCTAGTTTATCAGTTCTATATCCATATCTCTAATTATCTAGGAAAGAGAAAACTTAAAGTTAACTGGAGTACTTGTGATCACTTGCTCCGGATTCTGTTGTTGAGTAAGATCCAGTGCATACACTTGCTCCCTCTCTTGCCAGTGGTCTCTGCCCTAGTATCCACGATCTCGGCCACGTCCTCGACCTCCAAAATACTGAGCTGGCGGGGCAGCCGGTGGTGCTGAAGGTGGTACCCCCCTCATAGGGCAGTTCCTCCAGATATGCCCCACCTGATGACAGTTGAAGCACTCTGGCGTGGGATATGCCATACCCCCGGGTCTCTGCACCTCCCGCATCTGGGGTGGCTGAGGGGCCACCACAACTTGTTCCCTTTTCTCCTGTCTCACCTCCTGATGAGACTGGTCTTCTACTCTCCTCCCATCTGTGATGCGGCCCCATCGCTGATCATTTTTGGCTCCCCGACCCTGATCCTCAGTTGTCCGCTTCTGTCCTCGGGTAGTATGTCAATCTGCCTCGATCCTTTTCGCCATCTCCATTATCTGAGGAATAGGCCTGTCAGACACGAACATCAGAGCCTCCCTCAGATCCTCTCGCAGACCCTTATAGAACCTCTTAGTGTAACCTTCCTCATCCAACTGATAAGAATCTGCAAACCGAGCTAGGTGGTTAAACTCCCAATGATACTCCACCACTGTCTTGCTACCCTATCTTAACTATAGAAATCTATATTCCAGCTCATCTCTGGCTGACTACGGAACAAAATGCCCCAACAATGTAGCCCTAAACTCCCCCCAAGCAATCTATGCAACCTCTCTATCAGCAAACATCGTGTCTAGCAATGCATTCCACCATCTCTCGGCATGGGACTCCAAGCAAGAGACTACCAAGGGCACCCTCTCCTCCCACGGGCACCGGATCCCAGTCAGCATCTAATATATGATGTCCAGCCACTCCTCCATCTAAACGGCCGACTCTGTCCCCTAGTAGGATGGGGGAGAAAGTCCTCAGAATATACTCAGCCAGTTGGCCGCCGGGTTTGGCTGCGGAGCTGGAACCTGTTGAGCCCTAAAAGTGTAACGCCCCCACCTGTCACATGACATATAACGGTGGGTCCGGCCGGGGCCCCACACCATATATCACAGACAAGCGAAGAAATTACGTGTGGGAATCAAAATCTATGCGTATCCTTAACTCATTCCATTCTAGCGCAACATTTTTATGTTAGCATGAACTCAAACCATAATGTCCACCAATATATAAATACCACATTTATATATAACAACACCAGGAATGTATACAACCCACACACCCTGGCCTTATGGCCTTACAGGTTCGTTTTTACACATCAACAATTTCGTACATCGACACGCAGGCCGGCCACACATGAAATCCAAACACAACTCTTCGCATGGCCTTCAAGGGCCTATATCAGCAAGCTAGCAATTCTTTCCACTTATGCAGTTCACGCCACAGCACCTGCAGGTAGACATCCAAGCCAACACCGAAAACAAAGTAACGGTCAGCATTTGGCTGACCCATTATAACGACCCTACCCCCTACCCGGGGTAGTGGTTCCTTCCCTGTATACAGTGCTATCATCTATCATTAAGTATCATCAAACAACATATGTATATCATTTTCTTTATCCCGCTAGCAAACACATTACATCACAAACGCTTGAATCCACCAGACGCTCCGTGCACTCCGGGCACCTTCTTGGCGTACCGGAATCCACCAGTCATACACCGTCGATCCGAGGTTTTAACTTGTTGGTTGACCGGACCTAGTCCACCAGTCTCGCAAGCTGGCGACATCCCGCCCAAACCACTCAGAGGTACAACCTCACAGCATCCAATAACAACCAGAGCAGATCGACCCACACCATGTGGTGTAGTACGCCGGGTTTATCCAAGCTCCCCAGGCATGTCTACACATCGATCCCCCTCCTATTCCGATCGACCCACCCATGTGGTGCAGTAAGCCGGGTTTAACTCGGCTCCCCAAGCATTGCCACCAATCGATCCCTACCTAACTAGATCAACCCACCCTAGTGGTGTAACAGGCCGGGTTTATCTCGAGCTCCCCAGGTGTGCTACCAATTGATCATATCATAACCAGGAGCTTTGCCAAAGCCTCCTCACATTCAGCATCACATCCATACAATCATCACATCAGAAATCCATTTGCATCTCATCAAATCCACAAAGTCTCCTCCGGTTTACCCATGAACATCACCAATCCAGACTACCGGTCCAGATGGGCTTCACACAGCATGCCTATGGCGTACTCCATAATTCCGGCTCTAGATGCAGACTCAATGAAGGAATCACTTCACGGATATCCATCTCTTGGTGGAGGATTCCAAGCACATGTATAAAGGAAGGACTTCGATGTCCAAGAAGGAGATCATTAGCCTTGAAGGCCGCTTCGGCGCCATGAAGTAGACGGATGGAAATCACCGCCTTGGCTCTACCTTCACGAATCCGCTCTCGGATCTTCGCTCCGCACTCCGCAGCTCCTATAGCAGCTGGAAGACTCCTCCCTTCCCTCTTGCCTTAGGCCTTTCTTCTTCCCTTTCTTGGAATAACATGAAGAAGAAGAAGAAGATGAAAAGAGGGATTAAATCCCCTTTTTCTCGGCCTTCACAATACCTGGACAGAGCCCAACCACTGGATCCAGGAAGAGGGAAACAAACGGCTCAGATTTGGCCAGAAAAGCTAAAACACGGCCTGATACGCCCTGTGATACGCCAGTGTCACAGGCCGTGTCCCTCTAAGCGGCAGCCAACCGACTCAAAACCAACAGTACACAGCCATGGGACACGCCCGTGTTACATGCCGTGTCCCCGACACGCCCTCAGACACGCCCGTGTCTGAGGCCGTGTGCCTCAACAAAAATAATCCCAAAACAACCCGAGACTTCACACGACCTGGCACACGCCCGTGTTCCTGGCCGTGTGCACCTAGACATACACGTGTCCCGCAAACATGCCCTAGCTTGAAACGTCGAGTTGAGTTCGACGGCTGCTGACACGCCCTATGACACGCCCGTGTCACAGGCCGTGTCCTCACTCGACACTCGACACTCGACGATCGTCGAGCAACATTCGTCGACATAAAGGCCGATCGTCAACACGACCTCGACACGCCCTGCGACATGCCCGTGTCGCAGGCCGTGTCCACTGTTCGACGACCGTCGACTCCAAATGTCGTCGACTTCACGACTCGACACAACCCAGGCCTGACACTCCCTGGGACATGCCCGTGTCCCAGGCCGTGTCACCCATGCCTGAACCCAAATTTGCTCAAATTGATCTGATTGACTTCGGGGTGTTACAATCCTCCCCCCTTCAAATAATTTTGTCCTCGAAATTTGACTCCAATCAGCCAATCAGCCAAAACATCACAAAATCTTACACCCCAAGCCTCCGCACAAACGAACAAACAGACAGCACAAACAAACATCCCTAACTTCCACTTGTGCATATGCAGCCACAAAGACCTCAAAACAAAGCAGCATGATCACAATCACAAGTGCACCAAGCTTGTATCAATAGATACACCAACTATTATTCATCACAATTATATATCAACATAGTTTACATACACAACCATGGACAATTGAGCAAGTTAATCTTCAGTCATAGCATCGACGTGCTTCACATCACACTTCACTTCCGCTCAGCCTCCCGATTTTGAAATTCACGATTAAGAGACAAATTAAACACCCGAGGCTGAATTTCACCAACTGAGCTTTGCGGATCTTGCACTTCCATCGCATGCAATCGAGGTTGCGTCCGGGGTGCAGATGACTCGGCCACTGCTTTACCCTTTTCTTCATATGACGCACCTGTCTTTTTCTCACTCCCTGGAGGGGCATTCCGACAGAATTTTGCTATATGTCCTTGCTGCCCATAGTTATAGCATATACGCCTCTCAATCCGTCCTGGCCCATAAGTAGCCCCCGACGAAACAGTCGACGGCGTTGATTCCGTAGGCCTAAATCTTTTCTTCTCTCGTCGTCTGAACTCCGATTGATCCGACTGCGACACTTTAGATTCTGCCTTTTCCGCTGCCAGTCTCTTATTCTCATATACTCGCTTCATATCTTTTTCCAAGGCACGAGCTGTATCAACCAATACTTGAAAGCCTTGGCTCACTGAACTCGGGAGTGCCAACCTCAATTCATCCCACAATACTTCATAAAACCAATTTGTCTTTCGTGCTTCCTCCGCGAAGGTAGATCCCGCATATCTCCCCAATCTCGTAAACTCATGTAGGTAGGTATCAATATCTCTCTCACCCTGCACCAAACGGAGAAACTCATTTTCCATCGCAATCCTCTGCGACACCGACACATACTTGGCTAAAAATATTTGGGAGAATTCATCCATGGAAACTTCAGTTACACCTCGACCTGCCAAGTGATGCACTTCCATTTCATCCCACCACAATCTCGCATCTCCATCCAACAGAAAAGTGCCCAACGTCACTTTTTGCTCCTTGACCGTCCTGATTGCGGTTAGGATCCTTTTTAACCTTGCCAACCAATCTTCTGCCTGCGTTGGTGAAAGCGTTCCACCAAACGTAGGTGGATGAAAGTGCATAAAACGTGTCAAGGACTCGTCACTTGCTTGCGCTTCCACCACCACTGCAGCATGCTCTTGCCTTCCACTAGGTCTTGCCTGTCCAGTAGGCTGTGCTTGTAACACTGCAAGCACTGTCTCCGTCACCACCCGTATGGCTTCTGCCGAGGGAGGCATAGGCACTTCCACGGGTGCTGCACTCTCATCAGACCGCTGGGGCTCAGACGGCCCAGCTCCATCCCTCGCCACCTATCAATGTACAGAACACCATTAATACGTCAAATCATAACGGTACTTCTACATTGACTACACAGTCACGCACATCATGTGCATGACATACATTCCTAGTGGACATTCATGAGTTCAATGATGTTCTCTCCTCCCAAACAATGTAAACCTGGCTTTGATACCACTTTGTAACGCCCCCACCTGTCACATGACATATAACGATGGGTCCGGCCGGGGCTCCACGCCATATATCACAGACAAGCGAAGAAATTACGTGTGGGAATCAAAATCTATGTGTATCCTTAACTCATTCCATTCTAGCACAGCATTTTTATGTTAGCATGAACTCAAACCAGAATGTCCACCAATATATAAATACCACATTTATATATAACAACACCAGGAATGTATACAACCCACACACCCTGGCCTTATGGCCTTACAGGTTCCTTTTTACACATCAACAATTTCGTACATCGGCACGCAGGCCGGCCACACATGAAATCCAAACACAACTCTTCGCATGGCCTTCAAGGGCCTATATCAGCAAGCTAGCCATTCTTTCCACTTATGCAGTTCACGCCACAACACCTGCAAGTAGACATCCAAGCCAATACCGAAAACAAAGTAACGGTCAGCATTTGGCTGACCCATTATAACGACCCTACCCCCTACCCGGGGTAGTGGTTCCTTCCCTGTATACAGTGCTATCATCTATCATCAAGTATCATCAAACAACATATGTATATCATTTTCTTTATCCCGCTAGAAAACACATTACATCACAAACACTAGAATCCACCAGACGCTCCGTGCACTCAGGGCACCTTCTTGGCGTACCGGAATCCACCAGTCATACACCGCCAATCCGAGGTTTTAACTTGTTGGTTGACCGGACCTAGTCCACCAGTCTCACAAGCTGGCGACATCCCGCCCAAACCACTCAGAGGTACAACCTCACAACATCCAATAAAAACCAGAGCAGATCGACCCACACCATGTGGTGTAGCACGCCGTGTTTATCCAAGCTCCCCTGGCATGTCTACCCATCGATCCCCCTCCTATTCCGATCGACCCACCCATGTGGTGCAGCAAGCCGGGTTTAACTCGGCTCCCCAAGCATTGCCACCAATCGATCCCTACCTAACTAGATCAACCCACCCTAGTGGTGTAACAGGCCGGGTTTATCTCGAGCTCCCCAGGCGTGCTACCAATTGATCATATCATAACCAGGGGCTTTGCCAAAGCCTCCTCACATTCAGCATCACATCCATACAATCATCAGATCAGAAATCCATTTGCATCTCATCAAATCCACGGAGTCTCCTCCGGTTTACCCATGAACATCACCAATCCAGACTACCGGTCCAGATGGGCTTCACACAACATGCCTATGCCGTACTCCATAATTCCGGCTCTAGATGCAGACTCAACGAAGGAATCACTTCACGGATATCCACCTCTTGGTGGAGGATTCCAAGCACATGTATAAAGGAAGGACTACGATGTCCAAGAAGGAGATCGTTACCCTTGAAGACCGCTTCGGCGCCATGAAGTAGCCGGATGGAAATCACCGCCTCGGCTCTGCCTTCACGAATCCGCTCTCGGATCTTCGCTCCGCACTCCGCAGCTCCTACAGCAGCTGGTAGACTCCTCCCTTCCCTCTTGCCTTAGGCCTTTCTTCTTCCCTTTCTTGGAATAACATGAAGAAGAAGAAGATGATGAAAAGATAGATTAAATCCCCTTTTTCTCGGCATTCACAATACCTGGACAGAGCCCAACCACTGGATCCAGGAAGAGGGAAACAAACGGCTCAGATTTGGCCAGAAAAGATAAAACACGGCCTGACACGCCCTGTGACACGCCTGTATCACATTCCGTGTCCCTCTAAGAGGCAGCCAACCGACTCAAAACCAACAGTACACGGCCATGGGACACGCCCGTGTTACATGTCGTGTCCCCGACACGCCCTCAGACACACCCGTGTCTGAGGCCGTGTGCCTCAACAAAAATAATCCCAAAACAACCCGAGACTTCACACGGCCTGGCACACGCCCGTGTTCCTGGCCGTGTGCACCTGGACACACCCGTGTCCCGCAAACATGCCCTAGCTCGAAACGTCGAGTTGAGTTCGACGGCTACTGACACGCCCCGTGACACGCCCGTGTCACAGGCCGTGTCCTCACTCGTCACTCGACACTCGACGATTGTCGAGCAACATTCGTCGACATCAAGGCCGATCATCGACACGGCCTCGACACGCACTGCGACGCGCCCGTGTCGCAGGCCGTGTCCGCTGTTCGACGACCGTCGACTCCAAATGTCGTCGACTTCACGACTCGACACAACCCAGGCCTGACACGCCCTGGGACACGCCCGTGTCCCAGGCCGTGTCACCCATGCCTGAACCCAAATTTGCTCAAATTGATCTGATTGACTTCGGGGTGTTACAAAAGGCCTCCAAGATAGCTATCAGAGTCTGCCCCATCTCTGACTATGTGAATGGAGTGGGGATCGGGTATGTGGTGCACCATTCGGAGTCTGCTGGACTCTGCACTGTGGCGTAGGCTGTGATGGGGGCTGCATAACAAAAGACAATAGTAAATAATCGATTCAATCCTATTTTAAAGTGGACGATTTACATGTGATCACCCAATATGGGAACACCACTGCTTCTGCTGCTTAGTTTGTCCCCAAACTAAACTCACGTGGGGGTGACCCGGTGGTTGTGGACTGCTACGTTTTGATCGAGGTTTGCTCTGATACAACTTGTAAGACCCCTTTTGTTTAACACTGGTGTCTTAGGCCCAGAACTGCCGCTTTGCGGTGACACCTTCATGCCCCGGAAGGTCATCACTACAAAACGACAATCCTACCGGCCAAATCGATCACAACTGTAGCAAAAAAATAAATCAAGACCACAGAAATCACATATATATAGTAAATAATCTCCACGACGAGAGTGTCCACAGATGTAATAAAAGTACTAAAAACATGGGCTCATGCCCAGTACATCAAGTCCTCACTACATATCTCTCATCGCCGAAGCAAAACTAATATAACTACTAGCAATCAGGACTCACAGTCCCTGTCGTCTGAACTCCAGTACTAGACTACCCTATCTCCAAGCCTGTCGACCTCCAGGGCTGCACCTCCATGATGGGCTCCATGGTCCCCTAAAATGATGTGGTTCGAAAGCCGTTAGTCTAAAAGAATAAGCCTATCATCCCCCGCCCCTTCCCCCATGGCTCCTAGGCACCGAGTGGGGAGAAGGAAAGGAGAGGACATGAAAGTGGAGAATAACAAATAAGCAGATGGAGGCGGAACTAATCTAGCTATTCTATAGTATATATGGCAGTAAATAAGGTATGAAAAACTGAACAAGAAAGTAACCTTAACTTTTATGAAAACACATAAGCCAATGGATCTTTTGCAGGTCTCCTATCGTATAATAACGTCTCATACCAATTTATACGATAGGGTGTCGGTTCTCTAGCAAGCATATATATATAATACTGAATAAAAACCTTAACTTATAAGAACGCTCGCACGAACTTATAAACCAAGGGGTCATTTTGCAGGGCATATTGTATAAAGCGTATCATACCACTTATACAATAGGTGTCGGGGTTATATGTAATGGTTATGCTATGAAATACAATTATGTCATGATGTGATCATGCAAGTGCAACACAACCACCGACTCTGTGTACACAAACCTTTAGTTCCCCTTTTCTGGAGCCGAACCTCCCCGGATACATTCGTAGTGGCAAACAGAAGCGGTGGGTTGGGCCTCGCACACCTCTAAACCAGTAATTGCACTACCAGTCAGACCTATCGTACGCCTCAACGCTGGTGCACTAAGCGGAGCTACTGCGTACTCTTGCCTGCTGGCGCACCGGACTTTATTTAGCTAAGTGTTAAACCACACTAGCCGAGTCAACGTATTGGCGTCGGTGCATCGACCCTCCAATATCGAAGACCCACCACCTTATACCTTTTGCACATGTAACCTTATGTATCATCTACCGAGCCAAAGCTCCCCGGACAATCCCGTCCGTCATAAACAACAACCGAGCCAAAGCTCGTCGGGCCAACCAACCCATTACAAACCATTACCGAGCTAAAGCTCGCCGGTCTAACCTGCCCATCACCAAAAAGCACTGGGCCCACTGCCCGAGTGACCCAACCTATCTCCCCGAAACATCGAGGTTTGTGAAGGTGAAACCCTAGATTTACTAGTTACTCTTGCATTCCAGTTTTGCCTATAATTTAGGTTTAGCCCAGGACTGCCCAAGGTATTCCCCACGAAGGGCTCTCGAGGGCACTAGGAGCTGCGATGGGCTGAAGCCCAAGGCTCCCTTTCGCAAGGCACTTATTCTTATTGGTTAATACCCAACTCCTAGTCCCTTAAATGTTGTATTGGATGTAACCCTAGTGTAATTGACATTTCCTCTCCTACGGGGAAGATGATATTTCATCGACCCCGAGCACACTTAACACTAGCCAATCCAACACTCTACTTATCCCAACTTCCAATGATGAACTCATTTCTATTCATCCAACCCAGCAAACAACTAACCCAACTCATGTGCCCAAATTCATACTCCAACTTAATTCCTGCAGTTTTACTAAATGCAGAGCACTTAAGATATATGATGTGTTACATGGGAGTTACTCAAAATAATCATCCAGTATCCCTATAATAATTATTAGAGGGCTGTGAAGATCTTTTTAGCATAAATCCAGAATTTCATAATTTTCCTATTTATCTGATATTTTATTTAATTATTCTAGTTATCCAAAAATCCAAAGTTTGAATATAAAGTACCAATTTCAAACAAGAAAATATTCCACCAAATTTATGATAAATACAATGTGAATTTTTAACTCAAAATACAAAGTCTCCCAATTTTTCAGCAAGGTTTGAGCCCCTAAATCTAATCTTTAAATATATCCCACAATAAATCATTTTAAGAGATAAGTACAATAAGAATACTTCCAAAAATTTAGAGAAAATGCAAGGATGATTGTAAGTACATATAAATTTTCTAGCTCAAGTTTCATAATTTATTAGCAAGTAATGAGCTCTAAGCAAATTATTGAACAATTTTCCAAGTTAAGTATCGTGTGAAGTAGGTACTGCAAAAATGTATTAAAAATTCTAATAAAATTATTTAATGAGCAACAAGGTCTAAAACTCCCTCTGCCAAAATTTCATGACCTTCCAAAGGGCAGTGGGATAATGGTGACCAAATGATTAATTTGGGTAATCCCTTAAGTTACAAAGGAAGTGCAAAGAATATTGATCCAAAGTTCCCAATTAAATTAATAGAGGTTTAATCTATCCTTATGACCACACTACCCAAATTTCATTATTTTTCAAGAAGATTTACTAACCAATTCTAGCACTATAATGTTTGTGCCCTAAACTAGGGTTAGGTTTTTGTGGGCCTACCCTTTCCCAAATCACCTAATATTTTTACCAGAGGGCTTTAGTTACCCGAGTACCATTTCCATGAAATTTCAAGTTCATTCAAGGTCTTTGGCCTCATGCCCTTCTCAAGGCACAAAAGCCCTTCCTTAGGGTTTGGTCGTAGATCTTAGGGCAAATCTATTCCAGTCTACCCCATCTTCCATGGTGAGGTGCTAAAAGCCATGCCAATCCAGTGGCCCATATTTCAACCTCTGTTGAGGTGATTTGGCCACTGAAAACCCAAAGTGCACTTTTTGACCAAAAAACCCTTTTTAAGGCATGGCCAGGGTTTGCATGATTTCAATTCAAACCACCTAAAATGAGATGAAATTTTAACTAGAGATTTATAATGACCCCAATCACCACTCACCAAAATTTGGGTGAGTGTGGAGGTAATTTGGTCCATAAATTAATTTACCCTAGGGAAATTAAATAATTCCAAAAACTATGGAACAAGTTTCCCCAAAAATTTTCATTTTTGGGTAGGTCCTAGATATGGTCTAGGGTGACTCACTGGACAAATTTCAAGTCATTTGGATCAGCGATGAAGGGTGGACATCCATTTTGATTTCTTCCTAGCCCTAGGTATAGACCCCACCAAAATTGGTGTCTTGGTCAAACCAGGGAGCCAAATTGGTTCAAACTAATTTAAAAATAAAGTAGACCCATAGGGCTACAAATCATGCGTTGACCATTTTCTCCTACAGAGCCTCTAACTAGTTTTAGTAATTTAAAACTTTAAATAGTAATAATGTGACAAAATTGAAATAATCAGAATAATTAAAACCTATAGTTTAAAATCATTACAGCACGAATCTTGGCGTAGCTTTGGACGACATCCGGTTGTCTTCCACCTCCAGCCGACGGTCCCTATTCAACCCGCCTAGAGCAATTTCCAACCGCTGCTGCCGGCCATCCGGCCACCTCCCCGGCCGGCCACCGCCACCACCACCTCCGTTAAGGTGGTGGATGTCGCCATGCGGCGACACAGCCGCCGGAGGGCCTTATTCCGGTGAACCCGACAAGTGCATTTTTGCCGAAAAACATGGAGAGAAGCTCTCCTGATCGGGCTCAATGGAGCCCGAGCATTGGCCCTAAGGATTGCTATGAACTACCCATGGAAGGAGTGGAGGAGGACCTGTGTGGGCGACTGAAGCCTTGCCGATCACCAGATTATCATGGTGGTGGTGGCGGTGGTCGAATCTCTGCAACTTCACAGTGGTCCTCCTTGGATCCTTCAGGTAATGTGTGGTACTGAATCCCCGGAGTCCAGTGAAGCCCTTAAGAAGGAGAGTTGCGGTGTTAGGTGGGTGTAGGATGTATTGCCATTAACGACCCCTTAGTCAAATTTCGGCCATGGTGGGTGGGGGATGAAGCATGGCCCAAACTAGTCAAAGAACAGCTGGTTGAAATGGGACTGTACTCCACTTCTCCAAGTGAATTGAATGGGGGGGGGGGGTATGGGAAGGGGAGGGATGAGCCCCAAGGTCTTCCCCCATTACTCCCTTCTCTTTCTCTCTCTTTCATTTGAAGCTTTTTCTCTCTTCGACTCACCAAGCCTGAAATTTGACTCCTACCTAACCCAATGGGAGCTCACATGTTCATTTCATCCACTAATACAAGGTTATCCCAAGTGAAGTGGGCTTAAGCTTGAGTTAGCCCATTTGGGCTATCTTGACTTAAACCTTAACTAGGGTTGACCTTGGTCAATTTGGTCTTTGAGGTTACCCCTAATGTGTCCTTAGTGACCCATTGGCCTCCCCTAAGGTCTAGGTGGGGTTGACTTGGCCCTTTGGAGGTCACTTGACCCTTAATCAGGGCACTTTGACCACTTTAGAGCTAGAGTTGACTTGGGTCAACTTAGCCTTTATGGTTCACCCCAATGGGCCCTTGGTGACTCATTGTCCTATCACTAGGGTTAGGAAGGTATGTGTGGGGTCCACTTGGCTAATGGAACTTCAATTGGCCCTGTGTAGGTCAGTTTGACCCATTTAGGGTTAGGGTTGATTTGGGTCAACTTAGCCTCTTGGATTGACCCCAATGAGTCCTATGTTACCCATTGACCTCACTCTAGGGTTAGGAGGACATGAGTGGGATCCACTTGGATAAGAGAAGGTCAATTGACCCTATGTAGGTCAGGTCGACCAATTTAGGGTTAGAGTTGACTTTGGTCAACTTAACCACTTTGACTACCCTCTATGGGTCCTTAGTGACCCATTGACCCCACTTTAGGTGTAGGAAGGCCCTGGTAGGGTAAGTTTGGCTTTGATAGGGCACACTAACCGGAGTTAGGGCACACTACCCTTAGTTAGGGCACCTTGCGCAACTTAGGCCTAGAGTGGTTTTAGGTCAACTTGGCCACCCTGTGTCGACATCAACGAACCCTTAGGGCTCTAATTGACCTTATAATGGGTTGACGAGACCACGGTGGGGTCTGGAAGTCTTGGTGAAGCCCCATGGTCATCTTAAAGTAGGGTTCAAAAATTTATTATTTGCAGACCATAGTGGTCTCATCTACATTCGTAGGTTCACTTGGCCCTCTTGGGCTTCCTAGGTTTTTGTCATGACCTAATCATGACAAAACCACTCCTAGGGGTCTAGTTGTTTGAGGGATGTTACAACCAATAAAGACCAACTTGTCAAGATGGGTTTCTCAAAGCATGCATATTTTGTACTGTACATTTTAAGATCTAAATGCAGGAATATATGGGGATCAAACAGATCTACCCATTGGAATCAGCCATTTTTCCACCTTTTGGTGAGGGTATTTGTACAAATATGCATATTAAGGATTTCACTTGTTCAGGAGAAACTTGTTACCCTTGTAGTTCTCTTCGAAGCCATGGCAAAGCTTTTTTATACAGATTGAAAGGAGAACGTCGCTCTCCTCTTCTCGGATCTATCCTCGGATCTGGCCTCTGACCACACGATCTACTTCAACGAGCTCACAAAGCTCAGCACCACACTTCCTTAGCTTATTCTTCGTTTTCAATCAAGAAAACTCAAGAGATGAAGAGAGAGAGAGAGAGAAAGAGAATGAAACCTCCTTCCTATTCTTCTCTAGTTAAGTGGACTCAGAGCAAATCCCAGCCACATGATCTCTCAGTCAAATAAATCAAAGGACAGGATTTGATTTGACTGGTCATCTTTGGCGCTACCGCCTGATGATATCGACTGTCGCCACTCAGCGATATCGACTTCACAGCTTTGATCGCTTTAACCTAGGTCAACCACCGCTAATTGGCCGCTTAACAGCCACTCAGACACATTTCTCATGCTACGCGGCACTATCGCACGATGATATCCACTGTCGCCCGCGATATCAAGCCACTCAACACATTCACGCGTTGGGTGCGTCGAGAGCGTGGAGTGCATCGAGTGACTTCTCAACACTTACCGCTATCGCCATATGGTGATACCCACTCTCGCCACTCGGCAACATCATTTCGACCATTCGTCGAATGCATTGAGTGCGTCGAGTGCAGCTCGACAAACTCGGCATTGCTATCGCCATCAAGCGATACCCAGTATCCCCGGCGATAGTGACAAAGTTTTTTATGTCAAATTTGGGGTGTTACAACCATCCCCTCCTTACAGAACTTTCATCCCGAAATTTTCATACAGCTATAAGGAAGACAACAATTTAAAAGTTACAACAACTTTTTATCCATACAGAAATTGTTATAAGAACTTACACAAACAACACGGGAAACTCAGCATGCATGGTCTGCTCAGGCTCCCATGTTAGCTCTTCACAGCCACAATTGTCCCACCAGAATTTGATCATCCCGATTGTCTTGTTTCGTAGTCGTTTGATGTTCGTATCCTTGATCGGAATAGGCTTCACTTTCGTCGTTATCCTACTATCGACCGGTACTTGATCTACAACAACCACTTGAGATGGCACTTTCACAGCTTTTCGCAGCACCGATATGTGAAACACATCATGCAAACCACTTAGATCAGCAGACAGAGCTAACCGATAGATAGCTTCTTCAATTAACTCCACCACTTCAAACGGACCAAGATACCTCAGACTTAACTTTTCAAGCGCCGAATCTTGGACACGCATTTGAAAGGGTTGGTCCTTAAATATACACAATCGCCGATCGCAAATTCCACGTTCTGAGGCTTGGATTTATAGTATTTTGCATGCCTATCTTAGGCGATCAATAGCCTCTCCCGGACAGTGCGTATCGTCGAATTAGCTTCTTCGACTTCCTTACGCTTTTACAGTTGAGACTCGCCTGTTTCCGCCCATGATAACAGTGTATGGTACTTCCTACCATACACAGCTTCAAAAGGCGCCATGTTTATGCTATCTTGATAGCTATTATTGTAGGCTAACTCTACCATATAAAGATGGTCTTCCCACCACTTCCCGAAATCCAGGGCGCACATACGGAGCATGTCCTCCATTGTTCTGTTGGTACTCTCCGTATGGCCATTCATTTATGGATAAAAGGTCGTACTAAAATTTAATTTTGTCCCCAACAGTTGATGGATTAGACTCCAATCATTCAAAGTAAAATGCCCATCTCGCTTACTTATGATGCTACAGGGCACAACGTGCAGTCGTACAATTTGTTCAACATAAAGTTTATCCAAGATTTCCACTGAATCATCCCTCTTGTTTGGAATGAAGTGAGCCACTTTAGTCAACCGGTCTACCATCACCCAAACTGAATCGTTACCGCATGGAGATCTCAACAAACCGTGCACGAAATCCATCAAAATATCATCAAACTTCCATTCTTGAATAGGTTGCGACTTCATGAAACCTCCAGTCTTCTGGCATTCAGCTTTCACTAAGGCACAAGTCTGACATTTAGCCACGTAATGTGCTATGTATTTCTTTAAACTCGGGCACTAGAACAGCTTTTTCATGTCCTTGTACATCTTTGTGCTTTCTGGTTGAATTGAGTATTTCGTAAATTGAGCTTCATACATCAATTTTTCCCTTAGCTTAACCATATTCGGGACTCACAAATGATCACATTTCCGTAAAAGGCCATCATCCCAGGAGAATTGGCCATTTGAACCATCTACTGCATATCATTGTAGACTTTCATCAAGATCCGTTGCTCGCCGAACCATGTTTGCAAGGTCATACTGCACCTCCGTCCAGTTCAGGCACGCATTTGCAGTATCATTTTTGTCCACACAAGAGATGTCTAAGGCCTCCAAATCTTGGATTATAAGCTTATCATGCATCTGCAACAAACTTGCTCTTGCTGGAGTCCTATGACTCAAGACATTTGCGACCACATTTCCCTTTCCGGGAGTATAATGAATATGAAAGGTGTAGTCCCTGAGGAACTCCATCCACCTCCATTGTCATAAATTGAGATCCTTCTCATCCAGCAGGTACTTAAGGCTCTTATGGTCTGTGAAGATGTCAACTTTCACGCCATATAGGTAATGACGCCAAAACTTATGTATAAATATCACTGCCGCCAACTCTAAATCATGGACGGTATATTTTCGCTCATGCACTTTCAACTGGCGTGAGCCATAAATAATCACATTTCCAAACTGAAGAAGAACACAATCTAAGACTCTCCCTGACGCATCACTATAAATTTCATAGCCGTCCAAACCACATGGCGTTGTTAAGATTGGTGTCGTTGTCAGACGACCTTTCAGCTATTCAAAAGCTCGAAAGCACTCTATTGTCCAAATGAACTTCTGATCTTTCCTCGTTAGTGTGCTATGTGGAAAGGCTATCCGCGAAAAGTTCTCTATGAAGCACCTGTAGTAGCCCGCTAGTCCAAGAAAACTCCTGAATTCAGCTACAGACAATAATATCGGCCACTCTCATATCGCATCTATCTTTTCAAGATCCACCGTAATGCCCTCTCCACTAACCACATGTCCAAGAAAGCCCACTGACGATAGCCAGAACTCACATTTTGAGAACTTGGCATAGAGTTTGTTTCTCTTCAGGATGTACAATACCATCCGTAAATGATTCGCATGATCTTCTGCAGACTGAGAGTCCACTAGAATGTCATCAGTGAAGACAATTACAAACAAATCCAAGTACTCTCTAAACATTCGGTGCATTAGATCCATTAATACCGATGGCACATTTGTTAACCCAAATGGCATTACTGTGAACTCATAATTACCGTAGCGTATCCCAAACGCTGTCTTGGGAATATCACATCCCTGAATCTTCAACTGATAGTAGTTAGACTTCAAGTCTAGCTTCGAGTAAACAGTTGATCCCATAAGCTGATCGAACAAGTCATCAATCCGTGGAATCAGATACTTGTTCTTTTCCATCAGCTTGTTCAACTCACGATTGTCAATGCATAGCCGCAAGCTTCTGTCCTTCTTTTTCACAAAAAGGACCGGAGCCCTTCAAGGTGACATACCTGGGCGTATAAAACCTTGCTCCAGTAACTCTCATAATTGAACCTTTAGTTCCTCCATCTCCTGTAGCGCAACTCGATATGCCAAGTGGGCCACCAGTTTCGCACCTGGCACCAACTCAATAGCAAAGTCCATCTCCCGCAGGGGACGTAACCCCGGAAGATCCTTAGGAAACACATCAGTGTACTCCGATAAAATAGGAACATCAGTCACACTGGGCTTCGGCTCAACTACCTCCAACAGCGTGAAGAATTACTGCGCGCCCTTCCGAACTGCCTTGACCTGTTGGATAGCAGACATCAATGTCTTACTCGGTCCTCGCATACCAGCGAATTTGGTCTCTCGTTCGGTGTTCTGTCCCAGTATGACTTCCTTAGAGTTGCAATCTATATAGGGACGCTGCTCCGAGTGCCAGTCCATACCAAAGATTACATCAAACTCTAATATCGAGAGCATGGATGCTTCCAACCAAAAATCTTGACTTTTGATCTGCACATCCACACAGTAGGCTCGATCTTTGTGATTCAAGCAACAGTTAAGAAGCAGCACATTCACTTGGTTTGTCGGCATAAACGAAGGCACTCTGAGACGCCCTACGAAGTCCTCTGACACAAAAGAATGAGAATCTCCCATATCAAACAGTGCTCTCACCGGAGATTCCAATATCAGGACAAAGCCTATTACGACATCACTTTGTTTTATGGCCTCCTGTTGGCTTTGATTATAGACTCGGGGTTGCTCTTGGGTTGCAGTCGATTCCACCACTGTCTTTCCCTTTTCAGCATAGGCCGCACCCATCTTTTTCTCCCCTTTCAGAGGGCCACTACAGCAGTATTGAGCGTCATGACCCACCTTTCCACATGTATAACATGTTGTCGGACCTCTCCCAGATGTTGATCCAGACGCAAGAGAAGAAGAAGGCGATGCAGAAGTTTTTGGCTTCGTTTTCCACCGTCGAAACCCATACTTTGACGAACCAGGTACTTTGAACACTGTCTTTTTCCCTGCCAAGTCATTCTTCCGCTGCACACATTTCATGTCCAGATAAAGGGAATGAGTCGTAGTGACCAAGGTAAGGAAACCCTGAGTCATCGTTCCTCATGAGAGAAGCAACCACAGGTCATCTCTCAGCCCTTCATAGAATCAATTTGTTTTTCGTTCCTCATCTGCAAACGTAAATCCTACATATCGCCTCGATGTCGTAAACTCGTTCAAGTACTCTTCCACCGACCACTCGCCTTGAGTTAGCCTTCGAAATTGGTTCTCCATCGCAATCCGCTGTGCTGATGGAACATATCTTGCCAGTAAACATCTTAAGAACTCCTCAATTGAGATCTCAGTCAACGCCCGACTAGCAAAGTGGTGCAGCTCCAACTCATCCCACCATAATCTTGCCTCACCATCTAACAAGAAGGTAGTCACGGTGACTTTTTTCCACTCTTCCATTTTTGTTGCCGTTAGGACCCTCTTTATTCTTGAGATCCGATCTCCAGCTTGTGTAGTTGTTCCAGTACCCATAAACACAGGGGGATTGAAACTTATCACGTGTTTCAATTGCTTCTCCATTTCTCACCTTGCGGCCACTAGCTCAACGACAACTTGTTGTGAGCACCCCTTAAGAGAATTCGACCATCAATTCAAAGAAGGGAGACCGAGAATAGAATCTGATCAAACATTTAAAATGCCCTCATCTGTCACCTAGCATATGACAAAAAGTCCGGCCGGGGCCCGACGCCATATACCACAGACAGTTAAGGAGATTACAAGTTGTTTCCAAATCCAGGTTGAAGTAGAAACGCGTCCTACCACAAAGAATTCTAGCAAATGCATTTTAAGTTATGAACCCATAACGATCAAGTATGTCCACTACACTATAGGAATGATATATATACATCTAATAAATGTTTCGGTCGTAGCCTTATTATAATTGTTTCATATATAACAAGCGGTTTCATACATCGGTACGCATGCCGGCCACACATGAAAAATGTAACCATTCGCATTTGGCCTTCGAGGGCCAGCCAACTGTAGCACATGGGCTTCAGCCCGCTACTTTCCACTTGGCTCTCCAGCACCTGTACAAAAGGTCCAACCAAAACCTGGTAAACAAAGCAACGGTCAGCATTTTGCTGACCCGTTTTTAACGATCCCACCAATTACTTAGGGCAGTTGTTGGGTACATTGGAAAATGTGTACCAGATTTGGAGAAGCCTCACCTAACTCAATGATATGCATCAAGTTGTATTTGATGTTGTTTTTAGTTTATATGTGCAGGTTAAGAATATGCAGGAAAAGTTTGTAAGTCCATGAGTCGACACCAGAAGAAGCTGTGTCGACACTTGTGAAGACTTGTGTCGACACTTGAGAAAAGTTGTGTCGGCAACTAGAGTCAATTATATCGACACTTGGAAAAGCTGTGTCAACACTAGAAGAAATTGTGTCGACACACAGGACTTGTGTCAACACATAGAAAATTCAGTCGACATCAACTGTGTCGACAAACAGGACTTGTGTCGCACACTCACCAGAATTTCTTCAAAGTTAATTGTGACAAGACAAGAAGTGACTGTGTCGACACACAGGACTTATATCGATACATTCTTACAGAAGATATGTCGAGTAGCAGTGTCGACACCATGAGAGCTATGTCGACACTACCAAGGATTGTGTCGACACTTAGTCTCTTATGTCGACACATGTGAAGTTCAGACTCGACACTTTGCTGACAGAGACAAAGTTTCAAGAAGTGACTGCAGACTTAACAATTGCCATAACCAACACATCTACTACAACTGTCAGATCTTTCAGAAGTTGGTTAGCAACCGGATCAGCCGGTAATCTTGGATGAAGTCTATATAAAGACAGATCCTATCAACTGAAGACGACGAAGTACACAAAACATAATTATAACAGAAGATCCAACTTACACAAGAAAATCCAGTCAGAGATTTCTAGTGGATCTAAGTGAAGAATTTCAAAATATCTTTAGAAGAATTTGTAGAGAGAGAGAGCTCCAACAATTTAAGTGAAGAAATATACTATCATCAACTAGTCTCTTAAGAGCAGATCCTGAACTAATCTACAAAGAAGAATTCAGATTAACTTCTGGATTTTAAGAAGGAAGCTGATTGAAGATCATCTTAAAGAAATTCAACCGTATTGTGTTCAGATTCAAGAAGCTTTGAAGAAAGCCAAAGACAGGTTGATTTCTGAGTAATCAGATTTTTCAAGAACTGATCAAGAAAACTTTCTACCCATTCTCTCTCAACTTGGGTGAAAGATAAAACTTATTTTATATCATTTTTCTATAAGATCATTATTGATCTGAGTTGTAAGCCTAATTTATAAAGGCTGAGGTAGGGCTGAGTGCCTGAGGTAGGAGATTTACATCTCTGAGTTGTAGGCCTTGGGAAGGCTGAGGTAGGGCTGTGTGTCTGAGGTAGGAGATTTAATTATGTGAGTTGTAGGCCTGGGTGAATGCTGAAGTAGGGCTTAATTGCCAGAGTTGTAGGAGTGTGGACTCACTCTGAGTTGTAGGAACCTTGACTGGGTTCTGAGCTATAAGATCTTTGGATCTGAGAAGGAAGGAAGAAGTTAGGCCGAATCTAGCACACTGCTAGATAGGCGAAGGGGGAAAGTGGATGTACCCATTATTTGGGGAACCACTATAAATCTGTGTGCCATCTGTGATTGTGTGTGATTTTGTAATTTCTGTGATGTGGTAGCTGTAGAACTATTTGAGTCTAATTGATTAACTGAATTAATATTCTGCCTTAGAGTAAAAAGGAATTGTACCTATTTCCCCCCCCCCCCCTCTAGGTGTTTAGGTTATCTTAAAACCAATTCTTTCAAGTGGTATCAGAGGGAGGTTACTCAAAGATAAACTTAACAGTCTGAGTAAGATCTGTGAGGCAGAATAAATTAAAAAAGATGGGTTCAGGAGAAAATCATAAGGAACTTGTTTCTATGAAGTTGCCCATATGCAGGAAAGAAATCTTTGGAATATGGAAAGAAAGAGTCAGATTATTTATGGAAGTATCTGATCTAAGAATATATATAACTGTTAAGGAAGGGCCTTATATTCCAATGAAAGTCTCAGTTCTTGATGCTAATCAGAGGACACCAAAAGACTTTTCAGAAATGACTAAGGATGAGATTATCTTGACTACTATGGACAAGAGAGCTCAGAATATTATAGTGAGTGTCATAGATGACTCAACATTCAAAAATATGATTCACTGTAAAACCTCCAAGGAGATGTGGGACACATTGATAGTCTACATGGAGGGATCAGAAGAAGTTAGGCAAGATAGAAAGTCAATACTTAATCAGGAATATGAGAGTTTCAGACAAAGCAAATCAGACAGCATCACTGAATATTACAAGAAGTTCTTCAGAATTGTGAAAGAACTAATGTCATATGGAAGGGTCTTTAGTACATATGCGTTGAATGATAAATTCCTTATATCTTTGACTAAGGATTGGGACACCAAGATCTATGCCATCAGGGAAGTGGCCAGACTGGCAGAAATCTCTCCTCCAACATTATTTGTCAAATTGCTTTCTTATGAAATGCAACTCATGGCCAGAAAGGAGGAAGAGAAAAGTACTAAAGTTGACCATAGAGAAAATTCAGTGGCCTTCAAGCCAGAAGCGACAAGAAAGGATAGGAGGATGTCTCCATCTCCTCCTAAGAAAGCTGCTTAAGTGATCTCTGAAAGTTCTGATAGTCACACCTCAGACAGCAATCATTCTGATGAGGACTTTGTTTTCTTCACAAGGCAGTTTCAGAGATTTTTGAAGAAGCAGTGGAGAACTAAGCCATCCTCCTCTCAGTCCAAGGATGAATATTATCAGAAAAGAAAGTCATCTAAAAAGGACAAGAGTAGGTCAAAACCTAGCAAATCAACAACTACAAAGATTGTGTGCTATTATTGCAATAGACCTGGACATGTAGTAGCTGATTGTCCAGACAAAAGAAAGGAATCTGCAGATTAGAAGAAGTCTCAGTATAAGAACAAAAAGGAGAAATCATTTGTAGCATAAAAAGAGAAAAGCTGGAAAGATCCATCATCTTCAGATTCAAAATCTGATGCTGAAGCTTATTTTGGTCTGTTTGCAACAGAAGAAGAGACTGAGTTCTTGCAATTGCTGGACTCAATAAATGGAACTGAAGATCATCAGTGCAAAGGGCCGATGGCCCTGACTGATGAAGATCACTGCCAGGATCAGCCTGGTCGAAGTAAGGTAAAAAACTTATCGGAAGACTCTGATTATTACACTGGCTCAGAATCAGAAGCATCTGCATCAAGAGATGTGGATGGATCTGAACTTGAAGGAGATATTCATCAACTTATAGATGAATATGGTGATTTGCTGCAGGCATTTAAGAGATGCAAAAACCTGAATAAAATTTAGGCTAAGGAAATTGCAGCTCTTAAGTTGGCTGCATCTGATTCAGAAAAGATGTTGGATCAGAAGATGAATGAGATTGCCAAGCTGAAAAACATAACTGTTATTCAGATGGGAACAATCACATTCATGAGAGATCAAATCAAAAGTCTGGAAGTCAGACTTCAGAAGGAAAAGGAACTAGTGGCTAGTTTCTCTAAGTCAAAATCTATCCTACCCTTAATTGATGACTTTGTGTCTCAAAAGGGTAAGGCAGGATTGGGTTTTAAGGAAAATAATAGGGCAGTTAATTCCAAAAGAAAAAGGAAAGCCCTAGTTAAGCCACTTGTCTTCAATCCGCCCATTGCTCTCAGAAAAGTGCAACAGCCTACCAATAGATATGATCATGATATCATACATGGTCATGGTAAGCCAGATATTCTGAATGACAAGTGTTGTCCAGCACTCAAGCAAAAAACATTGTACCTACAGTATTAAGAATAGCTGACAACAAAGCTGTCAAAACTGTACCTTAAAAGAGGTACAATAGATATGAGTGCTGGTGTTGTGGCAAGGTGGGACACTTTGCCATTGACTGTTGGCACAACACTAGTGTCAGGATGAATGCCAGCTTACCTGGAAGAAGGGCTGCTACAAATTATGCTAAATCTCAGTCTAACCTGAACCAAGGACCCAATAACAATTGGGGTTCTAAGGTTAAGAAATTATTTTTTGTAGATAAGTCCAAGTGGCCATGCCACTTTATGGTACTTGGACAGTGGATGTTGCAGACATATGGCGGGAACAAGAGGATTGCTGAAGGACTACTCACCTATATTGAATCGACCTAAAGTAATCTTTGGTGGTTCTGAAAAATGAGTCATCAAAGGGTTTGGTAACATTTCTAACACCTCAATTACTATCACTCAAGTGGCTTATGTGAAGGGTTTGAAACATAACTTGATAAGCATAAGTCAACTAAGTGATCTTGGATATGACATTTCATTCATTTAGAATGGTTGTCATATTAAAAGGTCAAGTGATCAAAAGATCATGTTGACTGGCTATAGGAAAGGAAATGTGTATTGCCTAAACTTTGTGAGTGAGAATCAAGATTCTCCCATTTGTCTGGTAGCTGATGAGAAAGCCTCTCATTGTGTCAAATGGCATAAGAGGCTAGCTCATCTAAACTACAAGACTATTGGTCAACTCTTTAACAAAGAGTTAGTGAGGAATGGTCCTCAAGTTAAGTGCATTAAGGATGGAATATGCTCAGCTTGTCAAAAAGGCAAGCATTCCAGATCCTCCTTTCATAACCTAGAAACCAAAGACTCAGTGATGTGTTTATACCTCTTGCATATGGATTTATTTGGTCCAATGCCAGTTCAGAGTCTAGGAAGGAAAGTCTACACATTTGTGGTTGTAGATGACTATTCTAGATTTTTCATGGGTTTTCTTTCTGAGGCAGAAATCTGAAACCCCAACTATTTTCTGCAACTTTGTTAAGCAAATTCAGAATGAACTAAACAATTCAGTGGTCAAAATCAGAATTGACCATGGAACTGAATTTCAATCTGAAAATATGACAAAGTTGTGTGAAGAATTTGGGATTCATCAAGAATTCTCCTCACCTAGAACTACTCAGCAAAATGGAATTGCTGAAAGAAAGAATAGGACTCTTATTGAGGATGGTAGAACTCTATTGAGTGACATTTCTCTCCCAGAATATTTCTGGGCTGATGCAGTAAATACTGCATGTCATGTGCTCAATAGGGCTTCCATCACTAAGAACCACAAAAAGTCACCCTATGAGGTTATGGAAGGCAGAAAACCAAACTTATCCTATTTTAGGATCTTTGGTTGCAAGTGCTATGTGCTTAACAATGGCAAGTCTTACCTGACAAAGTTTGCTGCCAAATCCCAAGATGGGATATTTGTTGGGTACAATAAAAATAGTAAGGCATATAGAGTCTATAACTTGACTACACAAGTTGTAGAAGAGTCTGTTCATGTTATATTTGATTAATCAAGACATATTAACAGTGAGTTACCTAGTAATTCTTGTAGCTCTACAGGTATAAAAGAGAAGATGGACATGCTGACTATCAAAGAAGATAAAAATGCAAGGCAGGAAGAGGAAAATGATGGTTGCTATCCAGGGGGAGTACAAGACTCGCAAGATGCTGATGAAGACCATGAAGTACAGCAGAATGAAGCAAATGGAGAAAGTCAAACTGTAGACAGACTTCCTCCAGCAGTTAGACATTTAAAGGATCATCATGTACACCAGATTATTGGTGATCCTATACAAGGGGTTCAAACTAGAAGCAGGAGCTTGAACACTGTACTATGCTCAAGTTTTTTTTCTCAATAGGAACCTAAAAGATTTGAAGAAGCTATATAAGACCCATACTGGATTGATGCTATGCAGGAGGAGTTGAATCAATTCAGGAGATGCAAGGTGTGGAAGTTAGTTCCTAAACCAAAAGACCACAATGTCATAGGGACTAAGTTGATCTACAGGAACAAGCTAGATGAGAGTGGGATCATAATTAATAACAAGGCAAGGCTTGTTGCCAAAGGATACAGGCAGGAAGAGGGCATAGACTTTGATCAAACTTTTGCCCCCGTGGCAAGGTTGGAAGCAATAAGGCTATTCCTAGCCTATGCAGCTTATCAGGGTTTCAAAGTTTTCCAAATGGATGTTTAGTCAGCATTCCTGAATGGAGACTTAAAGGAGGAAGTCTATGTAGAACATCCATCAGGTATTATTGATCCACTCTATCCTAATTATGTGTATAGGCTTAAGAAAGCCTTATATGGTTTGAAACAAGCCCCAAGGGCGTGGTATGAAACCTTATCTACTTTCCTCATTGAGAACAAATTATCAAGGGGGAAAATAGACAAAACTCTATTTCTTAGGGAATCCAATGGGAAGATAATCCTAGTCTAGATATATGTTGATGACATAATATTTGGTTATGCTGAAAACAACCTTTGTAGGAAGTTTGCTAAACTTATGCAAGGAAAGTTTGAGATGAGCAACATGGTTGAACTTAAGTTCTTCTTGGGACTCTAAGTAAGACAGACTAATGATGGCCTGTCCATACCCCAGTCTAAGTTCACCCAGCAGTTAATTAAGAAGTACGGTATGGAGTCATCCACTACCATGAGAACTCCAATGGGGACAAGTATGTCTATAAGCAAAGATGATGCAGGAAAACCTATAGATGAGTCTTTGTATAGAGGGATAGTTGGCTCCCTGCTTTATCTGACTACTTGTAGACCTGACATCATGTATGCTATATGTGTCTGTGCTAGCTACCAATCCTGCCTAAAAGAATCTCATTATACTGCTGTTAAGAGGATTTTGAGATATCTTAAGCGCACACCTAATGTAGGCCTTTGGTTCCATAAGAATAGACATTTTTTACTGACTAGATATTCAGATGCAGACTTTGCAGGATGCAAGAAGATAGTAAAAGCACAACTGGCACCTGTCAATTTCTAGGAGAAAGATTGGTGTCATGGAGCTGTAATAAGCAGACTAGTGTGGCAATCTCCACAGCTGAGTCTGAGTATGTAGCTGCAGGGAGCTGCTGTGCACAGCTTTTGTGGATACAACATCAGCTTAAAGATTATGGTATCCAGGTAAGTAGAACCACATTATTCTGTGATTCTTCAAGCGTTATTTCTATTGTTAATAATCCTGTTTCTCATAGTAGAACAAAGCATATAGAAATAAGATATCATTTTCTTAGGGATAATGTAGAAAAAGAGGATATATGTTTAGAATTTATCAATACAAGTTTTCAAATTGCTTACATGTTCACTAAGCCATTGGATGAAACTAAATTCAATAATTTTAAAATTGAATTAGGTATGCTGAACATATAATAGATTGACAAATTTGTCTAATTAATTTTGTGTCGACACAAAAAGAGGTCTATGTCAACACAAAGAAGTTTTGTCGACGCGTCGACGCATCTAGAAAATTGGTGTCGACACTTCGGAGGAGTTGTGTCGACACATCCAGAAGTTGTGTCCACACTTAGAATTAGAGTTGACACAGAATTTCTGTTGAACTAATAAGTATGTCTGTGTCAACACATCATTAATTGGTGTCGACACATAATAGTCAACACTCTGTCGAGACATTAGCTGTATGTGTCGACACCATATAAATAGTGTCGACACATTAAGTAAATTTTGACGTGCCTTTTGACCTTCTTTGTTTAGACACACATATATAGGTCAAGAACAAACCCAGAACCTACAAAGATATGGAAGAAGGAAATCCTTGAGTTCTATGGAGCTGCAACTCAGGATTCAACTGGATTAAAGATTAGGTCTTCAGTCCGGGGTAATAAAATCAAACTAACCATGAAGAGCATACAAAAAACTCTTCATCTGCCCAAAAATCAAGAAGATGAAGAAGTTACCTCTTCTAAGACCAGGGAAGCACTCCAGTGGTGTGGATTAGATCCCACCATGAAAATTCGATCATCCATGAATAGAAAAGGAATGAATGTACAAGTAAAATTCCTTTCTGAAGTGGTTCACAAAGTAATCTTATGCAAACCAGGTGGACATGATAGGGTCTCAGCCTATATGTTCTGCCTCATTGTAACGCCCCAAAACTCAAAAGAGCGACGGGGGACGTTTTGGGGCAGTTTTGGGTTCTGGCAGGAGGCACACGGCCTGGGACACGGGCGTGTCCCAGGGCATGTCAGGCTTGTGTCGACACTCAGTCGGCGAAGTCGACATTTAGCTCTCGACATTGTGTCGAGACAAGGCACACGGCCTGCGATACGGGCGTGTCGCAGGGCGTGTCGACCCATGTCGACACTCAGCCAGCGAAGTCGACACTCTGCGCTCGACGAAGTGTCGGGACATGGCACACGACCTACGACACGGGTGTGTCGTAAGGCGTGTCGACCCGTGTCGACACTCAGCCCGCGAAGTCGACATTTTGCGCTAGACGAAGTGTCGATACATGGCACACGGCCTGCGACACAGGCGTATCGCAGGGCGTGTCGACCCGTGTCCTGAGGTCGATGAACTTCGCTCGACGAAGTGACGAGTGTCGAGACCGTGTACACGGCCTGGAGCCCAGGCGTGTTGAGGTAGACACGGGTTAGGACACGGGCGTGTCCAAGAACCCGTGTAGTTCTCGGGTTGTTTTCGGGATAAATTGATGGGGGTACACGGCCAGCCACACGGCCGTGTCAGGAGGAACACGGGCATGTCAGGTCGAACACCGGCATGTTCGATGCCCGTGTGTTGTTCCAGGCATGTCGATTTTGACGGTGAATGAGGCACACGGCCCTGTACACGGGCGTGTGCCAGGCCGTGTTCGGTCCAGATTGGACATTTCAGTCCCGAATCAAAGCCGTTCGTTTCGTTAATTGGTGATCCAACGGCTGGGGGCTGTTCCTGATGGGATATACCCGGGATTGGGCCTTAGAAACCCTCACTTTTACATGAGTGGTTATCTTTCTAAAGCTTAGAGAGAGAGGAGAGCCAAGGAAGGAAGAAGAAGCTAGATCCGGCCATTGGAGGAGCTTCGAAGCTCCAAATCACGAGCAGAATTCAGATCCACGGAGGGGAAGAGAGTGCGGTGCTTTTCATCCGCTTACTTTTCTATGGAGTCAAAGAGAAGCGCTAGGTTAACGATTCTCTTCTTGAGCATGTGAAGCTCTCCTTATTTGCATAGGAAGCCCGCTCTCGCGAGTTTGCGGTGAGTTGGATGCGTTCCTTCGGGTAGATATGTAAAGTCCCCATTGTGTAGAGTCCGTAAGTGAGAACGGACATAGGAATGATGTATGAAGCCTATCCGGACATGTTGGTCTGGATCGGTGATGTTGCATTGCATAATGCCGTAGAAGAATCCGTGCTATTGGTTGTTTTTTGGGTTTTCTACACGGTAGATTGCAACAGGGAGCCTTGGGGATTAACTTAAAGGTGCACCCGGAAAACTGGGGGGATGCGTGATCTTGCCAACTTGGTGGCCTGAGAGCCAACTTGAACATAACCGAGTTATGTGAATTGTGATGGAAATGGGACTCGAGAGAAGTTTGACCTACGCATATGGTTTAAATTACCATTGCGGGCACATATGGTTTAAATTACCATTGCGTTGTGAGCACGGGTTAGATGGAACCGTACCCATTCTATATCGTTCAGATTAGAGCCGCTGTCATAGATGAGGGTCTTCGGCGGTCTATGGTTTCAATTACCGTGACCCATGCCGGGAAGACAAGCTGCTCATTGATTCGCCGTCCAAAGGGACGGTGGTGAGTGGGCAGACTTCAACTGTGTTCACCGAGAATGTGCCCTGAGAGCATGGGGCGTGTGGCCGTGCGAGCCAACGTCTGTGATGAAATGAATATTGTTAAATTGCTCGCTTATGTAATGAAATGCAGGGAAGGAGCATCGCCGCCCCGAGTTGTGGGAGGGATCGTTATAATTTGGTCAGCATTGCTGACCGTTGCCTTGTTTTGCCACCGTGCGGTGGTTTGTTGCTTGCAGGTGCTGCTGGACCAAGCAGTCAATAGCGGGCTAAAGCCCAATTTGCGAAGCCGGCCCTTGAAGGCCTACTTGGAGTGTTTACTACTTTTATTCATGTATGACCAGCCTGCGTGTCGTGGTTTATAAAACATGTAATATGAAGTGAACAATTTTGTAAGGCCTTAAGGCCTATACTTGTGTATGTACAACATTCCTATTTTGGTATTAGTGGACATTCATGCTTTACTACTGGGTTCTTTATTGCAACTTTTATAAACTGATTCCGCTAGAATGCTCTGTGTAGGACGTTATGATTGGTTGGATGGTTTCCATGAGTAACCACCCCGTCTGTCTGTGGTATATGGCATCGGGCCCGGCCAGACCTACTACTATATGCTATGCGACGGATAGGGGGTGTTACAATTTGGTATCAGACTACTGGTTTTGGTCGGGCTTAAAATGAATTCGTGGACGAATTCTTTTTAAGGGGTGGTGAGCACAAGTGTGTGCGTCATCATTATAACAGTAAACGAACCCATGAATGTCCACTTAGGAATGAAAATACACGTGTTTGAGGAACCTACGTGTTCCTATAATTGCTGTTTGCAATTTTATTTGGTCGCTTAACTGTGTTTTTTACCACTATAGGTGACCAGAAGTGGTGTTGGGCCGTCGGAATGTCGAGTTTTTGAGGCTAGCAGTGCACCTAATGAAGCTCCTGCAACACCTCTATCGTCTGAGACCATATGATTGGTCGCTGAAGCAATGTTGGCCATGATGAATGCGCAGCCTGCAAGGCAAAGGCAGTAGCCCGCTCCTGCGATGGAGCAGGTACCGCTACAAGAGGCTGAGCCGAGGAGAGTGGAACATGTGGTAGTGGAGCTGTTGGTGCCAAGGAGGGCAACCGAGAGGCAGCTTAAGCATGTAATGAGCTTTAACCGTCCAGTGTTCTCGAGGTTGGGAACCCCCATCTCAAGCTGAAGACTGGCTCTCCAGGGTGAAGAGAGTCATGACAGCAACGGAGACGGAGGAGTGTCAAATGACCACCATTGCTACGTTCCTTCTGGACGGTGAAGCGAGATTGTGGTGGGAAGGATTGGAGCTGCATCTACTGAGAGGTTGGTAACTTGTTGATGTCTCGATGGAGGAGTTCTGAAGATTGTTCTTGGCTCGATACCTCCCTTCGGCGCAGAGGATAGCATTGGAGAACGAGTTCCTGAGGTTGGTTTAGGGTGAGAAGAGCGTGGATGAATATCTCCACGAGTTTACTCGTTTGAGTCGATATGCTATCTCCACCATAGCGGATGAGGAGCACAAGACGAATCGATTCTAGGAAGGCTTGAGAGATGAGTTGAGGTTACTACTCTCGGGGCCGATGACGCAGGGTTTCTTGACCTTGGTCAACACGGCCCGGTCCTTAGAGAAGGACATGAAGAATGTTCAAGCGAAGAAGAACGTTGGTGAGATGAAATCTGGATTCAAAGTGCCGACTACTTCAAAGTCTGGCTATCAAAGATTCTTCAAGAAGCATAAGACTTCGGGTCCAACTCCTTCTGGTGCTTCTGGGGCCACTACGAGTCGGACCCCTGGGGGATGTTTTACTTGTGGAAAGACGCGGCACTTTGCCCGCGATTGTTGGAGCGGACGTCCCAAGTCCGAAAGAAATCCGGGAGCTACTTACGAAGAGAAGGGCAAGGCGGTGGAGTCGACCACATCCCACTATGCTCCGGCCCAACCAAGGGTGTATATTCTTGGCCAACAGGAGGCCATCAAACATGCTGATATGGTGACAGGTACGGTTTAATTTATAGCAATTTAATTTCTTTAAATACTTGTTATGCACATGTTACCTTACCACTGCTTGTTTATGATTTGTTTTGATTTGTGAAAATCCGGCTAGAGCACTTTTCGATACGGGAGCTTCACACTCCTTCTTGTCCGAAGGATTTATATCACGCATCGGAGTCCCTTCTTCGATATCAAAGGATAAGTTGAATGTGTTGTTGCCCAATGGGTGTTCGATGCGCACGGATAGGATCTGCGATGTTAAGATTCGTATTGGGAATAAGGAGTTCGATCTGCAGGCGTCGGTACTTCTGTTGGTGGAGTTCGACGTTATATTTGGCATGGACTGGCTCTCGGAGCAGCAAGCCTATATCGATTGCGGTCGCAAGGAAGTCAAGCTGGGAGCGAGTCGTGAAATGACTTTTACGGGCTTAAATGGGTCGAGCAAGACGTTGATGTCTGCACTTCAGGTGGTGAAGGCTGTTTGTGCCGGTGCAGAAGTATTCTTTACACTAATGGAGGTTGCGAAGCTGAAGCACGTGTTGGATTGTATTTCAGTGGTATCGGAATACCCTGACGTGTTCCCCGCAGATCTTCCTAGAGCCCCGCCTCAGTTGGAGATAGATTTCGCGATTGAGCTAGTGTCAGGTGCAAAGCCTGTGTCACGATCTCCTTATCGGCTAGCGCCTAAGGAAATGGCGGAACTGAAAGTTCAACTGCAAAAGTTGTTGGAGCAAGGGTATGTGCGCCCAAGTTCTTCTCCTTGGAGCGCACCGGTCCTCTTTGTTAAGAAGAAGGACGGAAGCTTGAGGCTATGTATTGATTATCGCGAGCTCAACAAGTTAACGGAGAAGAAAAAGTACCCGATCCCCCGGATTGATGATCTTTTTGATCAGTTGGTCGGGTCGACGGTGTACTCGAAGTTGGATCTCAAGTCTGGGTACTATCAGCTACGAATAAGGGAAAGTGATATCCCGAAGACAGCGTTTAGTATGAGATACGGGCATTATGAGTTTACAGTCATGTCGTTTGGGCTTACTAATGCGCTTCAGTGTTCATGGATTTGATGAATAGGACTTTCAGGGAGTACTTGGACCACTTTGTGATCGTCTTCATCGACGATATTTTGGTGTACTCGCAAAGTGAGGAAGATCACTTCAAGCATCTTCATTTGGTTTTGGAGACGCTAAGGAGGAATCAACTGTCTGCCAAGTTCTCGAAGTGCGAGTTTTGGTTATCCTCAGTGGCATTCCTCGGTCATATAGTGAGTGGAGAGGGTATTGCTGTGGATCCGGCAAAGATTGTTGCGATATGGGAGTGGCCTGAGCTTGCTACGGTAGCGGAAGTCCGGAGCTTTCTGGGGCTTGCCTGCTATTATAGGCGCTTCGTAGAGAACTTCTGACGGATAGCGTTACCTCTCACTACTTTGACGAGGAAGGAGCAGAAGTTCGTTTGGACGCCGGAGTGCGCGTGAGCTTTTGAGGAGTTGAAGTGTCGGTTGACCACGGCGCCTGTGCTGACTTCGCCATGTGGGACCGAAGGCTATGAGATTTACAGTGATGCTTCGGGCAGCGGTTTGGGTTGCATGCTACTGCAACACGAAAGTGTAATAGCTTATGGCTCGAGACAACTAAAAGTGCATGAAAGGAACTATCCGGTCCATGACTTGGAGTTAGTGGCCGTGATTTTTGCCTTAAAGCTGTGGAGACATTATTTGTACGGTGTGAAGATTGATATCTACAGCGATCATAAGAGCCTGAAGTATCTTATTGATCAGAAAGATTTGAATCTGCGGTAGCGTAGATGGATGGAGTTCTTGGGAGACTATACATTCAAGATCAACTACGTGCCTGGTAAAGGGAATGCTGTTGCGGACGCGTTGAGTCGCCGAGCCCCAGCTCAAGTCAATTGGCTATCGGTGCATGATGAGCGGTTGGTGCGGGAGTTAGA
The DNA here is from genome assembly GCA_039583875.1 of Platanthera guangdongensis. NCBI lineage: Eukaryota > Viridiplantae > Streptophyta > Magnoliopsida > Asparagales > Orchidaceae > Platanthera > Platanthera guangdongensis. Next base: position 86,703,845 of record CM077163.1, read on the forward strand.
GGCATTGGAGATTGTTTGTGTGGATAGGCAATCAAGTGCTGAAGCGGTTCTGAATTAGACTAAAGTCCAATATGGTCTGGCTGATCGGATTTGGCAAGCTTTGGATATGGATGCCCATATGAAGCAGTTCATGGTAGAGGCTCTGGATGGGTCAAATTCCCAATTCGTTGTGGAGGACGGATTCCTTCGGAAAGACGGTCGTCTGTGCGTCCCAAATGTGGGCGATTTGTGGGTGGAATTGTTGTACGAGGCACACCATACTAAGTACTCAATTCACCCGGGGAGCACGAAGATGTACCGTGATGTCAAGAAACTATTTTGGTGACCGGGTTTGAAGAAGGATGTGGCGTTCTACATAGCGAAGTGCCAAACTTGCGCCTTGGTGAAGGCGGAGTGCCAAAAGCCGGGAGGATTTCTGAAGTCCTTGCCTATTCCGGAGTGGAAATTTGACGACATCTCTATGGACTTTGTGCACGGTTTGCCAAGGTCGCAAAAGGGGAACGACGCCATTTGGGTGGTTGTTGATCGGCTAACGAAGGTGTCGCATTTTATTCCGCATAGGAAGGATGATCCGGTGGAGAAGTTGGCAAAACGTTATGTGGATAACATTGTACGGCTTCACGGTGTGCCCCGCAGCATCGTGAGTAACCGAGATGGGCGGTTCACGTCCAATGATTGGAGGCTTATGCAGCAAATTTTGGGAACAAAGCTGAAATTCAGCACAGCCTTCCATCCACAAACGGATGGGCAGACCGAGAGGGTCAATAGAACTATGGAAGACATGCTCCGCATGTGTGTCTTGGATTTTGGGAAGCAATGGGAAGACCACCTTTATTTGGTGGAGTTCGCATACAACAATAGCTACCAAGCGAGTATTCAAATGGCGCCCTTCGAGGCCTTATATGGTAGAAAATGTCGCACGCCGTTGTCTTGTTTAGAAATGGGTGAGTCAAAGTTGTATAAGCGATTGGAAGTGGAGGATGCTACTTATTTGGTGAGATCCATTCAGAAGAGGTTGCTTATCGCTTAGGACCGGCAAGCGAAGTACTATAATGCCAAGCACAGGAACATGGAGTTCGCTGTGGGCGATTCGGTGTACTTAAAGATCAAGCCGTTCAAGGGTGTCTCACGAGTGCGGCGATTGAAAAAGCTAAGCCCGAGGTACCTTGGGCCGTTTGAGGTTCTGGATCGAGTTGGTGAAGCGGCCTATCGGTTGAAGCTTTCAATGGAGCTTGGTGGATTACATGATGTATTCCATATTTCGGTGCTTCGGAAGGCGGTGCAAGAGCCTATGCAAGTGATCATGGTTGATCAAGTGCCGGTGGATGGTAGGTTGACGACAAAAGTCAAGCCCGTGCGGATTGAGGACTCAGAGGTCAAGCGGCTACGCAATAAAGAGATCAGGATGGTCAAGGTCCGGTGGGACAATTGCGGTCGTGAGGAGCTCTCTTGGGAGCGAGAGCAGACTATGCTTGACGAGTATCCGGAGTTGTTCCGCTCAAGTACAAATTTTGGTTTTGTACATGTCTTTCCTTTATATAATTTCGTGGACAAAATTCTTTTAAGAGGGGGAGAGTTGTAACGCCCCGAAACTCAAAAGAGCGACAGGGGACGTTTTAGGCCAGTTTTGGGTTCTGGCCTGAGGCACACGACCTGGGACACGGCCGTGTCCCAGGGCGTGTCAGGCTTGTGTCGACACTCAGCCGATGAAGTCGACATTTAGCTCTCGACATTGTGTCGAGACAAGGCACACGGCCTGCGACACGGGCGTGTCGCAAGGCGTGTCGACCCATGTCGACACTCAGCCAACGAAGTCGACACTCTGCGCTCGACGAAGTGTCGAGACATGGCACACGGCCTGCGACACGGGCGTATCGCAGGGCGTGTCGACCCGTGTCAACACTCAGCCCGTAAATTCGACATTTTGCGCTCGACGAAGTGTCGCGACATGGCACACGGCCTGCGACACGGGCGTGTCGCAGGGCGTGTCGACCCGTATCGTGAGGTCGACGAACTTCGCTCGACGAAGTGTCGAGTGTCGAGACCGTGTACACGGCCTAGAGCCTAGGCGCGTTGAGGTAGACACGGGTTAGGACACGGGCGTATCCAAGAAGCCGTGTAGTTCTCGATTTGTTTTCGGGATAAATCGATGGTGGTACACTGCTGGCCACACAGCCGTGTCAGGAGAAACACGACCGTGTCAGGAGGAACACGGGCATGTCAGGTCGAACACGGGCATGTTCGATGCTCGTTTGTTGTTCCAGGCGCGTCGATTTTGACGGCGAATGAGGCACACGTCCCTGGACACGGGCGTGTGCCAGGCAGTGTTCGGTCCAGATTGGACATTTCAGACCCGAATCGAAGCCGTTTGTTTCTTTAATTGGTGATCCAATGGGTTGGGGTTGTTCTTGATGGGATATACCCGGGATTGGGCCTTAGAAACCATCACTTTTACATGAGTGGTTATCTTTCTAAAGCTTAGAGAGAGAGGAGAGCCAAGGAAGGAAGAAGAAGCTAGATCCGGCCATTGGAGGAGCTTCGAAGATCCAAATCGCGAGCCGACTTCGAATCCACGTAGGCGAAGAGAGTGTGGTGCTTTTCATCCGCTTACTTTTCCATGGCGACAAAGAGAAGCGCTAGGGTAATGATTCTCTTCTTGAGCATGTGAAGCTCTCCTTCTTTGCATAGGAAGCCCGCTCTCGCGAGTTTGCGGTGAGTTGGAGGCGTTCCTTCAGGTAGATATGTAAAGTCCTAGTTGTGTAGAGTCCGTAAGCGAGAACGGACATAGGCATGATGTGTGAAGCCTACCGGACATGTTGGTCTGGATCGGTGATGTTGAATTGCATAATGCCGGAGAAGACTCTGTGCTATTGGTTGTTTTTCGGGTTTTCTACACGGTAGATTGCAACAGGGAGCCTTGGGGATTAACCCAAAGGTGCACTCGGAAAACTCGGCGGATGCGTGATCTTGCCAACTTGGTGGCCTGAGAGCCAACTTGAACATAACCGAGTTATGTGAATTGTGATGGAAACGGGACCCGGGAGAAGTTTGACCTACTCCTATGTTTTAAATTACCGTTGCGGGCGCATATGGTTTAAATTACCATTGCATTGTGAGCACGGGTTAGATGGAACCGTACCCGTTCTATGTCGTTCGGATTAGAGCCGTTGGCATAGATGAGGGTCTTTGGCGGCCTATGGTTTCAATTACCGTGACCCATGCCGGGGAGACAAACTGCTCATTGATTGGCCGTCCAAAGGGACGGTGGTGAGTCGGCAGACTTCGACTTTGTTCACCGAGAATGTGACCTAAGAGCACGGGGCGTGTGGCCGTGCGAGCCAACATCTGTGATGAAATGAATATTGTTAAATTGCTCGCTTATGCTAATGAAATGCAGGGAAGGAGCATCGCTGCCCCGAGTTGGGGGCGGGATCGTTATAATTTGGTCAGCATTGCTGACCGTTGCCTTGTTTTGCCACCGTGCGGTGGTTTGTTGCTTGCAGGTGCTGCTGGACCAAGCGGTCAATAGCGGGCTAAAGCCCAATTTGTGAAGCCGGCCCTTGAAGGCCTACTTGGAGTGTTTACTGCTTTTATTCATGTATGACCGGCCTGCGTGCCGTGGTTTGTAAAACATGTAATATGAAGTGAACAATTTTGTAAGGCCTTAAGGCCTGTACTTGTGTATGTACAACATTCCTATTTTGGTATTAGTGGACATTCATGCTTTTGTACTGGGTTCTTTATTGAAACTTTTATAAACTGCTTCCGCTAGAATGCTCTGTGTAGGACGTTATGATTGGTTGGATGGTTTCCATGAGTAACCACCCCGTATGTCTGTGGTATATGGCGTCGGGCCCGGCCGGACCTACTACTATATGCTATGCGACGGATAGGGGGTGTTACACTCATGACCAGGATCATCTACAAAATCAAAACCAATTGGTCTGCAGCCATATATGAAAAGATTAGATAAAGCATCAAGAAACCTAATATGGGAAGGATATTAAGTTTATACTTGGCTGGAGCAATACAAGAAGTGATGCAACAGGCTGCTGGATCCAAGATCAAATACATGAGGAGAATGGATATAAGGATAATCTCTAGATGGGATAGAGTGCTGGTAAAAGACATGGCTGATGAAGAGAGGCCAGAGAATACTAAGAAATCACCTTCTCAAGACATTAGACATGATGATCAGATGCAGGGGGAGCCTCATCTTGAGGAAGAGCCAACACACTTAGAAAGTGAAATGGATAATCAAACTATTCTTGAGACCACTCAACTCAATAATCAAGTACAGGATGTTATCATGGAGGATACATCTACAGCTGTTGATGTTCCAAAGTTAGTGGTGCCTCTAGTCCATACTCAACAAGAGTTTACTCTTGAAGAGTTATTCCCTGATATAGAACAAGCCAGGACTGAGGGGGAGCAAGCCAGTACTGAGGGGGAGCAAGTTAGGACTGAGGGGGAGCAAGCTGAAATTAAGGGGGAGCAAACTAGGACTGAGAAGGAACTGCCTCCTAGTCCTCAGGAAAGAGTTGATATAGCAAGTACCTCAGATTCTGAAGATGAAGCAAAATCTCAAGCAAAGAAGAGAAAGCTGATGGTTTTCAGAAGAAGAAGCCAAAGCTATAAAAGGGCATTGCAAACTGCTCCACAACCAGTTCCTGCACATGATTATAGCTCCTTACTGGTATCTTTGCAAGTAAAATTAGATGAACAAAGAATAGCCATGGAGAAATATATGGATGAAACTCATAAAGATTTGCAATTCTCCTGGGCTCAAGATAAAAAATCAATTAGATTTGAGGTAAACCAGAATAAAAAAGAGATGACAGATTGCTTCCATAAAGGAGGTAATGTTGTAGTTTTTCTAGCCAAACAACAAAAAGAAGCAAGGACACAGATTGATAATATAGTGGTCAAGCAAGGTTATGTCCTTGAAAATCAAATTAGAATGAATGACAATCTTACTCAATCACATAATGTGATTGTTACAGAATTAAAGAATAATGCAACTGCCCTGACTGAGGCAAGGTCTAAAGACAAATCAGAGTTTGATAAGAAACTTAAAGAGGATTTAGCCACTTTCCAATCTGCACTTCAATCCTCTCAGAAGCTTATATCTGCTGAGCTTCAAAATTTTAAAGCTTATAATATAGAGGGAACAAATTATCTGGCTACTCAAATCAGGTTCCAAAAGAATGATCTCCGGGAACATATTAAAAGAGAAGTCATAAAGGGGGAGAGGTTGATAGTCAATGCTAGCTCAGAGCATGCCAAATGGATAACAAATGCTGTTAGAGAAACTCTAGAATATCCACCCCTATATGATGTTGACAACACAGCTGAGTCAGGAATTCAAGCTGCAAGAATTGAAGGGGGACAGCAGGAAGTAGCTCAAATCATATATCGCCCTTCTAACTTTGAGGAAATTCAACACCTGGTTCATCAGATATACAGCCCTCCAGAGGCTACTAAGAATGTTATCATTGAGAAAGTAGAAATGTCATAGGCACCTTTGTATAAAGAGCAAGAGGCTCAACTCTCAAAGAAAAGGTTTAGAGAACAGGCATAGTTGAAGCATGATTTTGAGCAATGGAGTCCTACTTCCAGGAACATTATATTGACTGCCTGGAAAGCTGTGAAGGACAAGACCCATGAAAGGTGTAAATGGTACACTGAGCAAGAATGGAACAAGTATGAAGCCAGGCAGGAAACCATTCTTCAATACAGAAGGAAATCAAAAGCTGGGAAGTTACCTGCTAATTCTCTGGAGCCTAGCAAGTACTTCCCAAAGCCTTTTCATTATTTTGAAAGGCAAAAGATAAGGGCTGAAGAACAGAAAAGGAAAGATCTGAAAGGGAAGAAACCTGCTGATCATGCTGAACCTACTGTGCAGGCTCAGATCAAACCAAGAAAAGGCATAGTCATCAAGGAGCTTGATCAGCCTTAGAATAGATTAACTAGATGTTACAACAATGTAATCTTTAGTTGTTAAAAATCTATGTAAACTAATTGTTGAGAAACTTTTGATAGTTTAAACAAAACAATGATTCATGGTCACTATGTTTGTATCATTCTATAATGACATATTATACATGTTTTATTTATATGTTACCCTGTCATGTAATGTTTATATACATCATAATGTGTGTTTATTATAAATGGTGTATATCATTGACTAAGGGTTATGACTTCTCCAAACAAGGGGAGATTGTTGTGTACATTGGAAAATGTGTACCAGATTTGGAGAAGCCTCACTTAACTCAATGATATGCATCAAGTTGTATTTGATATTGTTTTGAGTTTATATGTGCAGGTTAAGAATATGCAGGAAAAGTTTCTAAGTCCATGAGTCGACACCAGAAGCAGCTTTGTCGACACTTGTGAAGACTTGTGTCGACACTTGAGAAAAGCTGTGTCGACACCTGGAGTCAATTGTGTCGACACTTGGAAAAGCTGTGTCGACACAAGAAGAAATTATGTCGACACACAAGACTTATGTCGACACACAGAAAGTTCAGTCGACATCAACTATGTCGACACACAGGACTTGTGTCGACACACTCACCAGAATTTCTTCAAAGTTAATTGTGCCAAGACAAGAAGTGACTGTGTCGACACACAGGACTTGTGTCGACACATTCTTACAGAAGCTATGTCGAGTAGTAGTGTCAACACCATGAGAGCTATGTCGACACCACCAAGGATTGTGTCGACACTTAGTATACTTGTGTCAACACATGTGAAGTTCAGACTCGACACTTTGCTGACAGAGACAAAGTTTCAAGAAGTGAGTGGAGACATGACAGCTGCCATAACCAACACGTCTACTCCAACTGTCAGATCTGTCAGAAGTTTGTTAACAACTGTATCAGTTGGTAACCTTGGATGAAGTCTATATAAAGACAGATCCTATCAACTGAAGATGACAAAGTACATAAAACACAATTACAATAGAAGATCCAACTTACACAAGAAAATCTAGTCAGAGATTTCTAGTGGATCTAAGTGAAGAATTTCAAAATATCTTCAGAAGAATTTGTAGAGAGAGCTCCAACAATTCAATTGAAGAAAGAGACTATCATCTACTTGTCTCTTAAGAGCAGATCCTGAACTAATCTGCAAAGAAGAATTCAGATTAACTTCTGGATTTTAAGAATGAAGCTGAATGAAGATCATCTTCAAGAAATTCAACCTTATTGTGTTCAGATTCAAGAAACTTTGAAGAAAGCCAAAGACAGGTTGATTTCTGAGTCATCAGATTTTTCATGAATTGATCAAGAAAACTTTCTACCCATTCTCTCTCAACTTTGGTAAAAGATAAAACATATTTTATATCATTTTTCTGTAAGATCATTATTGATCTGAGTTGTAAGCCTAATTTATATAGGCTGAGGTAGGGCTGAGTGCCTGAGGTAGGAGATTTACATCTCTGAGTTGTAGGCCTTGGGAAGGCTGAGGTAGGGCTTTGTGCATGAGGTAGGAGATTTAATTCTCTGATTTGTAAGCCTGGGTGAAGGCTGAGGTAGGACTTAATTACCTGAGTTGTAGGAGTGTGGACTCACTCTGAGTTGTAGGAACCTTGACTGGGTTCTGAGCTGTAAGATCTGTGGATCTGAGAAGGAAGGAAGAAGTTAGGCAGAATCTAGCACACTGCTATATAGGCGAAGGGGGAAAGTGGATGTACCCATCATTTGGGGAACCACTATAAATCTGTGTGTCATCTGTGATTGTGTGTGATTTTGTGATTTTTGTGATGTGGTAGCTGTAGAACTGTTTGATTCTAATTGATTAACTGAATTAATATTCTGGCTTAGAGTAAAAAGGAATTGTACATATTCACCCCCCCCTCTAATTGTTTAGGTTATCTTGAAACTAATTCTTTCAGCAGCATTTCTCCATCCCTACAAATAAGGCATATATATATATATATATATATATATATATATATATATATATATATATATATATATATATATATATATATATTGGCAACAACAAAGTGCATTTAAGCACCATTCACCACAGATGTTGGCCCAACGACCACACGCCCCGTGCACTCAGGGAAAATTTTCGGTGTACCGAACTCCCCCGTATAACACCACCATTCAGAGGTCCATGACTTAACGGTAACTTTGTCGTTCAGAGGTACTTAAATTGACGACTACGTCGTTCAGATGTACATAACTTGACGACAGACTGCCAATTCAGAGGTACTTAATTTGACGACTCAGTCGTTCAGAGGTACTTAACTTGATGGCACAGTAATTGGCCTCCATGACACTCATCATAAGCCACACGACTCTTTACCATTTCAGGCTGTTACCCACCATTGCTCGGCACTTTAGGCTCCCAGCTTCGCCTACAGTGACCCCCAGGTCTCTTTAAGACTGGTGACACAACAGTCCAGCTCACAAGGAGCTATCGCCTGACGATCCTCACAATCGCACAGCCATATCAATATTTCTCCCGACTGTGAACTTTTCTGGGTGTTTTCCTGGAAATGCTTCCACTACTTTTGTTGTATATGAAGCAGTTGTAATAAGTCTACGACAGAAACATGTGTTAGATGTATATATATCATTCCTGTTGTGTTGTGGACATACTTATTCGTTATGGGTTCATAACTTAAAATGCCTCTACTAGAATTCTTTATGGTAGGACGCGTTTCTACTTGAACTTGGATTTGGAAACAACTTGTAATATTCTTACCTATCCGTGGTATATGGCGTCGTGCCCCGGCCAGACCTTCTGTCATATGCTATGTGACAAATGGGGAGTTACAGATTTAAACACATAATCAAAATCATAAACAACGCCACAATGTTGGATTATAATAGCAAGAACTTAATATTACGAGTAGACCTCAAATGAAAGATTAAAACAGTAGTACTAATTGGAAAGAAAATCACAAAGACATTTCTAAATAGAGAAGATTAGCAATTTCATCAATATTGTAAGAGGAGGGAAAAGGGGAAACATGCCTTAGTTTTGCCGGAGGAGACCTCCAAATCGCACATCGGCGTAGATCGAGACTAAGGAAGTCAGGGGAAGTCGAAATCTGAACAAAAATGGCCAAAATAGAAGTTAGGGCCAAAAACCCTAACGAGAAGAACTAAAGAAATGGGGAAAATTTTACCACGATGAGGTAGCTCTCGTTGAGAACTTTCTGGATCCACACTCAGTTGAAGATTTCGAGCACTGAATCACCGCCGGTGGCCACCGGAAACTCAATTAAAAGGATGTTTTCTCTCTCACTTGCAGCGCTCTGGTCCTGGATTTATGGGAAGGAAGGAGTACTTCTTAAATGTAGGAGGGGAAGAAAGAGGAGTAGGTATATATATATACTGATATAATAAATGTAGTATTAAAATAATATACCTTTAATAGTTAAATACTTACAAAAATAGACCAGAGTTGGATGAACCAGAATTCCCGAGAAGGAGTCATGGTGTAACACCCCCATCCGTAGTATGGCATATAACAGAAGGTCCAGCTGGAACCCGACGTCATATACCCCCGACAGTCGGAAGGGTTACATAAGAATACCAAAACCATACAACTATAACTACTCGTCCTACACAGAGCATTCTAGCGGAAGCTTTTAAACAGTTATAAAGAACCCATAATTGATATATCAACTAACATGAATGTCCACAACTACCACAGGAATTAAATAACAACTACACCGAAAGAACTTGGCCTTTTGGCCTTACAAGTGTTTCACTTAACAAAATAGTGTCTTACATACATCGGCTCGCCGGCCGGCCACGCATGACAAAATAAAATACAACTATTCGCTTTAGCCTTCAAGGGACAACTCAGCATTATGGGCTTTAGCCCGCTACTTGGTACTTGGCTCTATAGCACCTACAAGGAATATTCCACCACACAGTGGCAAACAAAGCAACGGTCAGCCAAATCCGTCCAAATTATAACGACCCCGCTCCTTACTCGGGATGACGGTGCTCCTTCCCTGCAATTCATTAGCCCAGCTAAACAATAAAAGTGCAAATATACTACGCCACAGGTGTAGGCTCTCACGACCCAAACACCTCGTGCACTCAGGGCACATTAATGGTGAATTCGGTCAATTCCATGGCTTCACCACCATCCCCGGGATGGCAACAACGTGAGAATTTTAGCCTTTCTGACCACTGTCTAAGGCTCCCGACTATGGCAACGGCCAGTCCCTCTTTGGGTCTCTCTCACCGAACCACATAGCATGGTTCCGATTCCACTTGCCCGTTGCTCACAACGCATAGTTCACCTTAAGACGTACGCACGAGCCAAGCTTAACTCGGATCCCGCAATAATCCAAACAACACATAACCCAGTTATGTACAAGGCCGGCTCCCAGGCCGCCAAATTAGCAGATTTACGTTTCCGCTCAGTTTTTCGGGTGCTCCTTGGAGTTAATCCCCAAGGATACCTGCTGCAATCTACCGTGTAGAAACCTGAAAACACAAAACACAGAGTATTCTCCTGCAAGCCATACAAAATGCAACATCAACGATCCATACCAACATGTCCGGGTAGGCTTCACACACAATGCATATGTCCGTACTTCACTTCCGGACTCTATATGCAACACAAGCGGGAATATTCCTGTAAACCCCAAGGAACACCGCACACTCGCCGCACACTCGCGGGTGTAGGTTTCCTTATGCAAAAGAAGGAGAGCTTCACATGGTCAAGTAGAGAATTGTTACACTTGTAGTACGCTTCTGCGCCATGGAAAAACTATACAGATAGAAGGCTTCGCATTGTAATTTCCTCCGCAGATCCACTCTCGGTTCTCAAAACGGCGCTCCAATGCTCCACAGGCAGCCGGAATCCTCCGTCTCCTTCTTCCTCTCTCCAACTCCTTAGAAAGAGAATGGTAAAGAGCAAATGAGGAGTTTAACCCCCATTTCCGGCCTTATCAGAGCAGGAACACATCTGGTCCGTTGGATCTTAATTAAAGAAATTGAACGGCTCAGATCCGCCCAAAAATCATCAAACCTGGGCCGAACACGGCCTCGAACATGGCAGTGTCCCAGGCTGTGTGCCTCGATATAGGAACGACTGACACGGGTCGAGACACGCCCGTGTCTCCACCTGAAACCCCCGTGTCAGTTTCCGACATGCCCGTGTACTAGGGCCGTGTCACCAGTAACCGCCACGCCAACCAACACGACTCTTGGGAACACGGGTAGTGACATGAGTATGCACACGCCCGTGTCATTTGACATGCCCGTGTCATGCTGCCGTGTTTCCTGCCATGTCCTTCTTTGGACATAGCCGACCAACACAAAGAACCACACGGCCTTAGACACGCCTGTGTCCAAGGCCGTGTACCCCTATACAGGCACCAAAAATTACTCTTGGACACGACGAGCTCGATATGATTTTCGGGGCATTACAAATCTCCCCCACTTAAAGAATTTAATCCCAAAATTACATAAAGGTCCACAAAATTTTAAATGTTACCTGAGTGTAATAACTCGGGGTATTCTTCCATCATAGTCTGCTCTTGCTCCCAATAAAGCTCCTCACGTCTGCAGTTATCCCAAAGGACTTTAACCATTCGGATTTCATAATTGTAGAGTCTCTTCACCTCCAAGTCTTCAATGCGTACTGGCTTGACCTTCGTCGTCAACCTATAATAAACCGGCACTTGATCAACTGTAATGACCTGCGAAGGCTCTTGCACCGCCTTCCGCAACACCGATACGTGAAACACATCATGTATCCCACTCAACTCCACTGACAGCTTCAATCGGTATGCGGCCTCGCCAACCCGCTCCAAAATTTCAAATGGTCCAAGGTATCTCAGACTCAACTTCTTCAAGCGTCGAACACGTGAGAAACCCTTGAACTGCTTGATTTTCAAATACACCCAGTCGCGAACACAGAACTCCACGTTCCTATGCTTGGCATTATAGTATTTCGCCTTCCTGTATTGAGCGATCTTCAACCTTTCCTGAACTGTACGTATCATTGAAGTGGAGTCTTCTACTGCTTGACGTTTATATAGCTTCGATTCGCCTGTCTCCAACCAAGACAACGGTGTGCGGCACTTTCTCCCATACAAGGCATCGAAAGGCACCATTACAATACTCGCCTGATAACTATTGTTATATGCAAACTCCATCATGTACAGGTGATCTTCCCACTGCTTTCCGAAACCCAAGACGTACATATGATGCATGTCCTCCATCGTTCGGTTGACCCTCTTGGTCTGAACATTCGTCTGCGGATGAAAGGATGTGCTGAAACTAAACTTAGTTCCCAACAGACTATGCACCAGCATCTAGTCATTCGACACGAAGCGTCCATCTCAGTCACTGACAATACTGCAGGGCACACCATGCAATCGTACAATATTATCCACATAGAGTTTGGCTAACTTTTCCACCGGATCTTCCTTCCTGTTTGGAATGAAATGCGACACCTTTGTCAATCTATCTACGACCACCCAGATGGCGTCATTTCCCCTCTGTGACATTGGCAAACCTTGCATAAAATCCATAGAAATGTCATCAAATTTCCACTCCAGGATAGGTAGGGACTTCAAGAAACCTCCGGGCTTCTGACACTCCGCCTTTACCAAGGCACACGTCTGGCACTTGGCCACATAAAGTGCTGCATACTTCTTCAATCCTGGCCACCAGAATAACCTCTTCATGTCCTTATACATCTTCGTGCTATCCGCGTGGATTGAGTACTTGGTATGATGAGTCTCGTACATCAACTCCTCCCGAAGATTATCTGCACCAGGAATACATAGGCGACCGTCCCTCCTTAGTAGTCCCTCCTCAACAACAAATTGGGAATTTGACCCTTCAAAGATTCATCTAAGATCTGCTTCATGCTGCTATCTTGAACCAATGCCCGCCGAACTCTATCAGCTAGGTCATACTGCACCTCTGTCCAAAACAATTTCGCCTCAGCGCTAGACTGCTTGTCGACGAAAGTTATCTCCAATTCCTCCAATTCACGGACCAAACTCTCATCATGTACCGACAACCAGTTGGCTCGTGCAGGAACCCTGCGACCTAACGCATCCGCCACTGCATTTCCTTTCCCAGGCACATAATGTATCTCAAAGGTGTAGTACCCCGGGAATTCCATCATACCAGACTGGCTCCCGTATCGCCACTATCTTCGCCGGATCCACTCCTATCCCTTCACCACTAACAACATGAATAAGGAACGCTACCGAGGATAACTAGAACTCACACTTGGAGAACTTAGCATACAACAGATTTCTTCTCAACGTCTCCAACACCATATGCAGATGCTTGTAGTGATCTTCCTCGCACTGCGAGTACACCAGGATATCTTCGATAAATACTATCACGAATCGATCCAGGTACTCTCTGAACGTCCTGTTCATCAGATCCATAAACACGGATGGCACATTGGACAACCCAAATGGCATGACCGTGAACTCGTAATGCCCAAACCGCATGCTAAACGCTGTCTTTGGGATGTTTCTTGCCCTTATCCTTAATTGGTAGTAGCCGGACTTCAGATCTAACTTCGACTATACTGTTGACCCAACCAACTGATCAAATAGATCGTCAACTCGCGGAATCGGATACTTATTCTTCTCTGTAAGCTTGTTCAACTCCCGATAGTCAATACAGAGTTGCAAGCTCCCATCTTTCTTCTTAACGAAGAGGACCGATGCGCACCAAGGCGACGAACTTGGATGCACATACCCTTGTTCCAACAACTCTTGTAGTTGCACCTTCAACTCCGCCATCTCTCTTGGCGCTATCCGATACGGAGAGCGTGACACCGGTTTGGTACCCGGCACCAGCGCAATAGTAAAATCAATCTCCCACTGCGGAGGGGCTCCTGGGATATCATCCGGAAACACATCATGATAATCAGACACAATTGGAATACTGCTCAAACTTGTCTTAGGCGTTGAAGTCTGCACTAATGTGACAAACAGCTCTGCCCCAGACCGAACTGCCTTGATCACATGTAGGGCCAACATCAAAAACTTACCCGACCCCTTCATGCCCGCGAACGTAGTCTCCCGATCAGTATTGAGTCCCAACTTAACCTCTTTTCGGTTGAAATCACACATGCTTGCTGCTACGAGAGCCAGTCCATACCGAAAATTATGTCGAACTCTACTAACGGTAGTACCGACGCTTGCAAGTCAAACTCCTGATCCCCAATCCGAATCTAAAGCACACAGACTCTATCCTCCCGCATTGAGCACCCATTGGGCAACAACACATCCAACTTTTCTTTAGCCATCGAGGATGGGACTTCGATGTCCGATACGAATCATTCCGACAAGAAGGAATGTGAAACTCCAGTATCAAACAGGGCTCTCACCGGACAATCAAAAATAAACATGAAGCCAAGAACAAAGAAATGTAAGCTAACATATGAAAGGGTAACAACTACATAAAGTTAAACTGCTATAATTTTACTCATACCTGTCACCATGTCAGCTTATTTTATGGCCTCTTACAGACCAAGGTTATAAAATCTAGGCTGGGCTGGAGCATGGTGGGACGCAGTTGACTCCACCCCCTTCCCTTTCTCTTCGTAGGTTTCTCCAGGCTTCCTCTCGGACTTTGCACGTCCGATCCAACACTCACGAGCAAAATGCCCCATCTTTCCGTAGTTATAGCACGCTCCTGGGACTCGACTTGTGGTTGCCCCTGCCGCAGCAGACAAAGGGGCTGAGCTCGAAGTCTTCGACTTCTTGTTCCATCTGTGAAAACCCGATTTTGCATTTGACACTTTGAACTCTGACTTCTTCTCCCCTGGATCCTTCTTCTCTTGCACTTTCTTCACGACCTTTTACAATGACCGTGAATAATTGACTAAGGATAGGAAGCCCTGCGCATTAGACCCAACAAGGAGAAGCTGTAGGTCGCCACATAGACCCTCAGAGAATCGGTTGGTCTTCTGCTCCTCTTCCGTAAACATAGCACCAGTATAACGACCCAACCGCCTAAACACGTGGAGATACTCATCCACGCTTCTGCCTCCCTGAGTCAGACCAAGGTACAGATTCTTGATAAGTTATAATTATACGCATTTTTTATATGTTTTTATTATGATACTTTAGTTTAGTCTTGCTTTTTTTGGTTAGTTTAATTTAATAATTGCTCCGTTTTGTAAATATTTACCTAACATAACCATAATGTTGATTTCTGAAATTTTCAGGAAAAAGTCAAAATTTTGCCATTTCACGCCCATGTACTTTGAGTCATGCCCGTGACCCCAGCGTGATACGTTAGACTCGTGGAAATCTAATGTTTTTGAAGAGAAAAGTTAGTCACGCCCGGGGTCACGCCCGTGTCAAATGACATGCCTCGTGACCCCAGCCCGTGACACTCAAGCTCGACGAATTTCACTCGACAATCGTTGACCAACCCGACACGCCCCATTTAGACGGAGACAAGGGCGTGCGCGCCACGTGCCCTTCTCCACCTGACCGACAAGACCCGTACGGTGACATTTCAACGCAACCTGCGCCCAGTTCTACCTCTCCGACACGCCCAGAGTCACGCCCGTGACCTAGTGCGTGACCGCCGCATGACCGACACGTGTCCAGCCCGAAGTCAACTATGTCGTCAAATTGCCGGATCACATCGCAAAGAGTACTGACACGCACCCCCCCCCCCCCCGACACGCCCGTGTCAGAGGGCGTGTATTTGGATTTTTTTTCCTATAAATAGCCCATTTCTGTAAGGGCCAAGGGTTCACTTTTTTGAGACAACTTTAGTGTGTTTTGGGGGCTGCATCCGTGGATTTAAGTGCTATGTAAGGAGATTTCTCCCCCTTTCCTTTCATGTTTGTTTTTGCTTTAGCTTTTAGCTTGGTAATAGTTTGATTATGTTAATAAAAATGTTAGATTTTCTCTCTTTACATGGAATGAAAAAATTCATATGGGTGGCTCATCTCTTCCTCCTTTTATCCCTTTGTATCTCTTTGTTTTTCTCTTTATCAAAAGTGTGTGTGTGTGTGTATGAGTGTAACTTGTTCATTTTCTATGTTTTTTTTACTTGTCTCAATGATAGAGTTTGTTATTGATTTCATTTCCAAACATGGTATGATATGTTTATCTCTTCTTCTATATATTCTTCCTTAGTGTTTTTTTTAAATTTCATTCTTATGTATTTGTAAAAGAGATTTTAAAAGTGATTTTGTTTTTTTTACATAGCTTTGTTTTAGGATTGTAAAACTTTTTTGTTCTTTTCAATTTATTTTCACTTTTTAATCATTTTTATGAAAACCTAAGAAGGAAAAAGTTGTTATTTTAATTTTTGAAAGGCTTTAGCTTTTGATTTATTTTGAAAAACTTTTGTTCTTTTGTTTTAATTTGTTCTTTTTATTTGTTTTTGGAAAAATCGAAGTATAAAAAAGTAGTTGTTTTAATTTTTAGGTAACTTTCTTTTTTCTTTAAATTTGTGTGTGTGAGTGTAGGAGTTAGGTTTTCATTTTGCTCTTTTTAATTTTCATGATGTGTGTGTGAGTGTATGAGTATAACTTTTAATGCTTTCTTTAATTATGTAGATTGGGTTTGTGTAGGAGCTTAATTTTCATGCTTTCTCTTATCGCTTTCTTCAATTTTGTAGAGTGTGTGTGTGTAGGAGATAAATATTCATGCTTTCTTTTATCGCTTTCTTCAAATTATGTAGAGTGCGTTGTGTGTAGGAGATAGTTTTATTGCTTTTTTTAATTTGTGTAGAGTGTGAATGTGTGCGCATTTATTTCCGGCCACTCGTTAAGAGTTAAATGGCGTGCTTTTATTTCCCGCCTACTCGTTTGAGTAGTACTTGTAATTTTCCTTTTTTTCTTTTCCGCCTACTCGTTAAGAGTTAAATGGCGCGCCCTTATTTCCCTCCTACTCGTTTGATTAGGACTTGTAATTTTTCTTTTTTTTGTAACTTAGTTTTTTTTATTTATAATTTGAAGTGTCTGTGAGTTCTCTTTTTAGCTAACTTTTCTATTTTCTAAATGTTTGTTATTTTCATGTCTTCTTCTTATAATCATTTAGTATTTAATTACGAACTCGAGCCTCATCAAATTATAAAGCTGTCTCCATACCGATGTGTGGCTAATCGCTATTAGCCTCGGCATCGAAAAGCATTAGGACATTAAAAAATGATTTGAAATAATTAAAGTTTTTAATTTTCACTTTAATTTTAGGACTTAAGTTTTACCCCAGGTTAACGACGCGTAGGAGCACAAATCGATGTGTGAGCCCTATTTCCGTTATCCATAACCTAGCTAGCTGAGAGGCCGTGCGTATGGACAGATCACCCCTGTGTAAAGAGAGTTGCGTGCATACCCTCGAAAGAGGACAAGCTAATTCTTCTGGATTGGGTTACCCACCCAATAGCGGGGTTCTTAGCGTAAATCAGGCGTTAAGAGGAATCCTTCGTCGGACTAACGTTCGGTCGAATAGTCTTAGCGTTCAAGTGAGCGATATCCCTATAGCTATTTGAGCTCATATCTGTGGAACCTCCACGGCCAAGTTGCCTTTTATTAATTTGAAAAATAAGTTCAATTATTCTTAAAAGTAATTTTAGTCTTAATTCGATTCGATGCCGAGCGTTAACCCTTCATCGAATTTTTATAAATCATTTTCGCACTTTCTTTTCTTTAGCTAATTAAAATCTTCGCCTTACTTTCAATAAAATAATAGTCAGGAGTAAGAATAATCAACCTGACACCGAGAACAATACGACATCGGTATTCTCCCGAATATCGAGAACTACTTGCGATAGGTGCACTTGACTACCTTAGCAAGCCCGCGGCGATCGACTCAACGAACCAACCATAATAAGAGTATGTTCGTGGGCACATCAAGTTTTTGGCACCATTGTCGGGGATCTCTTTTGAGTTGTTATTACGAATTCCGGAGTCTATTACTTTTACTTATTTTCTAAAAAAAGCAAACAAAAACAAAAAAAAAGAGTTTCTTTCGTTTTTATTTTTTTTTAGGGTGTATGACCCGTGGACAACCCTCCGAGTCTGAATATTTTGACTTCGACCGTGAGATCGAACGCTCCCTTGCGCGTATTCGATCTCAACACAGAATTCCTTCTTTAGACCCCGAAGAGTCTATCGGTGAACCCTCTGTCGTAGTAATGGCCGACCCTAATCCAAACGCGGCCGCCGAGCGAACAATGTCTTATTACACCCGATCGAATTTGGACAACACTGGGTCTATTATTGTTTGCCCTACGATGACGAATAATAATTTTGAAATAAAATCAAGTGCCATTCAAATGGTCCAAAACGCCGTGCAGTTCGATGGACTGCCGGACGAGCACCCGAATGTCTACTTGACCAACTTTTTGGAAATATACGACACCTTTAAAATTAATGACATCACTGATGACCCCATTCGCTTGCGCTTATTTCCTTTTTTCCTTAAGTCCAAAGCCAAGGCGTGGTTGAATTCCCTCCCGTGAGGATGTATCACCATGTGGGCTGAGTTGACTGAGCGGTTCCTAACGAAGTACGTTCCGCCCGCAAAAACTGCAAAGTTGCGGGTGGACATTTCTTCATTTGTGCAAAACGATCCAGCGTCTCTATATGAGACTTGGGAACGGTTTAAGTAGTTCCTCCGCCGGTGCCCGCACCATGCACTACCAACGTGGTTGTAGGTACAAATTTTTTATAATGGCCTGAACTTTCAGACACGTCAAATGATTGACGCGGCTGCCGGGGGTACCTTAAATAACAAAACCCCCGAGGCCGCCCAGGCTTTATTCGAGGAGATGGCTATGAACGCCTATCAATGGAACTTCCCGCAGGGATGCCTAAAGGCGGCGACTGGCCTTTTTGAAGTGGATGCCACTGCTCTCTTAACCCTTCAAGTTGAAAGGTTAACAGAGCAGGTGGCGGAGATGACAGTTGCCTCCTCCACTCCGCCTTGTTTTATTCCCCCTAACGTCTGCGTGGTTGAAGAGTTCGTGGATTTCATGGGAAATTTGGGTCATCCTTCCTTCAACCCCAACAACAACCCCTATAGTAATAACTATAATCCGGGTTGGAGGAATCACCCAAATTTCTCTTGGAGCAACCCGAACAATTCTCAGCGTCCCCTATTTCTTATGCGCCCGGATTTCTGCTGCCTCCTCCTCTTCCAAAACCCTCCCCGATGGACGAAAATTTCCGAAGTATATTGCGTCCAACGAGTCAAATAACTGGAACATCACCGGATCGCTAAAAACACTTGAATAACAGGTTGGACAGCTGGCGACAATGATGTCCGAGCGCACGCTTGGGGCACTGCCGGGAAACACAGAGCCCAATACGCGGGAGAACGCCAACGCTATAACCCTCCGTAGTGGAAAGGAGGTGATCGATCCAAAACAGATCGATCCACATGATTTCTAATCGGTGCTTCCTCCCCGAACGCGTTTCAGGGAAGCTTCTACCCCCCTCTCTTTATTTTTTTGTACTTATTACATTTCCTATTTGTTCTGCATACTTACGTTACAACATTGGGGACAATGTTGGACTTAAGTATGGGGGTATTTTCGTGCTTTACTTTCTGCACTTCTACTTTTATGCATTTCAAAATGAAAAAAAAACAAACAAAAAGCTTTAAAATGAAAAATCCAAAATTTTTTCTTTTCTTTTTATTACAAAAATTCCAAAAAAATTTATAAAACTAAAATCCCAAAAAATTTAGTTTCATTTTGTAAATATTTTTGTAAATATCCTTGAAAACAAAAATTCCAAAAAAATTATAAAACAAAAATTCCAAAAATATTTAGTTTCATTTTGTAAATATTTTTTGTAAATATTCTTTTTGTAAATACTCTTCTCTCTCTCTCCCCCTACCTTTTTCTTGTAAAAAGCTTCTCTTTTTCTCCCACTTTTTGTAAATAGAATGAAATTTTTCTTAAAAATTACAAAAATATTTTTTCGCAAAACTTAAAAATTCAAAAAGAACAATGTTTTGCATTTTCCTTTCTTTAGTATGTATATATTAAAGACATAAACAGAAAAATACAAAAAAAATATAATAAATCAAAAATTCAAAAAAACAATTGAGTAAAATAAAACAAAAATTCAAAAAAAAAGATAATAAATTGAAAACAAAAAAATGATGAAATCATGTTAAAAACTCTAAAAATCCAAAAAATTGTTTTGAAACAAATAAATCAAGTATACCATCATTAATTTTCTTGCTATCCAAAAATTCCGTTTTGAGTTTATTTATATGTGAATTTTATTAATTCCCTGTTTGCGTTTTGTTTGTTAATAATTTATAGAAAAATTTAAATAGCTGGGGTTAAGTTTTAAAGAATTCATTATGCTTTGTTAAAAATAGCGAACTCATTTTAGGCACTACTTCTAATTTTTCATTAATAGGGGCAGCTATATTATGTTAGAAACTAACGACTATAGAATTCAATTATGTTTACTTTTAGCTTTCTGAAAAATAAGAACGTACATTTTATTAATATTACTCTCAAACATGTTTTAATTTAAAAATCTAGTTTTCTTTTCTCCTCTTATCATGCCTTACTTGGCATGATAAAATTTCTATCCCAACAAAAAAAAATTATTAGAAAAATATCATAAATCAATGTGAATAAGATTTTGTTCCGTAAACATAGGCACCCTAAAATTAAAAAAGATTGTATGTTTTGGAGTAAGAGGATAAAATTCATTACTCCCACACATATACATTGGGTTAATTTTATTATGAAGTTGAAAAAAAATGATATTAGGAAAATAAGATTTTATTTTCCTAATAAATCGAAAAAAAATTGGAGGTTCGAGAAAAAATCACCTCACCTCAATATCCAAACCCTCTTCATAAACCAACATCAACCCCCTAAGCTAATTGCACGATTCTAGAATTAATTGAAAAATCTTTTTGAGATCATAATTTATA
Organism: Platanthera guangdongensis; assembly: GCA_039583875.1. Lineage (NCBI taxonomy): Eukaryota > Viridiplantae > Streptophyta > Magnoliopsida > Asparagales > Orchidaceae > Platanthera > Platanthera guangdongensis. Next base: position 86,724,744 of record CM077163.1, read on the forward strand.
AATTACATTATTTCCAGTAAAACTCCTATAAGCTAAAGTTCATATAATTCCAAACTATTTTCATTTATCTAACCAGTACAATTTTTGCTTTTTATTTGATTCCATCAAGAAGTCTTTTGGCCAAAACTTTTGCGCTATTTAAATCATCTACATAATTTTAGGACTTAACTCTTATTACCCCGTACGTTTATTTAGATCTCTCTTATGATTAATTAAGCGATAGCTAAACTTACATTTTTTTTCTATTCCATATAAGTTCACCTCAAACTTTTGCTCTGTAATAGCAAAAGCTTAAGTATGAGTGTATTTGATAAGTTATAATTATACTCATTTTTATATGTTTTTATTATGATATTTTAGTTTAGTTTTGCTTTTTTTAGTTAGTTTTATTTAATAATTGATAATTTTTATAAATATTTACCTAACATAACCATAATTTTGATTTCTGAAATTTTCAGGAAAAATTCAAAATTTTGCGATGTCACGCCCGTGTACTTTGGGTCACGCCCGTGACCCGGGCGTGATACGTCAAACCTGTGGAAAGCTACTGTTTTTGAAGAGAAAAGTTAGTCACGCTCGGGGTCACGCCCGTGTCGAATGACACGCCCTGTGACCCCAGCCCGTGACACATAAGCTCGACGAATTTCACTCGACGATCGTTGACCAACACGACACGCCCCGTGTTGATAGAGACACGGGCGTGCGCGCCACGTGCCCTTCTAAACCTGGCCGACAAGACCCGTGCGGCGACATTTCAACGCAACCCGGGCCCAGTTCTACCACCCCGACATGCCCAGAGTCACGCCCGTGACCTGGGGCGTGTCCGTCGCGTGACCGACACGTGTCCATCCCGAAGTCTACTATGCCATCAAATCGCTGGATCACATCGCAAACAGTACTGAAACGCCCTCCCCCCCCCCGACACGCCCGTGTCGGCGAGCGTGTATTTGGATTTCTTTTCCTATAAATAGCCGATTTTTGTTAGGGCCAAGGGTTCACTTTTTGAGCAAACTTTAGTGTGTTCTGTGGGATGCATCCGTGGATTCAAGTGGTATGTAAGAAGATTTGTCCCCCTTTCCTTTCATGTTTGTTTTTGCTTTAGCTTTCAGCTTTGTAATAGTTTGATTATGTTAATAAAAATGTTAGATTTTCTCTCTTTACATAACAAGAAAAAATTCATATGGGTGGCTCATCTGTTCCTCCTTTTATCCCTTTGTATCTCTTTGTTTTTCTCTTTATCAAAAGTGTGTGTGTGTGTGTGTATGAGTGTAACTTGTTCATTTTCTATTTTTTTTTACTTGTCTCAATGATAGAGTTTGTTATAGATTTCATTTCCAAACATGGTATGATATGTTTATCTCTTCTTCTACATGTTCTTCCTTAGTGTTTGTTTTTAAAACTTCATTCTTATGTATTTGTAAAAGAGATTTTAAAAGTGATTTTGTTTTTTTTTTACTTAGCTTTGTTTTAGGATTGTAAAACTTTTTTGTACTTTTCAATTTCTTTTCACTTTTTAATCATTTTTATGAAAACCTAAGAATGAAAAAGTTGTTATTTTAATTTTTGAAAGGCTTTAGCTTTTGATTTATTTTGAAAAACTTTTGTTCCTTTGTTTTAATTTTTTCTTTTTGTTTGTTTTTCGAAAAATCTAAGTATAAAAAGTAGATGTTTTAATTTTTAGGTAACTTTCTTTTTTCTTTTAATTTGTGTTTGTGAGTGTAGGAGTTAGGTTTTCATTTTGTTCTTTTTAATTTTCATGATGTGTGTGTGAGTGTATGAGTATAACTTTTAATGCTTTCTTTAATTATGTAGAGTGGGTGTATGCAGGAGACAAATTTTCATGCTTTCTTTTATCGCTTTCTTCAATTATGTAGAGTGTGTGTGTGTGTGTAGGAGATAAATTTCCATGCTTTCTTTTATCGCTTTCTTCAAATTATGTAGAGTGTGTTGTGTGTAGGAGATAGTTTTATTGCTTTCTTTTAATTCGTGTAGAGTGTGTGTGTGTGCGCATTTATTTCCGCCCAATCGTTAAGATTTAAATGACGCGCTTTTATTTCCCCCCTACTCGTTTGAGTAGGACTTGCAATTTTCCTTTTTTTTCTTTTCCGCCTACTCGTTAAGAGTTAAATGGCGCGCCCTTATTTCCCGCCTACTCGTTTGAGTAGGACTTGTAATTTTTATTTTTTTTGTAACTTAGTTTTTTTTATATATAATTTGAAGTGTGTGTGAGTTCTCTTTTTAGCTAACTTTTCTGTTTTCTAAATGTTTGTTATTTTCATGTCTTCTTCTTATAATCATTTAGCATTTAATTACGAACTCACGCCTCATAAAATTATAAAGCCGTCCCCATATCGATGTGTGGCTAATCGTTATTAGCCTCAGCGTTGAAGAGCATTGAGAAATTATAAAATGATTTGAAATAATTTAAGTTCTTAATTTTCACTTTAATTTTAGGACTTAAGGTTTACCCCGGGTTAACAACACGTAGGACCACAAATCGATGTGTGGGCTCTATTTCCGTTATCCAAACACTAGCTAGACGAGTGGCCGTGCGTACGGACAGATCACCCCTGGGTAAAGAGAGTTGCGTGCATACCCTCGAAAGAGGACAAGCGTAATTCTTCCGGATTGGGTTCCCCACCCAATAGGGGTTCTTAGCGTAAAGCGGGCGTTAAGAGGAATACTTCGTCGGACTAACGTTCGGTCGAATAGTCTTAGCGTTCAGGTGAGCGATATCCTTAAACCCTCCACGACCAAGTTGCCTTTTATTAATTTGAAAACTAAGTTCAATTATTATTAAAAGTCATTTTAGTCTTAATCTGATGCGATGCCGATCGTTAACCCTTCATCGAATTTTTATAAATCGTTTTCGCACTTTCTTTTCTTTAGCTAATTAAAATCTCCGCCTTACCTTCAGTAAAATAATAGTCCTCCTGGAGGAGTAAGAATAATCAACCCGACCACGAGAACAATATGACCTCGGTATTGTCCCGAATATCGAGTACTACTTACGATAGTTGCACTTGCCTAACTTAGCAAGCCCGCGGCAATCGACTCATCGAACCAACAAAAATAAGAGTCTGTTCGCGGGCACATCAATTATCCATCTCAAGCTTGAGAGCAGAGGGTAGATATCTGCCCAAGAACAACCTTGAGAATTCCTCCATAGACACATCCGCAAGTTTCCTTCCCATTAAGAGATGAACCTCGAACTCGTCCAACCACAGCCTCGCCTCACCAGCCAATAGGAAGGTCGCCATGGTGGTCTTCTGCCACTCAACAATATTTGTGGTCGTCAAGACCCTCCTTATTATAGAGAGTCAATCCTCAGCTTGAGTTGGTGTTCCAACCCCGTTGAACCTCGGAAGATTAAAGCTCATTACATGCTTGAGCTGCTTCTCCGTAGCTCTCCTTGGTGCTACCTGATCAACTACTGCGCGCTCTACCACTCCCGGCTCTGCCGCCCTAATCGGTTCTTGCTCATTATCAGGTGTTACTTGGTGCATTTGCCCTGCAGGTTTGGCATTAATCATAGCAAAGACTGCTTCAGCAACCAATCTGATGGTTTCCGCTGAAGGAGGTGTTGTAGGCACATCCCTCGGTGCACTACTTTTTGCCGATTGTGGGCGTTCTGATTGCCAGCACCACTCCTAGCCGCCTATAATAGCAAAGACCCTTGATTAGACAACAAACAGATTGCTAAAAACAATCATTGGAACACTGAGATTCCTCAAAACAAGAGCATTTTTCATTCCTAAGTGGACATTCATGGATTCTTTTTGATGTTATAACGATGATGCACACATGTGCTTACCAACCCTTAAAAGAATTCGTCCACGAATTCATTTAAGTTGATCGGAACCAAAAGTCTGATACCAAATTGTAACACCCCCATCCGTCGTATGACATATAATAGAAGGTCCAGATGGAACCCGACGCCATATACCACGGACATTCAGAAGGGTTACATAAGAATACCAAAACCATACAACTATAACTACTCGTCCTACACATAGCATTCTAGCAGAACCTTTTAAACAGTTATAAAGAACCCATAATTGATATATCAACTAACATGAATGTCCACAACTAACACAGGAATAAAATAACAACTACACTGAAAGAACTTGGCCTTATGGCCTTACAAGAGTTTCACTTAACAAAATAGTGTTTTACATACATCGGCTCGCAGGCCGGCCACACATGATAAAATAAAATACAACTATTCGCTTTGGCCTTCGAGGGCCAGCTCAACATCATGGGCTTTAGCCCGCTACTTGGTACTCGGCTCCGCAGCACCTGCGAGAAACATTCCACCGCACGGTGGCAAACAAAGCAATGGTCACCCAAAGCCGACCAAATTATAACGACCCCGCCCCTTACTCGGGACGGCGGTGCTCCTTCCCTGCAATTAATTAGTCCAGCTAAACAATAAAAGTGTGAATATACTACGCCACAGGTGTAGGCTCTCACGACCCAAACACCCCGTGCACTCAGGGCACATTAACGGTGAATCCGGTCAATTCCGTGGCTTCACCACCATCCCCGGGATGGCAACGACATGAGCATTTTAGCCTTTTTGACCACTGTATAAGGCTCCCGACTATGTCAACGGCCAGTCCCTCTTTGGGTCTCTCGCACCGAACCATATAGCCCGGGTCCGATTCCACTTGCCCGTTGCTCACAATGCGTAGTTCACCTTAAGACGTACGTACAAACCAAGCTTCTCTCGGATCCCGAAACAATCCAAACAACACATAACCCAGTTATGTACAAGGCCGGCTCCCATGCCGCCAAATTAGCAGATTTATATTTCCGCTCAGTTTTTCGGCTGCGCCTTGTAGTTAATCCCCAAGGATCCCTACTGCAATCTACCGTGTAGAAACCCAAAAACACAAAACACGGAGTCTTCTCCGGCAAGCCATACAAAATGCAACATCACCGACCCAGACCAACATGTCCGGGTAGGCTTCACACACAATGACTATGTCCGTACTTTGATTTCGAATTCTATATGCAATACAAGGGAGACTATTCCTGTCAACCCCAAGGAACACTGCACACTCGCGGGAGAAGATTCCCTTATGCAAAAGAAGGAGAGCTTCACATGCTCACGTAGAGAATCGTTACCCTTTTAATATGCTTCTGCGCCATGGAAAAACTATACGGATAGAATGCTTCGCAATGGATTTTCCTCCGCGGATCCGCTTTCGGTTCTCAAAACGGTGCTTTGATGCTCCGACGGCGGCCGAAATCCTCCCTCTCCTTCTTCCTCTCTCCAGCTCCTTGGAAAGAGAATGGTAAAGAGAAAATGAGGAGTTTAACCCCCATTCTCGGCCTTATCAGAGCAGGAACACATCCAGGCCGTTGGATCTTAATTAAAAAAAATGAACGGCTCAGATCCACCCAAAAATCATCAAACCTGGGCCGAACACGGCCTCGAACACGGCCGTGTCCCAGGCTGTATGCCTCGATCCAGGCACGACTGAGATGGGTCGAGACACGCCTGTGTCTCCACCTTACATGCCCGTGTCAGTTTCCGACACGCCCGTGTACTAGGGCTGTGTCACAGGTAACCGCCACGCCAACCGACATGACTCTTGGTAACACGGGTAGTCACACGGGTATGCACACGCTCGTGTCATTTGACATGCATGTGTCATGCTGCCGTGTTTCCTGCTGTATCCTTCTCTGGACAAAGCCGACAAACACAAAGAACCACCCAGCCTTGGACACGCCTGTGTCCTAGGCCGTGTAGCCCTATACAGGCACGAAAAATTACACTTGGAGGCGACCAGCTCGACTTGATTTTTGGGGCATTATAAATCTCCCCCACTTATAGAATTTCGTCTCGAAATTACGTAAAGGTACACAAAATTTTAAATGTTACCTAAGTGGAATAACTCGGGGTATTCTTCCATCATAGTCTGCTCTCGCTCCCAAGAAAGCTCCTCACGTCCGCAGTTATCCCAACGGACTTTAACCATTCGGATTTCCTTATTGCGGAGTCGCTTAACCTCCAAGTCTTCATGGCATACTGGTTTGACCTTCGTCGTCAACCCATAATCAACTGGCACTTGATCGACCGCAATGACCTGCGAAGGCTCTTGCACCGCCTTCCGCAACACCGATACGTGGAACACATCGTGTAGCCCACTCAACTCCACTAACAGCTTCAATCGGTACGCGGCCTCGAAAATCCGCTCCAAAATTTCAAACGGTCCTTGGTATCTCGGACTCAGCTTCTTCAATCGTCGACCCCACGGGACACCCTTGAACGGCTTGATTTTCAAATACACACAGTCACCAACACCGAACTCCACGTTCCTATGCTTGTCGTTATAGTATTTCACCTGCCTGTCCTAAGAGATTTTCAACCTTTCCTGAACTGTACGTATCATTGAAGTTGCGACTTCTACCGCTTGATGTTTGTATAACTTCGATTCGCCTGTCTCCAGCCAAGACAATAGTGTGCGACACTTTCTCCTATACAAGGCCTCGAAAGGCGCCATTCCAATACTCACCTGATAATTGTAGTTATATGCAAACTACACCATGACAGGTGATCTTCCCACTACTTTTCAAAATCCAAGACGCACATACGAAGCATGTCCTCCATCGTCTGGTTGACCCTCTCGGTTTGAACATCCGCCTGTAGATGAAAGGTTGTGCTGAAACTCAACTTGGTTCCCAACAGACTATACACCAGCCTCTAGTCGTTCGACGTGAAGCGTCCATCTCGGTCACTGACAATACTGCATGGCACACAATGCAATCGTACAATATTATCCACATAGAATTTGGCTAACTTTTCCACCGAATCTTCCTTCCTGTTTGGAATGAAATGCGACACCTTTGTCAATCTATCTACGACCAACCAGATGGCGTCTTTTCCCCTCTGTGACTTTGGCAAACCAAGCACAAAATCCAAAGAAATGTCATCGAATTTCCACTTCGGGATTGGTAGGGACTTCAAGAAACCTTCGGGCTTCTGACACTCCGCCTTTACAAAAGCACACATCTGGCACTTGGCCACATAAAGTGCTACATCCTTCTTCAATCCTGGCCACCGGAACAACATCTTCATGTCCTTATACATCTTCGTGCTCCCCGGGTGGATTGATTACTTGGTATGATGAGCCTCGTACATCAACTCCTCCCAAAGATTATCCGCACTAGGAATGCATAGGCGACCGTCCCTCCTTAGTAGTCCCTCCTCAACAGCAAATTGTGAATTTGACCCATCCAAAGATTCATCTAAGATCTGCTTCATGCTAATATCATGAACCAATGCCCACCGAACTCTATCAGCAAGGTCATACTGCACCTCTGTCGAAAATAATTTCGCCGTTGCACTAGACTGCTTGTCGACGCAAGATATCTCCAATGCCTCCAATTCACGGACCAAACTCTCATCATGTACCGACAACCAGTTGGCTCCCGCAGGAACCATGCGACTCAACACATCCGCCACTGCATTTCCTTTCCCAGGCACAAAATGTATCTCGAAGCTGTAGTCCCCCAGGAACTCCATCCACCTTTGCTGCATCATATTCAGGTCCTTCTGATCCAACAGGTACTTCAGGCTCTTATGATCGGTGTAGATGTTTACCTTCACACCGTACAGATAGTGCCTCCACAGCTTTAGAGAAAATATCATGGCCGCTAACTCTAAATCATGGACCGGATAATTTCGCTCATGAACCTTCAATTGTTGTGAACCATAGGCTAACACGCTCCCATGCTGTAGCAGAACATAACCCAAACCATTGCCCGAAGCATCACTATAGATTTCTAAGCCTTCAGTCCCACACGGCGAACATAAGATAGGCACCATAGGCAACCGCCTCTTCAATTCCTCAAAAGACTGCTCGCACTCCAACGACCACACAAACTTTTTATCCTTCCTTGTCAACATCGTGAGTAGTAGCGCTATCTATGAGAAGTTCTCTACGAAGCGCCTGTAGTAGCCGGTAAGCCCTAGAAAGCTCCGGACTTCCGCCACTGTAGTCAGCACAGGCCACTCCCGTATCGCCACTATCTTCGCCGGATCCACTGCTATCCCTTCACCACAAACAACATGACCAAGGAACGCTACCGAGGATAACCAAAACTCACACTTGGAGAACTTAGCATACAACTGATTACTTCTCAACGTCTCCAACACCAAATGCAGATGATTGTAGTGATCTTCTTCGCACTGCGAGTACAGCAGGATATCATCGATAAAAACTATCATGAAACGATCCAGGTACTCTCTAAACGTCCTATTCATCAGATCCATAAACACGGATGACACATTGGTCAACCCAAACGGCATGACCGTGAACTAGTAATGCTCAAACCGCGTGCTGAACGTTGTCTTTGGATATCGCTTTCCCTTATCCTTAATTGGTAGTAGCCATCCTTCAGATCTTACTTCGAATATACTGTTGACCCAACCAACTAATCAAATAGATCATCAATCCTTGGTATCGGATACTTATACTTCTCTGTAAGCTTATTCAACTCCCGATAGTGAATACAGAGTCGCAAGCTCCCATCTTTCTTCTTAACGAAGAGGTCCGGTGCACTCCAAGGAGACTAACTTGGACGCATATACCCTTGTTCCAACAACTCTTGTAGTTGTTCCTTCAACTCCTCCATCTCTCTTGGCGTTATCAGATACGGAGAGCGTGCCACTGGTTTGTCACCCGGCACCAGCTCGATAGGAAAATCAATATCCCGCTACGGAGGGGCTCCTAGGAGATCATCCGGAAACACATCAGTATAATTGGACACAACTGGAATACTGCTCAGACTTGGCTTAGGCGTTGAAGTCGGCTCAAATGTGACAAACAACTCTGCCCCAGACCGAACTGCCTTGATCACCTGTAGGGCCGACATCAAAACCTTACCCGACCCCTTCATGCCCGCGAACGTAGTCTCCCGATCAGTTTTCAGTCCCAACTTAACCTCTTTTCGGTTGCAATCAATACATGCTCGCTGCTCTGAGAACCAATCCATACCAAAAATTATGTCGAACTCCACTAACGGTAGTACCGACGCTTGCAAGTCATACTCCTGATCCCCAATCCGAATCTTAACCACATAGACTCTATCCGCCCCCATTGAGCACCCATTGGGCAACAACACATCCAACTTGTCTTTAGCCATCGAGGAAGGGACTCAGATACGCGATACGAATCATTCGGACAAGATGGAATGTAAAGCTCCCGTATCAAACAGGGCTCTCCTCGGATAATCAAAAATCAACATGAAGCCTAGCACAAACAAATGTAAGCTAATATATGAAAACGTAACAACTACATAAAGTTAAACTGCTATAATTTAACTAATACCTGTTACCACGTCAGCTTGTTCTATGGCATCTTGCACACCAAGGTTATAAACTCTAGGTTGGGATAGAGCATGGTGGGACGCGGTTGACTCCATCTCCTTCCCTTACTCTTCATTGGTTGCTCCAGGATTCCTCTCGGGCTTTGCACATCCGCTCCAACACTCACGAGAAAAATGCCCCATCTTTCCGCAGTTATAGCACGCTCCTGGGACTCGACTTGTGGTTGCCACCGCCGCACCAGACGAAGGGGCTGAGCTTGAAGTCTTCGGCTTCTTGATCCATCTGTGGAAACCCGACTTTGCATTTGTCACTTTGAACTCTAACTTCTTTTCCCCTAGATCCTTCTTCTCTTACACTTTCTTCACGACCTTTTCCATTGACCGGGCCGAATTGACCAAGTCTAGGAAGCCCTGCGCCTTAGGCCCAACAAGGAGAAGTTGTAGGTCGCCACGTAGACCATCATAGAATCGGTTGGTCTTCCGCTCCTCTTCTGTAAACATAGCACCAGCATAACGACCCAACCGCGTAATCTCGTGGAGATACTCATCCACTCTTCTGCCTCCCTGAGTAAGACCAAGGTACTGATTCTCCATCTCAAGCTTCTCAGCAAAGGGTAGATATCTGGACAGGAACAACCTTGAGAATTCCTCCATAGACACAGCTGCAAGTTACCTTCCCACTAAGAGATGAACCTCCAACTCGTCCCACCACAGCCTCACCTCACAAGCCAATAGGAAGTTCGTCATGGTGGTCTTCTGCCACTCAACAGTTTCTGTGACCGTCAAGACCCTCCTTATCATAGAGAGCCAATCCTCAGCTTGATTTTGGGTTCCAACCACGTCGAACCTCGGAGGACTAAAGCTCATCACATGTTTGAGCTACTTCTCCGTAGCTCTCCTTGGTGCTACCTGATCAACTGCCACACGCTCCACCACTCCGGGCTCTGCCGCCCTAATCGGTTCTTGCTCATTAACAGTTGTTACTTGGTGCATTTGCCCGGCAGGTTGGGCATTAATCATAGCAAAGACTGCTTAAGCAACCAATCTGATGGTTTCCGCTGAAGGAGGTGTTGTAGGCACGTCCGTCGGTGCACAACTTTCTGCCGATTGCGGGTGTTCTGATTTCCCAGCACCGCTCCTAGCTGCCTATAATAGCAAAGACCCTTGATTAGATGACAAACAGATTGCTAAAAACAATTATTGGAACACTGAGATTCCTCAAAACAAGAGCATTTTTCATTCCTAAGTGGACATTCATGGGTTCTTTTTGATGTTATAACGATGAAGCACGCATGTGCTCACCACCCCTTAAAAATATTCGTCCACAAATTCATTTAAGTTGACCGGAACCAAAAGTGTAATACCAAATTGTAACACCCCCATCCGTCGTATGACATATAACAGAAGGTCCATCTGGAACCCGACGCCATATACCACGGATAGTCGGAAGGGTTACATAAGAATACCAAAACCATACAACTATAACAACTCATCCTACACAGAGCATTCTAGAGTAAGCTTTTAAACAGTTATAAAGAACCCATAATTGATATATTAACTAACATGAATGTCCACAACTACCGCAGGAATGAAATAACAACTACACTGAAAGAACTTGGCCTTATGACGTTACAAGAGTTTCACTTAACAAAATAGTGTCTTACATACATCGGCTCGCAGGCCGGCCACACATGACAAAATAAAATACAACTATTCATTTTGGCCTTCGAGGGCCAGCTCAGCATCATGGGCTTTAGCCCACTACTTGGTACTCGGCTCCGCAGCACCTGCAAGCAACATTCCACCGCATGGTGGCAAACAAAGCAACAGTTAGCCAAAGCCGAAAACATTATAACGACCCCGCACCTTACTCGAGACGGTGGTGCTCCTTCCTTGCAATTCATTAGCCCAGCTAAACAATAAAAGTGCGAATATACTACAGTACAGGTGTAGGCTCTTACGACCCAAACACCCCGTGCACTCGGGGCACATTAACGGTGAATCCGGTCAATTCCGTGGCTTCACCACCATCCCCGGGATGGCAATAATGTGAGCATTTTAGCCTTTCTGACCACTGTCTAAGGCTCTCAACTATCCCAATGGCCAGTCCCTCTTTGGGTCTCTCGCACCAAACCACATAGCCCGGGTCCGATTCCACTTTCCCGTTGCTCACAACGCTTAGTTCACCTTAAGATGTACGCACGAGCCAAACTTCTCTTGGATCCCGCAATAATCCAAACAACACATAACCCAGTTATGTACAAGGCCGGCTCCCAGGCCGCCAAATTAGCAGATTTACGTTTCCGCTCAGTTTTCCGGGTGCGCCTTGGAGTTAATCCCCAAGGATACCTGCGACAATCTACCATGTAGAAACCCAAAAACACAAAACACGGAGTCTTCTCCGGCAAGCCATAAAAAATGCAACATCACCGATCCATGCCAACATATCTGGGTAGTCTTCACACACAATGCCTATGTTCGTACTTCGCTTCCGTACTCTATATGCAACACAAGGTGGACTATTCCTGTCAACTCCAAGGAACACCGCACACTCGCCGCACACTCGTGGGAGCGGGTTTCCTTATGAAAAAGAAGGAGAGTTTTACATGCTCAAGTAGAGAATCGTTACCCTTGTAGTACGCTTCTACGCCATGGAAAAACTATACGAATAGAAGGCTTCGTAATGGAATTTCCTCTGCGGATCCGCTCTCGGTTCTCAAAACGGTGCTCTGATGCTCCGCCGGCGGTTGGAATCCTCCATCTCCTTCTTCCTCTCTCCAACTCCTTAGAAAGAGAATGGTAAAGATAAAATGAGGAGTTTAACCCCCATTCCCGGGCTTATCAGAGCAGGAACACATCTGGGTCGTCGGATCTTGATTAAAGAAAATGAACGGCTCAGATCCGCCCAAAAATCATAAAACCTGGGCCGAACACGGCCTCGAACATGGCCGTGTCCCAGGCCGTGTTCCTCGATCCAGGCACGACTTACACGGGTCGAGACACGCCCGTATCTCAACCTGACACACCTGTGTTAGTGTCTGACATGCCCGTATACTAGGGCCGTGTCAGCATTAACCGCCACACCAACCGACACGACTCTTGGGAATAGGGGTAGTGACACGGGTATGCACACGCCCGTGTAATTTGACACACCCGTGTCATGCTGCCATGTTTCCTGACATCTCCTTCTCTGGACACAGCCGGCCAACACAAAGAACCAAAAGGCCTTGGACACGCCCGTGTCCTAGGCCGTGTACTGCTATACAGGCACCAAAAATTACTCTTGGACTCGACCAGCTCGATACAATTTTTGAGGCGTTACACATGGATTCCTCGAGAACAACAGAGGGAAGCATTTCTTGGGAAGAATGCAGTATCTCGAGAGCTAAAGAGGCATCTCGAGTATAGATAAAGTTCTTTTGAGAATAATGAGACACCTCTCGAGTACAGAGGAAGAAGAGTTCTCGGGAACTAAAGAAAGCTTCTCGAGAAGTGAGGGAGACTTCTCGGGTAATAGAGTAGACCTATCAAGAACAAGTAGAAGTATTTCTCAGGAACACCAAGACAGGACTTCTCGAAATGAAGGACAGATCTTGAGTACTATATATGAAGCTTCTCGAGTGCAGGGAAGGGCAAAAGCAGAAAAATTGATTTGTCTATTATTCCAACATAAAGTGTCCACTCTATGAATTAGCAGCGAACACAACACTAGAATCTGACGTACCATTCTTGGGACACTAACATCAAATGCTTACTACAGGCATACAAGTCACAAATTTAATTCTTCCGACAAAAAAAACATTCAATCTCGTCAAAAACCCAAAAAATATGGTCAAACAGACCTAACGGACATGAAAATGCACTAATGGTGTAGCGCCGTCAACATCACGTAAAAAGGTAACGCCCTGACGTCATAAATATGACGATACCAAATCAAATAATATCAAAAAGTTGCGGGCATTACAGTCACTCCCCCTAAAAAGAAGTTTCATCCTGAAACTTAACACAACTCCAAAACCAAACCAAAACGAGAAAAATCAAATACATCCAAAAGCATGGAGACATACTAGAAACTAAGGAAAGAGGTGCGGATGAGTTCCCCTCATCGTCGACTCCAATTCTTATGTCACTCTCTCGACATCTTAATTTCTCCAAAAAACCTTGACCATGGGGATGGTCTTTCTCCGAAACACTCGATCTTGAGATTCCCAAACATGAACAAGCTCTTCCACATACGAAAGGTTGGGTTGAATCTGGGGCACCGAGTCAAGGAGTTGACGATCACTACGAACACACTTCCGTAATTGGATAACATCGAAGACATCATGGACATCAGGGAAGGAAGCAGATAAATCCAGTCTAAAAGCTGACACTCTGATTCGCTCAAGAATGTAAAAAGGTCCCGCACACCGGGGGTCTAACTTGTGGTTCCTTCTAAACCTTTTAACACCTGGTATTGGAGAGACTATCAGAAAAATCGAGTCCCCAACGACGAACTCTAGATCAACCATCCATTGGTTAGCATCTTCTCATAACGCTCTTGTGCTACACAGAGCTTCTCTCGAATATGAGTTACATCATAATTCACCTATTCACGGGATTCCGGACCTAGCAATGGTCTCTCACCAACCTCAGCCCAAAATAAAGGAGTCCTAAAATGCCTCCCATATAAGGCCTCAAACGGGGTCATCTGCAGACTCTCTTGATAATTATTATTGTATGCGAATTCCATGAGTCTAAGACGCTCATCCCTAGCATCATTGTGATCCAATATATAACACCTGATCATTTCTTCCATAATCTGATTTACTGTTTCCATCTAACAATTCCTCTGCGGATGATAGGCGGTGGAATACCTCAAATCGGTACCCAACACCTCCTCTAAACTCTTCCAAAATAGAGACGTAAATATGGAGCCTCGATCTGATACAATGCTAACATGCTCTCCATGTAATCTGATTACTTCATCAAAATATAACTCAGCTATCTTTTTCATAGAATAACTGATCTTAAATGGAACAAAGTGAGCACACTTTATCAATCTATCAACTGTCACACAAATAGAGTCGTGCCCGCAGGGAGATCTTGGTAAACCAGTGATGAAGTCCATCAAAATACTGTCCCACTTCCACCTGGGAACATCAAGCAGTGTAAATTTACCACCAGTCCTTCCATGGTCAATCGTAACACGCTAACACGTATAACATTCCGACACAAAATTTGCTATATCATTCTTCATTAACGACCACCAAACAATTTAATTCAGATCTTTATACATTTTGGTGGAACCAGAATGGTAGGCAACATTGAAACCATGAGCTTCATTACAAATCTTTGCCCGAATATCACGAACAGCGTGGATACAAAATCTACCCCAATATTTCAGAGTATCTAGCTCGTCCAAAGAGAAATCAGGTACCTATTCCTTCTCAGTTCTATTCTGGAGTTGCAACAAAGGAGGGTCATCATCCTGCTGAACTCTGGTAAGGGAAATCCCAGAGGGCTCTTCTGCTTCCAAACTGGCAGACATAGTACAACTCCCAACTTCAATGTCCATCAACAATAATTCTTCCACCAGGGACTACATAGATAGATTGAAGATTTTGGCGGTCTTCCTACTCAAAGCACTGGCTACTATGTTAGCCTTTCCTGGGTGATAGAGGATCTCCACTTCATAATTGGTCACATACTCTAACCACCTACGCAGGTGCAGATTTAGCTCCTTTTGAGTGAAGACGTACTTCAAACTCTTATGGTATGTGTAGATCTTGCACAGCGCACCATACAGTTAATGTCTTCAAAGCTTCTGCACATAAATTATAGCAGTAAACTCTAAATCATGTGTAGAATAGTTTATTGCGTTATATCTTTAATTGACTTGATCCATATGCGATCACCTTTTCGTCTTGCATCAAAACACAACAAAGTCCAATGTGTGATGCATCAACATACACAGCGTACTCAACTACTTAAGTAGGCAAAGTTAAAACTATAGCAGTACACAATCTCTTCTTCAACTCTTGTAAAGCTTCTTAATACTTATCGCTCCAAATGAATGTGATGTTCCTCTGTGTAGGTCTAGTTATAAGTGTAGACAACACAGAGAACACTTCCATGAACCTTCTATAATATTGGGACAGACCTAAGAAGCTCCAAATCTCCTTAGGAGTAGAAGGTCTCTTTCATTCTATCATAATAGAAATCTTGGTCGGGTCTACGAAAATACCATTCTTGCTCACAACATAGACCGGAAAGGACACCTGGGGAACCAGAATTCACACTTACTTAGCTTGGCATAGAGCTTGTGCTCTCTCAGGGTAGACAGGACCAAACACAAGTGATGGTCATTTTCCTCCACACTCCGAGAGTACACCAGCACGTCGTCAATCAACATGACCATGAAATGGTGCAAGAAATCCTTAAACACCCTATTAATTATATCCATAAAGGAAGAGGGTGCATTCTTCAATCCAAAGGACATCACCAAGAACACAAAATGTCTGTGTCGAGATTGAAAAGCTGTCTGTAAGACATCAGACTCACGGATCCTTAACTGGTGGTAGCCTGAGCGAAGTTCACTCTTTCAAAACAACTTTCTACCACACAACTGATCAAATAGATCATCAATCTGAGGCAATGGATATCTATTCTTAATGGTCAACTTATTCAGTTCTATACAATCGATGCAAAGACTATCGATCAATTTTTTTTCTTCACGGGCAGGACTAGAGCACCCCAAGGCGAAGAGCTCAGCCAAATAAGTCCACACTATAGTAGCTCATCAAGGTGAGTACGTAACTCATCCAACTTATGTGTAGCCACACGGTACGGTGCTTTGCCAATATGGCAGGTACCTAGCTCGAGGTCTTTCACAAACTCTACATCTCTCTTAGGAGGAAGTCCTGGAAGACTATCAAGAAAGACATTTGGAAACTCTCGCACTACCGAGATATCCTCAAGACGTGGTGTAACAAAAACTATTTCCAAAGCAGAAATAGAAATAAAATACGCCTCGCAGCCAAACTCTATAGCTCGACAAGCATGTACCATGGAGATAATAGGGGAAACCTTGCCCTGAAAACCATACAAACTCATATGTTGGCCGTTGTCCATCTTGAAGTCCATTCACTTTGCCTTGCACTAGATGACCGCATCATACTTGGTCAACCAGTCCATGCCCAAAATCACGTCGAAATCTTCCAGATAGAACACCATCAGATCCACAAAGGCTTGTAAATCACCTAGACAAATAGGGCATCTCCGAACTCCTTGATTTCATATCACTAGATCTCCAGAGGGAATCTTGACATTGAAGGAATCTCCTAACTGATACATGCTCAAATGATGTTTATCTACGAAACTCCATGCCACAAAGGAATGGGTGGCTCCCGAATCGAAAAGAACGTGCGTCCACCTATTCTGCACCTTAAACTCCCTTATAAACACAGAATACGTAACTAAGGCGAACGAGGAACTAGTGCAACAATGCAGATTGAAAGCTAGACTGGAATCTAACCAGATATCACATGAGTACAGGTCTGAGCTTCCTCCCTGGTCATCATATTCAGCTTTCCTTTCCCTTTGTCCGTGTTTTGAAGCGGCTATAGAGTCCAAAGAGGGGTATACTGTATTGGAGACTGAGCCTGGGGAAATGAAGACTTTAGGTTCCCATTCTGCACGCATTGGAAGCATGCCTTTTCCTTCGACCAGCTGCGACTCATGTCATGTCCCTTCTTCGTACAAAATGTGCACACCAGATCTCCCTTGGGTGCACCCTGGATGGAGAGCACCCAATGCTGCTTCTGAGTGGAAGTCCTCTTGTAACACCTTTCGTAAGGCTGTCCAGATCAACCTCAAAAGGTACATACTTCTCCACATTTCTTCTTTGGAGTAGGGCTGGATGCCTTAGAACTCCCATCTTCTTCAGCCTTCCTCTTATCTTTCCTTAATACCTCACCCCGATTCTAGGCTCTGTCGATAGCCTCAACCTTCAAAGCGGATTCAACTGGCCCAGCATAACTTTCCACTCTATACGTACATGGAAACTGTTGGACATCGCTTCTTAGTCCTCCAAGGAAATGCTTCACTCTTCACGTCTCTGAAGCTACCACATCCTCTGCAAATCTGCTCAACTTACTGAACTTAATATCATATTCACTCACAGTGAGCTGCCTCTACTACAGATGCAGGAAATTATTCATCAGGATGTCCTGCTCTACTGAGGGTAGAAAATTCTTAAGCAACATCTTCTTGAAGGACTCCCAAGAGCATCTTTCATTCAGACTCTACCTTTTCCCGAATCCACCAGCTCTTCGCCAATCCCTTTAGCTGGTAGGCTGCAATCAACACTTTTTGGGCTACTACAATCCCCGAATACGAGAACATCTCATCCATAGCGATGATCCAATCATCCAAAACCATAAAGTCGGCACACCCGTCGTAGGTAGGAGGTCCTAATCGCTGGAAATGCAAAATAAAATTAATCTCTGGTGGTAGCATCATAGGGGGCACCAGAGGAGCAGGGGTAATGGGTATGGCTTGACCCACGACAGGATCTTGCATTAATGGTTGTTGCAGGGAGCGGCAGACAACAAGGACTAAATTTGTGATTACATCGCCACCAACTATGTCGATAGAGCCTCATTACTCTGAAACAAACTCTCAATCACCTCGTCGCTTTGCACACCTGACGACTCGCCCTGTGACTATAGAGTCGACCGAGTAGTAGGATGTCTAAATGGAATTTCAAGAAAAGTAACGCACGACTCATCAAAATCCTAGATTACAACTAGGCAACACAACTTAGTTCATACCATACTTAAAAAAACTTTCTTATACTGCAACTTGCTCTATGATTTTAAAATGATGTTATTTCCTACTTAGGATGATATCCTCTCATCCTATTACCTGATGTGCCTATGATATGAGTTCTTGAGATCTTTATTAAATTTAAAAAAATTTCATGTGTGTACATGTGTCATCATGTAAACCTTAACTTAGCATGTGTGCTTATGCGATGATATGCTATGTATGCAGTGCTATGTATTCTAAAAAGAACTTAATGTATGTTATGAGCGGCATACTCATGAATTGTTATGCATCCCATACTAGATAACATCGCATGCAACAAGAAATGAAAAAACGTACTAATAGGCACCCATGTGATGGTGGTTATGCATCCCATACTACATAACCGTCACATGCTTCCACCTATGATGGATCTATATACAAACACATATTATGCATCCCATACTACATAATATGCCCCCGTATATTCTTATCATGTTATAAGTGTAGTGACTATCCTTCGGCTAAGACATACTGATGACACATCGGTGTGTGTTTGCAAATGAATGAAGAAATCCAAAACTATATGAGATTGGCTAGTTCGACCAACTTGTCAAACCAACCTCCCTCTGATACAAACTGTCACAACTCGCATTTTCTATGCATTAAAGGGGTATATTAGAGTATGGAGATAACATGAGTCATGATGCCATGTCAGTAGGGGATAATTGCAGATGCTGAGGCGAGACCTCAACTAAACACTCCTTTTAAAATTCATACATTAATTAAGGAAAAATCTAGTTTTAAGTTAAGTAGTTTGTCGTATCCCACTTCTTAGTGGATCAACTAGTCCACAAATAAAAATACTCGATTAGGTTGATTTTAACATCCTACATGAACATAAACATCCCAAAAGGACAACTCATGCTATGGAAGAGTATAGGTTTATAATAAGTTTCGGAAAATGAGTCTTTACGCTAACCAGAAAGTAGTGACTTAGTTTTGAAAAAGATAGCATGTATGTTATACTAATAATAATGTTTTATAAGTTAAAAATATCTAACATGCAGTCGTAGCATAAAACATCACAAAGAGCAAGAAATCTAAATAATCTGAAAGAAAACTACTAGCAGCTAGCAAAGTGTCCAATATCAACAACCATGTGGGCATCAACAACCTGACACCAACCCACATAGACAAAAGTACGCCTAAAATAGGTAAAACAAATCTAAGAATGACAAACTACATCGCAATGGTGAGGTGGATGCAATAGCCAACACTGTTGCACTGGAACTCGCAAGCAAGCTCCACTAACAGCTACTACTCTTAACCTATGGAATTCCAAAGACAGAACACCTCAGTAAGAAGGTACAAGTGATGACAGAAAGCTTAAACAAAAGCAGGCACAGGTCGTAATGGGTACCAACCCAAGACCAAAAGTACTGAAGTAAAGTACATAAGTAAGGTACCAAAAAAATCAGAAAGGAACACTTGCATGAATCATCACGTACATCAAACTACACCGTCTGACCAAGGCTAAAAGGTGGAAAGCATGATTAAATCATAAGAAAGATTTCACATAACCTTATTAGGCACATGTGGTTAACTCTACCGAAAAGCACGGGCGAGGTAGTCACTCAATCAGACACACCCTCACAGATATAATATCCATCTAACTGCGGGGGAGACTCATACACTCCACCATTCACCATAGATTCCCAAACACCCGCTATTGTTCCACAAGTACTAATAAAGGGGAAAAACATTTGCTGCGGTGGTTTCGTCCACTAACACCCGCAACAAAGAAAACCATGATATAAATCTCAAGAGTTGGCACATCAGATTCTTCTACATACCGCCAGATTTTGGAAACGGTTGATCAACCTGTAGGAAAGATTCAAGACCTTAAATATACTCTAGCACGTCCTACATGTTGGTTATGGATGATTAAAGCCAAAGATTTTAACACATCATCAAAATGATAAACAACGGCACAAGGTTGGATTATAGTAGCTAGAACTTAATATTACAAGTAGACCTCAAATGAAAGATTAAAATAGTAGTACTAATCGGAAAGAAAATCATAAGCCATTACTAAATATAGAAGATTAGCAATTTCATCAAGATTGGAAGAGGAGGGAAGAGGGGAAAGAAAACCACCACTTGCCTTAGTTTTGCCGGAGGAGACTTCCAAATCGCACCTCGACGTATATCATGACTAAGGAAGACGGGGGAAGAATCTGAAAAAAAAAAGGCTGAAATAGAAGTTAGGGCCAAAAACCCTAACGAGAATAACTCAATAAATGGGGAAAACTTTACCCCCATGACGTAGCTCTCATTGAGAACTTTCTGAATCCACACTCGGTTGAAGATTTTGAGCACCGGAGCACCGCCGGCGGCCAATGGAAACTCCACGGAAAGGTCGTTTTCTCTCTCGCTTGTGCCACTCTAGTTCAGGATTTACGGGAAGGAAGGAGTATGCCTTAAATGTAGTAGGGGAAGAAAGAGGAATAGGTATATAAATATTTATATAATAAATGTAGTATTAAAATAATATTCCTTTAGTAGTTAAATACTTACGAAAACATACCAGAGTTGGCTAAACTGGAATTCTCGAGGTGTCATGGATTCCTCCAGAAGAATAGAGGGAAGCATTTCTCGGGTAGAATGCAGTATCGCGAGAGCTAAATAGGCATCTCGTGTACAGATAAAGTTTTTTCGAGAATAAAGAGAAACCTCTCGAGTGCTGAGGGAGAAGAGTTCTTGGGACCTAAATAAAGCTTGTTGAGAAGTGAAGGAGTCTTCTCGGGTAATGGACCAGACCTCTCGAGAACAGGTAGAAGCATTCCTCGGGAACAACAAGACAGGACTTCTTGAGAACGAAGGATAGATCTCGAGTACTAAATATGAAGCTTCTGGTGGGCGGGGAAGGCCAAAAGAAGAAAAATTGATTTGTCTATTATTTTGGGATAATGTGTCGACTCTACAAATTTAGCAGCGAGGACAACAATAGAATCTGATGCACCATTCTTAAGACACTAACATCAAATGCTCATTATAAGCATACAAGTCACATATTTAATTCTTCCAACAAGAAAACATTCAATCTCATCAAAACCCCCAAAATCTGGTCAAATAGACACAACAGACTCGAAAATGCACTAATGGTGCAGCGCCGTGAAAATGACGTAAAAAGGTAACGCCCTAACGTCATAAATATGACGATACCAAATCAAATAATTTCAAAAAGTCAGGGGCGTTACACAGATTAAGAGGTCAAGTGACCAAGAGGTCATCTTGATAGGGACTAGGAGTGGAAATTTTATTGTTTAAACTTTAATTGTCTAGATACATACTCTCCTATTTGTTTAGTGGCAAATAAGAAAGTCTCACATTGTGTCCAATGGCACAAGAGGCTAGCTTATTTGAATTACAAGAATATTGGCAAGCTCTTTAGTCAAGAGCTAGTTAGGAATGGTCCTAATGTAGAGTGCACCAAGGATCGCATTTGCTCAGCATGCCAAAAGGGTCAAGCAGACCAAAGCCTCATTCAGGGGCATTGGGACCAAAGACTCTTTGAGTTATTAATACATCTTGCATATGGCTTCTTTGGTCTTATGCCAGTTCATAGCCTTGGTAGGAAATTCTGCACTCATGTGGTGGTTGATGATTATTCCAGGTATGCTTTGGTGTTATTTCTTAAGAAAGAGAATGAAACCCCTAATGTCTTCTGAAAGTGAGGGATAGATAGAATTTAATCTATAGGGGGGGGGGTGAATAGAGTATTAAAAAAAATTGTTTAGATTTATTGCGGAATTAAAATATTGATACTTATATGAAAGATGGAAAATCACATTAAACTATCACAGCACAATACAAAAAGAAAGCACAAGGCAACCATATGACACAAGAAGTTTTATAGTGGTTCCCCAAATCTGGGTACATCCACTCTTCTATCACCCTGGTAGGAATCTACTTATGTTTTTGATCAGGTGCCCTATCACCACAAGATCTGCTTCAGGTAGATCTAGAAACCCTTCAGGATTTTGATCAGGTGCCTAAAAACCAATAGGTTTTTGATCAGGTGCCCTATCACCAAGGAGTTCACTTTTGAAGGGAGTAATAACCCTGTACAAGAGAGGTTAAAGAAAAATAGATGACAGTCTTCTCTTTCTCAAACACAATGAGAAGACTATGTGGATTTGATGATGCCAAAGCTCCCCATGAGATATTGAGTAGATTCAGGAAGATGGAAGTTTGTCCAGGGTGTAGGTCTTTAGATTAATGTTGATTTCCAACAAGCTTTCTTAAATCTGTAGACTAATGTTGATTTGAGCTCTCTGTATATTTTTTAAGCCAAAGGAAAGAAGAAGACTATAGAGAGTTATATGTTGAACAAAAATTCTTCTTCTTCCTTATTTCAGCAATGCAAGTGTCCTTGAGAGCAAAAAGATTGTTTTCTTGACTGACTGTCTGATTGATTATTGTAGTTCTCTTTCTTTTTGAGTTATCTCTTTAATCAGGCTGACCAACGGCATAAATTTGAATTCCCGACATAGTACATAATTCTCTGCAAGAATTTAGGAGCCCAAACGGCTAGAATGGCTGGCAAACATAAATGAACTTCCATAATTATCTTTACAGAATATTTTGTGAATACCATAATTAATGCTTCATGAAATATGGCTATCAGCCTTGAGAATATCAGCATTAAATATCAGGATATATTTGCCTTAAAATAATTTATCATAACCAAAATATATACTTCTGACCGATCTGAAAAAAAACTGATAACTGAAGGTAGCATAAAATCGTAGAGCTTAGTTCAGAGATCATCGAACTGGGTTAAGAGATCGTCGACCTGAGAACAACTATCATAGATCTGAGATAACTGCTGAGAAGCACGAGATCATCGACCTGAGCTCGTAGATCGTCGAGCTCAGTTCAGAGTAGAGGACTCTGAGATCGTCGATGGGAGATCGACGATCATTGAGCTGAGTTCGACTATAGTCGAACTAATATAGATAATCCATAAAATCTATCTGATCTAAGTTTGAGTCCACTGCAATGTTGGTCTGCACAAACCTGACCTAAAAGGATCTAACTAAGTCTAGACGAGGACCCAGGCTATACATGGGGGTCAAGACATCCTAAGAGTGAACCTAGCACAAATCCAAACAAGGGTTCCAACAATCTCCCCCTATTTGTGTGAGGTCACTCAAAAACAAAATTGAAAAGAAATAAAAATACAAAGATCATAAATATCTGTAGGGATGAAATAACATCAGCAGATATGTTATAGCAATGCATTGTAAATAATCAGTTAAGCATTAAAAAAATAACAAACTATAGTTTATCAAATGAAGGACCAGAGGAGGGTTTAGAAAATATTATCTTTCTGAGTGGATCTGGTATATTCTCCTTAGAAGTCTTCAGGTCTTGTCCACCAATAGTTGTCTGAGCGCTAGTCTTGGGCACAATTGCTTGTGGATGCAATGCCATATATTCAGCTGGATTAAATACTTTCTTGCTAACTTGGAGTTTGTCCAGCTGTTTTTCTTTATAGGATGACATGGTCGAAAACCTAGATGGATCTTCTCCTTATGCTACAGCTTTTATTATCTGAGAGAGAACAATCAGTTCTTGAAGCCTGGCCATCCTAAAGTTAGGATCAACTTCCTGTTCAATAGGTGACTGATCATCTTGAGGAGGCAACATTGTAACTGCTTTGAACTGAGTGGATTGAGCGTAAAAGCTTGTTGTGTTGTGTTGTTCAACACTTTGAGAATAGAGAGATCTTGGAGGAGTAGCCTCAATATGCTTTCCTTTGGGATTATGAGATTCATCATGTCTTCTGGACTGATAAGCAGCTCTGATAAAAAATATCCTTTAGTTGCTCTGTAGAACTTTAATCTTTATGCTGTTGACTGCTTCCTTGGGAATGATATCTGGAAGATCTATCCTGCCTTTGATATGCTCTAGAGAAAGAGGAAGGCTTGGAAGATGTATCAGAAGCTTGAGGAACAGCTCTTGAAGCACCAACAGGAGGAGGAGGAGGAGGAGGACCTCTTCTGAACTTCTGAGGAGGAGGTGAGTATCTCATGCTCTTCTTCCTGGCTTTCTGTTCATTTTTAGATAGCCACATCCAGCTTTCCATGCTAGGATATGGAGTAATCCCTTTCAGGATGTAGTAAGGAGTATCATTAGTATTGTCTGGCTTGGGAGCAGCTTTTCTTTTCTTTGACACTTTCTTTTTCTTAGAATTATCATCCTCTGAATCATCATCCTCATCATCATCAGATAAATCAGGAGGATTGTCATATAGGTCATTTATTTCCTTCAGCTGTTTATCATAAATCTTTTTAGTAGCTTTGTCTTTAGCTTCTTATTGAATGTCAAGAGCAATTAGATCATCCAGAGAGGAAAGAGGACTATCATCTATGGGATAGGAAGGTCCAAGGGGACTTGGGACTAGATCAATATCCATATAATATATTTCAGCAAGAGGAACACAAGGATCACAGAGATTTATTAAACAAGTCTCTAGGGTTAAGGCCAGATTTCCCGAAGCCACTAGATCAAGCACTACATCAGCAATTAAGAGAGCATCAAGCTCATCCTTATCTTCTGTAACAAGCATATGCTCAATAGCCATAGGGGATGGCATATCTATACAAACTGTAACTGACTGAATAACTATACAAATTGGAGCTAACTGAATCTACAAGAGTTGTTTCAGTACTAAAGGACTCATGGGTCTGGTATAACAGACCATGGCCTTGGAAGAATTTATCTCAACTGAAGTCCAAACTGATATAAACATAGAGAAAGAATGCAAAAGAAACTGTAAATCAATGGAGGGATTTATAAAGCAACAACCACTAGAAATGCCAGGGATTGACACATCAGTGTCCTCATCTGACATAAACGAATCTGAATAAGGAACTATATCTGCACAAAATTTCTGAGAAACTTCTTCTTCCTGTACTGCTGGAGGAGACTGAGCTTGAAGTTTTGTTGAGGTTGAACCTGCTACATCTTCTTTGGACATCTCCCCCTGCCTGGTTTCAGTGGGAACTGAGGCCAGGCCCCTAGCTGAGGATGAGGCAGTAGTAAGAGCAGAGATTATGTCAGAGATAGAGGAGACGGTGGTAGCAAGAGGTGTAATGGCCTCTGCTATAAGAGACTTGAGGAGGGGAGTGATTATGAAAATGATAGAAGATATGGTGGAGTGGTCCAATGATGGATTGGTAGATGGTGTTGCAGAAGGTGTAGAAGTGGGAACTATGGGAGGGATAGAAAGTGGAGCATCATGTATGTGAACATATGGAGGGACGGTAGATGTTGATGGGGATGGATGGGTGGCATCTTGCATGATGGTGTATGTTGGTAGATGGTAAGATAGTATTGAAGAGAGATGTAGGGGAAGAGGAGATTTTGGTGGTGTAGGAATGTAGGTGTCATGGGGGGAATCAGGAGGTGTTGGTGGTTGATTGTCTTGAAGAAGGGAAGATGGAATGTCAGTGATGTCAATTGGTGAAGATGGAGCTGGGGAAGCATGTTGAGATGTAGGTGGAGTAGGAACATGAGTATGTTGTTGTGATTGTGGTGTTGAAGAGATAATTGGAGAGGAAGGGATTTCTGTTGCTGGAAGGTGGGCTGGAAGAGATGGTGGTGTTGGATGAATCTCTTCAGCAGGTGGGGGAGTGGCTTGAACAGCCCTGGTGCCTTCAGAAGCTGGAGTGGAAGAGGTAGAAGCCTTGGTTGGCTTGGTTATTGTCCTCTCCCACCTGCCAAATAAGGCACAGTTGAGCCTTTTACTGACATTGATGAATATGGTATGGGAGACCAGTTATTCAGCAGCCTTCTCTTGTAAAAAGATCCCTAGGATCCTTCCAAAGCAGACTTCCTTTTTATTGTTTTTCTTCTATATCAGATCAAAAAGAATCTGTGCCCAATCCACTGGTTTCTTTTTTATGATGGCACACATGACCAAAAACTGGTGTCTTGTGATGTAGTCATGGGCAGTATGTCTCCCGAGCAAAACTTTTCCAACTAAATCTGCCAAAAACTTATAAGGGGCAGAGAGGTGTTTCTTCAAGAGTTTGTTAGGGTTATCTCCAGTATAACCCACGAGGCTCAGCATCACGTCAGATTCCTCTATTTCAATCTCCAGTTTCTCTTCTCCATTCCTTAATCCAAAACTTTCAGTTATGATTGCGGGAGTTAAGGAGACGGAGTTACCCGCAATGGTGCTTGTCATTGTATTCTCCTCTATTGGCGATAGGGTGTAGACCCATTCTCTAATTTCAGTGCTGTGTAATTTGATTCTGTTGGGAACTATGTCCACATTAACTCAGATTTG
The DNA here is from genome assembly GCA_039583875.1 of Platanthera guangdongensis. Taxonomy (NCBI): domain Eukaryota; kingdom Viridiplantae; phylum Streptophyta; class Magnoliopsida; order Asparagales; family Orchidaceae; genus Platanthera; species Platanthera guangdongensis. The sequence goes on from CM077163.1 coordinate 86,751,235, forward strand.
ATGAAGTCACCCTAGAACTAAGATGAATTAGTTTGTATTTGATGCTTCATTTGAGTTATGTGTTTCAGGACTCTAATGGGAGTGTAGACCAATGTCAGTCTACAATGGGTCACGAAACACAGGACCATGCAATGTAATCCCTCATTGTGTATTCCAAAGTGTTTGCTCATGTGTAGCCTCTCTATTGGGATACACTTCATATTCAAGCTATAGGACTATGTGAAAAGACTTGATGCTGATTCCCCTCTAGTAGAAGAAAACATTCTGTCAGAAATTTTTCCAAGTGTTTCTCTCGAGTAGGTCTTTAACTACTCGAGTAGATTGCTTGAGATATACTCGAGTAAAACTTCTGCATACTCGAGTAAGAAAATTCTTCCTCTCGTGAAGTTACGTAAAACACTCGAGTAGTTCACTGACATACTCGAGTAGCTTACTTAACGACTCAAGTAGATCATTCTTCCTACTCGAGTTGCCCAGAATTCAGTTCCCAAGTTTTTCTAAGTAAATCCCTCGGGTACTCCAAGTCATATACTCGAGTAGCTCATTCTGTCTCGAGTAGTTCATACTCGAGTAGTTTATTCTTCCTGTTCAAGATTCCTCTTTCTCAGAATTTTTCTAAGTCATTTACTCGAGTAGGTACTTTGTATACTCGAGTAGTTCTCGACAATGTGTCGAGTAACTCTCTTCTCTATGTCGAGTAGTTAAGATATACTCGAGTAAGTCTTTCATATACTCGAGAAGATTTCTTTCCTCTCGAGTAGTTCAATCTGACTACTCGAGAAGCTATTTTTCTCGTGTGCAGAATTTTTCTAAGTGTTTGTCTCGAGTACTTCTTCTAACCACTCGAGTAGTTAAATTCTGCATACTTGAGTAGTACAACTTGTACTCGAGTATTTCAACTCCTTCCCGTGAAACTTTTCTGTATACTCGAGTAGATCTTCTAAGTACTCGAGTAAGTTGATTATATATGAACTCGAGTAGTTGTCTTCAACCTACTCGAGTAGTCATGAATTATATACCCGAGTAACATTTCTTTACTTACTCGAGTAGTCCTTGACCTACTCGAGTAGTTATATACCTACTCGTGTATATGACCTCCTTTTCTCAGAAATTTCTCTAAGTCCAGATTTGACAGATTTTCAAATTCCGTTACATGATTGGTCCACATGTACGTCATTAAAACCAATTATGATTGTTATTAGTATTCTTATATAAAGGCATGTCTAATCGACAAACCCTAATAAGAAGAATCACAAGCTTTCAAGTTAAATTTTTATTAAAAAATTTCTGCAGTCATTTCTCTCTCCAAGTCGCAATTTCCTCTCTCTCTCTCTTCACGGAACGAACGTCGTCGCCGTCGCTGTTCTTCTCCAGCAAGGGTTTCGATTTTCAGAGGAAATAGACTGAAGAAGTTTTACAGATCGAGATCATTTCTCAACTTCTCATCCTCTTCCCGATCGTGTAAGACAAAGAAGATTTCAGATCTGGTGCCGAGATTTTCTTCATTTTTCTAAAAGTGTCGCATAGCTTGCAAGAAGAAGATACTGGTTGCTTGCTTGCAGATCTGACGAAGAAATCATTGTTTTTATTTTCTTAAACAATTTTTCATTCTTGTAGGAGAAGTTTTCTCCGAGTGTAGGAGTTTTGAACTCCGAGTTTGTAGGAAGTTTTACCTTCCGAGTTGTAGATCCAGTTGGTTGGATTGAGATTGTAGGAACTTTGTTCCGAGGGTAGGATTGATTTTCAATCCGAGATAGTGGAGTAGCCGAGTCTAGTATATCGCTAGATCGGTGAGGGAAAGTGGATGTACACAAGATCGGGGAACCACTATATATCTTGTCTCGACTGTGATAATTTGGTAGATAGATCTGTGCTGTGTTCTGAGATTTTTTTATTCCGCAAAAGATGCACAACTCACCTATTCACCCCCCTCTAGGTGATTTAGGTTCACAATTATTATCTTTCAATTGGTATCAGAGCCAGATTGATCGTTAAAAGGTTAACACCTTGATCAGTTCCTACAATAGTTGTCATTTGAGATCTACCTATCATGGACATGACAAAGTATTTTGCCAAGCTTCCCCTATGCAACAAGAACAACTTTCCAATGTGGAAAGAAAGGATCAAATTCTTTATGTAAGCTGTGGATCCGAGGATCTTCATGATAGTTGAAGAAGGTCCTTATATCCCTATGACTGTCTCCACTATAAATCCTACCAAGAAGGTTCCAAAGAAGTTGATGGATTTCGACAAGGACGAGATTGCACTTGTCTCACTAGACAAGAAAGCTAAAAACATTATAGTAAGTGCAGTTGATGACTCAATGCTGCAGAACTTAATCCATTGCCAATCTACAACGGAGATGTGGCAGTCCTTGGTCACCTTGATGGAAGGTACAGAAGAAGTGAGGGATGATCGGAGATCCCTCCTCATTCAGAAGTATGAATCCTTCCGACAGGGAAGTAAAGAGACCATTGCTGATACATTTGAGAACTTTTTCAAGATAGTGAATGGCCTAAGAGTCTATGGCAGAGTATTCATTAATGGAGAACTGAATGACAAGTTCTTGAGATCCCCGACCAAAGAATGGGACAACAAGGTCTGTGCCATCAGGGAGTTTGGGAAGCTGGCTGAGATAGACCCACAAAATCTCTTCGGGAAGCTTATGTCATATGAGCTTCAACTCAACACTAGGAAAGCTGAAGAAGAGAAGAGCAGGTCTGCTCTCAAAGAAAAGTCTGTTTCTCTAAAGGCAGACACTTCTAGAAAGACAAAGGCTGCCTCCGCTGCTCCAGCTCAAGAAATTAGTGAAGAAGAAGAAACTTCTGAGCCTAGTACCTAAGGCTCTGAGCTATCAGAAGGAGAGTTCTCACTGCTCTCATGTCAGTTCAAGAAATTCTTGAACAAGAAGAAGCAATGGAAAGGAAAGGATTCCTCCTATAGAAGATCACGACACGAGGGTGATCGGCAAAGAAAAGGCTCAAGCAGCCATGACAGGTATAATACTAAACAGAACAAACATATTTTGACTGACATTATTTGCTATTGTTGTAATAAGCCAGGTCACGTCATCGCTGACTGCCCTCATAAGAAGAAGGAGGGTGGTAGAAGAGAAGAAAAGAAATCCTCGTACAACAAGAAGAGGAAAGTGAAGAGCCTGATAGCCAAAAAGAGCAAGACTTTTATTGACTCTGACTCATCTAAGTCAAGTGAAGAAGAAGAAGCTTACTTTGGGCTTATGGCTCAAACAGATGATGATCAAGAGCCCCAGTTCACTGGGAAGGTAAACTCTCACACCCCTCTTTCAGATTCTGAAGTTTCTGAACATAATTTTGAGGATAGCTCCTCTGACGATGAGTCAGAACTCATGGCCCAGTACAAGGAGTTAATCATGGCTTACGACAAATGTCGTCGAGTCGTGAAGACTCAGGCTAAAGAGATCAAATCTCTAAAAGCCTAAGAGAGCATCTTGAGACATAAAGTCGCAAAGACTTACTCAATCAAAGAAAACTTCAATAATTTTATTGTTGAGTATAACAAGGCTCTTGAGCACCTTGGCCTCAAAGAGAAAATCATCAAGGAATTGGATGGACAACTTGCCGCTGAAAAGAAACTTGTTGAAAGTTTCTCGAAGCCCATGACAGTTCTTCCATTTGTTGCTGAATTCTCAGCAAATGCCAAGGGAGCTGGGCTAGGCCATGAAGAAGCTCCTAGTAAATCCTCTGGGAGATATAAGTTTCAACGGAAGAATAAGGCCGCCAAAAAGGCCTTAGCCAAAGAGAATGGGAAAGCCCCTCAAGATCAAACTACATTCAAAAAGGTCATCTTTCCATCAAATGAGTTTGATCTTGACTCATCCTACGGGCACTTTGCCAGGCCTACTTATGTAGAGCCAAAGTCCCGCTATCAAGGATGGACTCGACCCAGAAACTTTGGCGAAAGTGTCTTTATGGAACCTTATGAAGAAGTTATTCTTCAGAGTTATGACCCTTTCAATCTTGGGCATAACTTGAAGAAGGAAGCAAAGACAAAGCCTGTTGTAGAAAATCCTATAAAGGAGAAGAAGCCATGTGATTGCCATCATCATGAGGCATCTTCCTCCAAGAATGCTGCCCCTGCTAGACCACAATCCCAAATGGTCAAGCAGGAGATCATGAGGCAAAAGTACAACAGATTTGACTATTGGTGCTGTGGCAAGGTTGGTCACTTCGCCATTGATTGCAGGATCAATCCCAGAAATGCTACAACTCCTCATGTCAGCAATATGAGAAAGACAACTCATAATACTAACACTCGTAGGGGGAGCATTCTAATCCGAGACCAAGGACCCAAACGTGTTTGGGTTCCTATGGCAAATTGATTATGATTGCAGGTATGTCCAAAGGCCAACAAAATGCCTATCTGGTACTTGGACAGCGGGCGCTCTCGGTATATGATCGAGACTAGAAGCCTCATTCAGAACTTTACTCCAGTCATGAACGGACCAAAGGTCATCTTTGGAGGTTCAGACCGTGGAATTACAAGAGGCTATGGTATGATTACTAACGGCAATGTATCCTTCTCAGATGTGGCTTATGTCGAAGGATTGGAACACAATCTCATAAGCATAAGCCAACTCTGCGATAAAGGATACATAGTTGAATTCCATGCTGATAAGTGCTTAATAAAATCTGTTGACAATATGGAAACGATTCTATCTGGCACTCGAAGCAGGAATATTTTCTGCTTAAATTTCATTTGTATAGATTCCTCTACACCAGTGTGCCTTTTAGCAAAAGATAATGCGTCTCTTGTTGACCAATGGCATAAGAGACTAGCACATATTAATATCAAAACTATTAATAAATTATTTTCAATGAAATTAGTATGTGATGCCCCAAATGTCAAGTGCGTCAAAGATACAACTTGTCATGCGTGCGTAAACGGCAAGCAAACAAGGGCTACCTTCAAAAGCGTTATTGGCAAAGATTCTCATAGATGTCTTCATCCACTGCACATGGACTTATTTGGTCCACTACAAATTAGAAGCTTTGGAGGTAAGGATTATACGTTGGTAATTATTGATGATTACTCGCACTTTGCGTTGGTGTTCTTTCTGAAACACAAGTCAGATACCTTCGACATCTTTACTAATTTTGTCAGGCAAGTCCAGAATGAGTACAACTGCTCCATAGTCAAAATCAGAAGTGACAACGGAACAAAGTTCAAATATGGGACCATGACAGAATTCTGTGAAAGCTTAGGTATCTTCTATGATTTTTCCTCTCCTCGTACTCCACAACAGAACGGAGTGGCTGAGAGAAGGAATAGAACACTCATAGAGGCCTGCAGGACAATGTTGAGTGATGCTTCACTTCCGGAGTACTTGTGGGTTGAAGTCGTCAACACTGCATGGCACGTGCAAAATCGAGCACTCATAAACAAAAGCCACGATAAGATACCTTACGAACTTCTAAAGGGCAGGAAGCCAACCATTTCGTACTTTAGAATCTTTGGCTGTAAATGCTTCGTACTTAACAATGGTAAGTATCCTACCACCAAGTTCAGCGAAAAGAGTTTTGGAGGTATTTTTGTAGGTTATAGTAGCCATAGTAAGGCATATAGAATATTTAATAGAAAAACCCTGGTGGTAGAAGAATCGATACATGTTGTATTTGATGAGACGAGCATGCTGCAAAGCAATCCGTCTAGTGTGCTCATTGAAGATGCAGGTGCAAAGCTGAAAGAAACTAGCTTGGATGAACCGTCTGAAGACAAAGGCGAAAAGTTCATCAAGTTCACCACTCCAACCCCTATTGGAGAGGCTGATGATCAAGATGAAGGAGTCATCCAAGATGAAGAAATCACTCCAGTGATTGAAGATAATCCAGATGCAAGAATGTTAGAGCTCAGACATCTGAAGGATCACCCCATGGACCAAATCATAGGAGATCCCCAGGATGGTGTCAGAACTCGAAGAGGTACAACTAATGAGAATCTTTATTTATATTTTCTCTCGCAGGTTGAACCAAAGAAGTTTGAGGAAGCAAAATCAGATGCATCGTGGATATTGACAAAGGAAGAAGAGCTAATCAGTTCAAGCGCTGCAATGTATGGAAGCTTGTTCCAAGACCCAAAGGAAAGAACGTCATTGGAACAAAATGGGTATACAGGAACAAGATGGATGAAGACGGGACGATCATAAAGAACAAGGCCAGACTTGTCGCTAAAGGCTATCGTCAAGAAGAAGGAATCGACTTCGACCAGACATATGCTCCAGTGGCAAGGCTGGAGGCAATAAGGTTGTTCCTAGCATATGCTGCATTCAAAGGCTTTACTGTCTATCATATGGACGTGAAGTTTGCCTTCCTAAATGGTAACATAAAGGAGGAAGTGTATGTGGAACAACCTCCAGGTTTCGTTGATCCTAACTTTCCTGATTATGTCTATTTCCTGCACAAGGACCTATATGGTCTGAAACAAGCTCCTCGAGCTTGGTATGAGACGCTGTCTAGCTTTCTACTTGAGAATAAGTTCACAAGGGGAAAGATAGAGAAGATATTATTTCTTAGGGAAATTAAAGGCAAGATTTTGCTAGTGCAAATCTATGTCGACGACATTATTATTGGCTCTACATACGACAACTTCTGCAAAAAGTTCTCAAAACTTATGCAAGGGAAGTTTGAAATGAGCAGTATGTGCGAGCTGAAGTATTTCTTAGGACTTCAGGTGAAACAATCTGACGATGGAATTTTCATCTCGCAGACCAAGTTCACCAAAGAGCTGATTAAGAAATTCGGAATAGAGAACGCAACCTCTATGAGGACTTCAATGGGCTCAACTATGTCTCTGGACAAGGATGAAAAAGGGAAACCTTTGGATGAAACCAAGTACAGAAGTATAATTGGATCCTTGCTCTACCTTACTGCTAGTAGACCCGACATAATGTTTTCAACATGTGTCTGCGCTAGATTTCAGGTGAACTCTAAGGAATCTCACTATACTGCTGCAAAGCGGATTTTAAGATACCTTAAATGTACACCAAGTCTTGGCTTATGGTACCCAAGAAGTAATGACAACGAACTAATTGGTTTCTCAGATGCAGATTTTGTAGGAAGAAAAGATGATAGGAAAAGCACCTCCGGGACGTGCCAATTCTTTGGAAGAAGGCTAATCTCCTGGAGTAGTAAGAAACAGAACTATGTCGCAATCTCAATAGCCGAGTCAGAGTACATCTCTGCAGGCAGTTGCTGTCCACAGTTACTCTGGATAAAGAATCAATTTGAGGATTACAACTTAAAGTTCAAGAATGTCCCATTGTTTTGCGACTCTTCCAGCGCAATTGCAATAGTCAATAATCTAGTCTCGCATAGCCGGACAAAGCATATTGAGCTAAGGTATCATTTCATCCAGGAGCATGTAGAGCATGGGGACATAGATCTCCAATATGTCTCCATAGACAGGCAAGTTGCAGATATTTTCATGAAGCCGCTGGACGAGACCAAGTTCTCATTCTTCAAAATGGAACTTGGGATGCTCAACAAAGAAGATTAGAGAAGGTTGGATTTCAACAAAGCAAAGAAATTAAATGGTTAGTCAAAATCTGGCATTTCAAAAGTTTTCTTTTTTTCTCTGACTCAAGTTAGACCTGACCTACTCGAGTACTCAAAGGACCTACTCGAGCAGTCCATTTAACTTACTCGAGTAAGGGAATTCATGTACTAGTGTAGTACACTTCATCTACTCGAGTCAGCCAATTCTCCTACTCGAGTAGTTAAAGACATACTCGAGTAACTTCTATAAACCTACTCGAGTAACTCCCGATCTACTCGAGTACATTTTCTCTCTCTCGTGTATGTACCTTTTTCTTTCAAATTTTCTTATTCGCACACCAAGGTTTGTGCCGCCTCTTCTATGGCTTTATTTTTATTTGGATAATTAGACATAAACCTAGGGTTTATAAATTCGAAATTCCAAATTAATTCTACACGAAATCATTTCCAATCTCCCGAGTACCTGTCTACCGCTTCGTCTTCCTTCGAGAAGTTGCAGAGCCGCGACCGTTCCTCTTCCCCCCGACAGAGTTTTTCCAAGTTTCTGGATCATGGCCGCTGTCTCCAAGATTTGTGTAGGTTCGGAACTAATTACCGCAGGGATTGCAGAGCTGTCAGACGATTTCCAAAATTTGTTGGTTCTTCTAGATGTCGCCGGACTTTCCTTCGCTCTCCAAGAAAACTGCCGGATCCTCTTCCCCGAGGTAGCAGAATTCTTCACAAATCTAAAGGTCAAAAGGTATGGCAAAGTTCTGAAATCCAAGGTGCAAGGTCTTAAAATTAAACTTACTGCGACAATTATCTATCAACTCCACCGTCTACCGGTAGTCACTGCAGCAGACGACCTTGATGAAGAAGATTCCTACATAACCTGCTTATTCTGTGGGATTTCGCCTGAAGTTCAGTCTATCAAACAATCAGACATGAACGCAGAAGGAAAGTTTCTGGTTGATGTTATTGGAAAGATTTTGCTGTACAAGACCAACTCCATAAGAGACATTCCACTGTATTTTTTCGACATAATGCAAGTCATTGTCTGCCGCAAGAAATTCCAGTTTGGCATGCTGATTCTGGACAAAATCAAGGATAGCTTAAAATCCCCCAACTTCGCCAGAATAATCTCTCTGCTACTCCATGAAACAAATCCTTAGGTATTTAACTTCTCCAAAGGGACCCCTATTCACAACATGAAGAAGGTCTCCATTTCTTCTATTTAGAGATGGGAGCTCAAGGTGAAGAATGCTGCCCAAGCTGCTCAGATTTCAGATGTTCCAGCTTTCGAGGACAGGACTCCATCTCCCTCTCCTCATCATGTGGACAGCTCCTCTAGTGCACCAAGTGAGGGGGATACTGCTCCTTCTATCTCAGTCAGGAAGCCCTCTCCAACAAACACTACCTCATCTCCTCAGCCAACAACTTCTTCCCTACCTCATACTCCATAAACTCCAGCAACTCCTTCAGATTAGATACCACCAGATTCTCTTCTCTCAATAGCTGCTGCTATAGATGCAATGATTGCAAAACTCTCTTAAGAAGTGCTGCCTATTCCTCCTCCTCCTCTATCTCCTCCAGCTCTATCATCTAAAATTCACAAGGACTCAACTCCTGAACAATCTCCAAATAATTCTCCATCCAGGACTCCAGCAACATCTCCTGCTGCCCTCAAAGACCAGCAAGACATAATTCTCATTTCTGATGAGCCCTCTCCTATGCTAACAGAGGCTCCTATCAGAAACCTAGATTTCTCTCTCCCTCATATTACAGAAGAAGGGGTTGCTATCATTCATACCACATGAGCTCACAGCTCTGTGATCATTGAAGAAATAGCTCCATGGGTAGCTCCTCCTCTTCCTTCTGCTCTTCCTTCATCTGCTGCTCCTTCAACTACTGCTGCTGCTGCTTCTCCCTCTCCAGATTTACTGTCCCAGATCTCTCTCCTTCTACAAGACCAGAGAAAATACTTTGATGAATCTCCAGCTGTCATTACAGCCAAGGTAACTGCTCTCAAACCTGAGATGAGCAGGGCTTGCTGAAATCCAGCACAACACTGACAAGCTCAAGTACTTATTTCAAATTGGTGGAAAAGCCCTCGACCACACTATAACTAGTGTTGGAGAAGTTATGGAACAGGGTGTAACCCTTGCAAATAATCAAATAGAACTGGACAAGGAAAATGAAGCCAACAAAGTGAAAATCTGTGAAAAAGTTGGCCTTTTTAAAGAAGATGCTATAGAAAGATTATCTGTTGAAATCAGAAAGGGGGAGAGCTTGGTCAAAGAACACTTAGAAAAATCAGCTGCACTGAAGTCAGATTTGTGGGAAACTCATGTGAAGACAACTCATGATGATTTGCTAGCGCAGATACAAAGTGTCAAATTTCATACCTATGACACTGCTGTCTGGATGCACAACCAGATTCTGCCAGACCTTGCTGTTGGATACATTGGAATATATGTACCTGATTTGAAGAAGCCTCACCCTACTCAATGATATACATCAAGGTGTATTTGATGTGCTTTGCGTTTATGTGTGCAGGCTAAGTAATTACAGGGAAAGCATAAACGTTTCTAAGTCCATGTGTCAACACCTAAAGGTGAAGTGTTGACACTTATGATGGCTAGTGTCGACACCCAGAGAAGCTTTGTCGACACTTGGAGTAATTGTGTCGACACTAGGAAGGCAGAGTCGACACCAGAAGAAAAGTGTCGACACATACAGGCTGTATCGACACACTGTGAAGAATTGTTAACATTATCTATGTCGACACTTAGAGGCAGTGTCGACACCCAGAGAAACTTTGTCGACATCAAAAGTGTCGACACCAGGAGGCTGTGTCAACACTCAGCAAACTTCAACAAAGTTAAAGTACATGTGTCGACACAAAGGAGACGTGTCGACACTCAGCAAAGTTTCAACACATGAAGGCATGTTTCGACACAAAGGAGATGTGTCGACACTCAGCAAAGTTTCAACACATGATGGCATGTGTCGACATAAAGAAGATATGTCGACACTTAGCAAGTTTCAACACAAGAAGTTGTGTCGACACAAAGGAGTTGTGTCGACACACAGCAGAAATCAACTAAGTATTGAAGAAGAAGTACTTGTGTCGACACACTCAATCAGTGTCGACACATTCTACAGAAGGCTTGTGTCGACACACATAATCAGTGTCGACACATTCTGAAGAAGCAGTATCGAGAAGCTGTTACAACAACACAAGGAGTTATGTCGACACCATCAAGGCTAGTGTCGACACTTAGTCCACTTGTGTCGACACTTAGTCTATTTGTATCGACACATAAAGACTATCTATCTCGACACTTTCAGATAGTGACAGTGATTTCAAGAATTGACTGGATGACTTGACAGCAGCCATTTCAACAGGTCAACTGCAACTGTCAGAGCTGTCAGAAGATTGTTACAAACCGGATCAGCCGGTTACCTTGGAGGAAGACTATTTAAAGACCTTTCTCCTTCGACAGATAAAGAAGTATTAGATTGAAAAACAACACAAAAAAGAAGAGGACCTTCAAGAGAAGATCTAAGAAGTTGGAGAGAGAGAGGTCCTTCTAAGAAGAACAGTTGTTGAACCAGGCTGATAAGTAAGATTCAGATTGAGATCTGATTCACAAGACAAAAGTTGATTGAAGATCATCTTTAGGAGATTCAACCCTATTGTGTTCTAATTCAAGAAGCTTTGAAGAAAGCCAAGGGAGGTTGATCTCTGCCAAGTACATCCAAGAACTCATCAAGAAGCCAGTCAACTCATCTCTCTCTTTCAGAGTTGTGGTTATTTACCTTGTAAACTTTATTTTTTGTAGGATCCTAAGGGATCTGAGTTGTAAGCCTATTTTATAAAGGCTGAGTGTAGGAGACTGTGTGCTCTGAGTGTAGGTCTTGTTGAAGACTGAGGTAGGGTCTTGTGCCTGAGTTGTAGGAGACTTTGCTCTCTGAGTGTAGGTCTTGTTGAAGACTGAGTGGTAGGGATTTGTTCCTGAGTTGTATGAGTGGGGGCACTCTGAGTTGTAAGAACCTGTTTGTGGTTCTGAGTTGTAAGATCTGAGGATTTGAGAAAAAGTGGAGAAGTTAGGCCGAATCTAGTACACTAATAGATAGGCGAAGGGGGAAAGTGGATGTACCCAGACCTTGGGGAACCACTATAAATCCTGTGTGCACTCTGTGTATGTTTGATTGTATGGTTGCTGTGTTGTGATAATTGTAGAATTGCATTTACTGTACAGTATTTCTGCCTTTAAAGTCAAAAAGAAAAAGTACACCTATTCACCCCCAACCCTCTAGGTGGTTAGGCACTATTTCTTTCAAGTGGAATCAGAGCCAGGTGGCTCAAAAAGGACATAGCAGTCTGAGTAAGATCCTGTAGGCAGAAAACAGAATAAACAAAAATCAAGAAAATGTGTTCTAGTGAGAATCATAAAGAGCTGGGGTCCATGAAACTGCCAATCTGTAGAAAAGAGATTTTTGGCATATGGAAAGAGAGGGTTAGACTCTTTATGGAAGAATCTGACCCAAGAACATACATCACAGTCAAAGAAGGGCCATATGTGCCAATGAAGATATCCATTCTAGATGCAAATCAGAAAACTCCTAAGGACTATTCAGAAATGACCAATGATGAAATCATTCTGGCCACTATGGACAAGAGGGCCCAGAATATTATTGTTAGTCTAATTGATGATGCAACATTTCAGAATTTAATTCACTGTAAAACTTCTAAAGAAATATGGGACACATTAATAGTCTATATGGAGGAATCAGAAGAAGTAAGACAAGATAGGAAGTCTTTGTTAAATCAGGAATATGAAAGCTTCAGACAAGGAAAGTCTGATAGCATTACTGAATGCTACAAGAAATTCTATAGGATAGTAAATGAATTGATGTCCTATGGAAGAGAATTCAGCAACTATGATCTGAATGACAAGTTCTTAAGATCCCTGACTAAGGACTGGGATACCAAGATTTGTGCCATTAGGGAAATGGCCAAATTAGCTGATATAACTCCTCCAACTTTGTTTGGAAAACTGTTATCTTATGAGATGCAGTTAATGGTTAGAAAGGAGGAAGAGAAGACTACTAGAGTGGAGCACAAGAAAAGATCTGTGGCCTTCAAGACTGAAGCCACTAGGAAGTATAGAAGCAAGTCTCCATCTCCACCTCAAATAGTTGCTGAGGCTGTGATAGATAATTCAGAAAGTAAGAATTCAGATAGTAGTGAAAGTGATGAAGATTTTACAGCTTTCACTAGGCATTTTCAAATGTTTCTGAAGAAGAAGCAGTGGAGGTCTAAGCCTTCCACTTCTCAGCCAAAAGATGACTATTATCAGAAAAGAAAGTCATCAAGGAATGACAGAAGCAGATCCAAGCCAAGCAAAGCTACATCTTCAAAGATTGTGTGCTACTGCTGCAATAGACAAGGACATGTAGTGGCTGACTGTCCTGAAAAGAGGAAGGAGTCAACTGACAGAAAGAAGACACAGTTTAAGGGCAAAAAGGAAAAGTCCTTTGTTGCCAAGAAAGACAAAAGTTTGACTGATCAGTCATCTTCAGAAACAGATTCAGAAGCTGAAGCCTATATTGGATTGTTTGCTGAAGAGGAGGAAGATGAGTTCATGCAGTTGATGAATTCAATTTATGAGCATGAGGACAATCAGTGCAAAGGGCTGATGGCCTTATCTGAAGGAGACAAAATCCAGGATCAGCTTGGACCAAGTAAGGTACAAAGTTGTTCTTCCAGTTCAATTTCTAGTACTGAGTCAGAATCAGATACATCTGCATCAAGTGATGTGGGTGGGTCTGAATCTGAAGGAGATATTCATCAGTTAATTGATGAATATAGGGACTTATTGCAGGTCTTGAAGAAAAGCAAAACCTTAGCCAAAACTTAGGCAAAGGAGATTGCTAGTCTTAAATTGGCTGCTGCTGATTCAGACAGTTATTTTATCAGAAACTGAATGAAATAGACAGGCTGAAGAACATTACTGTTATTCAGATGGGTACTATTATATTTAAGAATGATCAAATTAGAAATCTGGAGGCTAGACTTCAGAAGGAGAGAGAGATTATAGCAAGTTTTTCTAAACCAAAATCTGTTTTACCTTTGATAGATGAGTTTGTACCTCATAAGGGTAAAACTGGATTAGGGTTTACAAAACCTGGCAGGACAGCTACGTCCAAATCTATGGGCAAAGCCCCAGCACTAAACAAGAAGGCTGCAGTAGAAAATCCAGCCAGAGTTGTACCTAAACAAAGGTACAACAGGTTTGAGTGCTGGTGTTGTGGCAAGATAGGCCACTTTACAATAGATTGTTGGCACAATTTAATTGTCATGGAGAGTAGCAAACTACCTGCTAGAAGTGCTACAGGTAGTTTTGTTAAAAGTCAAACTAACCTGCACCAAGGACCCAAGAATTATTTGGGTTCTAAGGTTAAGTAATCTATTTTGCAGGTGAGTCCAAGTGGTCATGCCCCTATATGGTACTTGGACAGTGGATGTTCCAGGCACATGACTGGAACTAGGGGGTTGCTGAAGGACTATACATCAATCAAGGATGGCACTCAAGATACCTTTGGTGGTTCAGAAAAAGGAATCATCAAACGCTTTGGTAACATTTCTAGTAACCAAATTACAATTACTCAAGTGGCTTATGTAAAGGGTTTGAAACATAACCTCATTAGCATAAGTTAGCTGAGTGATTTAGGATATGACATCTCATTTGTCAAGGATGGTTGTCATATCAAAAGGTCAAGTGATCAAAAGATCATTCTGACAGAATATAGGAAGAGAAATGTCTATTGTCTTGACTTTGCATGTGAGAACAATGTTTCTCCTATTTGTCTTGTAGCTGATGAGAAAGTCTCATATTGTGTTAAATGGCACAAGAGGCTGGCTCATCTTAACTATAAGACAATTGGCCAACTCTTGAGCAAAGAGTTAGTGAGGAATGTTCCTCAAGTTAAGTGTATAAAGGATGGGATATGCTCAGCTTGTCAAAAAGGCAAGCAAACCAAATCCACCTTTCATAGCCTTGAGAATAAAGATGTTGTGAGGTGTCTATACCTCTTGCATATGGATCTTTTTGGTTCTATACCAGTTCATAGCCTAGGTAGGAAGGTCTACACATTTGTGGTTGTAGATGACTATTCAAGGTATTCCTGGGTGTTCTTTCTTAGACAAAAATCTGAAACCCCAAGTATCTTATATAGTTTTGTTAAACAAATTCAGAATGAATTGGACAGTACAGTGGTCAAAATCAGAAGTGACCATGGTACTGAATTTCAGTCTGAAAGTATGACAAAACTGTGTGAAGAATTTGGAATTTTTCAGGAATTTTCCTCACCAAGAACACCTCAGCAAAATGGTATTGCTGAAAGGAAAAATAGAACCTTGATAGAGGCTGGTAGAACCCTATTGAGTGACACATCTCTCCCAGAATATTTTTGGGCTGAGGCAGTAAACATTGCTTGTCATGTGATCAATAGGGCTACTATCACCAAGAGCCACAAGAAGACCCCCTATGAGATTGTGAAGGGCAGAAAACCAAATTTATCCTATTTCAGGATCTTTGGTTGCAAGTGCTATATCCTTAACAATGGTAAGTCTTATCTAACCAAGTTTGCTGCCAAATCCCAAGAGGGGATCTTTGTTGGGTACAACAATAATAGTAAGACTTATAGGGTCTACAACTTGATTACTCAAGTTGTAGAAGAGTCTGTTCATGTAGTTTTTGATGAAGCTAGACTTATTAACATTGAATTGCCAAGAAGTGTTTGCAGCTCTACAGGTGTAACTGAGATGATGGACAAGCTTACCTTAACAGAAGGTTCTTCTGTAATTCAGCAAGTGGAAGATGGTGGTTGTTGTCCAGGGGGAGTATAAGATACACCTGATGCTGAAGAAGACCAAGAAATACAGCTAAATGAAGAGACTGAAGGTGTACAACCTGAAGACAGGCTGCCTCCAGTAAATAGGCACTTAAAGGATCATCCAGCCAATCAAATAATTGGAGATCTCAGAAAAGGGGTGCAAACAAGGAGCCAGAATCTAAATACAGTTCTTTACTCCAGTTTTCTATCTCAAGTAGAGCCAAAGAAGTTTGAAGAAGCAATCCTAGACCCTCATTGGATTGAGGCCATGCAAGAGGAGCTGAATCAATTCAAAAGATGCAAGGTCTGGGAACTAGTTCCTAAACCCAAGGACCACAACATTATTAGAACTAAGTGGTTCTTTAGGAACAAGTTGGATGAGAATGGAATCATCATAAGGAATAAAGCTAGACTTGTTGCAAAGGGATATAGGCAGGAAGAAGGTATTGATTTTGATCAAACCTTTGCTCCAGTAGCAAGACTGGAAGCAATAAGGATGTTCCTTGCCTATGCAACATATCAATCATTTAAGGTATATCAAATGAATGTTAAGACAGCTTTTCGGACTGGAAATCTGAAGAAAGAAGTCTATGTAGAGCAACCATCAGGTTTTGTGGATTCTCTTAAACCTGATTATGTTTATAGATTTAGGAATGCTTTGTATGGGTTAAAACAAGCCCCAAGGGCTTGGTATGAAACCCTATCTAGTTTCCTCATTGAGAATAAATTCTCAAGGGGGAAAATAGACAAGACTCTATTCCTTAGGGAATCCAGAGGCAAGATTATCTTAGTCTAAATATATGTAGATGACATAATATTTGGGTCTACAGAAAGTAGTCTTTGCAGGAAGTTTGCAAAACGTATGCAAGGTCAATTTGAAATGAGCAGTTTGGGGGAACTTAAGTTTTTCTTGGGTCTCCAAGTTAGACAGACTGAAGATGGATTGTCCATATGTCAGTCTAAGTTCACACTAGAATTGATAAGGAAGTATGGTATGGAATCTTCCACTACCATGAAAACTCCTATGGGGTCAAGCATGTCTCTAAGCAAAGATGATGCAGGGAAACCTGTAGATGAAACTTTATATAGAGGGATAGTTGGCTCCCTACTGTATTTGACTGCTAGTAGACCAGATATCATGTATGCTACATGTGTCTGTGCTAGGTACCAAGCTTGCCCTAAAGAATCTCATTTGACAGCAGTCAAAAGAATTTTGAGATATCTTAAGGGCACACATTATCTAGGCCTTTGGTACCCTAGGAATGGAGATTTTGAACTGACAGGTTATTCAGATGAAGATTTTGCAGGCTGCAAGGAAGATAGGAAGAGTACAACAGGAACCTGTCAATTTCTAGGTGGAAGACTGGTGTCATGGAGTAGCAAGAAGCAAACCAGTGTGGCTATCTCCACAGTAGAGTCAGAGTATGTGGCTGCAGGAAGTTGCTGTGCTCAACTTCTATGGATTCAACATCAGCTAGAAGATTATGGTATTCAAGTAAGCAGGACACCTTTATTTTGTGATTCTACTAGTGTCATTTCTATTGCCAATAATCCTATCTCCCATAGTAGGACTAAGCACATAGAAATTAAATACCATTTTCTAAGAGAACATGTGGAAAAAGAAGACATTTCCCTAGAGTATGTTAAGACAGATAATCAGTTAGCTGATATGTTTACTAAGCCCTTAGATGAAACCAAATTCAATAAGTTTAAAATTGAATTAGGAATGATAAACTTAGAATAATTTACAAAAATTGGCTAAGTAAAATAGTATCGACACACAGAGTTGTCTGTGTCGACATTTCAGAGAATTAGTGTCGACACATGCAGTGTAGGTGTCGACACATCCAGGGTGATGTCTACACTTAGGATTTACACAGAATTAGTCTAGTAGAGTCTCGACTAAGTGTCGAGATGAGATATATAAGTGTCGACACATATATTCTGTCGACTATATTTGTGTCGACACATAGTTGTCGAGACATTAGAAGTCAGTGTCGACACATTTCAAGTAATCTGACGCGCCTTTTCACCTTCAATTTTAGAAAGGTATAAATAGGTTTTCACCATTGTTTGTCGACACGCTCACCATAGTTTCGAGACCAAACTTGTGTGTCGACATCTCTCTTCTCTAAATTCAAAAATTCTTCAAACACTAATGGCGCCGAAGCTAGAAGAGAACATTAATGAAGGATTTGAGCTCGTGTGATACGGCTTTGATGACGCGGAACCAGAAATCCAAGGTGTGATAACCCTAATTGTAGAGACTGGGTTAGAGTAACTTGTTTCTGAACCAATAAAGATATGGAAGAAGGAGGTCCTTGAATTCTTGAGTGCAGCTACTCTTGATGAATCTGGACTCAAGATTAAGTCCAAAGTTCATGGGGCAAAAGTCAAGATTACCCTGAAAAGTCTAAGAAAGATTCTACATCTCCCTAGAACTAAAAAAGAGGAAGATGTACCTGCATCAAAGACAAGGGAGGCACTGGAATGGTGTGGTTTAGATTCAAGCCTGAAAATTGGATCAGTTTTCAATAGAAAAGGCATGAACATGTAGGGAAAGTTTTTATCTGAGATAGTTGGCAAGGTAATACTGAGCAAGCCTGGTGGGCATGATAAAATTTCAGCTCACATGTTCAGTTTGATGACAAGGATAATTTTCAAACTTAATACTGATTGGTAAGCAGTAATGTTTGATAAGATAAAAGAGAGCTTGAAGAAACCCAATCTGGGTAGAATTCTGAGTTTATACTTAGCTGGAAGTATCCTTGAAGTGATGAACCAAGCTGCTGGTTCTAAGATTAATCATATGAGGAGAATGGATGTAAGAATTATTTCAAGATGGGATAGAGTGCTGACAAAGGAACTGCCAACTCCAGAAAAGGAAACACCTCAGAAGAAGAAGAAGAAGACAGCCATTGTGTCTCAAGAATCCTCAAGTAGCTTAGAGGAGCAAGTGATTTTTAGTTTTGATGATGAAGAGGGAAGAAATGCTAGACAGTCACCAGCAAGATAAGAAGATGCTCAGAGGCAGGGGGAGCTACCATCAGCTAGCCCTATTCACATGGATCCACTCCAAGGGGAGCCTCTACATGTGGATGAGCCAACTTAATTAGAGAGTGAAAGGGCTACCCAAACCATTCTAGAGGTAATCACTGAAGTTAATCAATTAAATTTCAATGTTGAGGATGAAGTTCTGACTGAATCATTACTTGATGTTGATCAGCATACACAGTCACATAGTCAACCACAAGATGTTGTCATGGAGGACACATCAGTTGCTGATAATGTAGACTCATTTGCTCCAGAGATAATAGATTCTCCTGTACAACCTCAACATGAGTTTACATTAAAAGAGTTGTTCCCTGATCTTATACAAACAGACCTTGAGGGAGAGAAAGCAGCTGTTGAGGGGGAGAAGGACAATCTTGAGGGGGAGCAAATAGAGGAGACTGCTACAAAAAAGACTGAGGAGCAAAGACATGCTGAGGAACTACCAAGGACTGAGAAGGAGTTGCCTCCTAGTCCTAATGACAGAGTAGACATTGCCAGTACTTCTGCATCAAAGGATGAAGAGGCTACTAGAGCCAAGAAAAGGAAGTTCCATCTCTTCAAGAGAAGAAGCCAGACCTATAAGACAGCACTGCAGACAATTGCTCCACAGCCTGCCCCAACTACTGATTATAGTTCTCTTTTGGTGACTTTGCAAATTAAGATGGATGAGCAAAGGAAAGCTCTAGAAAAGTATATGGATGAAGGACATAAATCACTTCAATTTGATCTAGCTCATGACATAAAATCTATAAGATTTGAAGTGAATCAAAACAAGAAGGAAATGACTGATTGTTTCCATAAAGGAGGGAATGCAGTGGTCTATCTGGCTACTCACCAAGAGACCCTAAAGAAACTGATTGATGACTTGACGGTAAAACAAGGATATGTCCTGGAAAATCAGCTTAGAATGAATGATAATCTGACTGCTTCTCATAATGCCATTGTCACTGAAATGAAAAATATAGCTACTGCCCAGACTACTGTAACTGCTACTGCCAAAGAAGCCTTTAATAAGCAACTACAAGAGAGCCTAACTGCTGTTAAAACTGTCATTGAAGATTCTCAGAAGGCAATTACTGACAAGCTACAAAGGTTAAAACCTTTTTACAAAGATGGAGTTAACTATTTGAATGCTCAAATAAGATTCCAGAAAGATGATCTTAGGGATCATATAGAAAGAGAAGTCATAAAGGGGGAGAGGGTGTTAGTCAAAGCAGGCTCTGATTATGCAAAATGGATTTCAAACTCCATCAGAGCTACCCTTGGATATCCACCCTTGTGTGATGATGATAATGTTGCAGAGTCTGGAATTAATCCTGCATATTTTGGAGGAGAACAAGCTGAAGTGGCTCAAGTGATATATCCTCCTGCAGATTTTGACATGATACATCAGGAGGTACAGTCTATGTATAGTCCTCCTGAGGTTAATCAGAATGTTATTCTTGAGAAAGTAGTCCAGCCTATGCTAGAGGCAATATTAAAAGAGTAAGAAGCTTTATTAAAGGAGCAAGAAGCTCAATTATCTAAGAAGAGGTTCAAAGAACAAGCTGAATTAAGGCCAGACTTTGAGCAATGGAGCCCAACCTCTAAGAATATCATATTAACTGCTTGGAAGGCTGCAAAGGATAATTTCCTAGAGAGGGGCAAATGGTATTCTGACCAGGAATGGAAAAATCATGAAGCTAGGCAAGAGGCCATTGTACAATACAGAAGAAAGGCTAAATTAGGGAAGCTACCTCCCAATGCACAGGAGTCTAGCAAGTATTTCCCTAAGCCTTATCACTATTTTGAGAGATAGAAGATAAGGGCTGAAGAACAGAAAAAGAAAGATCTTAAAGGGAAGAAGCCTGCTGATGACAATGATGCTCCAGTCCAAGCAAAGATTCAATCTGGAAAGGGCATTGTTATCAAGGAGCCAGAACAGCCATAGATTAGGATTTTCTTAAGTTTACAACTCTATAATCTTTTACATTAAAATCAATGTAATCTTTTGATTAATGAGACTATTGGAAGTTATAACAAAATAATGTATGATCTGTTATATTTGTATTCTGTAATGATTATTTATACATGTTTTGTTAAGTATTTACACTGTCATATAATACTGTTATACATCATATTGAGTATTTGTATGTATGGTGTATATCATTGACTGAGGGTTATGACTTCTCCAAATAGGGGGAGATTGTTGGGTACATTGGAATATATGTACCTGTTTTGAAGAAGCCTCACCCTACTCAATGATATATATCATGGTGTATTTGATGTGCTTTGAGTTTATGTGTGTAGGTTAAGTAATTGCAGGGAAAGCATAAGAGTTTCTAAGTACATGTGTCGACACCTAGAGGTGAAGTGTCGACACTTATGATGGCTAGTGTCGACCCCAGAGAAGCTGTGTCGACACTTGTAGTAATTGTGTTGACACCAGGAAGGCAGAGTCGACACCAGAAGAGAAGTGTCGACACATACAGGCTATGTCGACACACTGTGAAGAATTGTCAACATTATCTGTGTCGACACTTAGAGGCAGTGTCGATACCCAGAGAAACTTTGTCGACATCAAAAGTGTCGACACCAGGAGGCTGTGTCGACACTCAACAAACTTCAACAAAGTTAAAGTACATGTGTCGACACAAAGGAGATGTGTCGACACTCAGCAAAGTGTCAACACATGAAGGCATGTGTCTACCCAAAGGAGATGTGTCGACACTCAGTAAAGTTTCAACACATGAAGGCATGTGTCGACATAAGGAAGATGTGTCGACACTTAGCAAGTTTCAACACAAGAAGTTATGTCGACACAAAGGAGTTGTGTCGACACATAGCAGAAATCAACTAAGTATTGAAGAAGAAGTACTTGTGTCGACACACTCAATCAGTGTCGACACATTCTACATAAGGCTTGTGTCGACACACAGAATCAGTGTCGACACATTCTGATGAAGCAGTATCGAGAAGCTGTTACACCAACACAAGGAGTTGTGTCGACACCATCAAGGCCAGTGTCGACACTTAGTCAACTTGTGTCGACACTTAGTCTATTTGTGTCGACACATAAAGACTATCTGTCTCGACACTTTCAGACAGTGACAGTGATTTCAAGAAGTGACTGGATGACTTGACAGCTGCCATTTCAACCGGTCAACTGCAACTGTCAGAGCTGTCAGAAGGTTATTAGAAACCGGATCAGCCGGTTACCATGGAGGAAGAATATTTAAAGACCTTTCTCCTTCGACAGATAAAGAAGTATTAAATTGAAAAACAACACAAAAAAGAAGAAGACCTTCAAGAGAAGATCTAAGAAGTTGGAGAGAGAGAGCTCCTTCTAAGAAGAACAGCTGTTGAACCAGGCTGATAAGTAAGATTCAGATTGAGATCTGATTCACAAGATAGAAGTTGATTGAAGATCATCTTCAGGAGATTCAACCCTACTGTGTTCTAATTCAAGAAGCTTTGAAGAAAGCCAACAGAGGTTGATCTCTGCCAAGTACATCCAAGAACTCATTAAGAAGCCAGTCAACTCATCTCTCTCTTTCAGAGTTGTGGTTATTTACATTGTAAACATAATTTTTTGTAGGATCCTAAGGGATCTGAGTTGCAAGCCTATTTTATAAAGGCTGAGTGTAGGAGACTGTGTGCTCTGAGTGTAGGTCCTGTTGAAGACTGAGGTAGGGCCTCGTGCCTGAGTTGTAGGAGACTTTGCTCTCTGAGTGTAGGTCTTGTTGAAGACTGAGTGGTAGGGCTTTGTGCCTGAGTTGTAGGAGTGGGGGCACTCTGAGTTGTAGGAACCTGTTTGTGGTTATGAGTTGTAAGATCTGAGGATCTGAGAAGAAGTGGAGAAGTTAGGCCGAATCTAGTACAGTACTAGATAGGCGAAGTGGGAAAGTGGATGTACCCAGACCTTGGGGAACCACTATAAATCCTGTGTGCACTCTGTGTATGTTTGATTGTATGGTTGCTGTGTTATGATAATTGTAGAATTGCATTTACTGTACAGTATTTCTGCCTTTAAAGTCAAAAAGAAAAAGTACACATATTCACCCCCCCCCCCCCTCTAGGTGGTTATGCACTATTTCTTTCACTTACTGCTGACCCCAACATCATTCCTCATCATTTAAATCCTCTAGCTACAGATGCCTCTACCCCAGCTGCTCCTCTGCAACCTACCTTCTCTCCCAGGCCTGGAGACTCAGTTCCTCCTCCAAACACCTATGTTTAAGGCTGGGAAGAAGATCTTGCTGATATTTTCCTTCATGCTCCTCCAGAGATCAAAACTTACAAGAAGAAAAGGAAATATGTTGAAGGTCCTTCTGCTATCAAGACTGTTCAAGCTAAAGCTCCTGAACATGCTGAAGTTTGGTCTCCAACCTCCAAATCCCTGATTCTGGAAACTCTCAGATTAGTTATGGAATTCCATGAGAGTAAGAATATTCATTACAGCTCATATGAATGGGAACTTTATGAAAAATCCATGATAAAAACGAGAATCTATGACAGAGAATATGGGAGGAACAACCCTGTAGCCCCTCCTAGACCTCCAAAGTATTATCCAAAACCTTTTTGTTACCAGAGGAGACAGCAAGAGAAATTGGACAAACAAAAGCATCAAGGCTGATTTTAAAACACTTTTGAGAGTGTTAAATGATTGACTGTAGAATTGATTATTTTGGATATTCTCATTTATATAATTCTAAGTTTCTGCTCTTATTATCTTTTCTCATAGTCTATTGCTTGCTACAGTAATTTTTCTACTTAGCAATCTTTATGTCTATAATTTAACTTAGTGTAAAGGGTTCTGACTTCAACAAATAGGGGGAGATTGTTGGGAACTATGTCCACATTAACCCAGATTTGATGAAGTCACCCTGGAACTAAGATGAATTAGTTTGTATTTGATGTTTCGTTTGAGTTATGTGTTTGCAGGACTCTAATGGGAAGTGTCGACCAATGTCAGTCTACAATGGGTCACCAAACACAGGACCATGCAATGTAATCCCTCATTGTGTGTTCCAAAGTGTTGACTCATGTGTAGCCTCTCTAATGGGATACACTTCATATTCAAGCTATAGGACTATGTGAAAAGACTTGATGCTGATTCCCTTCTAGTAGAAGAAAAATTTCTATCAGAAATTTTTCCAAGTGTTTCTCTCGAGTATGTCTTTAACTACTCGAGCAGATTGCTTGAGATATACTCGAGTAAAACTTCTGCATACTCGAGTAAGAAAATTCTTCCTCTCATGAAGTTAAGTAAAACACTCGAGTAGTTCAATGATATACTCGAGTAGCTTACTTAACTACTCGAGTCGATCATTCTTCCTACTCGAGTTGCCCAGAATTCAGTTTCCAAGTTTTTCTAAGTAAATCACTCGAGTAGTCCAAGTCATATACTCGAGTAGCTCATTCTGTCTCGAGTAGTTCATACTCGAGTAGTTTATTCTTCCTGTTCCAGATTCCTCTTTTTCAGAATTTTTCTAAGTCATTTACTCGAGTAGGTACTTTGTATACTCGAGTAATTCTCGACACTGTGTCGAGTAACTCTCTTCTCTGCGTCGAGTAGTTAAGATATACTCAAATAAGTCTTTCATATACTCGAGAAGATTTCTTTCCTCTCGAGTAGTTCAATCTGACTACTCGAGAAGCTGTTTTTTCCCGTGTGCAGAATTTTTCTAAGTGTTTGTCTCGAGTAGTTCTTCTAACCACTCGAGTAGTTCAATTCTACATACTCGAGTAGTATAACTTGTACTCGAGTATTTCAACTCCTTCCCGTGAAACTTTTCTGTATACTCGAGTAGATCTTCTAAGTACTCGAGTAAGTTGATTATATATGAACTCAAGTAGTTGTCTTCAACCTACTCGAGTAGTCATGAATTATATACCCAAGTAACATTTCTTTACTTACTCGAGTAGTCCTTGACCTACTCGAGTAGTTATATTCCTACTCGTGTATATGACCTCCTTTTCTCAGAAATTTCTCTAAGTCCAGATTTGACAGATTTTCAAATTCCGTGACATGATTGGCCCACGTGTACGTCATTAAAACCAATTTTGACCGTTATTAGTATTCTTATATAAAGGTCTGTCTAATCGACAAACCCTAATAAGAAGAATCACAAGCTTTCAAGATAAAATTTTTATTAAGAAATTTTTGCAGCCATTTCTCTCTCCATGTCACTATTTCCTCTGTCTCTCTTCACGGAACGAAAGCCTCCGCCGCTGCTGTTCTTCTCCGGCAAGGGTTTCGATTTTTGGAGGAAATAGACTGAAGAAGTTTTACAGATCGAGATCGTTTCTCAACTTCTCATCCTCTTCCCGATCGTTAAAGAAAAAGAAGATTTCAGATCTGGTGCCGAGATTTTCTTCATTTTTCTGAAAGTGCCGCAAAGCTTACAAGAAGAAGGTCCTGATTGCTTGCTTGCATATCTGACGAAGAAATCATTGTTTGTATTTTCTTAAACAATTTTTCATTCTTGTAGAAGAAGTTTTCTCCGAGTGTAGGAGTTTTCAACTCCGAGTTTGTAGGAAGTTTTGCCTTCCGAGTTGTAGATCCAGTTGGTTGGATTGACATTGTAGGAACTTTATTCCGAGGGTAGAATTGATTTTCAATCCGAGATAGTGGAGTAGCGGAGTCTAGTATATCGCTAGATCGGTGAGGGAAAGTGGATGTACCCAAGATAGGGGAATGACTATAAATCTTGTCTCGTCTGTGATAATTCGGTAGATAGATCTATGCTGTGTTCTGAGATTTTTTTATTCCGCAAAAGACGCACAACTCACCTATTCACCCCCCTCTAAGTGATTTAGGTTGACAACTATTATCTTTCAGATTCTTCTAGTCATCAAGGTTTTGAGTTCTAATTCTTCAAGGAGTTCCAGAATGTAAATGTTGGGTATTGTATCCACGATTACCTAGATTTGAGGAAGCCACCTGTCAAGCTAAGATGAATTCACAATGTATTTGATAAACTCTTTCAAGTTGTACTTGCAGTTTCTCCACGCTAAGTGCACACCAATGTCAGGGTGCAGTAGGTCAATATACACGGGTCTGCACGACGTAATCCCTCGTTGAGCAGATCAGTGTGTTGGCCTATGTGTACTCTCTCTATTGGAGTGCACTTACTTTCAAGTACAGGGCCGCTCATATGCAAGAGAAGACAAGGAGCATGGAGGATCAAGGAGCAGCTCCTAGGTGGAAGACGAAAAATCGTCCAAGGCAAATTCGACGAGAATCACCAAGTGATTCTCGCCGAATCAGCGAGAATCACTAGGTGATTCTCGTCGAATCGTCGAGAATCGTCAGTGATTCTCGCCGACTCCTTCTGGCCATCTCAAAATGGTGCCAAGTAAGATTCGGCGAGAATCACTTGTAATTCCCGCCGAACCAGTGGTCAAGCAGCCCATGAATACAAAGTCCAATTCGTTGAGAATCGACAAGTGATTCGACGAGAATCACAAACGATTCTCGACGAATCGTCGAGAATCACTTGGTGATTCTCGCCGATTCGTCGAGAATCGTCTGCGATTCTCGCCGATTTTTACTTGGCGTTTTCTCAGAATGCTGCTGAACCGGATTCTGCTTCTGGATTTGTTTGAACCGGATTTTGGGGATTTCATTTGTGGGTCCCACAAACGGTCATATTTGAGAATCCTACAGTATTTATACACAGGTATTTTTTGAACAGAGATAACGAAAAGAAAAGAGGCCGAGCACGTAACCCTAAATTCGCGAAATCGCTCCGCTCCGCCGCCGCCGCTCGCATCAAGTTGTCGCCACCGCTGATCGATCTTCTTCCCGATCTCCGGTGACAGAAGCTTAGCAAGGCTTGAGTCTCACGCGTCTATCCGGAGATCTCTTGTCTCTCGATTTGTTGACCGGGAAAAACTCCCCCGTCCGAATCGATCGAGACGACTGATCCTAGAGTGACCGTTGGTAGACCTAGCTTGTTTCGCTACGAAGTTTAGATCTCCAAGTTCTGCAGCCACTCTTCATCGTAGCCGCCGATCCCGAAACTAGCCGCCGCTCGTGTGCCGCCGCCGGTTCCGGGGAGATCTTCTCCAAGAGAGACCAAGGTCGTAGACTCTTCATCGACTTCAAGAGCACGTCGTCGAACAAAGAGGAACACCGTAGTCTCCAAAAGAAGTTTGTATCACGTGTACATTCTACATTTTCATTTCGTTGTAAAGGAACTTTTGTTCCGAGTTGTAAGGGTTGGGTGTAACCCGCTTTGTGGGAGTGTTGACTCTCACGTGTGGAAGGGCTCCTTCCGTTAGTGAAGGGATTGGATTTCAATCCCGTTGGTGAAGTGACCGAGTCGTCCCTCGTTGGGGAGATAGGTCGAAGGGGGAAAGTGGATGTACCCAAGTCGGGGAACCACTATAAATTTGCTGTGTATTCTGTGTGCTGTGTTTGTTGTTTTTATTGTGCAGGTACATCTGTAAATTCCGCAAAAGAACCACACGTCACCTATTCCCCCCCCATAGGTGCACATAGCCGACACTAAGTGGACTTTCAAGTGGTATCAGAGCCAGGTTACTCTTCAAAAAGGTTAACACCTTGAGTAGAATCCTGCCACCAGTGTCAGAAGCATGGATCTGGATTATGACGTATTGCCACTCAAACTCCCTGCATGCACAAAGGATTATTATCCTATCTGGAGGATGAGAGTATTATTCCACCTGGATGCCATCGATCCACGCGCATCCCTCATCCTGGAAGAGGGTCCGTTTATCCCCATGAAGACCTCCGACTCGGAGATCCAAGTGCCCATGTGTATTGCTGAGATGACAGAGATGGAACTCTCATTTTTCCAACTGGATCAGAGGATTCGACAAATTATCATGGATGTCTGGTCTGGAGCCTCTCACTCCAGGTTGGAAAAATGTAAAACGGCTAAATCTCTGTGGATGACAATCTCAGAGCTGATGGGGGGGGGTCAGAGAATGCTGAAATATGCTGCCAATCAGAGGATGAAGCGTATGTGGGGGTCCTCACCTCTGAAGATGAATGCAAGGATCCTTCGGATTGCATCAGAGCTCCAGTATCCTTGTCAGAGTCTGAAGAAGATAGTGAGGAAAGCAGCTCCGACGAGGACGAAACATTGGTCACTGATTCTAATGACAATAACCCAGATGAGCAGGTATCATCTTCATCCTGTCCCACATCTTTTGACTTTTCTGAAGACAGAAACTGCTCTCCTCCAGAAAATACTGATTCCCTGAAGAGAGCCCTTCAGGAAAGCAATCTACTTGCTGAGGAGCAAGCTCGAGAGATTGCTCGACTGAAGATCTTGTTGGTTCTCCAATTGGCGTCCAACAAGGTCAAGGACTCTAAGATCTCAGCTCTAGAGAATAGTCTAGAAAATGAGAAACGTATAGTATCTAACCTTTCCAAAGTTGATGCTATAAAGAGAAAACAAGAAACCGGGTGGATCTCCCGGATTATCCAGGGATGGAGAAATGGGGAAACGGTGTTCCGACCTCCCACTCCAAGCGGGAAGGCAACTCATCATGCCTTCAGGTATGACCACAGGAATAATCGTGGTCACTGCAAGGGTGAATTGTCCCCATGTGGAAACATCCATAGTGCAAGAGGCGTCATGGCCACCCATGAGGAAATACCTAAGGCTCATTCTGAGCCCTTTGTATTCACGGCCACTGCCACAACAAAGTGTGGATCTGCAGGTCCTAGTTCACAGAAGAATTCTCTCCATTCGAGGACACGGGATAGGGAGAATAGAAGTCATGATGTCAGGCGTCATGGAGCCTCAGCAAGGAAGATGCCTGAAAGAATGGCACCGCCTTCTCGGCCTCATAACGCTCACATCATGCATTCGTTCCACCCTTCATCATGCCTCGACGGAAGAGGAATTTGTGCAACAAGAACATGCCCTATCCCTTTTAGACCTAGGACCGTGACTACATCCGTCACAAGATCAGGTCGAAAACGGCGATACAACATTCACTCTTGTTGGTGCTGCGGCAAAGTGGGACACTTTGCCATTGACTGTTGGCACAACCCCTCAGTGCCCACAGCAAGGGCTTATCCACATTCTAGGGACAGGGGTAGTCTTCCAGACAGGTTTTCCGAAGGAAGGCAGTTGCATGCTTATGCTAATAGAAACCTAGGACCCAATATGATTTGGGTTCCTAAGGTAAAGTAATTCTGTCTTGCAGGGTAGTCTAGGTCCCCGTGAATACTTTGGGAACTAGACAGTACGTGGCTCAAGGCTAACTTGGAACAAGCGTCTGCAATAACAGATGTGCTACCTGTTGAGCATACTCACTTTAAGCTACTAATATGTTCTACCTGTGGGACTAAGACGATGACTCTCCATATCCCAGGTAATTTTGATCAGTTCAAGGACTTGTGTCATGATGCATCCTCATTCAAAGTAAATATATATATATTTCTATCCTTGTGTATACGTATACTTATGCTTATCACGAGGCATGCAAACCATTACACATCAATAAAAGGATAACAAAGATATGTCATTGCGAATTTTGACACATCACAATTGACATCAAGAAGTGTCTGAAGAAGTCTCGCTCAAATCCGAATAGATTGTCGTTATAATAAACATGTATTTATTAATCTTGTATTAACTTGACATTCGAAGACATGTCGTTGTAAATCTCGACAACATACAATTGACATTTAGAAGACTTTGCAAAAACCTCAGTAAAATTCAAATAGATTGACTTTAGAATATACTTGTATTTATCATTCCTTTTATTAACTTGACATCGGAAAATCTCTAAAATGGTGCAATGCTTCCCAAAGTAGTCAAGAAAAACATCAATATTTACTCCGAATCCCGCCGACCCATTTTACATCTCGCCGAATTAGACAAATCCCGCCGAAGAAGCTCCCGACCGCTCGGCTTCCTTAAGAATCCCGACGACGTATATAAATCCCGCCGAAAGACCATCTCCGCCTGTTCGCCTTCCTCACGACTCGCGCAAGAGCCCACCCGACGACCCTCGCGCAAGAGAACTCCCTAAGACTCGCGCACGGGCACTTCCGCGACCTCGCCGACACCCGCAGCCCTCCGACGCTCTCGTCGACGCCGTCGAATCGCAGCTGTGTGTGATCATCTTCTCATCGTACGATTCTAGCAAGGCCGCACCCCACGGGATACTCTTCCCTCCACCGAAGATCTTCCCGAAGCTCATCAACCCACTTTGTTGGAACACCCTATTACTAATTTGGGTCAGGATCACTATGTCTCTAGGATTTTATGTTTTGACCTTCTGTATAGATTATAGGTCAATTAGAATTGAGTCTAAGGGATCAGGAGTCTAGGTTTGGAAACTGCCCTGAAGACCCAAGTTTTTCTGGAGATTAAGTCCAAATCGTCGAGCTCAGCACGACGTTTCGTCGAACTCCGGTCGACGATCGTCTAGCTCAACTTTGACAGATCGTCGATCTCCATTCGACGATCGCTGAGCTCAACTTCTTAATATCGTCGAGCTCTGGTCGACGATCGCTGAGCTCAACTTCTCAATATCGTCGAACTCCATTCGACGATCGCTGAGCTCAGGTCGACGATTTTGGCTCTGCTCTGGATCCTTATCTCTGAGCTCAGTTCGACGATCTTTGAGCTCAGATCGACGACTTCTTTGCTGCTTGCATTTTCCAGTTCGCTGAGCTCAGCTCGGCGATAGCAGAGCTCAGTTCGACGATTTCAGTTATCTTTCAGAATTCAAATTCAAATCAGATAGAAGTTATTCTGCATTTAATTCAAAAGATCTGCCAGCCGTTTTCATTTACTTCTGGAGCAAGTTTCAAGGGATTTTTCAAGGAATAATTCAGTGGACTTTCCTTCAGAACATTTTATGCAATTAAGGCTGTAATTAATTCAGACCAACGGCTATCTTTGATAGAGCAATTTTCTATTCAGACTCAGAGAATAAAAGATAGAATGTTTTTGAATCAGACAGAAGATAGACAAGAACAAGAGAATAGAGATAGACAAGTAGAGGACACCTCTCTATACACAGAGACTCTCTCAATCTTCTGTCAACAAGAATTCAGAAGAACACTCATCAAAAAGAGATCAAGCTTTCAAACATTCTTCAGATCTCTTCAGCTCTCAAGTGTTCAAGGCCAATATCATTTCAAGACTCCAGACACTCAACATTTCAGCTTGCTGAAATCATCTTCTGCTGGAGATCTATCTTTGAAGGCCTATCACCCTCAGCAAAGCTCATCTTCCTGAAGATTTCAAGGACTCAGGGGGAGCTTTGACAACATCACTGAATCCACATAGTCTTCTCAGTTGCTTGAGAAAGAGAAGACTGTCATCACTCTCTCAACCCCATTCTGTAAAGGGTTTTTCAAACTCCCTTCAAAAGTTTGAATCTGGTTTTTGAGCACCTTGTCAAAAGCTCATTGGTGGCAAGACACCTGATCAAAAAATCTGATCTGGTTTTTGAGCACCTTATCAAAAGCTCATTGGTGCCCAGGACACCTGATCAACTCATCCTGCAGTGGATTCCTACCTAGGGTGGTAGAAGAGTGGATGTACCCAAGTTGGGGAACCACTATATTTCCTTGTGTCATCTGGTTCTGCATGTTTTCTTTTTGTTTCTGGCCTAGATTTTCTTGTGCTTAATATCTGCATAGCTTAGTTTTATTTCTGCTTCCCTGCTTACACTCATTACAACAATTGTTGTAAAGCTTTGCAAAAAGTTTTCTTTGTGTTTTCAGAAAGCTCCATATACTCTATTCACCCCCCCCCCCCCTTTAGAGTATATCAGATCTAGTTTCCCCTTTCAATTGGTATCAGAGCGAGGTTGGTTAAACATACCATTCCTGATTGGTTGTACAGGCTAACACCTGAACCCCAAAGATCCCAAACTAGATCCTTCTTTTTATATTTTATTATTAGATTTAGCTTGCACAAATCATGGCCCAAAATAAAGATTATGCAAGCACCAGACCTCCAGTGTGCAATCTGTCAAAGTTTGCACTTTGGAAAGCAAGGATTAGATTATACATGAACTCTATTGACGAAGATATTTTTAATTCTGTCTTAACAGTGTGTCCAAGACCTCTAGAGAGCACAAGCACTAATGCTGTTCCACCCCCATCAGGAACAGATGCTGACATCAAAAAGTGGAAAGTGGCTGATGCCAAGGCAATGAACATTCTAGCTCAGACAATGTCAGATGACATCTTTTAGAAGGTAGCTGAATGTAATTCAGCCAAGGAGATCTGGGACAAGCTTTCAGAAATTATCTCTGGCTCAGCTGATGAGAGAAAGGACAGAAGATCTCATCTCATCTCCCAATATGAGAACTTCAAGAAGGGAGAAACTGAGTCAGTGCGAGACATGTACAATAGATTAAGTCTAATTGTTAGTGAACTGAGGACATTAGACAAAGAAATCTCACTGACAGAACTCAATGACAAGATCCTAATGTGCTTCCCCAGCACTTGGGATTCAAGAATCTGGCCAATTAAAGATGCCAGAAGCCTAAATGAGATTACCACTGAAGCCTTGTTGGGTAAGCTCAAATCTTATGAGCTACTCATCAAGAACAGAGAAGAAGAACAAAAGGCTGCTTCTCCAGCCACAAGAAAGGAGAAGACTATTGCATTCAAGGCAGCTGAGGATCTGCCTGAAGAAAAGGCCACAAGCAATGATGAACTTCTCAGCCTGTTGGCCAAAAGATTCTATAAGATGGCCAGAAAGGACTTCAGAAGAAGATCATACAAGGAGCAAGATAAGCCAAGGTATGACAAGTCCACTGGCAATAACAAAGACATTATTTGCTTTGGTTGCAGGAAACCAGGGCATATGGTTCCTGACTGTCCAGAAAACAAGAACAAGGACAGGAGGGACAGAAAAGAAAGAAGAAAGGAGAAGGACTCCAAAAGGCATGGAAATAACAAACCTTCCACCAGCAAAAATAAGCACACAAGGAAAGGATTTGTTGCTGAATCCTGGAGTGAGACTGAAGAGGAGTCACAGGCCTCTTCCAGCTCAAGTGATGATGAGGATGATGCAGAGGAAAAAGAATTCTGCATGATGGCAATCAATGCCTCTCAACACAACTCAGAGGAAGAGGAGTCAGAGTCAGACTCAGAAACTCAACCTGAAGAAGATCAGGTAATCAACTCTTTTGATTTCACTTCAGAAGATTCTAAACTTGAATTTAAAGCACTATGTTTAGACCTGCTAAAGTCTGAGAAAGAGATCATCTCTCTCAGAAATCAATTGTCTGAACACAATGCTTTAAAATCAGAAAACCTCAAGCTCTCTCAGGAGTTGGAGAACCATAGGGAACAGATAGCTTCACTGAAGAGTGAACTCTCTGAGGCCAAGAAGCTTGAAGAATCTCTCAGTGGGAGAAGCATCAAGCTGATGGACATCACAAGCACAGTGAACTCAAGATTCAACAGCACACTGGGCTTGGGTGCCTCATCCAGCCAACCTATTGTTCTAACAACCCCTATCAAGTTCATTTCTGACAAGGGAAAGGGAGTTGTAGAGGTTGCCAGGAAAAATTCTGATCTGCCTCAGAAAACTAAAGTCCAGTACAAATCGTCGAACGGAGATCGACGATCGCCGAATGAAGATCGACGATCGCCGAACGCAGCTCGACGATCTCAGGACAAATCGTCGAACGCTGATCGACGATCTAAGCCAAGATCGTCGAACGCTGGTCGACGATCCCATATACCTGACCTCAGCCATAGTCGACCGTCGAACGGAGCTCGACGATCTGACCCAAGATCGTCGAACTCAGCTCCAAGATCGTCGAACAGAGGTCAGAGCTCTGGAAACTTTTTCAATGGCAAGTCAAAATTGAATCCTGAGGGTTCTTCATCCCAAATCTATAACCCTTATACTGAATGGATTTTACCTCCAAGGAGATATCATCCTGAAGGATATAAGAGTAAGCCAGGGATGTCTTTCATTTCTGAATTTAAAGGTTATCAACCTAGGCCCAAGGTAAACTGGGTCAAAAACAAGTGAATTGCTTAATGTGCAGGTGAAGACCTATCCAACATCTAACCAGCAATGGTATTTGGATAGTGGGTGCTCCAAGCACATGACAGGGAACAAGGAGAACCTCAATTCCTTTAGAGCCAAGCTTGGACCCAAAGTTGTCTTTGGTGATTCCAACTTTGGACAAACTAAAGGATATGGAGCAGTCCAGATTGGTTCTGTAACCTTCAAGAAGGTAGCATATGTGGAAGGACTGAAGCACAACCTAATCAGCATCAGTCATCTATGTGATGAAGGCTACCAGGTGAACTTTAGCAAAACTTCATACAAAATCAAGTCAGAGGACAACACAACTTTGTTGACAGGTAAAAGGAAAGGTAACATCTACCTTGTAGATTTTCTTTCAACTTCTATTGATATCTGCTTATTCAATTCAGTTTATAGACCAAATGTTTTATGGCATAAGAGACTAGGACACCTAAACCTTAAAACTATTGCTAGGCTCTCCAAGGACAATCTTGTTAGAGGACTACCTTCTGGCCCCTACAAGAAGGAAGGACTCTGCAAGGCCTGTCAATTAGGCAAGCAAACTAAAAACAGTTTTAAGTCACTTAATAAGAGTGATTCACCTAGGATATTGTATCTGTTACACATGGATCTATTTGGACCCATAACAATACAAAGCCTAGGAGGGAAATCCTACACTTTGGTGATTGTAGATGACTTCTCTAGATTCACTTGGGTGTTCTTTCTAAGGAAGAAGTCTGATAACTTTAAGTGTCTGACAGAGTTTCTCAAATGTGTAAAGATTGAGTTCAATACTCACATTGCCCTGATCAGAAGTGATCATGGGACAGAGTTTGATTCTCTTCTTATGCAAGAGTTCTGTCAGAGTGAAGGGATCAGGCATACTTTCTCAGCTCCTAAAACTCCTCAACAAAATGGGGTAGCTGAAAGGAAAAATAGAACCCTTATTGAATCTGCCACTACATTGTTGTCAGATGCTCATCTACCTCTATCCTTCTGGGCAGAGGCAGTGAACACCTCCAACTATGTGCTGAACAGAAGCCTGATACATAAACTGAAGGGAAAGACTCCCTATGAATTACTCAAAGGGAAGAAACCTAAAGTTGACTATTTCAAAATTTTTGGTTGCATTTGTTATATTCACAATAATGATAAGAAACATCTAGCAAAATTTCAAGCCAAAGCTGATGAAGGAGTGTTTCTGTGATACTCCATGATCAGCAAGGCCTATAGGGTATATAATAAATCATCATTAAAAATTGAGGAATCTGTTCATGTTTCTTTTGATGAAACTAACATGTCTTTCAAGGAGAAGATTTCTTCTACCATAGAACCTTTGCAGGAACACTCTCTAGTTGAAGATATGAACAAGCTACAGGTTGCTCAAGAAGATGAAAGCAGTGAAGATGAAAGCAATGCTCAACATATTGAAGCACAACCTGAAGAGCCAGTTGTTGTACCACAAGAGGAAACAACAACACAGGTTGGTGAACAATCAACACCCCCTGTTGATTTAGTAACATCAAGAGACCATCCAATTACCCAAATAATTGGAGAAATCTCAGCTGGTGTGCAAACCAGAAATCAGGTCAACCAAAACCTGTTGCACACCTGCTTCTTTTCTCAAATTGAACCTCAGTCCATTCAAGATGCAGAGCAAGATCCACACTGGATCATTGCCATGCAAGAAGAGTTGCATCAATTTGAGAGGAACAAAGTATGGGAACTAGTGCCAAAGCCTAAGGATCATTCCATTGTTGGAACAAAATGGGTATTCAGAAACAAACTGGATGATCAAGGAGTAATAATAAGGAACAAGGCAAGGCTAGTTGCCCAAGGATATTCTCAAGAAGAAGGAATTGACTACGACCAGACCTTTGCACCTGTTGCAAGATTGGAAGCCATCAGGATTTTTCTAGCTTATGCAGCTCACAAAGGCTTCAAGGTTTATCAGATGGATGTCAAGAGTGCCTTCTTAAATGGAGACATCAAAGAGGAAGTCTATGTAAAACAACCTCCAGGTTTTATCTCTCCAACTCATCCTGATTTTGTTTTTAGATTAAATAAAGCATTATATGGTCTCAAGCAAGCTCCTAGAGCATGGTATGAGACCCTAGCATGCTTTCTTTTGGAAAATGGTTTTATAAGGGGTAGAGTAGACCAAACTCTTTTCATTAGAACCCATAAGTCTCATACCCTACTAGTACAAATCTATGTAGACGATATCATTTTTGGTTCTACTGACTCAAAACTATGCAGAAGGTTTTCTAACTTAATGCATTCTAAATTTGAGATGAGTAGCATGGGTGAGCTATCCTTCTTCCTAGGATTGCAAGTCAAACAACATGCTGAAGGCATCTTTATTTCTCAAACCAAATATGCTAATGAGCTGGTTAAGAAATTTGGCATGTCTGAGACATCTTGTATGAAAACACCCATGCCTACCAATGCTGTATTGGATGCTGATGAACATGGGAAACCTGTTGATCAGACAACATATAGAGCAATGATTGGCTCTTTACTGTATCTTACAGCCAGTAGACCAGATATAATGTTTGCTACATGTATATGTGCTAGATTCCAAGTTAGCCCTAGAGAGTCACACCTCACATTAGTAAAGAGGATTCTCAGGTATGTTAAAAGTTGTCCAAATCTAGGTCTCTGGTATCCAAAAGATTCAGCATTTGAGTTAACTGGATTCTCTGATGCTGATTATGCTGGATGCAGAATTGACAGGAAAAGCACCAGTGGAACTTGTCAGTTCCTTGGTGATAGACTTGTCTCTTGGTTTTGCAAGAAACAAACATCTGTGTCAACTTCAACTGTTGAAGCTGAATATATGGTTGCAGGCAGTTGTTGTTCACAAATACTGTGGATTCAAAATCAACTCCTAGACTATGGTTACAACTTAGAGAAGTCAAAAATCTTTTGTGACAATACAAGTGCTATCTCCATAGCTCAAAATCCAGTCCTCCATAGTAGGACAAAACATATAGAGATTAGGCATCATTTCTTAAGGGATAATGTTGAAAAGAACAAAATTGAATTGCAGTATATTCCAACTGATTTACAAAGGGGAGATATTTTCACCAAGCCCTTGGATGAAAAGAAACACACCTTCTTCCTAAATCAGTTAGGAATGTTAGATGGAGGAAGTCTCAAATAATATCCAAGATTTTGAAAGCTAAAAACTGACCAAGACTAGGCAAAAATTCTGATTTTCCTTAGTGTCTAGGATTTCTCTGATCTCTGAACTGCGCTCGACGATTTCCCCACAGATCGTCGAACGGAGTTCGACGATTTCCAGAATCGTCGAACTGAGTTCAGCGCTTCTCAGATAGTATGAACTATCTCCTCTGGTCAACGATCGTCGAACGGCGCTCGACGATTTTGTTCACTGAACGATCGTCGAACGGAGCTCGACGCCTTTCCAGATCGTCGAACGGAGATCGACGATTTTGGAGTCTCTTCAGATTCCTTTAGAAGCCTCGATCGTCGAACTGAGTTCAACGATCTTTCCTTTTCTGCGTCGAACCCTAATATAAAACTCATTTTTCGCCGTCGTTCTCTCTTGCGCTTTCAATTTCTCTGCAAACTTTTCTTCCCTCCAAGCAGTTCTACACTTGGTCGTTTTGTCTGTTGATTTTTTGCAGGTACCATGGCCGTTTCAGTTGCTGTACTCTCTGCAATGAAATTTGATGCCGGCTTTGACATCGATTTCGACTCCTTCAACACAACCGATCAAATCTTCCAGGATATTCTCAGATTGTTCAAAGATCAGCAATTATCTGCCCTGATGACAACCAGAATCAAACTAGCATCTGATGAGATTAAAGAATGGGTATACACTGCCCACAACCTGGACAACAATACCATAGTTGGTTCCATTGGTGGCACCCAGGTACCTATGACTCCTGCAGTATTGACAGAGGTTTTTGGTTTAAGGAATGGTGAAGATTCTGCTGACCTTTCTGGAGAAGAGTTTGCTGATGTACTTGCCAGGATGGGTCATCCTGAGGGGAACCCTAGCAAGCTGTTTAAGAGGAACCTGTCTGTGGAATACAGGTTTATGGCTGATGTAGTAGGCAAGGTTCTCTTGGCCAAGCATTCTGCTCATGACACAATCTCCAGATATCAGCTCTGCCTTATGGGAGCTCTGGTAGATAGCAAAAGCTTGAACTGGGGAGAAGTATTCTTTGATTTGTTGAAGAAAAAGATCAACAAGACATTTGTGAACTTTGGAAGAATTCTGGGAATCTTCCTCCAGGCTAAGTGTCCTACACTGCTAGTCTCCTCTGGAGTGCACATCAATGCCTCCAAGAGACTCACCTGTGCCCTTTTTGGGAAATGGGACAGGCAAATCTCCAAGCCCAGCAGGCCCTCTTCTTCTGGCCCTTCAGGCACCAGGACTCTAAGAGTCACTCCACCCCAGGCCTCTGCCCCTGCAGAGGACCTGCCTGCTAGTGCTGCTGCTTCTCCTCCTCCAAGCTCAACCCTACCTCCACTTCCATCCACCTCTCCAGCCACCTCCTCAATTACCATCTCCAGCACATCTCCAACTTCAATTCCATCCCCAGCAACAATTTCCTCTCCAACAGCAGACCACCTCCATCCCATTTTCTCCTATCCACCTCCAGATGTCACCTCATCCCCATCCCTTCCAACTTTCACTCTCCTGGATGACTCCTACATGGATGATTCCCTCTCTTCTCCTCCAGATTTGCCATCCTCCTCCACATCTTTCCAAGACCTTCTCCACCAGATTCTTGATCAACCCACCTTCACTCCCTCCATTTCCATCCCTGTACCCTCTATCTCTACCATACCCTCTCCTGAGCCATCCCTTCCACCCTTCATCCCTCCTCCTCCAGCTCCCTCAGCCATCCCTGTACCCTCTACCTCTGCTCCCCTTGAGCATGTAGATCTCCCAGCCCTTGCTGATCAGTTGTATGAGCTCCTTGCACCTAGGCTCTCCCTTCTCATGGAGGCCTCTTTAGCTCCTCTACAATAATCAGTGGCAGCTCTTTCTGCCAGGCTGTCCTCTTTCTTTGCTCCTCTAGCAGCACCCCCAGCAGTGTGCCTTGATGCACAGGTATCTGCATCCAGGCAGGGGGAGATGCCCTATGAAGCTGTTGCTGCTGCTGCTGCCCCTGCTGTTTCTGCTGCTACTGCTGCTGCTTCTGCTTCTGCTACTGCTGCCATTCCAATCATAGCAATAGACCTAAGGTCTCTGCTATCTATTTTTGACACTGCTTACTTCTGCTGCCTCCCAGAGCCATATCCTGTCCAGCCTCCAGAGGCTCTTGCTGCCCAGTAAGAAGATTTGTCCAGGGCTCTAGTGCCCTTTTCCTGCTGTGACCCCAGAATTATTTCTGATTTTATTCAGTCAGTGACTGCTGCTGCTGCTGAAGACAATGCTGTGTCTACCTCTGAAGTTATATCTGCTGCTGCTGAGCCCTCATCTCAGGATGTTTTGATGACAGAGGCTGTTGATTTTGAGCCTGCTGTAGAAGTTGTTGTTTCTAAAGCTGCTGCTGTCTCTCCTGAAGTTGCTAGTGCTGTTTCTGAAGCAATATCTGTTGTAACTTCTGCTGCTTCAGTACCTATAGTTTCATCTGCTGCTGCTCCTGTTGTTGCTCCTCCTGCTTCTGTATCTTCTGCCCCATCAGCTGCTGTTAAACTGAAAGAGGATTTGATGAAACAGCTTGATGCATTGTATGATGCACAAAGTTCTGAATCTGAGGATTATAATACTGCTTCTGATGACTCATCTGCCACAATTGCAAAGAAAAGAAAGGCAAGAAGTAAGGCCTTGAAGAGAGTTCCTCCTGCCAAAGTCAGAGATGACAATGATGTCCCTTATTATATCCTGCACAATTGCCCAATCTCTGAGCATTGGATGCAATTCTCTAAGAACCAGTTGAAGGCTATGAAAAAGAAGAGGAAATATGAAAAAGATTCCACTCAGTTCAAGCACCCTCATCCTCCTCCACCACCTCCACCTGATGCAGGTGCAGGTGGCAGCTCTGCAAGATCAGGCCCTGCTAGAAGCCAGGCTCCCTACCAACCTCATGCAAGAACTTATCAAAGGGAAAGCCAGTCTAGGGGGTCTTACTCTAGAAGGGGAGGATATAGGGGTAACCAAAGAGAAACTCAGGTTTACTCTAAAGGACACTCCAGGCAGCATCCTTATTCTAGGGGAGGACATGTTTCTGCTGATACATCTTCTGGTCCTTTTCCCTACAAGCTCAAAGATATAGTGACTGCCAGGACTCCTCAAGAAACTACTTCCAACAGGTATGAGCCACCTGTTCCTTTTGAGGATCCTGAGAAAAATCCTATGGCTTGGACTGCAAGGATGAAAGAGCTGGCTGCCTTAGATCAGATCAAGAAAGCAAAAGAACAAGGGCTAGACACCTCCAACATATCTACAATGTCAGAACAAAGGCAAAAAGAATTAGAGAGATATGCCTCCAGCAAATTTTTTGATGCAGACAGGTACATGGAGTTGCATCCAGCTGCAGTGGTTCCCAGGGCTTCAAAGCAAATTTATTTGGGTGCAGCTGATGATACCAGATCCAAACAACAAGCTTTAGATCCCAACAGAGAAATTAAAATGGTAAAAGGCAAAGAAAAGGAGTAACTCTGTAAGGTGACAACTTTTGGTTCTTCTAACTGCTATCTGGATATCACACATATATAATATATATCTCTGTGATGGTTCTGCTCTGTGTCTTGTTATTGTTGTCTTTATGTTGATCTGACTGTATGATGTTGTTTGTTTTTCAAAATCTGTAAATAGTTTTCCTAACCCAAATAGGGGGAGATTGTTGGAACACCCTATTACTAATTTGGGTCAGGATCACTATGTCTCTAGGATTTTATGTTTTGACCTTCTGTATAGATTATAGGTCAATTAGAATTGAGTCTAAGGGATCAGGAGTCTAGGTTTGGAAGTTGCCCTGAAGACCCAAGTTTTTCTGGAGATTAAGTCCA
Source organism: Platanthera guangdongensis (assembly GCA_039583875.1). Classification (NCBI taxonomy): domain Eukaryota; kingdom Viridiplantae; phylum Streptophyta; class Magnoliopsida; order Asparagales; family Orchidaceae; genus Platanthera; species Platanthera guangdongensis. The sequence goes on from CM077163.1 coordinate 86,791,685, forward strand.
AATCGTCGAGCTCAGCACGACGTTTCGTCGAACTCCGGTCGACGATCGTCTAGCTCAACTTTGACAGATCGTCGATCTCCATTCGACGATCGCTGAGCTCAACTTCTTAATATCGTCGAGCTCTGGTCGACGATCGCTGAGCTCAACTTCTCAATATCGTCGAACTCCATTCGACGATCGCTGAGCTCTGGTCGACGATTTTGGCTCTGCTCTGGATCCTTATCTCTGAGCTCAGTTCGACGATCTTTGAGCTCAGATCGACGACTTCTTTGCTTCTTGCATTTTCCAGTTTGCTGAGCTCAGCTCGACGATAGCAGAGCTCAGTTCGACGATTTCAGTTATCTTTCAGAATTCAAATTCAAATCAGATAGAAGTTATTCTGCATTTAATTCAGAAGATCTGCCAGCCGTTTTCATTTACTTCTGGAGCAAGTTTCAAGGGATTTTTCAAGGAATAATTCAGTGGACTTTCCTTCAGAACATTTTATGCAATTAAGGCTGTAATTAATTCAGACCAACGGCTATCTTTGACAGAGCAATTTTCTATTCAGACTCAGAGAATAAAAGATAGAATGTTTTTGAATCAGACAGAAGATAGACAAGAACAAGAGAATAGAGATAGACAAGTAGAGGACACCTCTCTATACACAGAGACCCTCTCAATCTTCTGTCAACAAGAATTCAGAAGAACACTCATCAAAAAGAGATCAAGCTTTCAAACATTCTTCAGATCTCTTCAGCTCTCAAGTGTTCAAGGCCAATATCATTTCAAGACTCCAGACACTCAACATTTCAGCTTGCTGAAATCATCTTCTGCTGGAGATCTATCTTTGAAGGCCTATCACCCTCAGCAAAGCTCATCTTCCTGAAGATTTCAAGGACTCAGGGGGAGCTTTGACAACATCACTGAATCCACATAGTCTTCTCAGTTGCTTGAGAAAGAGAAGACTGTCATCACTCTCTCAACCCCATTCTGTAAAGGGTTTTTCAAACTCCCTTCAAAAGTTTGAATCTGGTTTTTGAGCACCTTGTCAAAAGCTCATTGGTGGCAAGACACCTGATCAAAAAATCTGATCTGGTTTTTGAGCACCTTATCAAAAGCTCATTGGTGCCCAGGACACCTGATCAACTCATCCTGCAGTGGATTCCTACCTAGGGTGGTAGAAGAGTGGATGTACCCAAGTTGGGGAACCACTATATTTCCTTGTGTCATCTGGTTCTGCATGTTTTCTTTTTGTTTCTGGCCTAGATTTTCTTGTGCTTAATATCTGCATAGCTTAGTTTTATTTCTGCTTCCCTGCTTACACTCATTACAACAATTGTTGTAAAGCTTTGCAAAAAGTTTTCTTTATATTTTCAGAAAGCTCCATATACTCTATTCACCCCCCCCCCCCCTTTAGAGTATATCAGATCTAGTTTCCCCTTTCACACTTCCGTGTAAGCCCTTAGGTAACCTCATCCTCAATGGCTCCAAGGCCGAACCCCAAGTGTTGCTTTCTTTTTGAATGTTCACTAATGTTTAGAGTCGGGCTTCTTTGTAGATCATCAATGGCCCCAAGGACGACTGCAGGCTTGATTTCTGGCTGCGAGCTGGTTCGCACTGGATTCTCTCATACCTCAGACGAGTTCCGAAATATCATTCTCATGTTGCAAGAGGCCGGGCTAACCTTCGTATTGGAGCATCCTTGCAAAGTTTTAGATAAAGAAGTGCTGGAGTTCTTCTCTACCGCAAGGCTTCGAGACAGAGACTCCATCATCAAGAGCAAGGTGGCTGGGACTAAGGTAAAGATGTCTGCCAGTAAGCTAACACGCTACCTGCAGCTTTCAAGTGCGGAGCAGGAAGACTATTTGGAGGACGAGGACAAAGCCAGAACCCTCCTGTTCTGCGGTCTACCCAGAGGCACTCGATCAGTAAAGCGAAAAGAGATGAATGAAGAAGGGAAGCTCCTATCTGACATCATAGGAAAAGTACTCATCTGCAAGCCAGGCTCCCATGATCATATCTCCGGAGATATGTTCAAAATTCTCATAGCTGTGGTCTGCAGAAAGAGGTTCAACTGGGGAGAGTTGCTGTTTCAAAAGATCAAGGACACTCTGGGCACTCCAAGCTTCGGCCGCATCATCAGTCTATATCTCAACCAGCTCAACGGAGACAAATTCGACATGAGCAAAGGAGTCCCTCTCCATTACTTGAAAAAGATGGATGCTACTGTGTTTGATCGATGGGAGCGGCGCATCGGACAGCCTGCTGTAGAAGAGCATGAGGAAGTATCTCCCGCAGCCTCCCCCCATGAAATTCCTGATACCCTGACTGCAGGAATCGAGGGGGAGACTCTACCCTCTCATATGGATATAATATCTGGCATCGCCCGGGTGGCCAGGGATGCGGTGGCCGAAGTTCATGAAGAAAGTGAACCTGGGTTGGAGGATGAGGAGGTCCTGAACAGACACACTCAAGGAACTGAAGCTGAAACACTGGACTCTGCTGATCAAGAAGAGGAAGATGTGGATGAATTTTTGGATGCGGACGGAGAGGACGCTGTGAATGAGGGCCATGAAGTGTTTGAGTCTCCGGATACTGATGAACCTCCTACTGATAAGTCTGCACCAGTGGAGGGGGAGGTAAATGAGGCCACCAACATTCCTCCCATAGAGACTGTGATGGTATCCAGCTCTACTGATGCGTCTGCTGCCGCGCCAGAGCAAGGCCAAGAAGTGCCTCCGGGTATCCCATTACGAGATGACCTAGCCATTCACACTGTCCATATAATTCAGGGCATCGTGAATGAGCTTAAAACCTCTTTTGATAAAGCTCAGAAAATAATGCTGCAAGAGATTAAGACTTCTGAAGATCTCATGCTGAAGAATATGGTGGCAATCAACCATAAGCTGGACGTAATGGAGAAGAAATTCGAAGAAAAATATAACGCGGCCGGCGAAGCTGTCACACTGTTAATGGCCGGCTTGAAAAAGCCTACTGATACTCTGGCTGTTGTCAATCAGAACGCACACGTTGTGGCCAACAATATTCAGAAATTTGATGGTAACATGGTCACTTTAAATGCAAATCAGCAGGCCCTAATCATTGAATTCAGCAAGACAACTAAGCACATTAATGACTCCTTGCACTCATATGCCAATTGCATTGCTGACGAAGCCAAAAAGGGGGAGAAGGAGTATATCGCTAAGCTGGCCGAGCTCCAAGAAAGCATGGATGCAAACTTTGCCCAATCAAGCAAATACGTCTATGAGAGTTGCTGGTGGATGCTACAACAGGCACTGGGAACGTTAGGCGTCGTCCTACCTGACCAACCTGCCGGTGTTCAGGTTCCTGAGACTTCTAAGGCTGCTGAGGAAGTACATATTGCTGAGGATGTAAGTACAAGTGCTGCTGATATTTTCACTGATGAAGCTGACACTAGGGCCATCTCCAAATCTAAGCTGAGAAGCATGTTTGACCAGGAGGCTTTAGCTAAAGCAAGGGGAAAGAGGAAAGTTCAGGAAGGGACATCAAAGGAGACACCAACTCAAAAGAGGATCAGACTGAGTGAGGAGGATGTAAGAAACGAAAGGTGGAGCCCAGTTTCAAGGAACATCATCTTAGACACCTTCCGGCTGCAAGAAAGAGGAGAGATAAATCGAAATGAAGCATATAGCCAGTATGAATGGGAGACGCACAAAGCATTTGAAGCGAAGCGCAACATTTTCTTCAGAAACAACAAGGATCCAGACAAAGTTGCTCCTCCTAGGTACTACCCGAAGCCCAAGGAATACATGGAAAGGCAGAGCAAAAAGTACTTGGCGCAAACTCTTAAGGGTGACGTAGCTAAGGTCAAATAGTCATTATTTTATAGCTGGTCACAGTGTATTAAGAACATTTAATAATTATTACTGTCGTATGAACAATTCTGAATTATATGTGAATATATTTCTCTTGGTATATATATATATTCTTGAATGTGTGAATGATTCAAGTCCTGTCCTGATTACATATATTCCCTTGAGTTGCATATTTAATTTTTTTTAAAATGCTATAATTATTATTTGATAGGTGTTATTCATCTTAGCTAGTAGGGTTTTGGCTTCGTCAAATAGGGGGAGATTGTTGGGTATTGTATCCACGATTACCTAGATTTGAGGAAGCCACCTGTCAAGCTAAGATGAATTCACAATGTATTTGATAAACTCTTTCAAGTTGTACTTGCAGTTTCTCCACGCTAAGTGCACACCAATGTCAGGGTGCAGTAGGTCAATATACACGGGTCTGCACGACGTAATCCCTCGTTGAGCAGATCAGTGTGTTGGCCTATGTGTACTCTCTCTATTGGAGTGCACTTACTTTCAAGTACAGGGCCGCTCATATGCAAGAGAAGACAAGGAGCATGGAGGATCAAGGAGCAGCTCCTAGGTGGAAGACGAAAAATCGTCCAAGGCAAATTCGACGAGAATCACCAAGTGATTCTCGCCGAATCGGCGAGAATCACTAGGTGATTCTCGTCGAATCGTCGAGAATCGTCAGTGATTCTCGCCGACTCCTTCTGGCCATCTCAAAATGGTGCCAAGTAAGATTCGGCGAGAATCACTTGTAATTCCCGCCGAACCAGTGGTCAAGCAGCCCATGAATACAAAGTCCAATTCGTTGAGAATCGACAAGTGATTCGACGAGAATCACAAACGATTCTCGACGAATCGTCGAGAATCACTTGGTGATTCTCGCCGATTCGTCGAGAATCGTCTGCGATTCTCGCCGATTTTTACTTGGCGTTTTCTCAGAATGCTGCTGAACCGGATTCTGCTTCTGGATTTGTTTGAACCGGATTTTGGGGATTTCATTTGTGGGTCCCACAAACGGTCATATTTGAGAATCCTACAGTATTTTTACACAGGTATTTTTTGAACAGAGATAACGAAAAGAAAAGAGGCCGAGCACGTAACCCTAAATTCGCGAAATCGCTCCGCTCCGCCGCCGCCGCTCGCGTCAAGTTGTCGCCACCGCTGATCGATCTTCTTCCTGATCTCCGGTGACAAAAGCTTAGCAAGGCTTGAGTCTCACGCGTCTATCCGGAGATCTCTTGTCTCTCGATTTGTTGACCGGGAAAAACTCCCCCGTCCGAATAGATCGAGACGACTGATCCTAGAGTGACCGTTGGTAGACCTAGCTTGTTTCACTACGAAGTTTAGATCTCCAAGTTCTGCAGCCACTCTTCATCGTAGCCGCCGATCCCGAAACTAGCCGCCGCTCGTGTGCCGCCGCCGGTTCCGGGGAGATCTTCTCCAAGAGAGACCAAGGTCGTAGACTCTTCATCGACTTCAAGAGCACGTCGTCGAACAAAGAGGAACACCGTAGTCTCCAAAAGAAGTTTGTATCACGTGTACATTCTACATTTTCATTTCGTTGTAAAGGAACTTTTGTTCCGAGTTGTAAGGGTTGGGTGCAACCCGCTTTGTGGGAGTGTTGACTCTCACGTGTGGAAGGGCTCCTTCCGTTAGTGAAGGGATTGGATTTCAATCCCGTTGGTGAAGTGACCGAGTCATCCCTCGTTGGGGAGATAGGTCGAAGGGGGAAAGTGGATGTACCCAAGTCGGGGAACCACTATAAATTTGCTGTGTATTCTGTGTGCTGTGTTTGTTGTTTTTATTGTGCAGGTACATCTGTAAATTCCGCAAAAGAACCACACGTCACCTATTCCCCCTCCCCATAGGTGCACACAGCCGACACTAAGTGGACTTTCAGTAAAGGAAGATGGGATTAGAATGTTGAAACGAATCAAAATCCACGTCAAAGCCTGTATCGAACATCATGCCTGTGAGAATACTTGCTTGAATCGTCATGGAATCACCTGCAAGAGATACACAAAAATGACGATCAAGTGCAAAGGAACAGAAAGCGCGAGACGGAGGTCGAAGAAAACCTAAATATATGATTTTAAAGAATATGAATAGACAGACTCTGTTCCACGAAAATAAAAATAATTCTTCGAACTGAGGTCGATGAAATAATTTTGAATGAAATAATTCGTCGATCTTATCCAGAAGAATTGAAGACAGTTCGTCGAACTTCTTTCGGCGAATATCTTCGGAAGAAAGTTCATCGAACTCCGTTCGACGAATATTATTTCACTCACAGAGAGTTCGTCGAGCTCCATTTGACGAATATCTCTCAAACTTGGCACAGTTCGTCGAACTCCGTTCGACGAACTTTGGAAAATTCATCGAGTGCAGACAGAAATTAAATAAAGTCTTCTCCATTGATCATTCCAAGTTGATTTACAAAGAACATATGATTTCTCTCATCCAGAGGTTTGGTGAATATATCAGCCCTTTGTAAATCAGTATAGATATAGACACGCTTGATTTTATTTTTGTCTACACACTCTCTAATGAAATGATGTCTTATATCAATATGTTTTGTCCTACTATGGTGAACTGGATTCTGGGCTATGGCTATAGAACTTGTATTATCACAGAGTAGGGTTGAATTATTTAAGTTGAACTCATTATCTAGAAGCTAATTTTGTATCCAAAGCATTTGTGAACAACAGATGCCTGCTGCAATATATTCTGCTTCAGCAGTTGAGGTTGACACTAATGTTTGCTTTTTACAAAACCAAGATAATAATCTCATACCCAGGAACTGGCAATTCCCTGAAGTACTTTTTCTATCTACCGTGCATCCTGCAAAATTAGCATCAGAGTATCCAGTTAACTCAAATTCTGATTCAGCAGGATACCATAGGCGTAGATTAGGACAACTCTTTATATATCTCAAAATCCTTTTTAGTAAAATTAGATGAGATTCTTTAGGGTTCACCTGAAACCTAGCACAAAGACATGTGACAAACATAATATCTGGCCTACTTACTGTGAGGTATAATAGGGACCCAACAATGCCCCTATAAAGTTTCTGATCCACAGGTTTCCCTGGTACATCAGAATCCACAACTACATTGCTAGTCATGGGAGTTTTCTTTATTGAGACATCAGCCATCCCAAACTTCTTTAGAAGTTCTTTAGCATATTTTGCTTGAGAGATGAAGATCCCATAAGGGAGCTTCTTCACTTGGAGACCAAGGAAGTAGGAATGCTCACCCATGCTACACATTTCAAATCTGGAGTGCATGAGGTCAGAGAACATCTTGCATAATTTGGAATCTGTATAGCCAAATATAATATCATCCACATAGATTTGTACTAATAAGATTTAGTTCTTATGATGTCTAGTGAAAAGAGTTTTATCTACAGTTCCTCTTGTAAATTTATGCTCTAATAGAAAACTAGCTAAGGTCTCGTACCAAGCTCTCGGAGCTTTCTTTATACCATAAAGAGCCTTATGCAATTTAAAAACATGAGAGGGGTAAGTTGGAGACACAAAACCTGGAGGTTGTGTTACATAAACCTCTTCTTGTAGCATTCCATTTAGAAAAGCACTCTTCACATCCATTTGGAAGACCTTGAACCTCTTGTATGTTGTATAGTCAAGGAATATTCTTATGGCTTCCAACCTTGCAACTGGTGCAAAGGTTTGATCATAATCAATTCCTTCTTCTTGCCTATATCCTTGAGCAACAAGCCTAGCCTTATTTCTCACAATGACTCCTTGGGCTTCCAGCTTGTTTCTAAAAACCCATTTAGTTCCAATAACAGGGTAGTTTTGTGGTCTTGGAACCAAATCCCAAACTCTACATCTCTCAAATTGATTTAGTTCCTCCTGCATTGCAAATATCCAATGGGGATCCTGCTCAGCATCATGAATGGATAGAGGTTCAACCTGAGAGAGAAAATAGGCATGCATCAAATATTGGGTGAGTTGATGTCTTGTCTGTACACCTGCTGATATGTCTCCAATTACTTGAGATCTGGGGTGATCCCTAAGTGTGACAAAATCAGTGGGTGGAGTTAGTTGTGCAACAACATTTGGAATTAATCCCTCCCGTGGAATTGTATTTGCTGTTGGTAGAGATTCATTTTCTTCAGCTTCTTCTTCACTTTCTTCAATAGCTTGTGGAGAGGGATGAGTTGGAACCTCTTGGGTTAGGTTTAGTCCATCAAAGGTCTCATACAAGTGGGGTACCTGCAAGTTGCTATTGGTAGAAACTTCTTTCTCCTTGCAATACATGTTAGTCTCATCAAATGAAACATGAATAGACACTTCAATTTTTAATGTTGATTTATTAAAAACCCTATAGGCTTTGCTTACTTGGGAGTATCCTAGAAAAACTCCCTCTTCAGCCTTAGCCTCAAACTTTCAAATGTATTTTTTGTTGTTGTTATGAATGTAACATAAGCATCCAAATACTTTAAAATAGTTGATTTTTGGTTTCTTCCCTTTGAGCAATTCATAGGGGGTCCTGTTCTTTAGTTTGTGAATTAAGCTCCTATTCAGGACATAATTTGATGTACTTACAGCCTCTGCCCAAAAGGTTAGGTGCATGTAAGCATCTGCAAGCAATGTACCTGCAGCTTCAATGAGTGTTCTATTTCTCCTTTCAGCTACCCCATTTAGTTGGGGAGTTCTAGGAGCTGAGAAGCAATGCCTGATACCTTCCTTCTCATAGAACTCATGCATAAGAAGAGACTCAAACTCTGTGCCATGATCACTTCTGATCAATGCAATATGAGTAGAGAACTCAACCTGTATGATCCTGAGAAAATCTGTAAGAACCTTGAAGGTATCTGACTTTGATCTCAGAAAGAATACCCAACTGAACCTGGAGAAGTCATCCACTATAACCAAAGTGTAGGATTTCCCTCCTACGCTTTGTACAGCAATGGGTCCAAAGAGATCCAAATGTAGCAAGTAGAAAATCTTAGGTGAATCACTCTTATTAACTGATTTAAAACTAGTTTTAGTTTGCTTGCCTAATTGACAAGCCCTGCAGAGACCTTCCTTCTTTTAGGGACCAGAAGGTAGACCTCTAAAAAGGTTGTGTTTAGATAGCGTAGCAATGTTCTTTAGATTTACATGACCGAGTCTTTTGTGCCATAAGTCATTCTGATTACTAGTTAAATTTAGTAAACAGATATCAGTTTTGGCAGAAAGAAAGTATACTAAGTATATGTTGCCTTGTCTACTTCCAGTTAAAACTGTTTGGTTATTTTTATCAATAATAGAACAAGTGGATGGGTTAAAGTATACCGGATAACCATCATCATATAACTGACTTATGGAGATGAGGTGCTTGAGTCCTCTTACATATGTCACCTTTTTGAATGTGACAGCTCCTATTCTTACTTCTCCAAATCCTTCTGACTGACCACACTTGGAGTCACTAAAGATAACCTTTAGCCCCAACTTGGACTTTTAGTTAGATAAGATGTCCTTGCTGCCAGTCATATGTTTGGAGAAGCCACTGTCCAGGTACCAAGTTTGATTTACCCCTGGACAACTCTTCACTTGCAATAGAAAACAGTTAATGGTTTTTGACCCAGGTTACCTTGGGTCCTTTGTGTTGCTGATTAGAGAAGCTGAAAATAATAGAGAATTTAGGTTGGGGCTTATATCCTAGAGGGTGATATCTCCTAGGTGATATAATCCAGTTAGCTAGTGGATTAAATGGTTTCTTAGAAGTATTTAAGTTGCTGTTGGAATTATAGTTTTGATTAAGTCTTCATGGGTTCGACGAATATTTGTATGTTCGTCCACAAGAGTTTGACGAATTGGGTTGAGATCGTCGTTCTCTGCCCAGAGAATGAACATGTTCATTCTCTGTGCCCCACGTTCGTCAACTTCTGCTTGACGAACCATACAGAGTTCGTCGATCGCAGTTAGACGAATAAATATAACTATAGTTTGTGTTCAGAGTTCGACGATCTGGGTTCGACGAACTGGGCCCATTTCATCGATTTGAGTTCGACGAAAATTGCTGAACCTTGTTTTTACTAGGTGTTTTCTGGTTTTTGGTTTTCCGTCCGACTGTCATATGGATTTTTTTTGCTGTTTGTTTGTCATTTACTTTTTCTTTCCCTTTAGCATATACAAATTTTATTGGAGTTGATAAAATGTTCTTCCTGAGAATGGGGGGAAAACCTGATGGAGCACCCAATCCTTGCTTGCCATTAAGTCTGGCATTAACAGTACTTGTGATATCCATCAGCTTGAGGCTTCTCCCATTGAGAGTTTCCTCAAGTTGTTTGGCCTCACAAAGCTCAATTTTTAGTAAGATTATCTTTTCATTTGCTAAGGTTAGTTCATCTTTTAACCTAATGTTTTCATATTGAATATCCTCTAAGTTTCCTAATTTTTCCCTAAGAATTTTAATTTCTTTTTCAGAATTAATCAAAACTATGCACATTAACTTGAAATCAGATTTAAATGTTTCAGAGCTATAGTCAAAAAAAGGACATTACCTGATCTGCATCTGATTCAAACACTCCTTCATCTTCACATTCTTCTTCTTCTGAGTGACTTCTGGATGCATCAATTGTCATGAGGCAAACCTTCTTTGATCTTTCTATTCCTCATCTTCGCTAGAGCTTGAAGATGTTGACTCATCTTCTATCTTACTCCAGTTCTCAGCCACAAAGCCTTTTTCCTTCTTCTTGTGCTTGCTGGAAGAGGGTTTGCTGGGGTGTTGTCTTATAGTTTCCTTTTCTCTTCTCTTCTCTTTCTTCTGGTTCTCTGGACACTCAGAGAGGAAGTGCCCAGGCTTTCTGCATCCATAGCACACAACTTCCTTGGTTGGTGTCTTGTCATATTTTGGCTTGTCATCTTTTCTTGCTGACTTTCTCCTGAAATCCTTTCTGGACATCTTGAAGAATATTTTAGCAAAGAGACTCATAAGCTCTTCATTTGATGCTACAGTCTCTGTCTCTTTAGTGGCATTGAAAGAAATATTTTGTTCTCTTCTAGCTGCTGGAGGCATTCTTTGTTCAGCTGCATCCCTGGTCTTTATCAGTAGCTCATATGACTTCAGTTTACCTAATGGAGATTCAGTTGAAATCTCATTCAGGAATCTAGACTCCTTGATGGGCCAGATTCTTGTATCCCATGATCTTGGGAAGAACATCAGGATCTTGTCATTCACTTCAGTAAGAGTGATGTTCTTATCTGTTAGAAGTAGCGAACAAGCAGTAACAAGCGGATAGAGTTTTGAATAATTGAAACTTTATTATCCAAAAAAGATAACTATTACAAAGGTATGCCCTCCCTTATATAGAATGGAGGAGAGATGAGAGAATACAAATAAGAGATGTGAGACTAAAAATGTACAGGACTAAGCGGACTATACAAAATAAACCGCACAAGCCGCGCGGTTAGACAGAAGGGCTAACCGCACGGCTACCACAAGAGAAGAAGAGAGATCACCAGGGAAGACCGCTAGACCGCCCGGTCTCCAAGCCGGCTGAGACAAACCGCAAGACCGCGCAGTCTTCAACCCGCCAAGACAGACCGCCAGACCGCCCGGTCACCAACTTCAACACTCCCCCTCAAGCTGGAGCATATATATCGATCATGCCCAGCTTGTCGCAAACATGAAGAAACGAGGCGGAAACTGGCTTGGTGAAAATGTCAGCCAGCTCTTTATCAGAAGTAACAAAGGGAGTGCAAATTTGTTCCTTTAAGATCTCTTCACGAATGAAATGACAGTCGACCTCAATGTGCTTTGTTCTTTCATGGAAGATCGGATTTTTGGAGATGTATATGGCTGCCTTGTTATCATAGAACATAGGTAGAGGATGGTTGTATACCTCTCCTAAATCTAGCATGAGAGCCCGCAACCATTTTAACTCACAAGTGGTCGACGCCATACTGCGATACTCAGCTTCTTCACTGGACCTGGAGACAACAGACTGCTTTTTGCTCTTCCAGCTCACCAGATTTCTCCCAACAAAGGTGCAAAAACCTGAGGTTGACTTGCGATCCCCATTGTCATCAGCATAAGTTGCATCTGAGTAGGCTTCAATCCTCAGATGACCATTCTTCTGAAAAAGTAATCCTTTCCCAGGCGCTGCTTTGACATACTCCAAGATCCGCAAGGCGGACTGTAGATGGCACTCCCTAGGAGCTTGCATGAATTGACTCACCTTGCCCACAGCATATGAAATGTCGGGCCTGGTCACTGTGAGATATATGAGCTTACCAACCAGATGCCTGTACCGCGAACTATCTGAAAGAGGAGGCGAATCATCTGTCCATGTTTTGTCTACTCCAGGTGCCATGGGGCATCGGGCAGGTTTTGCTCATTAATAATTGAGCTTAACCTATTGTACAGGTTTTGTCTTCTGCAGCCGGCATACTCGTGTCTCCCCCTGAGCAACATACCCAGGAGGTTGCTCCATGTAAACTGCCTCGTGAAGATCACCATAAAGGAAGGCATTCTTGACATCCAACTGAGAAATCGGCCAATCCCGATTGACCGCCATAGAGAGAAGGACCCGGATAGTGCTGAGACGAGCCACGGGGGAGAAGGTGTCAAAGTAATCAACCCCATAGGTCTGAGTGAAACCCTTAGCAACAAGGCGAGCCTTATAACGATCCACAGTGCCGTCGGGGCCAAATTTGACCACAAAGACCCAACGACACCCAACAACATCAGTGCCGAAGGGAGGAGGAACAAGAGTCCAGGTACCCCGCTCAGCTAGGGTCGCCATTTCCTCATCCATGGCCATCTTCCAATGAGGAATAGCAAGGGCCTCCTGGTAGGAGCGGGGTGTGGCAGTGGCAGAGATAGCCAGTGCAAAAGCCATGCGAGAAGGGGTAATACGATCATAGGAAACAACAGCAGCAAGTGGGTGTAGGGTACACGTCCGCACCCCTTTGCGAAGAGCTATAGGAAGATCCAGGTCAGCCGGGCCGCGGCATCCGGAGCATCCGTGGTAGAGAAAGCTGGCCCGGGAGTAGAGAGCGACGGTAGCGCAGAGGAGGGAGATGGTGGTGAAGAAGGGAGAGAGAGAGGTGGAGGGAGAGGAGGGGATGGAGACGGTGTAGGGGTGGAGATTGTAGTAGGAGGCGAGGGAATGAAGGGAACGGCAGGAGAATCAGAAGCGTGGAGAAGAGGAGAGGAGTCATCCGAGAAGTAGGAGGTATTCTCAAAGAAGGTGACGTCAGCAGAGACGAACTGCTTACGAAGGACGGGATCAAAGCAACAATATCCTTTCTGAGTGGTGGAGTATCCCAGAAAGACACATTTGGTGGAGCGAGGGGAGAGCTTATCACAGGTGGCAGAAGGGGTATGCACAAAGGCAGTGCATCCAAAGCTTTGGGGAGGGAGAGGAAACGGCTCCTTGTCCGGATATAGAATGGAGAACGGGGTTTTGCCGTGGAGAACCGTGGAGGGAATGCAATTGATAAGGTAGCAGGCAAGGAGAACAGCATAGCCCCAATAGGAGCGAGGAACATGCATCTGGGTCATCAAGGTGCGAGCGACATCGAGGAGGTGACGGTTTTTGCGTTCGGCCACACCATTTTGTTGTGAAGTATAGACACAACTAGTTTGATGAAGAATCCCATGTTGCATGCAGAAGGTAGAAAAGTTATGACTGATATATTCTTGGGCATTATCAGATCGAAAAACTTTGATAGAAACACCAAACTGAGTTTTGATCATGATATAGAAGGACGTCCATAAAGAGAATAATGTGGAGCGATCTTTTAATAGATACACCCACGTACAGCGAGAGAAATCATCAATGAACGTGACAAAATATGAACTACCCCGACCAATGGTAAGAGTAGGAGAAGGACCCCAAATATCGGAGTGGATAAGATCAAACGGACGGGTAGAGCCACAAACGTGCTTTGGATGGAAGGAGGAGCGGTGATGCTTGCCAAGCTGACAAGCCTCACAGTTGAGCGGAGGACTTTGTGGAGGAATGTGGGGAAGAAGTTGACGAAGAAGACGGGGAGGAGCATGACCAAGGCGGAGATGCCATTGGAGAATATCTGTGGAGGTGGAGGTGAAGGTGGAAAAAGTAGAAATGTTGTCCAGGAAGTAGAGGCCGCCACTCTCAGTCCCAGTAGCAATCGTCTGTTGGGAGTCCGGATCCTGAAAAGAGCAAGAAGTAGAAGTAAATGTGATAGAACACTATAATTGCTTGCATAGAGAGGTAACAGATAATAAGTTGCACGGGAACTGGGGCACGTATAGAGTATCCGCCAAGTGAAGAGACGGAGTGACATGAACTATCCCCGTCCCATGGACTGATGATGAAGAGCCGTCAGCGAGAATAACCGGGGGCAACCGATCATGTTTGTCGAGGAGAGAGAAACACTGGAGATTGCCGGTCATATGATTTGTAGCATCAGTGCCGATCAGTCATTTTCCCTGAGTAACAACGTGGGCACGACCAGAAGACGTGACAACCGAGGTGAATGGCTTGGAGGAGGATATGAAAGCCATGAAGGGAGGAAAAAGAAACTGCAGCGGTCTCGGTGACAACACACCAGCGGCAAGAAGGGCCACGACCAAGGTGCAGAGCAAGGCAAAAGGGGAAGAAGAGGGAAGCACAAGCTGTTAAATTTTCTCAACGTGGTCAGCAAGATAGCCCAAACACCAAATTAATATCTTCGGAACTACCCAGTTCGCACGCTGAACCTGCGGAAACCCAAGGACTAGAGGTTGCACCCAACAAAACAATGGAAGCACAAGAAGATCTTATTATGCATTCACTTCATTACAATCCGAGGCATACATAGCGAGACATGATTTCGCTAGTATTACAGCTGTAAACAGAAAGAACCAAAAACAAGCCGGGCGGACAGAACTCCAGTCCGCCGAGACCGCGAGGTCGCCGAGACCGCCGAGACCGCCCAAGCTATGCTGCAATCCGCCGAATACCACGGAGTCCGCCGAGACCGCGAGGCCGCGCGGACAGACCGTTATTCGCCTCCTGCTGAACCCGAACTGAGGAACTCCCCTACCCGCCTGAAGCCGGCGGACAGGTTATTGAAGCTGGGAAAGTTGAAACAGAACTGACAAGCCGCAGAGCGACCTCCTGCTGAGTCCGCAGAGACCGCACACTTCCAAGCACTGACCGAAGTCACAGCCAAACTCCTGGCTCCTTGAAGTTATCCGCGCAACCTGCACACAGCAAACCGTCAGCCTGAAACAATCCGCGCGGACTGAAAAACACAGACCGCAGCACTCGCCCAACCCAAATTACTGTTCACTCACGTTACGTCTGGTTGCTGTAGATGTGCCAGGGGGGTCCTATTTATAGGCCAGGTGAGGAGTGTGGTCACCGCCCATGAGATAGCGACACCGCCCCAGCCCGCGCGAACACAAAACGACTGTCCGCTCAGTCCGCGAGGACTAAGCCAGTCACCAAGGGAAACCGCCAGGAGCAAAGCAACCATTGACGAACCCTCTCCAGTCCGCCCAAGCTAAGCGGACAAGGCACCAGCCCGCAAAGCTCCAACTGCATCAGGACAGCACCCTCTTCAATGGCAGTCCGCACCAACCCGAGGCAGTCCGCAAGACCCACACCTCAATCCGCCACAAGTCCACGACCAAAGGCAAACAGCAACAGTCCGCCCGGTCACAGCGGACTTGGCGGATACGGCGGACACCATGAACTTGACACCAAGTGTGACCAAGTCCAAAACCATCAAGGGCCAGTGCGAGCATGGCGGACACAAAGTCCCGTCCGCCAAACACCCTAGCACAGACCGCAACCAGTCCGCGAGCTCCTCGCACTTGTCCAACGCAGCACCACCAAGCCGGACTCCAAACATCAGTCCGCCAACCGGTCTCCACAGCAAGACCTGCTGTAACACCTGAGCTCGACAAGGCCTCAGCCAAGCTCAAGGCTCAGTCCGCAACAGCCCCAACCGCGGATACACCAGTCCGCAAGGCTTCCCGCGAACTCGAACCATCCCGCCAACAGCGCAAACTTGCACCCGCGACCACTGAGCAAAGCACCAGTCCGCAAGCCTCTCTATCCGCAGATACCAGGCCGCACCAAACCGCGGACTCCATGCAACAACCTGCTCAGAACACAGCCGGCTTCCACCAGACTTCTCACCAGGCCGCAACCCACAGTCCGCCCAGTCCGCCCAGTCCGCCAAAGCTGTCCGCACAGGCCGCGCGGCCTGTCCCGTCACCCACTTCCACTTCACAAATTTCAACACTCCCCCTTGAAGTGAGAAGTGGTGACCAAGCCCAGCAAGCTGCGCAAGCGTTCAAAAGGCCCCTTCGACAGCGGCTTCGTGAAGATGTCAGCAAGATTATCTTCACTCCGAACATGCCCGACCAGCAGAGACCCCTCCAACACCTTCTCCCTGATGAAGTGGTGATCAATCTCTATATGCTTGGTCCTGGCGTGACACACTGGATTGTTTACCAGTTTGAGAGCACTCTCATTATCACCCCGGAGTAAAGTAGGCCCTTGCACTTCTTCATGAACATCCTCTATGAGCCTCCTCAACCAAACGGCTTCCCGAGCAGCCAAGGCCGAAGCCTTATACTCCGCCTCCGTGGTTGAAACCGACACCGAGTCCTGCTTCTTGCTACACCACGAGATGCTAGCTGAACCGCAAGTGAACACATAACCTGAAGTAGACCTTCGATCATCCGAATCACCGCCATAGTCAGCATCCGTGTACCCGAGCAATGCAAACTCTGCATCCCTTCCATAGAGGAGTCCCAACTCAGAAGTCACCTTGACATACTTCAGAATTCCCTTCGCCGCCACTAGATGAGATTGCCTTGGTTCAGCCATATACCGACTTACTCGGCCAACAGCATAAGCTATATCCGGCCTTGTAATCGTCAGATAGATCAAGCTCCCAACAAGAGCCCTGAACACCAAGGGATCATTAAGAACCCTTCCCTCATCCCGTCGAAGCTTCAGCCCAGATTCCAGTGGAGTAGAGCACTTCTTCCCTTCGCCCATGCCAAACCGCTTCACAATACGATCAGCATACCCTTTCTGGCTAATGAGAATCCCGCACTCCTTCCTCTCCACTTCCAGACCAAGAAAGTGATGCAACTCTCCCAAGTCTTTCATCTCGAAGCGTATAGCAAGCTCTCCCCTGAGCCTTGCTACTTCCTCCTCCGAGTTTCCTGTGATGATCATATCATCCACATACAGCAGGACCAAGACTCTTAGCTCTCCCTTCTTCTTGACGAACAAGCTAGAATCCGAGTTAGAAGCCAGGTATCCACAGAACTGCAGGTACTCTGCAATCTTCCCATACCACGCTCGAGGAGCTTGCTTCAACCCATAGAGAGCCTTCCTGAGTTTGCAGACATAGTCCGGATGCTTCTCAGAGACGAAACCAAGCGGCTGATCCATGAAGATGTCCTTGTCAATCTCTCCGTAAAGAAAGGCATTCTTCACATCGAGTTGCCACAACCTCCATCCCTTGCTAGCAGCCAAGGCGATCACCACTCTTACAGACGTCATCTTCGCAACTGGACTGAATGTCTCCTCATAGTCTTCTCCATACTGCTGTGAGAATCCTCTAGCGACCAGGCGAGCCTTGAAACGATCAATGCTCCCATCAGCCTTCTTCTTCAACTTGTACACCCACTTGAAAGTAATCGGAGTAATGCCATCAACCTTGGGCACAAGGTCCCAGGTTTCATTCTTCTTCAGAGCATCAATCTCTTCCTTCATGGCACCTTCCCACTCCTTCACTCCAGTGGCCTCGTTGAAGTTTGCAGGCTCTCGCTCATCCAGAGGACCTGCAAAGAAGCAGGAGACAAATCTCACTGCATTCCCATCACAGTACCGAGCCGGTGGCTTAACCACCCTCTTCGATCTCCGAAGACACGGCTCCTTGCTCACGGCTTCCGTTGCTTCTTCAGGCTCCACTCCTACCTGGGGCAAGCATTGAGCAGTGCTCCCCCTGCTTCCTGAGCCAGAAGGCTCAGCCTCGGAGTTCGAAACAACAGGAGCTGCTGGTGAAACAGCAAGCTCCTCTTCCAAGCCTTCAGCATCCTCCACCGGTGCTTCCTCAACTTTGCTACTTCCGGTAGGCTCCACCGAGCCACCTCCATATGACGTCAGCTCGTCAAAGACAACGTCTCTTGACACCACGAACTTCTTCGTCACAGGGTCCATGCACTTCCATCCCTTCTTCCGCTCATCATAGCCAACAAAGACAAGTTTCCTTGCCTTCGCATCCAGCTTTGTCCGTGAAGCATCCGGGACATGCACGTAGCAAGTTGAACCGAACACCCGAAGGTGTCCAACACTCGGCTTCTCCTTCAGCAACAGCTCAATGGGCGTCTTCATGTTGATAGAGCTGAGTGGCATCCGGTTGATAACATATGCAGCACAAGACATTCCCTCCGCCCAAAAGGACCTCGGGATATCTTTCGCATGCAGCCAGCATTTGCAAGTTTCCGTCAAATGACGGATCTTCCGCTCCGCTACCCCATTTTGTTGTGGAGTGTGAGCACAAGTAAGCTCCCGTTGGATCCCGTGCTTCCTGCAGAAGTTAGAAAACTCGGAAGAGACAAACTCTCCCCCGTTATCAGTTCGAAACTTCTTAATCCGCAAGCCAAGCCGGCCTTCTACCAACTCCTTGAACTCCACAAACAAACGGAAGACATCCGACTTCTCCTTTAAGAAGTACACCCAAGTATACCTTGAGTAGTCATCAACCAAGACAAGCATGTATTTGCTTCCACCAAGGCTGACAGTAACAGTCGGTCCCATCAGGTCGCCATGAATACACTCCAATGGTTTCTTGCTCCTTGTTTGAGATTTATCAAACGGAAGGCGATGTGCCTTACCGTATTGACAGCCCGCACAAACATGCCCATCACCAAAGGAGGACAACATCGGCAACCCCCTCACCAGACTTCTACTCGCCATTGCCTTTAGCTTGTCCATGCCAACATGCCCCAGCCTCTCATGCCAGATAGCCACACTATCATTGGCCCTCATCCTATCAACATAGGCACTGGTGGAAAGAACAAACAAGTTCTTCACCCTCCTCCCAACATGAGCAACATCAGCCTTTACCGCTGATACGTTGCGAAGGAACCTCACGTCTGTTGGCCCAAACAGAACGTGATACCCAGCGTCCACCGCGTTGGTCACCGAGAAGAGGTTCTTCTTCATGCCCGGCACGTGATACACACTCCTTAACGTGAGTGGCCCCTGATCACTACCCAAAGACACGACCCCCTCCTTCTCTACTGCATAAACAGTATTATCAGCAGTGATAATAGCTTCATTACCTGAGTAAGCCTGCATGGAGGTGAACTTCGACTTGTCTCCGGTGAGGTGATGACCACACCCGGAGTCGATGATCCACTCGCTGTTGAAGTCCTCAGCAGATAAGGCCCGGACACAAGTGCCCGTCATGAAAGCTCCTCCCCATTCTGCTTCTTCACTTCGTGAGCAAGCTTCCTCCTTTCCCGCAGCATGCCCAGGCTGCAGTTTGACCTTGCAGTACCGCTTGAAGTGCCCTCGCTGATGACACCGGTAGCACTTCAGATTCTTCTTCCAGTCCTTAGGAGCATTGCTCCTCTCCGGCGGATATGAAGTTGAAGTCTCCTTCTCAACAGCGGCCTGCACCTTCTTCTTCTTCTTCCCTTCCCATCCCTTCTTCTTGCCTGAGAAGAGAGCCTCGCTGCCTTCCTGATTCAGATTCACTCCAGCCATCTGCCTTGCTAAGCTCTCCTGCGAGGCAAGCAGATTCTCCAGCTCCAGCAACGACGGCTGAGTAGCCCACCCTTGAACAGATGTAACAAAGGCCACATACTCCTTCCGCAAGCCGCGGAAAATGTGCCTTTTCATCTTTGCCTCAGAGATAGGCTCATCAGGATCCAGTGCCGACAGCTCAGCACACAAGCTCTTCATCTTTAAGAAGTACCTGGAGATGGAAAGGTCTCCCTGAGTTGCCCTGGCCAACTCATTCTCCAGGAACTGAAGCCGCGCCACATTCTTCCTATTGAACAACTCATCAATGGTTGTCCAAATATCAGCAGCCGACTCACACCCAATGATGTGATCAAACAGTTCCGGAGAGACAGCTCTCTTCAGAACGAACTCTGCCTTAGCATTAGTTCTTCTCCAGAGCCTCACCTGTTCAGCAGTACCGAAAGCAGCAGTTACTTCCTGTCTGTCGTCTCCACCGACAACTTCCCACAGCTCCTCGCCTAGAAGATAACTCTTCATGCACGACTTCCACTTTTTATAGTTAGTCGGCGTTAAGAGTTCAATGCCCAGACCTCTTGCTAAGCTTCCTTCCATTGCAATCACCTGTTGGTACCCTTCAGCAGCTCCGAGCAACAACACAGGTTGATCACCACTCAATCACTGAGTAACAACACTGGCTGACCTCCGCTCACGCAACTGAACCTCCGCAACCTCAGAAACCTCGCTCTGATACCATGTTAAATTTTCTCAACGTGGTCAGCAAGATAGCCCAAACACCAAATTAATATCTTCGGAACTACCCAGTTCGCACGCTGAACCTGCGGAAACCCAAGGACTAGAGGTTGCACCCAACAAAACAATGGAAGCACAAGAAGATCTTATTATGCATTCACTTCATTACAATCCGAGGCATACATAGCGAGACATGATTTCGCTAGTATTACAGCTGTAAACAGAAAGAACCAAAAACAAGCCGGGCGGACAGAACTCCAGTCCGCCGAGACCGCGAGGTCGCCGAGACCGCCGAGACCGCCCAAGCTATGCTGCAATCCGCCGAATACCACGGAGTCCGCCGAGACCGCGAGGCCGCGCGGACAGACCGTTATTCGCCTCCTGCTGAACCCGAACTGAGGAACTCCCCTACCCGCCTGAAGCCGGCGGACAGGTTATTGAAGCTGGGAAAGTTGAAACAGAACTGACAAGCCGCAGAGCGACCTCCTGCTGAGTCCGCAGAGACCGCACACTTCCAAGCACTGACCGAAGTCACAGCCAAACTCCTGGCTCCTTGAAGTTATCCGCGCAACCTGCACACAGCAAACCGTCAGCCTGAAACAATCCGCGCGGACTGAAAAACACAGACCGCAGCACTCGCCCAACCCAATTTACTGTTCACTCACGTTACGTCTGGTTGCTGTAGATGTGCCAGGGGGGTCCTATTTATAGGCCAGGTGAGGAGTGTGGTCACCGCCCATGAGATAGCGACACCGCCCCAGCCCGCGCGAACACAAAACGACTGTCCGCTCAGTCCGCGAGGACTTAGCCAGTCACCAAGGGAAACCGCCAGGAGCAAAGCAACCATTGACGAACCCTCTCCAGTCCGCCCAAGCTAAGCGGACAAGGCACCAGCCCGCAAAGCTCCAACTGCATCAGGACAGCACCCTCTTCAATGGCAGTCCGCACCAACCCGAGGCAGTCCGCAAGACCCACACCTCAATCTGCCACAAGTCCACGACCAAAGGCAAACAGCAACAGTCCGCCCGGTCACAGCGGACTTGGCGGATACGGCGGACACCATGAACTTGACACCAAGTGTGACCAAGTCCAAAACCATCAAGGGCCAGTGCGAGCATGGCGGACACAAAGTCCCGTCCGCCAAACACCCTAGCACAGACCGCAACCAGTCCGCGAGCTCCTCGCACTTGTCCAACGCAGCAGCACCAAGCCGGACTCCAAACATCAGTCCGCCAACCGGTCTCCACAGCAAGACCTGCTGTAACACCTGAGCTCGACAAGGCCTCAGCCAAGCTCAAGGCTCGGTCCGCAACAGCCCCAACCGCGGACACACCAGTCCGCAAGGCTTCCCGCGAACTCGAACCATCCCGCCAACAGCGCAAACTTGCACCCGCGACCACTGAGCAAAGCACCAGTCCGCAAGCCTCTCTATCCGCAGATACCAGGCCGCACCAAACCGCGGACTCCATGCAACAACCTGCTCAGAACACAGCCGGCTTCCACCAGACTTCTCACCAGGCCGCAACCCACAGTCCGCCCAGTCCGCCCAGTCCGCCAAAGCTGTCCGCACAGGCCGCGCGGCCTGTCCCGTCACCCACTTCCACTTCACAAATTTCAACACAAGCCGCACGACTGAACAGGAGGTCGCGGCGACTAACAAGCAGGAGCGGCTAAAGGAAGAAAGGCAGAGAGGCCGCTCAACCAAGGAAGAATCCACGCGAACAGAGAGAAAGCCGCAGGGAGAAGATAAGAGAGCAACCCACGCGAAACCGCAGGGGTTTAAAGGGAAGAAGCCGCGCGAATACTAGCGGCCAGGAGACAGACCAAGGCACAGCGGGGAAGAGATCGCGCGGACTGAAAAGTTCGAGCGAACAAAAGAGAAGAGGAAGCAAGAAGCAGCAGTGACAACAACAAGTCGCAAGCCGGGCAAATAGAAGAAGGCCGCGCAGCTAGGGGAAAATAGGTGGCTAGAAAGAAACAGGTCGTTGCGACAACCAAACCGGTCGCGGCGACGAAGAGCAGCAAGAGAAGAGAAGCAACAAGCCGCGCGAACAGAGTAGCGGGCGGAAGAGAGGACAAGCCGCGAAGACAGGTCGCGAGAAGAAGAAACAATCGGCGAGAAGCAGAGAGGCACACAATCAGGAGGAAAAGACTGTGTGCTCTGATACCATGTTCGAAGTAGCGAATAAGCAGTAACAAGCGGATAGAGTTTTGAATAATTGAACCTTTATTATCCAAAAAAGATAACTATTACAAAGGTATGCCCTCCCTTATATAGAATGGAGGAGAGATGAGAGAATACAAATAAGAGATGTGGGACTAAAAATGTACAGGACTAAGCGGACTATACAAAATAAACCGCACAAGCCGCGCGGTTAGACAGAAGGGCTAACCGCACGGCTACCATAAGAGAAGAAGAGAGATCGCCAGGGAAGACCGCTAGACCGCCCGGTCTCCAAGCCGGCTGAGACAACCCGCAAGACCGCATGGTCTTCAACCCACCAAGACAGACCGCTAGACCGCCCGGTCACCAACTTCAACATTATCCAAGGTTTTTAGCTCATTGATAATTGAGCTTAACCTATTGTACATATCAGAAATTGTCTTAGCTTCCTCCTTCTTAAAGTTCTCATATAGAGATATGAGATTTGATCTCCTATCCTTTCTCTCATATGCTGATCTATCCACCATTTGGTTTAGAGAATCTCAAATGGCTTTTACTGAGGTGAACTCAGCAACCTTCTGGAAAATATCATCTGACATAGTTTGTGCCAAGATATTCATAGCTTTAGCATCTGCAATTTTTGCTTTCTTCTATGCTTCAGTCCACTCAGGTGGTGGGACTGCATTGTTGCTGGAAGATGTTGTAGATGTAGATGCCTGTGGGGGACCTAGCAAAATTTAATTGTAGATGTCTTCATCAATGGAATTCATGTATAACCTAATTCTTGCCTTCCAGATGGCAAAACTATTAAGGTTGCAAACTGGAGGTCTGGTGCTTGCATAATCCTTATTATGTGACATAGCTGTGTTTATAATTTAAATGAGAATAAAGTGATGTGTAGATCTAATAAAGGATCTTTTGGTTCAAGATTTAACTTGTACAACCAAAGGAACCTCCTCTGATACCAATTGAAAGTGAGGGATAGATGGAATTTACTTTAGAGGGGGGGTGAATAGAGTATTAAAAAAATTGTTTAGAGTTATTGCGGAATTAAAATATTGATACTTATATGAAAGACTAAAAAGCACATTAAACTATTACAGCACAATACAAAAAGAAAACACAAGACAACCAGACGACACAAGAAATTTTATAGTGGTTCCACAAATCTTGGTACATCCACTCTTCTACCACCCTGGTAGGAATCCACTTAGGTTTTTGATCAGGTGCCCTATCACCACAAGATCTGCTTCAGGTAGATCTAGAAACCCTTCAAGCTTTTGATCAGGTGCCTAAAAACCAATAAGTGGTTGATCAGGTGCCCTATCACAAAGGAGTTCACTTTTGAAGGGAGTAATAACCCTGTACAAGAGAAGTTAAAGAAAAGTAGATGACAGTCTTTTCTTTCTCAAACACAATGAGAAGACTATATGGATTTGATGATGCTAAAGCTCCCCTTGAGATATAGAGTAGATTCAGGAAGATGGAAGCTTTGTCCAGGGTGTAGGTCTTCAGATTAATGTTGATTTCCAACAAGCTTTCTTAGATCTGTAGACTGATGTTGATTTGAGCTCTCTGTAGATTTTTGAAGCCTGAGGAAAGAAGAAGACTAGAGAGTGTTGTATGTTGAACAAAAATTGTTCTTCTTCCTTGTTTCAGTAATGCAAGAGCCCTTGAGAGCAAAAAGATTGTTTTCCTGACTGACTGTCTGATTGATTATTGTAGTTCTCTTTCTTTTTGAGTTGTCTCTTTAATCAGACTGACCAACGGCATAAATTTGAATTTCCGAGACAGTACATAATTCTCTGCAAGAATTTAGGAGCCCAAACTGTTAGAATGGCTGGTAAACATAAATGCACTTCCATAACTGTCTTTACAGAATATTCTGTGAATACCATAATTAATGATTCATGAAATACGACTATCAGCCTTGAGAATATCAGCATTAATTATCAGGATATATTTGCCTTAAAATAATTTATCATAACCAAAATAAATACTTCTGACCGATCAGAAAAAAACTGATAACTGAAGGTAGCATAAAATTGTAGAGCTTAGTTCAGCGATAGTTGAACTGGGTTAAGAGATCGTCGACCTAAGAACAACTATAATAGATCTGAGATAACTGCTGAGAAGCACAAGATCGTCGACCTGAGCTCGTAGATCGTCGAGCTCGGTTCAGAGTAGAGGACTCTGAGATCGTCGATGGGAGATCGACGATCGTCGAGCTGAGTTCGACTATAGTCGAGCTGATATAGATAATCTACAAAATCTTTCTGATCTAAGTCTGAGTCCACTGCAATGCTGGTCTGCACAAACCTGACCTAAAAGGATCTAACTAAGACTTGACAAGGACCCAGACTATACATGGTAGTCAAGACATCCTAAGAGTCAACCTAGCATAAATCCAAATAATTGTTCCAACATCTTCATAAAGTTTTCAAGCAAATTCAGAATGAGTTTGAAAGTACAGTGGTCAAAATCAGAAGTGACTATGTGACTGAATTCCACTCTGATAGCTTGACAATGTTCTGTGAAGAGCTAGGGATTCATCAAGAATTTTCTTCTCCAAGAACACTACAGAGAAATGGAAATATAGAGAGGAAAAATAGAAATCTTATATAGTATGGAAGGACATTATTGAGTGACAAATCTCTCCCAGAATATTTCTGGGTTGAGGAAGCAAATAGTGCATTTCATGTCCTCAATAGAGCCTCTATCAAAAAGAGCCACAAGAAGACTCCCTATGAGATATTGAATGGTAGAAAATAATACCTGGGTAATCTCAAAATTTTTGGTAGTTAGTACTATGTGTTTCATAATGGGAAGTCCTATGTGACTAAGTTTGGTACCAAGTCCTTGATGGGATTTTTGTTCGGTACAACAATCATAGAAAAGTCTATAGGATCTATAACTTGAAAAGCCAAGTTTTATAAGAAACTTTACATGTAGTCTTCGATGAGTCTACTATTATTAATAGTGAGCTGTCGAGCTCATCATTTAGTACTACTGGTACAAAAAAGATGATGGACTAGCTAACTCTCAAAGAAGCTGCTCCATTAGTCCAAGATAAAGCTGATGGAATGGACATTCCATTAGAAGGACTGCATGACACTAGTGAGGTGGATGAAGATCAGAAAGAAGCTACCCCTGTAGCTAATGCTGAAGAAAGATTGCCTCCAGCAATCAGGCATCTGAGTGATCATCCAAGACACTAGGTCATTGGTTATGCCTGCTAAGGAGTAGTGACCAGGAGCAGAAGTATCAACATAGAACTTTACTAAATCTTCCAGTTACAGGTAGATCCAAAGAAACTTGAAGAGGCCAACATAGAAAAGTTCTGGATTGTAGAAATATAAGAGGAACTGAACCAGTTTAAGAGATGCAAGGTCTAGAAGCTGGTTCCCAGACCACACAGACATAATGTCATTGCAGTCAAGTGGATCTACAAGAATAAACTTGATGAAAATGACATTATAATCAAGAACAAGGAAATTCTTGTAGTTAAGGGGTACATGTAAGAAGAAGGCATTATAATCATGAACAAATCAAGGCTAGTAGCTAAGGGGTACAGACAAGAAGTAGGTATGGATTTTATCAAACCTTTGCTTATATAGCAAGATTGGAAGTCATCAGACTGTTTCTTGCATGTGCTACACATAAGGGATTCAAGGTCTAATAGATGGATGTGAAGTCAGCCTTCCTGAATGATGACTGATGCGGGTTAAAACTCCAAAATTATTACGAGCCCGCGACGCCCCGATGGCTTTATTTAGAAAAGGCGGATTTGGTTTTATTTATAAAACCGGTCGCGCAGTTTTTTAGTTGGATATAAAACAGTGAAATCGATTTTTAATGAAAGGAGGCAAGTGCACCTATCGTGTGTAGTACATGATATTCCGGTGTGGAATATCGAGGTCGTATTGTTATTTGGGACGGGTTGATTATTTCTACTCTTCCCTGGAGGGGATTATTATTTTACCGATATTTAACTTGTCGGGTTAATTTTTATAAATAAATACAAAAGGCATTAAAAATAAAACCGTTAATAAGGTTGAGCCGATGAAAAGCTTAGCTTGATGGCACCGAATAAAATTGAACTAAAATAAACTTTTAATAAAAATTGTTGGGTATTGTATCCACAACGTACCTGATTTGAAGAAGCCCCTGAACAAGCTAAGGTAAATAGACAATGTATTTGATGAAATCTTCTAAGTTGTGCTTGTAGTTATTCCACGCTAAGTACACACCAATGTCAGGGTGCAGTAGGTCAATATACATGGGTCTGCGCGACGTAATCCCTCGTTGAGCAGATCAGTGTGTTGGCCTACGTGTACTCTCTCTATTGGAGTGTACTTATTTTCAAGTACACGGCTGTGATAATGCAAGAGTAGATAAGGAGCAAGGATGGGTCAAAGAGCAGCTCATGGGTGGAAAGACGAAAAATCATCTAAGTAATAAACGACTAGAATCACTAAGTGATTCTCGCCGATTCGGCGAGAATCACTAGTGATTCTCGTCGAATCATCGAGAATCACTGGCTGATTCTCGCCGTCTCTATCCGGTAAAATCAGAGCGTGCAAATCTGTCGCTAAGTCAAAATCATCGAGAATCACTGTCTGATTCTCGATGATTTTGACTGATGATAGTCGAGCTCCAGTGCTATAACTTCTTCGACGAGAATCAACTTCGATTCTCGCCGATTTTGCCTTAGGCGAATTTCTAAAGCACGCTGGACCGGATCAAATGTTAAGGCGGTGTTTTGAACCGGTTTTAGGGTTTCTTCTGGTGGGACCCACAACGATCATAAAGAAGTATTCTACTGTATAAATACTCGCGTATTTTTGAACAGTCGATTAAGAAATTTGAAAAGAAAAATCCGAGCCGCCGACGTGACCTAGATCGTGAAACTTGATCCGCCGCCGTCGTCGCTCGTGCCAGTTGATCGCTGTAACACCCCCTATCCGTCACATAGCATATAGCAGTAGGTCCGGCCGGGGCCCGACGCCATATACTACAGACAAACCGGGTGGTTACTTATGGAAACCATCCAACCAATCTCAAACGTCCTACACAGAGCATTCTAGCGGAAGCATTATACAAAAGTTGCAATAAAGAACCCAGCATTAGAGCATGAATGTCCGCTAGTACAGAATAGGAATGTTATACAAAATACAAAAAATAAGCCTTAAGGCCTTACAAACTGTTTCGCTTCAAATTACATGTTTTACAAACCACGGCACGCAGGCCGGTCACACATGAATAAAGCAGTAAACACTTCCAATTAGGCCTTCAAGGGCCGGCTTCGCATTCGGGCTTTAGCCCGCTATTGACCGCTTGGTCCAGCTGCACCTGCAAGCAACAAACCACCGCACTGTGGCAAAACAAGGCAACGGTCAGCTATGCTGACCAAATTATAACGATCCCGCCCCCAACTCGGGGCGGCGATGCTCCTTCCCTGCATTTCATTAGCATATGCGAGCAATGTATATATATAGTCATTCCATCACAGACGTTGGCTCGCACGGCCACACGCCCCGTGCTCTCAGGGGACATTCTCGGTGAACTAGTCGATGTCACGTCAATTTAAGCCATCGACATACCGGACTCACCACCGCCACTTGGACGGCCAAACCTATGAGCAATTTGTCTTTTTGGCCTGGGTCACGACAATTTAAGTCATCAACCGCCAAAGACCCTAATCTATGCCAACGGTAAGTGCCACGTGCCTTTAGGTCTCTTTAACCGAACGACATAGAACGGGTATGGTTCCATCTAACCCGTGCTCACATCGCAACGACAATTTAAGTCATTTGCGCGGGTCAAACTTCCACCGAGTCCCATATCCATCACAAGTCACATAACCCGATTATGTTCAAGTTGGCGCTCAGGCCACCAAGTTGGTAAGATCTCGTATCCGCCCAGTTTTCCGGGTGTACCTTTGGGTTAGTCCCCAAGGCTCCCTACTGCAATCTACCGTGTAGAAAACCCGAAAAACAACCAATAGCACAGAGTCTTCTCCGGCTTTATGCAATGCAACATCACCGATCCAGACCAACATGTCCGGGTAGGCTTCACACATCATGCCTATGTCCGTTCTCGCTTACGGACTCTAAACAACGGGGACTTCACATATCTACCTGAAGGAACGCCTCCAACTCTCCGCAAACTCGCGAGAGAGGGCTTCCTATGCAAAGAAAGAGAGCTAATCATGCTCAAGATGAGGATCGTTACCCTAGCGTTCCTCTTTGGCGCCATTGAAAAGTAATCGGATGAAAAGCACCGCACTAGCTTTGCCTCCGTGGATCCGGAGTCGGCTTGCGATTCGGAGCTTCGAAGCTCCTCCAATGGCGGGATCTAGCTCCTTCTTCCTCCATTGGCTCTCCTCTCTCTCTAAGGTTTTATAAAGATAACACTTATGAAAAAGTGAGGGTTTCTAAGCCCAATCCCTGGTATATCCCTTCAGGAATAACCCCCAGCCGTTGGATCTCAAAATAAGGAAACGAAAGGCTTTGATTCGGGACTGAAATGCCCAATCTGGACCGAACACGGCCTGGCACACGCCCGTGTCCAGGGCCGTGTGCCTCATTCGCCGTCAAAATCGGCTCTCCTAGAACCTCACACGGGTCTCGAACACGCCTGTGTTCGAGTTGACACGCCCGTGTTCCATGTGACACGACCGTGAGGCCGGCCGTGTACCCCTATCATTTTTCCCCAAAATCAACCCGAGCACTACACGGGTTCTAGGACACGCCCGTGTCCTTACCTGTGTCACCTCAACACGCCTGGACCCCAGGCCGTGTACACGGTCTCGACACTCGACACTTTGTCGAGCGAAGATTGTCGACCTCTCGACATGCCCGTGGACACGCCTGTGTCCTAGGCCATGTGCCTTGGTGTCGACTTCCCGGGACGAGTGTCGACACGGGTCGACACGCCCTGCGACACGCCCGTGTTGCAGGCCGTGTGCCATGTCTCGACACTTCATCAAATGCAGAGTGTCGACTTCGCGGCTAAGTGTCGACACGGGTCGACACGCCCTGCGACACGCCTGTATCGCAGGCCGTGTGCCCAGTCTCGACACAATGTCGAGACCAAAGTGTCGACTTCCTGTCTCAGTGTCGATACCGGCTCGACACGCCCTGGGACACGCCCGTGTCCCAGGCCGTGTGCCTGCTGCCAGAACCCAAACTGGCCCAAAACATCCCCCCTTCGCTCCTTTGAGTTTCGGGGCGTTACAACTCTCCCCCTCTTAAAAGAATTTCGCCCACGAAATTATATAAAGGAAAGACATGTACAAAACCAAAATTTGTACCTGAGCGGAACAACTCCGGATACTCGTCAACCATAGTCTGCTCTTGCTCCCAAGAGAGCTCCTCACGACCGCAATTGTCCCACCGGAGTATGACCATCCTGCTCTCTTTTTTGCGTAGCCGCTTGACCTCCAAGTCCTCAATCCACACGGGCTTGACCTCTGTCGTCAGCCCACAATCCACCGGTACTTGATCAACCACGATCACTTGCGTAGGCTCTTGCACCGCCTTCCGAAGCACTGAAATGTGGAATACATCATGTAAACCACTTAGCTCCACTGAAAGCTTCAACCGATAGGCCGCTTCACCAACGCGCTCCAGAACCTCAAACGGTCCAAGATACCTCGGGCTTAGCTTTTTCAATCGCCGCACCCGCGAGACACCCTTGAACGGCTTGATCTTTAAGTATACATAATCGCCCACAGCGAACTCCACGTTCCTGTGCTTGACATTATAGTACTTTGCTTGCCGGTCCTGAGCGATAAGCAACCTCTCCCGAATGGTTCGCACCAAAGAAGTAGCACCATCCACTTCCGATCGCTTATACAACCTTGAATCACCCGTTTCTAACCAAGACAACGGCGTATGACATTTTCTACCATATAGGGCCTCGAAAGGCGCCATCTGAATACTCGCTTGGTAGCTATTATTGTATGCGAACTCCACCAAATAAATGTGGTCTTCCCATTGCTTTCTGAAATCCAAGACACACATGCGGAGCATGTCTTCCATAGTTCTATTGACCCTCTCAGTCTACCCATCCGTTTGCGGATGAAAGGCTGTGCTGAACTTCAGCTTCGTTCCCAACATTTGCTGCACAAGCCTCCAATCATTGGACGTGAACCGCCCATCTCGGTCACTCACGATGCTGCGGGGCACACCATGAAGCCGCACTATGTTATCCACATAAAGCTTCGCCAACTTCTCCACCGGATCATCCTTCCTATGCGGAATAAAATGCGATACCTTCGTTAATCGATCAACAACCACCCAAATGGCGTCGTTTCCCTTTTGCGACCTTGGCAAACCGTGCACAAAGTCCATAGAGATGTCGTCAAATTTCCACTCCGGAATAGGCAAGGACTTAAGAAATCCTCCCGGCTTTTGGCACTCCGCCTTTACCAAGGCGCAAGTTTGGCACTTCGCTACGTATAGCGCCACATCCTTTTTCAAACCCGGCCACCAAAACAGTTTCTTCACATCACGGTACATCTTCGTGCTCCCCGGGTGAATCGAGTACTTGGTATGGTCTGCCTCGTACAACAACTCCACTCTCAAATTGCCCACACTTGGGACGCACAAACGACCGTCTTTCCAAAGCAATCCGTCCTCCACGACGAATTGGGAATTTGACCCATCCAGAGCCTCTACCATGAACTGCTTCATATGAGCATCCATATCCAAAGCCTGCCGAATACGATCAGCCAGGTCATATTGGACTTCAGTCCAATTCAGAACTGCTTCAGCACTTGATTGCTTGTCCACACAAACAATCTCCAACGCCTCCAACTCCCGCACCAACCGCTCATCATGCACCGATAGCCAATTGGCTTGAGCTGGGGCTCGGCGACTCAGCGCGTCCGCAACCGCATTCCCTTTGCCAGGCATGTAGTGGATCTTGAACGTATAGTCCCCCAGGAACTCCATCCATCTACGCTGCCGTATATTCAGATCCTTCTGATCAATAAGATACTTCAGACTCTTGTGATCGGTGTAGATATCAATCTTCACACCGTACAAGTAGTGTCTCCACAGCTTCACGACAAAAATCACGGCAGCTAACTCCAAGTCATGGACCGGATAGTTCCTTTCATGCACTTTTAGCTGTCTCGAGCCATAAGCTATTACACTTCCGTGTTGCAGTAGCACTCAACCCAAACCGCTGCCTGAAGCATCGCTATAAATCTCATAGCCTTCGGTCCCACATGGAGAACTCAGCACAGGCGCCATGGTCAACCGACACTTCAACTCCTCAAAAGCTCGTGCGCACTCCGGCGTCCAAACAAACTTATGCTCCTTCCTCGTCAATGTAGTGAGAGGTAACGCTATCCGCGAGAAGTTCTCTACGAAGCGCATATAATAGCCGGCAAGCCCCAGAAAACTCCGGACTTCCGCTACAGTAGCGAGCCCAGGTCACTCCCGTATCGCAACAATCTTCGCCGGATCCACATCAATACCCTCTCCACTTACTATATGCCCGAGGAACGCCACTGAGGATAGCCAAAACTCGCACTTCGAGAACTTGGCATACAATTGATTTCTCCTTAGCGTCTCCAACACCAAATGAAGATGCTTGAAGTGATCTTCCTCACTTTGCGAGTACACCAAAATATCGTTGATGAAGACGATCACGAAATGGTCCAAGTACTCCCTGAAAGTCCTATTCATCAAATCCATGAACACTGACGGCGCATTAGTCACACCAAACGGCATGACCGTAAACTTATAATGCCCGTATCTCGAACTAAACGCTATCTTTGGGATATCACTCTCCCTTATTCGCAGCTGATAGTACCCAGCCTTGAGATCTAACTTCGAGTACACCGTCGACCCAACTAACTGATCAAAAAGATCATCAATCCGGGGGATCGGGTACTTGTTCTTCTCAGTCAGCTTGTTGAGCTCCCGATAATCAATACATAGCCTCAAGCTTTCGTCCTTCTTCTTAACAAAGAGGACCGGTGCGCTCCAAGGCGAAGAACTCGGGCACACATACCCTTGCTCCAACAACTCTTGCAGTTGAACTTTCAGCTCCGCCATTTCCTTAGGCGCTAGCCGATAAGGAGATCGTGACACAGGCTTTGCACCTGGCACTAGCTCGATCGTAAAATCTATCTCCCGCTGAGGCGGGGCTCCATGAAGATCTGCGGGGAACACATCAGGGTATTCCGATACCACTGAAATACAATCCAATGCGGGCTTCGGCTTTGCAACCTCCACTAGTGTAAAGAATAGTTCTGCTCCGGCACGAACCGCCTTCACCACCTGAAGAGCAGACATCAATGTCTTGCTCGACCCCTTTAAGCCCGTAAAAGTCGTCTCACGACTTGCTCCCAGCTTGACTTCCTTGCTACCGCAATCTATATGGGCCTACTGCTCCGAGAGCTAGTCCATGCCAAATATGATGTCGAACTCCACCAACGGAAGTATAGACGCCCGCAGGTCGAACTCCTGCTCCCCAATACGAATCTTAACATCGCAGATCCTATCCGCTCGCATCGAACACCCATTGGGCAACAACACATCCAACTTATCCATCACCATCGAAGAAGGGACTCCGATGCGTGATATAAATCCTTCGGACAAGAAGGAGTGTGAAGCTCCCATATCGAAGAGTGCTCGTGCCAAATTTTCACAAATCAATACAAATCCTAAACAAGCAGTGGTAAGGTAACATGTGCATAACAAGTATTTAAAGAAATTGACTTGCTATAAATTAAACCGTACCTGTCACCACATCAGCCTGCTTGATGGCCTCCTGTTGGCCAAGATTGTAGACCCTTGGTTGGGCCGGAGCATAATGGGATGCGGTCGACTCCACCGCCTTTCCCTTCTCTTCATAGGTAGCTCCCTGCTTCCTCTCGGACTTATGACGTCCGCTCCAATAGTCACGGGTAAAGTGCCCCGTCTTTCCACATGTAAAACACGCGCCCGGGGTCCGACTCGTAGTCTCCCCAGAAGCGCCAGAAGGAGCTGGACCCGAAGTCCTATGCTTCTTGAAAGACCTCCGATAGCTGGTCTTTGAAGTAGCTGACACTGTAAATTCAGATTTCTTCTCACCCAAGCTTTTCTTTGCTTGTACATTCTTCATGTCCTTCTCCAAGGACCGGGCAGTATTGACCAAGGTTAAGAAACCCTGCGTCATCGGCCCCGAAAGTAGTAGTCTCAACTCATCCCTCAAGCCTTCATAGAAGCGATTAGTCTTGCGCTCCTCATCCATAATGGTGGAGCCAGCATAACGACTCAGACGAGTAAACTCGTGGAGATATTCATCCACGCTCCTCTCACCCTGTACCAACTTCAGGAACTCATTCTCCAATGCTATCTTCTGCGTCGAAGGGAGGTATCTAGCCAAAAATAATCTCGAGAACTCCTCGATCGAGACATCACCAAGTTGCCTACCTCTCAATAAGTGCAGCTCCAATCCTTCCCACCACATCCTCGCTTCACCGTCCAAAAGGAACGTAGCGATGGTGGTCATTTGCCACTCCTCCGTCTCCGTTGCTGTCATGACTCTCTTCACCCTGGAGAGCCAGTCTTCAGCCTGAGATGGGGTTCCCAACCCCGAGAATAACGGAGGGTTAAAGCTCATTACATGCTTAAGCTGCCTCTCAGTTGCCCTCCTCGGCACCACCGGTTCCACAACCACTTGCTCCACTCTCCTCGGCTCAGCCTCTTGAAGAGGTTCTAGCTCCATCACAGGAGCGGGCTGCTACGTTTGCCTTGCAGACTGCGCATTTATCACGGCCAACAACGCTTCAGCCACCAATCGAATATTCTCAGCCGAAAGAGGTATTGCAGGAGAAACATCCGGTGCACTACTAGCCTCAGAAACTCGGCGTTCTGACGGCCCAACACCACTTCTGGTCACCTATAGTGGTACAAAACACCGTTAAGCGACCAAATAAATTGCAAACATCAATTATAGGAACACGCAGGTTCCTCAAACACGAGTATTTTCAACCCTAAGTGGACATTCATGGGTTCTTTTTACTGTTATTACGATGACGCACACAATGTGCTCACCACCCCTTAAAAGAATTCGCCCACGAATTCACTTTAAGCCCGACCAAAACCAGTAGTATGATACCAAATTGTAACACCCCCTATCCGTCACATAGCATATAGCAGTAGGTCCGGCCGGGGCCCGACGCCAAATACTACACACAGACCGGGTGGTTACTTATGGAAACCATCCAACCAATCTCAAACGTCCTACACAGAGCATTCTAGCGGAAGCCTTATACAAAAGTTGCAATAAAGAACCCAGCATTAGACCATGAATGTCCACTAGTACAGAATAGGAATGTTATACAAAATACCCAAAATAAGCCTTAAGGCCTTACAAACTGTTTCGCTTCAAATTACATGTTTTACAAACCACGGCACGCAGGCCGGTCACACATGAATAAAGCAGTAAACACTTCCAATTAGGCCTTCAAGGGCCGGCTTCGCATTCGGGCTTTAGCCCGCTATTGACCGCTTGGTCCAGCTGCACCTGCAAGCAACAAACCACCGCATGGTGGTAAAACAAGGCAACGGTCAGCTATGCTGACCAAATTATAACGATCCCGCCCCCAACTCGGGGCGGCGATGCTTCTTCCCTGCATTTCATTAGCATAAGCGAGCAATGTATATATATAGCCATTCCATCACAAACATTGGCTCGCACGGCCACACGCCCCGTGCTCTCAGGGCACATTCTCGGTGAACCGGTCAATGTCACGTCAATTTAAGCCATCGACATACCGGACTCACCACCGCCACTTAGACGGCCAAACCTATGAGCAATTTGTCTTCTTGGCCTGGGTCACGACAATTTAAGTCATCGAACGCCAAAGACCCTAATCTATGCCAACGGTAAGTGCCACGTGCCTTTAGGTCTCTTTAACCGAACGACATAGAACGGGTATGGTTCCATCTAACCCGTGGTCACATCGCAACGATAATTTAAGTCATTTGCGCGGGTCAAACTTCCACCGATTCCCATATCCATCACAAGTCACATAACCCGGTTATGTTCAAGTTGGCGCTCAGGCCACCAAGTTGGCAAGATCTCGTATCCGCCCAGTTTTCCGGGTACACCTTTGGGTTAGTCCCTAAGGCTCCCTGCTGCAATCTACCGCGTAGAAAACCCGAAAAACAACCAATAGCACAGAGTCTTCTCCGGCTTTATGCAATGCAACATCACCGATCCAGACCAACATGTCCGGGTAGGCTTCACACATCATGCCTATGTCCGTTCTCGCTTACGGTCTCTAGACAACGGGGACTTGACATATCTACCCAAAGGAACGCCTCCAACTCTCCGCAAACTCGCGAGAGCGGGCTTCCTATGCAAAGAAAGAGAGCTACTCATGCTCAAGATGAGGATCGTTACCCTAGCGTTCCTCTTTGGCGCCATTGAAAAGTAATCGGATGAAACGCACCGCACTAGCTTTGCCTCCGTGGATCCGGAGTCGGCTTGCGATTCGGAGCTTCGAAGCTCCTCCAATGGCGGGATCTAGCTCCTTCTTCCTCCCTTGGCTCTCCTCTCTCTCTAAGGTTTTAGAAAGATAACACTTAAGAAAAAGTGAGGGTTTCTAAGCCCAATCACGGGTATATCCCTTCAGGAACAACCCCCAGCCGTTGGATCTCAAAATAAGGAAACGAACGGCTTTGATTCGGGACTGAAATGCCCAATCTGGACCGAACACGGCCTGGCACACGCCCGTGTCCAGGGCCGTGTGCCTCATTCGCCGTCAAAATCGGCTCGCCTGGAACCTCACGCGGGTCTCGAACACGCCCGTGTTCGAGTTGACACGCCCGTGTTCCATGTGACACGGCCGTGAGGCCGGCCGTGTACCCCTATCATTTTTCCCCAAAATCAACCCGAGCACTGCACGGGTTCTAGGACACGCCCGTGTCATTACCCGTATCACCTCAACATGCCTGGACCCCAGGCCGTGTACATGATCTCGACACTCGACACTTTGTCGAGCGAAGATTGTCGACCTCTCGACATGGCCTTGGACACGCCCGTGTCCTAAGCTGTGTGCCTTGGTGTCGACTTCCGGGGACGAGTGTCGACACGGGTCGACACGCGCTGCGACACGCCCGTGTCGCAGGCCGTGTGCCATGTCTCGACACTTCGTCGAATGCAGAGTGTCGACTTCGCGGCTAAGTGTCGACACGGGTCGACACGCCCTGCGACACGCCCGTGTCGCAGGCCGTGTGCCCAGTCTCGACACAATGTCGAGACCAAAGTGTCGACTTCCCTTCTCAGTGTCGACACCGGCTTGACACGCCCTGGGGCACGCCCGTGTCCCAGGCCGTGTGCCTGCTGCCAGAACCCAAACTGGCCCAAAACGTCCCCCCTTCGCTCCTTTGAGTTTCGGGGCGTTACAACTTGCAGCTCAGTTGGTGATAGGAACTTTTGAAGGTTGCCTATCAAGGGGGTTGCGGGTTCAATACCTGGCCTCAACAATGCACCACGGCCGAGAAATAGGCACGGAGAGGCTTTGGGGTGCTTGGGCTGCAGCCCGGTAACGATGTCTTGAACGAGACAAGCCTATAGGCCTCTGAGCTCGGGCCGAGGGTCGTTACAATAAAAAGTGCACTTTTTATTGTAACGACCCTCGTCCCGAGCTCAGAGGCCTATAGGCTTGTCTCGTTCAAGACATCGTTACCGGGCTGCAGCCCAAGCACCCCAAAGCCTCTCCGCGCATGTTTCTCGGCCCCGGTGCATTGTTGAGGCCAGGTCTTGAACCCTCAACCTCCTTGATAGGCAACCTTCAACAGTTCCTATCACCAATTGAGCTGCAGCTCAGTTGGTGATAGGAATTGTGGAAGGTTGCCTATCAAGGGGGTTGCGTGTTCAAGACCTGTCCTCAACAATGCACCGCGGCCGAGAAACAGGCGCGGAGAGGCTTTGGGGTGCTTGGGCTGCAGCCCGGTAACGATGTCTTGAACGAGACAAGCCTATAGGCCTCTGAGCTCGGGCCGAGGGTCGTTACAATCGCCGTCTTTGATCATGGATTCTTCCAGATCTCCCGGCGACAGAAGCTCAGGCAAGCACAGCGTCTCACGCGTCTAACTAGAGATCCTTTGTCTCTTGATTCGTAGATCGGGAAAACCTTCCCCTTCCGAATCGATCGAGACGATCGATCCTAGTGTGACCGTTAGAAGACCTTGCTAGCTTTTCTACGAAAGTTGAATATCCAAAGTACAGCAGCAGCACTCCGTTGTCGCCGCCGATCCCGAGAACCAAGCCGCCTCCCGTCTTGCCGCCGCCAGTTTCGGGAGAGATTCTCTCTAAGTGAGATTTAGGGTTGTGGTCTCTTCGTTGACTTCAAGAACACGTCGTCGAACGAAGAGGGACACCTTATTCTCCATAAGTAGTTTGTATTTCTAATACACTCCAATTTCTATTTTGTTGTAAAGGAACGTTGGTTCCTATTTGTAAGGGTTGGGTGCAACCCGGGTGTGGGAGTGGTGACTCCTACGTGTGGAAGGTTTTCTTCCGTTAGTGCAAGGATTGGATTTCAATCCCGTTGGTGAAGTGACCGAGTCGTCCCTGGTTGGGAGATAGGTCGAAGGGGGAAAGTGGACGTACCCAAATCGGGGAACCACTATAAATTGTTTGTGTCCTTTCTGTGCTGTGTTGTTTGGTTTTCGTGTGCAGGTACGATTTTAATTCCGCAAAAACGCTTTAAGACACCTATTCCCCCCCCCCCCCCATAGGTGAAGGTAGTTGACACTAAGTGGACTTTCAAGTGGTATCAGAGGGAGGTTACTCATCAAAAAGGATCACACCTTGATTAGAATCCTGCCACCAGTGTCAAAAGCATGGAGCTGGATCATGGGATCTCTCCACTAAGACTTCCCACGTGCACAAAGGAGTATTATCCCATCTGGAAGATGAGAGTGTCCTATCACTTGGAGGCTATCGATCCTCGAGCATCTCTCATCTTGGAAGAGGGTCTATTCATTCCTATGAAGACCTCCGGTTCTGGAAAGGATATCCAAATTCCCAAGTGTATTACTAAGATGTCGGAGACTGAACTCTCATTATTTAATCTCGACAAGATGATTCGTCAG
Source organism: Platanthera guangdongensis (assembly GCA_039583875.1). Classification (NCBI taxonomy): domain Eukaryota; kingdom Viridiplantae; phylum Streptophyta; class Magnoliopsida; order Asparagales; family Orchidaceae; genus Platanthera; species Platanthera guangdongensis. The sequence continues at coordinate 86,830,249 of CM077163.1, forward strand.
ATCATCATGGATGTCTGGTCTGGACCTTCTCGATCTAGATTGGAAAAGTATGGGACGGCCAACTCTATGTGGGTAACCATCTCAGATCTCATGGGGGGATCAGAGAAAGCAGGGATCTTCTGTCAGCAAGAGGATGAAGCCTATGTGGGGGTCCTCGCCTCTGAAGATGAAGGCAAGGATCAATCGGACAGCATCAGGGCCCCGGTGTCCTTGTCAGAGACCGAAGAAGAAATTGAGGAAAACAGTTCTGATGAAGCTGACACAACGGTCTCTGGCGATAGTAACAGTAACTCTGAAGAGCAGGTAACTTCTTCATCTTGCCCCCTTTCTCTTGAAGTTCCTGATGACAGGAATTGTTACCCTTTAGAAAATCCTGATTCCCTGAAGAGAGCCCTTCAGAAAAGCAACCTACTTGTTGAGGAGCAAGCTCAGGAGATTGCTCGGCTGAAGATCTTGTTGGTTCTCCAATTGGCATCCAGCAAGGTTAAGGACTCTAAAATCTCAGATCTAGAGAGTAGTCTAGAGAATGAGAAAAGGATAGTATCCAACTTTTCCAAGGTTGATGCTATCGAGAGAAAGGAAGAAAATGGGTGGATCTCCCGAATTATCAATTCATGGAGAAATGGGGAAACGGTATTTAGACCCCCCCACTCCAGGCAGGAAGGGTACTCATCATGCCTTCAGGTATGATCACAGGAACAACCGTGGTCACTGCAAGGGTGATCTGCCCTCATGTGGAGACACCCATAGTGCAAGGGCTGTCATGGCCACCCTTGAGATAATACCTAAGGCTCATTCTGAACCCTTTGTATTCTCGGCCACTACCCCAACTCGGCATGAATCTGCTGGTATCAGCTCTCAGCGCGCTTCTCACCACCAAAGGACACAGGAAAGGGAGGTTAGAAGTCATGCAGTTAGTTCTCATGGGGCATCTGAAAGGGTGCTGACTGAAAGGAAGGCACCACATCCCAGGCCTCATGACGCTCGCTACATGCATTCCTTCCACCCTGCCAAGTGTCACGGTGGAAGAGGTAATTTTGTGAGCAGATCCGGCTCTATCCCATTTAGACCTAGGACCATGAGTACCTCAGTCACTGGATCATGTCAAACGGAGGTACAACATTCACACGTGTTGGTGCTGTGGCAAGGTGGGACACTTTGCCATAGACTGTTTGCACAACCCCTCTATGTTAAGGGCAACGACTTATCCACCTCTTCTGGGCAGAGGTAGTCTTCCTGACAGGATTTCTGAGGGAAGGCATTCGAGTTTTTATGCTAACAAGAACCTAGGACCCAATACATATTGGGTTCCTAAGGTAAGGTAACACTCTTTTGCAGGGTAGTCTAGGTTCCCGTAAACATGATGGGAACTAGACAGAAGATGTTTAAAGAATGAATTGGAACAAGTATCTGGAATAACAGAAGTACTATCTACAATGGAATGTCCAAAGACCACCAAAACTCCAATATGTTACTTGGACAGTGGATGCTCCCGGCATATGACTGGGACAAGAAGCCTGCTGCGTGATTACGCTCCAGTCGAGAATGGACCCAAAGTCATCTTTGGGGGGTCAGATCGAGGAGTCACCAGAGGTTACGGTATGATTTCCAACAGTATAATCTCTATCACCGACGTGGCTTATGTTGAAGTGTTAAACCATAACCTGATCAGTGTAAGTCAGTTATGTGATAAAGGTTATGACGTTAAGTTCTGCAAGGATAAATGCCTGATAATATCATGCGCCTCTTCTGAGACGGTATTATCAGTCATTAGGAGCAGAAATATCTTCTGCTTAGATTTTCTTAGCTTAGATTCATCTACCCCCGTATGCCTAGTAGCAAAAGGCAGTGCATCTCTTTGTGAACAATGGCACAAGAGATTGGCACATATTAATTACAACACAATTAATATGCTATTTTCCAAAGATTTAGTGAGGGATGCTCCCATTATTAAGTGTATCAAAGATAGTCCCTGTCCTGCATACCAGATGGGCAAACAGACTCGGGCTACCTTTCAGGGCATCTCAGACAAAGTCTCCTCCAGATGTCTTTATCTTCTGTACATGGACTTGTTTTGTCCAACGCAAGTTCATAGCTTAGAAGGGAAGTCTTATACGCTCGTGATTGTATATGATCACTCTCGGTTTACCTGGGTGTTCTTTTTCAAACGCAAGTCTAATACGTTTGACATCTTCACCAGCTTTGTCAAGCAGATCCAGAACGAACTTAACTGCTCAGTGGTCAAAATCAGAAGTGATCATGGAACAGAGTTCGAGTCTGGTGCTATGACAGATTTCTATGAAGAACTTGGTATCTTTCATGAGTTTTCCTCCCCGCGCACTCCTCAACAAAACAGAGTCGCGGAGAGGAGAAATAGAACACTCATTGAAGCCTGCACGACAATGTTGAATGACGCTTCACTCCCAAAATACTTCTGGGCTGAGGCGGTCAATACGGATTGTCATGTTCAAAACCGGGCATTGATCAACAAAAGTCATCGTAAGACGCCCTACGAACTACTGAAAGGCAGGAAACCAACCATGTCCCATTTGAGGATCTTTGGTTGCAGATGTTATGTACTGAATAATGGGAAGTACCCGCGTACTAAATTTGGTGAAAAATGCTTCGAAGGCATATTCAGGGGCTATAGTACCCACAGTCGGGCATATAGGGTCTTCAATAAGAAAACCCTAGTCGTAGAAGAATCAATTAATGTTGTATTTGATGAAGGAAGCTTGCTTAACAGCAATTCTTCCAGCGGTATTCTTGAAGATGCAGGTGCACGACTTGAACAGCTGAGTCTCGATGAGACCGCTAAAGATGAAACTCCTAAGTACGTCAAAGTTTCCACCTCAATGTCAACTGGGAATGTTGAAGATCAAAATGGAGCAAATCTCTTAGAAGAAGGAGAAGCCCAAGAAGTAGTCTAAACTCCAGACGCCAGACTTCTAGAGCTCCGGCACGTGAGGGATCATCCTAGAGATCAGATCATCGGAGATCCTCGTGACGGTGTCAGAACTCGAAGAGGTACTATTAACGAGATTTTGCATCTTAACTTCCTGTCACAGGTTGAGCCAAAGAAGTTCGACGAGGCGAACAAAGATGCGGCATGGATTTTGGCCATACAAGATGAACTGCATCAATTCGAACGATGTAACGTTTGGACGCTGGTTCCAAGACCACAAAATCAGAATGTGATTGGCACCAAGTGGATCTTCAGAAACAAACTGGATGAATATGGTGTCATCATAAAGAACAAGGCCAGGCTGGTGGCTCAAGGTTACAGACAGGAGGAGGGGATTGACTTCGACCAGACCTTGCACCAGTGGCAAGGCTCGAGGCAATCAGATTGTTCCTGGCGTATGCTTAGCACAAATGATTCACAGACTATCAAATGGATGTGAAATCAGCATTCTTGAACGGAGACCTGAAAGAGGAAGTATACGTCGCTCAACCCCCAGGGAGTAGGGATGACAGGAAAAGCACTTCCGGGACGTGTCAATTCCTCAGAAGAAGGCTTATCTCATGGAACATCAAGAAGCAGAATTGTGTAGCAACCTCCACAGCAGAGTCTCAGTGCATCTCGGCAGGCAGCTGTTGCGCACAACTCCTATGGATCAGAAACCAGTTAGCCGACAACGACCTTCAGTTCAAGGAAGTACCAATGTACTGCGACTCCTCCAGTGCAATTGCAATTGCCAACAATCCGGTATCGCACAGCAGAATGAAGCATATTAAAGTGCGCTACCACTTCATTCGGGAGCATGTGGAGAACAAGGACATCTCTCTCTGTTATGTCCCCACGGACAAGCAGATTGCTGATATTTTCACAAAGCCCTTAGACGAAGCCAAGTTCAGTCTTTTCAAAACTGAATTGGGGATACTAAACTATGAGAAATGAAGACTACAGAAACTCCAGGCTCGTGCATCTAGGGGGAGCCTCTGCCAGGAACTCAAGTGTGAGCACAGGTGCAAGAACTGAGGGGGAGCAAGGGGTCAAATGCATGATGAGTCCACATTTTACACTGATTTTTGGACTCATCTAGGCTAGTTTTATCGCCTTAGCACTACACTTTAGAGCCGTTATTGCTTATTTGTGTTTATGTACCTATTTCAGGATTAAGTGCACTGTAGGCCCGCTTTTGTGTGCTTTCTGTGTTTCCATTTCTGTTGTTATTCTTTAGCCCTATCTCGGGGATGTGGTGTGCACGTTCTGGTGGCTTTTCTGCCCCTTCTGCTAGTACAGGGGTCGTGTGCATGTTCCGAGATGGTTGTGAAACAGGAATACTGCGCACGATCAGGGGATCTAATGTGCACGACCACTGGTCGTGCGCCCCCGATCGTGCGCACTACTCTACGTTTTCTATAGAATCAGCCTGGGGTAAGCGCATGACCACTGGACTTACTAAGCACGACCACTGGCGTGCGCCACTGTTCGTGCGCATTACAACCCCTTTTTCATAACCCTGTCTCGATAATCGCACGAGCACTGGCCATAGTGCGCACGACCACTGGTCGTGCGCCACTGCTCGTGCGCGTATATGCTGATGCTTCTTGTCCAGGTTGCAGGTTTATTTGGAAAAGCCGCACGATCATCGACATACAGTGCGCACGACCACTGGTCGTGTGCCACTGATCGTGCGCACTGCTTCTGCTGTCTCCGTATAAAAGGCCCTGCTCCGCGTTTTAGGTCAACGCCTGTCATTTGCTGCGATCGGAGAGTGTGCGAGAATCGCCTTTTCACTTCTCCAGCTGCTCCATCACTTCCACCTTCGTCGGGAAGCCATTTCCACTTACTCCGAAGCTTTTCAACACTCCGGCGAAGCCCTCGGCCATTGGTGACTTCAACTCCAAGCTTTCCTGCAGAGTTGGTGAAGTAGATAACCTAGAGAACGGACTTAAAGGCCTTCGAGGTGACAGATCGTTGGTACCGGAAGCCTCCTTGGACTGAGCCCGAAAGCGGATTGACAACTCGCTACTCCGGCCACGACCCGCGGTGGATCTTCATTCTCTTTTGGTTTACTCCTCTTCCCCTTCCTCTGTGTTATGAATGTTTTGAGCAGTGTACTGAACATTTCCATCCCTGAACATCAAGTTTACTTTCTAGTTAATGGAATGTTAGTTTCTTCTTATGCTTGTGAGTTCTGTCTGTGAATGCGCCTCACTCACCCCACATCCACTTCATTCATGTGCCTTGTCCGATTGCAATCCACACAAGAACGCTGCAATCCATTAGTTTCCCTTCCACTCGCCCAACTAAAGTTCGGCATAGCGGCCGACAAACCCACTTCACCTTGCGAAGCGGTGCCGTCGACCCGCATAGCTTTTACTAGTTCAGTAGATCAAACATCCACAATCTCCCGAGTCCGCTATTTCCTTTTTGTTCTATTTTTAACTCTCATAACAATATTCTCGGTACTGTTGCCGTTCTACGCTAATTGCATTCCTCAAGAGACCGACACTTGGGGATTTAATCCCAAAACTTTATTACTTGTGCGACCGGTGCGCTTGCCGTATTACACGCATCAAGTTTTTGGCGCCGTTGTCGGGGAATGCAACTGTAGAGCGACTTCGGATGACTACCAATATTGTTATTAGAGTTAGTATTGTTTTGTTTTGACTGCTGTTTCTTCTAGTGTGTAGTGTTTTCCGCAGTGAATGCAAGGCCGAGCTACAACAGATTTTGTCACCTACGACCCAGAGATCGAACGTACTCTCTTAGCACGAAGACGCGCCGCAGCCATCATTTTTGCCCCAATGGGAGACCAACTGAAAATTGATGCAGGCAACCGAGTTGGAGGGCTACCTCATGACGACGAAAATGAAGTGAATCCTCCCCAGGTCTGCACCATGAGGGATTATACTACACCCGCTGTTGGGAGTATATACCCCGGTTTCGGACCTGCTATTACCAATCCTCAGTTCGAGATTAAACCAGCTATTCTGAATATTATTCGGAAGAACGCTCAGTTCTCCGGAATGGCCACTGAAGACGCTCATCTTCACCTTACAGAATTCTCTGAGATCTGCGCCACGTTCCGCTACGCTGGAATCCCAGATGAAACAGTCAAGCTCCGTCTCTTCCCTTTTTCATTAAGAGATAAAGCCAAGACATGGCTTCACTCCCTTCCACCTAGAACAGCCCCCACCTGGGAGGCTTTGACTTCAAAATTTCTAGCTAAGTTCCATCCGGTGGATCGGATCGTGAGCTTGAGGCGCGCAATAGCCAACTTCCGGCAAGCCGATCAAGAAAGTTTAGCCGAAGTTTGGGAGCGTTTTAATGAGCTGCTGAGGAAGTGCCCTAATCATGGATTCCAAACGTGGAATCTCGTCGAAAGTTTCTACTTTGCTATTGATCCCCACCACCGAGCCATGATCGATGCTGACTCCGGAGGAACCATCATGAATCTTGCTCCAGATGATGCTCTGAAAGTCTTGCAGGACACCGCAACTCACAGTGCGTACTGGACCGCGGGAAGAAACATCCCACGAAGCACCAGTGGAGTGTTTGCCTTGGATATCCCCAAGCCTGCTCCTGCCGCCCTAGTGATGGCAATCTCATGTCAAGGGTGCAGAAGCACTGATCATCACATCTTCGAATGCTCAGGAGTTGAGGTACAAGATGAATCTTTGTTTTTGAATGAATCTGTTAATTTTGTTGCCAATCAAAACAGGGGAGTGCCATACGGGAATACTTACAACCCGGGGGTGAGAAATCACCCCAACGTTTCTTGGAATCCTAACACATCTGGCCAAAGATGGCAACCGGGGCAGCATCAAAACGATGCGTATGCTTCCGGTAGCCAACCGCGGCCGCCTCAACCGAATTATTCCCAAGGGCCCCCCATCATTAAGAAAAATTCTTTGGAAGAAATGTTCGAGAAGTTTGTTGAGATTACCCAGACCAACATGAGAAATCAGGCCGCCTCGATGCGCAAACTGGAGGCACAATTGGGCCAATTGGCTCAGGTGGTTTCCGAGCGCACCCAAGTCACCTTACCGAGCAACACTGAAAAGAACCCCCATGAACAAGGAAAGCGCCTTGGGGAGGACACTTCGGGAAACCGCAACGAACTTGTCATTAATTGTAAAATCAATAACATCGGCACTCCAGCATTATGCGATTCCGAGGCATCCAGCAACATACTCACTTTGCAATATGCTGCAAAGATGCAGTTACAAGTTGACATTGAAAATCGGAAATCACTTATCTTAGCTAATGGCAATCTGGTTGACACGGAGGGAGGTGTGCGGGACGTTGAAATCGAGGTTAACGGCACCAGTATCACCACTGACTTTCAGGTTTTGGGACCACAGGACAATAACTCCATTCCTATATTAGGAGTCCCATTCCTAACAGCCAGTGGCGCATCCCTCGACTTTTCCAAAGGCCGTGTCACTTGGCCAAACGAAGAGTCCACCCTCGATGAAACATCCCTACATTTTTCTTCCATCCCAAATAACATTTCTCTGAGTGTCACAGATGTCAAGCTGGATTCAAGTTCCCCCGCATTGGAAGCACATCTGGAGAAGACGCCAAAGAACAGACTTCCTCCAAAAGTCGATGAGAAGCAGGAACTACTGGTCCACGAAGGGATTAATTGCACCAAAGCCACGACTCTCTTTCTACTGCCAGCCAATTTTGTTGTTGAGCAGGGGGAACTAAGTTTTATTCGGGAGAAATCCTTGGACAATAATTTGTATAATTCGGTTAAACGATCTGTGACTTGGGCAGATCCGGTTGCCGTCACGGTGCCGGATAGGCCGCCACCAGCCACGATACAAGCAAACCCCACAGCCTACCTTCATTGGAAGTCTCCCACGGTGGAGAAACTGAAAGAGGCCAAGCGTTTACGCGAAGAGCGCTACGCTGCCTTCCGGCTCGCGAACGAGTGCACTCGCAGTAATAGGACAATGCCTACCCCGAATGCAAAAAGACACTCTGTTGTTCTCTCGCATCCCACCGGAGAGACTTACCATAAATCTGCGTATAGCTGATTGTGTCATCTTCTTTCTTGCTACTTGTTGAATACTGGTTGCTCTATTTTTAATTTTGTTTTCTTTTGCTACTGCCAAGAACTCTCTATTTGAACTGCTAATACAGGTATTTGGTCCACCTTAAGGATGGTAAACAAAAGCTCTTTCGGGAGACAACCCAAGTTAGACCGTTCGGTCCTATGCTGTGTTTTGATTTCGGTTTATTTCTTCATATATATATATGTGTCCAGCTTTTGTTTGGCTTGCATCCTTTAATTGCAGGTGTAGGAATATGTGAGGCGCGGCAACTTGGCCGCACTTGGACATCTCATTGCCCGACTGGTATGCTCAATTTTGAGCATAGGTACTTCCTACCCTAGCTATTTCTCCTATTTGGAATGTTTATTTTTACTCGTTGTCAACTCTAAGTCTGGGGGGGGGGTAGTCTGCCTGTGGTCACTACACCGCACCTTCTATTGCATTCCAGTTTCTTATTTACTTATTTCTTATTTTTTTTTTGGTTGCACACAATGAATCACCCATACGAGTGCGCCCTTACCCACGCGCACAACCCGAGTTAAATTTATTGCTTTTGTATAAACTTTAAAATAGTGGTACTGGCTTAGGATTTCAGGATTGAGTCGTTCGAAACTCATGCAGTGCTCCTAATCGAATACTCATGGTTTGTGTAGAGTTAGGATAGAACTAATTTTTCTTTATGCTCGTAGAATTATTCTTTTCTGCTCACGTCAATATTGTTTGTACTGCTCAAAATCTGAATCTGGGAAAATCAAACGATAGTGTAGGAATGTGTGTAGCCGCCACTAGACTCGTATTGCTCGAGTCGGGGGGAAGGTTCATCTTTCTCGGTGGCTAAGAACTTGCCCTAAGCTACTCTCGAAGCATTGGTGCACGGTTAGTTAAGCGTGAGCATGACGTAGGCCTTCTTTTTGGCTAGTTTGAGCCTTGTTTAGCCCTTCCTACCTGTTAACCATTGCATGCCAAATTTGTGCCTACCCTTCCTTTGATTCAGCTCCACTCACTTTCACCAAGGCCTGAAGCTAAACCCACCTTCGCAATCAAATGCTTGAGCTGATTTGTAATTCCTGTTTTGCCGAGGTTGTGATTAGTGGACATTGTTTTTGGGGGTGCTGATTTTATTCCCGTTTTGGTTGCTTCGTTTGGGGATTGCTAGCGCAGAAAAGAAAACAACAGTTTACGAAAATAAAAAGCTGATTCGTGCAATCGAAAAAACAAATATTTTTGTGAAAGAATTGCTTTGAGATTTCGATCCCCATCCTCTTTATTGAATTTGGTCGGGTTCAGCCGTGTTCACACCCGGATTTCAAGCTAAGTCTGGGGGCGTGTGCCCCATTCTTTTTTAAGTGGCTGTTTTGGTTTGGGTTGTTTTCGCTCGCTTTGGTTGCATAGAGCGTTCATGTTTATCTTTGACCACCAAGCCGCTGCCTAAGCCCCATTTCCTCCTACAAGTCCTACTGATTCACGCTTGAGTCTAACCCGCGCCGTGGAGAGAGTGTGAACGTGCAAGCGTATGGTCCCGGACATTGGTGGATTCCTTTGGAGGTGATCCTGAGTCCCGAACTTTGGCAATGCTCACCTTAGTGGCCTGCCTACTTTCTTCCTGCACATGATCGCACGATTCTCCAGAATTCTAATTTTGAGCAATTACAATATTTATTTACGTCTGTCGAATAGTTTAAACTACGTTGTATAATTAAAAAGTTTTTCTATTATATCTTCTATACTCATGATATATTTGATTTCTCGTCTTACTTCTTATTGAAATTGCTGAGCCAGTTAGCTATCTTCGAGTCCATGGAGTGATGATTTGCTCGGGACGTGCAAATGGTTAAGTCTGGGGGTGTGATGAGTCCACATTTTACACTGATTTTTGGACTCATCTGCGCTAGTTTTATCGCCTTAGCACTACACTTGAGAGCCTTTATTGCTTATTTGTGTTTATGTACCTATTTCACGAGTAAGTGCACTTTAGGCCCGCTTCTGTGTGCTTTCTGTGTTTCCATTTTTGTTGTTACTCTTTAGCCCTATCTCGGGGATGTGGTGTGCACGTTCTGGTGGCCTTTCTGCCCCTTCTACTAGTACAGGGGTCATGTGCGTGTTCCGGGATGGTTGTGAAACAGGAATACTGCGCACGATCAGGGGATCTAATGCGCACGACCACTGGTCGTGCGCCCCCGATCGTGTGCACTACTCTACATTTTCTATAGAATCAGCCTGGGGTAAGCGCACGACCACTGGACTTACTGCGCACGACCACTGGTCATGCGCCACTGTTCGTGCGCATTACAACCCCTTTTTCATAACCCTGTCTCGGTAATCGCACGAGCACTGGCCATAGTGCGCACGACCACTGGTCGTGCGCCACTGCTCGTGCGCGTATATGCTGATGCTTCTTGTCCAGGTTGCAGGTTTATTTGGAAAAGCCGCACGATCATCGACCTACAGTTAGCACGACCACTGGTCGTGCACCACTGATCGTGCGCACTGTTTCTGCTGTCTCCGTATAAAAGTCCCTGCTCCGCATTTTGTGTCAACGCCTGTCATTTGCTGCGATCGAAGAGTGCGCGGGAATCGCCTTTTCACTTCTCCAGCTGCTCCATCACTTCCACCTTCGTCGGGAAGCCATTTCCACTTACTCTGAAGCTTTTCAACACTCCGGCGAAGCCCTCGGCCATTGTTGACTTCAACTCCAAGCTTTCCTGTAGAGTTGGTGAAGTAGATAAACTAGAGAACGGACTTAAAGGCCTTCGAGGTGACAGATCGTTGGTACCGGAAGCCTCCTTGGACTGAGCCCGGAAGCGGATTGACAACTCGCTACTCCGGCCACGACCCGCGGTGGATCTTCATTCTCTTTTAGTTTACTCCTCTTCCCCTTCCTCTGTGTTATGAATATTTTAAGCAGTGTAATGAACATTTCCATCCCTGAACATCAAGTTTACTTTCTAGTTAATGGAATGTTAGTTTCTTCTTATGCTTGTGAGTTCTGTCTGTGAATGCGCCTCACTCACCCCACATCCACTTCATTCCTGTGCCTTGTCCGATTGCAATCCACACAAGAACGCTGCAATCCATTAGTTTCCCTTCCACTCGCCCAACTGAAGTTTGGCATAGCGGCCGACAAACCCACTTCACCTTGCGAAGCGGTGCCGTCGACCCGCATAGCTTTTACTAGTTCAGTAGATCAAACATCCATAATCTCCTGAGTCCGCTATTTCCTTTTTGTTCTATTTTTAACTCTCATAACAATATTCTCGGTACTGTTGCCGTTCTACGCAAATTGCATTCCTCAAGAGACCGACACTTGGGGATTTACTCCCAAAACTTTATTACTTGTGCGACCGGTGCGCTTGCCGTATTACACGCATCAATGCAACAGACCCAGATTTGTAGAAGCCGAAAAGGGGGAGATTACCCTCTCGACTAAGGCTAAGGTGGCTCCAAGTTAACTCTCAAGAAATTGGTATTGGTAATGAATATCTCTCTCAACTCAATTTTAAGTTTATGATTTTCATTCTCATACGCTCTATTCACCTTAGCTTGTAGGGTTTAGGCTTCTTCAAATAGGGGGAGATTGTTGGGTATTTTATCCACAACGTACCGGATTTGAAGAAGCCCCTGAACAAGCTAAGGTAAATAGACAATGTATTTGATGAAATCTTTTAAGTTGTGCTTGCAGTTATTCCACACTAAGTACACACCAATGTCAGGGTGCAGTAGGTCAATATACACGGGTCTGCGCGACGTAATCCCTCGTTGAGCAGATCAGTGTGTTGGCCTACATGTACTCTCTCTATTGGAGTGTACTTATTTTCAAGTACAGGGCTGTGATAATGCAAGAGCAGACAAGGAGCAAGGATGGGTCAAAGAGCAGCTCATGGGTGGAAAGGCGAAAAATCGTCAAAGTAATAATCGATTAGAATCACTAAGTGATTCTCGCCGATTCGGCGAGAATCACTAAGTGATTCTCGCCGATTCGGCGAGAATCACTAGTGATTCTCGCCGATTCGGCGAGAATCACTAGTGATTCTCGCCGAATCATCGAGAATCACTGGCTGATTCTTGCCGTCTCTATCCGGCTAAATCAGAGCATGCAAATCTATCGCTAAGTCAAAATCGTCGAGAATCACTGGCTGATTCTCGACGATTTTGACTAATGATAGTCGAGCTCCAGTGCTATAACTTCTTCGACGAGAATCACCTTCGATTCTCGCCGATTTTGCCTTAGGCGAATTTCTGAAGCACGCTGGACCGGATCAAATGTTAAGGCGCTGTTTTGAACCAGTTTTAGTGTTTCTTATGGTGGGACCCACAACGGTCATAAAGAAGTATTCTACTGTATAAATACTCGCGTATTTTTGAACAGTCGATTATGAAATTTGAAAAGAAAAATCCGAGCCGCCGACGTGACCTAGATTGTGAAACTTGCTCCGCCGCCGTCGCCTCTCGTGCCAGTTGATCGCCGTCTTTCATCGTGGTTTCTTCCAGATCTCCCGGCGACAGAAGCTCAGGCAAGCATAGCATCTCATGCGTCTAACCAGAGATCCTTTGTCTCTTGATTCGTAGATCGGGAAAACCTTCCCCTTCCGATTCGATCGAGACGATCGATTCTAGTGTGACCGTTAGAAGACCTTGCTAGCTTTGCTACGAAAGTTGAATCTCCAAAGTACAGCAGCAGCACTCCGTTGTCGCCACTGATCCCGAGAACCAAGCCGCCGCACTTCTTGCCGCCGCCGTTTTCGGGAGAGATTCTCTCTAAGTAAGATTTATGGTTGTGGACTCTTCGTTGACTTCAAGAACACGTCGTCGAACGAAGAGGGACACCTTATTCTCCATAAGTAGTTTGTATTTCTAATACACTCCAATTTCTATTTTGTTGTAAAGGAACGTTGGTTCCTATTTGTAAGGGTTGGGTGCAACCCGGGTGTGGGAGTGGTGACTCCTACGTGTGGAAGGGTTCCTTCCGTTAGTGCAAGGATAGGATTTCAATCCCGTTGGTGAAGTGACCGAGTCGTCCCTGGTTGGGAGATAGGTCGAAGGGAGAAAGTGGGCGTACCCAAATCGGGGAACCACTATAAATTGCTTGTGTCCTTTCTGTGCTATGTTGTTTTGTTTTCGTGTGCAGGTACGATTTTAATTCCGCAAAACACTGTAAGACACCTATTCCCCCCCCCCCCCATAGGTGAAGGTAGTTGACACTATGTGGACTTTCAAAAATAGATCCTAAATTTCAAATTTATTAAGTCAGAGACTTGGCCGTGGAGGTTCCTCTAAAATGAGCTCACCTAGCTATAGGAATATCGCTCACCTAAACGCTAAGACTATTCGACCGGGCTCTCGTCCGACGAAGGATTCCTCTTAATGCCCACATTGCGCTAAGAACCCCGCTATTGGGTGGGGAACCCAATCCGGTAGAGTTGGCGCGCCTCCTCTATCGAGGGTTAGTGCGGAACTCCATTTACCAAGGGGCGATCAGTCCATACGCATGACCTCTCGGCTAGCTAGCGTATGGACTACAGAAATAGGGCCCACACATCGATTTTGTGGTCCTATGCGTCATAAACACTAGGCAAACCTTAAGATGATTTTAATTAATTAGAAAAACAGGGCATTTTATTATTTAAAGCTATTTTATTTGTCCTAATGCTCTTCGATACTGAGGGCTAAGAATGGTTAGCCACTCATCGGAATGGGGACGGCTTGCGGCGAAAGTGATAAATAAAGCAGTAAATGGAAAGCAGTAAAGGAAAGCTGTAAAAAAAAGCAGTAAATTGCAAGTCCTACTCAAACGAGTAGGACTAAAATGAAAGCAGTAAAATTACAAGTCCCGGCTCAAATGAGTGGGCGGGAGAAAATAAAGCTATTCCTACTCAAACGAGTAGGAGAAAATAAATGCACCCACGCACGCACTCTACTGAAATTGAAAACTCACACACAGACCTGCAATTTAACTTAAATGAGTAGGCGATAAAAAAATGCTACGACAAGTATGACTTAAATAATTACAGAAAAATAAAGACCTACCATTTAACTCAAATGAGAAGGCGATAAATAAAGTCCTGCCATTTAACTCCTAGCGAGTAGGCGGAAATAAATGATAACACTCACGCAGTCTACTTGAATGTAAAACACACATAAACAAGTCCTACTCAAACGAGTACGAGAAAATTAAAGCGGGTCCTACTCAAACGAGTAGGAGAAAATAAATGCTCACACTCTACAGAAATTAAATACTCACACACACAAATCCTACTCAAATGAGTAGGTGGAAAATAAAGACCGATCATTTAACTCCTAGCGAGTAGGCAGAAATAAATAAATACCTGCTATTTAACTATTAATGAGTAGGCAGAATTAAATACAACACACACACACACTCGACATGAATTAAAATAATGCTATAAAAACTAACTCAAACACGCACGCACACGTACAAAATTAAGAAAAACTAACTTCTTTAAAAATTAACACAACTGCATTTCTACAGCTAGAATGCGGTAGAAATGCGTAAAAAGTCAGAATAAAATTTAAAGGAGCAAAAAAGTTTGCAAATAAACGCAAAGTGCATGTGCTCGAGAAATTAAAACGATTATATTTCTACCGCAAGAATACGGTAGAAATGAATAAAATGAAGTCAAAACAATTAAACGAGCAAAAGTTTAAAATGAAAATGGAAATGCTCGAAAAATTAAAACGACAATATAACCATTCCTATAACTCCATAAAAGTGCTAGAAAAGTGAAAATAAAGAAAAAAGTAACGAAAAGTTTTACGAGCGAAACACGAAAATCTAAGTTAGCAAAAATAAAAATCACTTTAAAAACACTTTTTCAGATTTATAGAAATGCATAAAAGGCTATAAAAACTGATTTAAACAAAACTAAGTGAGAATAACTAAGTATAAAAGCATGAAGATTAATCTCACACACACACACACACACATTTTAAAAGAACAAAAATAAAAGCAAAACAGGTAAAAATAAGATTGCATAAGGATTTGTTGCCTAGATTCATTCCAACATCATGTAAAGCGATGAAAAAAACACATTTATTAAGTAAAAACAGGGGTTACAAAAGAATGAAAACAAAAGCTAAAGAGTGGGGGGGGGGAATATCCCTTACATAGCATTTGGAATCATCTCGGCAGCATAAACCTATACAAAATTGTTCAAGAAAATGGAACAGAAATCCTTACAGCAACTGCCAATTTATAGACAAAAAAATTTCATCGGGCACGTCCGCTGACACGGTTGTGTCAGGGGGCGTGTGAACACTGTATATAGGGCCTACACATCGGCTTGCTAGCGTATGGACTACGAAAATAGGGCTCACACATCGATTATGTGGTCCTATGTGTCATAAACACTAGGCAAACCTTAAGATGATTTTAATTAATTAGAAAAACAAGACATTTTATTATTTAAAGCTATTTTATTTGTCCCAATTCTCTTCAATACTGAGGGCTAAGAACGGTTAGCCACTCATCGGAATGGGGACGGCTTGCGGTGAAAGCGATAAATAAAGCAGTAAATGGAAAGCAGTAAAGGAAAGCTGTAAAAGAAAGCAGTAAATTGCAAATCCTACTCAAACGAGTAGGACTGAAATGAAAGCAGTAAAATTACAAGTCCCGACTCAAATGAGTGGGCGGGAGAAAATAAACCGGGTCCTAGTCAAACGAGTAGGAGAAAATAAATGCACCCACGCACGCACCCTACTGAAATTGAAAACTCACACACAGACCTGCCATTTAACTTAAATGAGTAGGCGGTAAAAAAATGCTACTACAAGTATGACTTAAATAATTACAAAAAAATAAAGAACTGCCATTTAACTCAAATGAGTAGGCGATAAATAAAGTCCTGCCATTTAACTCCTAGAGAATAGGCGGAAATAAATGATAACACTCACGCAGTCTACTTGAATGTAAAACACACATAAACAAGTCCTACTCAAACGAGTAGGCGAAAATTAAAGCGGGTCCTACTCAAACGAGTAGGAGAAAATAAATGCTCACACTCTATAGAAATTAAATACTCACACACACAAATCCTACTCAAATGAGTAGGTGGAAAATAAAGACCGGCCATTTAACTCCTAGCGAGTAGGCGGAAATAAATAAATACCTGCCATTTAACTCTTAACGAGTAGGAGGAATTAAATACAATACACACACACACTCGACATGAATTGAAATAAAGCTATAAAAACTAACTCATACACGCACGCACACGTACAAAATTAAGAAAAACTAACTTCTTTAAAAATTAAAACAACTGCATTTCTACAGCTAGAATGCGGTAGAAATGCGTAAAAAGTGAGAATAAAATTTAAAGGAGCAAAAAAGTTTGCAAATAAACGCAAAGTGCATGTGCTCGAAAAATTAAAACGATTATATTTCTACTGCAAGAATGCGGTAGAAATGAATAAAATGAAGTCAAAATAATTAAACGAGCAAAAGTTTAAAATGAAAATGGAAATGCTCGAAAAATTAAAACGACAATATAACCATTCCTATAACTCCGTAAAAGTGCTAAAAAGTGAAAATAAAGAAAAAAGGAACGAAAAGTTTTACGAGCTAAACATGAAAATCTAAGTTAGCAAAAATAAAAAACACTTTATAAACACTTTTTCAGATTTATAGGAATGCATAAAAGGCTATAAAAACTGATTTAAACAAAACTAAGTGAAAATAACTAAGTATAAAAGCATGAAGATTAATCTCATACACACACACACACCCATTTTAAAAGAACAAAAATAAAAACAAAACAAGTAAAAATTAGATTGCATAAGGATTTGTTGCCTAGATTCATTCCAACATCATGTAAAGAGATGAAAAAAACACATTTATTAAGTAAAAATAGGTGTTACAAAAGAACGAGAACAAAAGCTAAAGAGTGGGGGGGGGGGAATATCCCTTACATAGCATTTGGAATCATCTCGGCAGCATAAACCTATACAAAATGGTTCAAGAAAATGGAACAGAAATCCTTATAGCAACTGCTAATTTATAGACAAAAAAATTTCATCGGGCACGCCCGCTGACACCGGCGTGTCAGGGGGCATGTGAACACTGTATATATGGCGGTCGTGAATTGACTGGAGATTTTGACTTTACAGCTGAAAATGCGGCGGTCACGCCCCAGGTCACGGGCTTGACAGTGGGCATGTCGGGGAGGTGAACTTGGCGTCATTTGCGTCGAAAGTCGTCGGTGGCGGTTTGTCGAGCCAGGTGGAGTAGTACGCGCCCGTGTCGCATCTTGACAAGGGCGTGTCGGGTTGAGTCGATGAATGTCGAGTTCAAAATGTCGAGAAATGGTCATGAGCTTCGTCACGGGGCGTGTCACATGACACGGGCGTGTCGCTCATGGGACACGGGCGTGTCCTGTTCGGTCGATGAACGTCGAGCGAAAAATCATCGAACTGGCTGACATGGGTAAGGTCATGGTCGTGTCACATTTGACACGGTCGTGTGACGGGGCATGTCACACTTTTCTTCTTGAAATGCACTGATTTCACGGGATTTGAGTTGTCATGCCCAGGTCACAGGCGTGACCCATAGTACACGGGCGTGACCTATGCAAAAATTTGACTTTTCCTGAAATTTTTCAGAAAATCAAAAATAAACTAAGTTAGAAAATATTTACAAAATAGGAGCAATTTTTTATAGAAAATTAATTAAAAATAACAAAAATAAAGTAAAATGACTTATTTAATGTACATCAAAATAGGTATATTTACGACTCATCAAATACACTCATACTTAAGCTTTTGCTATTTTAGAGCAAAAGTTGGAGATGAACTTTTAAGGAATTAAAGAAATCCTAGGTTTTGCTACTGCTTGAATTAATTAAAAGAAATATCAAATGAATATCCGGGGTATAAGGGTTAAATCCTAAATTATGCCAGAAATTTAAATAAAGGAAGAGTTTCAGTTAAGAACTTCTGATATGATCGAATAGATAACAAAAAAATTTATTTGTTAGGTTAACAAAAATAGTTCGGATTATGAAAACTTAAGTTTGTAAGAATTACAGGAAATAATTTAATTTACAAATTATGCTCTCAAAAAGATTTTAAAAATTAAATCTAGAATTATTTGAGATTGGCGGAGTAGGATACGTGGTATATGAAGAAGGCTTGAATTTTAGAGCGAGGGTATATTTTTTCGCTCGAACCTCTAATGAATTTTTTGGCTTGAAAATGGATGTTAGGAAAACATTATCTTATTTCCCATAACAAAATTTTTTTAACATCTTCATAATAATCCAATATATATGTATAGGAGCAATGAATTTTATCCTCTTACTCCATGACATATAATCTTTTTAAATATTGGATGCCTATATTTATGGAACGAAATCTTATTCTCATTGACATATGATCTTTTAATGAACAAAATCATGCCAAGTATGACATGAAAAAAAGGTGGAAAGGGTTTTTGTTCAAAAATAAAACTAAGTTTAATAAAAAGTTTTTGAGAGCAACTTTCATAAATTAAATGTTCCTATATGTCGAATAAAAGCTTCGAGTTAACATAATTAAAATCTAAGATCGTTATTTTCTAACGAAAGAAATGTGCAACTATTTAGATAAGTAGTAGTAATTCTGAAAACAGGTCTCTATCTAAATAAATAAAAAGCATACGAAAAATTTTTAAAACTTAACCCCAGAAATCTGAATCTATTGATCTCCAATTAATAAACGAATAGTAAGCAAAAAAATTAAAAGAATTCGCTTATAAATTAACTCGCAACTGTATTTTCGGAGAGCGAAAAGGGTTAAGAATGAGATAATTGATTTATTCGTTACATAATTAACAAAATCTTTTTTTGATTTTTGGGGTTTTTATCTTTTTTGATTTTTTTTTTATTATTATCTTTTTTTGTGAATTTTTAAAGGTGTTTTTATCTTTTTTTTTAAAATAAAATTTTTGATGTTTGTTTTTTTCTTTGTAGTTTTAAGATTTGATGATTTTTTTTAAAAGTTATTAAGTTTTTAACTAGAAGGTCCGCGAACAGACTCTTATTTAGGTGGTTGGTTCGATGAGTCGAACGCCACGGGCTTGCTAAAAAAAGGAGAAATTTTTTTTTTCATTTTTTTGTTTTTGATTTTTTCTTTATAAAAAATAAGGAAAATTTTTTTTTGAAGGTTTTAATATTTGCACTATTTTGTATTTTGATGATTTTTGTTATTATTGTAAAATATTAAAGTGCAAAAATAGAAAAAATAAAAAACACCCTGATACTTAAATCCAATATTGTCCCTAATGTTGCAATCTAAGTATGCAGAACGAATAATTTACAAAATAAAATATGCACAAAAATTAAAAGATTGGGTAGAAGCTTCTCATAGACGAGTTTGGGGAGGCCGATATGGAACCCTGCATTATGAAAAAGAAATAACAAAAATAGAACAGTAAAAATAAAAAATGATAGACTCGGTCGAAATTGTGAGGTTAGTAGGGGGCATGTGTGTTTGTGACTCGAAGCTAACATCTTAGTTTATGAGCGCTACAGAAATGCGGACCCCTAGCGTGCACAAGAGTGTGAAGCGCGCCGAAACAAAAAAAATAGATATATAATTTTATTTTGTAAAAGGTTTATTTATTTAAAGTGTTTATTATAATATATTTTGGCAAAAAAAATTTTTTGTTTTTAAGTTTTTAAGTTTTGTAGATTTTTGTATTTATTTTTTTTAGTTTTTAAGTTTTTGAGAATTTGAAGTTTAAACTCGGCCTAAAACGATGTCATTTTATTTATATGTTTTTATAGATAATAATAACATAAATTTTTTAAAATAGTTTAAAGTTTTTTTAAGTTTTTTAAAATTTTTTTTTTAAGTTGTTTAAGTTTTTTTTTATGTTTTTTAATTTTTTTAAATAGTTTTTTTTTAAAATTCATAATAATAACAAAATTTTTTAAGTTTTAAATTTTTTTGTTTAAGTAGGTTTTTAAGTAGTTTTCGAGTTTTTTTTAATTTTTTTTAAGTAGTTTTTTTTTAAAAAATGTTTTAATTTTTATTAATAATACTTATTATTAATTTTAATTTTTGGTGGCCATTTTTTTAAATATATATAATAGGTAAAATTAATAAGTCTCCAGTGTTTACAATAACGACTCGAAATTTCCGCGGCAATGGAGTCAAAAACTTGACGCAGGTTAAAACTCCAAAATTATTACAAGCCCGCTGCGCCCTGGGCGGTTTTATTTAGAAAAGGCGGATTTGGTTTTATTTAGAAAACGGGCGCGCGGTTTTTTAGTTGGATATAGAACAGTGAAATCTAGTTTTAACGAAAGGAGGCAAGTGTACATATCATGTGTAGTACAGGATATTCTAGTGTGGAATATCGAGGTCGTATTGTTCTCGGGGACGGGTCGATTTTTTCTACTCTTCCCTGGAGGGGACTATTAATTTACTGATATTTAACTTGTCGGCTTAGTTTTTATAAATAAATACAAAAGGCATTAAAAATAAAAGCGTTAAAAAGGTTGAGCCGATGAAGAGCTTAGCTCGATGGCACCGAATAAAATTGAACTAAAATAAACTTTTAATAAAAAGAGATCCTAAATTTCAAATTAATTAAGGCGGAGACTTGGCCGTGGAGGTTCCACTAAAATGAGCTCACCTAGCTATAGGAATATCCCTCACCTAAACGCTAAGACTATTTGACTGGGCTCTCGTCCGACGAAGGATTCCTCTTAATGCCTGCATTGTGCTAAGAACCCCGCTATTTGGCGGGGAACCCAATCCGGTAGAGTTGGAGCTCCTCCGCTCTCGAGGGTTAGTGCGGAACTCCATTTACCAAGGGGCGATCGGTTCATACGCACGACATCTCGGCTAGCTAGTGTATGGACTACGGAAATAGAGCCACACATCAATTATGTGGTCCTACGCGTCATAAACCCTAGGAAAACCTTAAGTTTATTTTAATTAATAAGAAAACAGGACCTTTTATTATTTAAAATTATTTTATTTGTCTCAATGCTCTTCGATACTCAGGGCTAAGAACGGTTAGCCAGTCATTGGAATGGGGACGACTTGCGGCGAAAGCGATAAATAAAGCAGTAAAAGGAAAGCAGTAAAGGAAAGCTGTAAATTGCAAGTCATACTCAAACGAGTAGGACTGAAATGAAAGCAGTAAAATTATAAGTCCCGGCTCAAATGAGTGGGCGGGAGAAAATAATGCGAGTCCTACTCAAATGAGTAGGAGAAAATAAATGCACCCACGCACGCACTCTACTGAAATTGAAAACTCACACACAGACCTGCCATTTAACTCAAATGAGTAGGTGGTAAATAAATGCTACGACAAGTACTACATAAATAATTACAGAAAAATAAAGACCTGCCATTTAAATCAAATGAGTAGGCGGTAAATAAAGTCCTGTCATTTAACTCTTAGCGAGTAGGTGGAAATAAATGCTAACACTCACGCACTCTACTTGAAAGTAAAACACACACACACAAGTCCTACTCATACGAGTAGGAGAAAATTAAAGCGGGTCCTACTCAAATGAGTAGCAGAAAATAAATGCCCACACTCTACACAAATTAAATACTCAAACACAAAAATCCTACTCAAATGAGTAGGTGGAAAATAAAGACTGGCCATTTAAATCCTAGCGAGTAGGCGAAAATAAATAAATACCTGTCATTTAACTCTTAACGAATAGGCAGAATTAAATACAACACACGCACACACTCGACATGAATTGAAATAAAGCTATAAAAACTAACTCATACACGCACACACACGTAGAAAATTAAGAAAAAAAAATGTTTTAAAAATTAAAACAACTACATTTCTACCGCTATAATGCGGTAGAAATGCGTAAAAAGTGAAAATAAAATTTAAAGGAGCAAAAAAGTTTGCAAATAAATACAAAGTGCAAGTGCTCGAAAAATTCAAACGATTACATTTCTACCACTATAATGCGGTAGAAATGAATAAAATGAAGTCAAAACAATTAAACGACCAAAAGTTTAAAATGAAAATGGAAATGCTCGAAAAATTAAAACGACTATATAACCATTCCTATAACTCCGTAAAAGTGCTAAAAAAGTGAAAATAAAGAAAAAAGGAACAAAAAGTTTTACGAGCTAAACACCAGAATCTAAGATAGTGAAAATAAAAATCACTTTGAAATCATGAAGATTAATTTCATACACACACACACCCATTTTAAAAGAACAAAAATAAAAGCAAAACAAGTAAAAATAAGATTGCATAAGGATTTGTTGCGGGGGGGGGGGGGGGGATATCCCTTACATAGCATTTGGAATCATCTTGGCAGCATAAACCTATACAAAATGGTTCAAGAAAAGGGAACAGAAATCCTTACAGCAACTGCAAATTTATAGACAAAAAATTTTCATCGGACATGCCCTCTGACACGGGCGTGTCAGGGGGCGTGCCAACACTGTACATATGGCGATCATAAATTGACTGGAGATTTTGACTTTCCGGCTAAAAACGTGGCGCTCACGCCCCAGGTCACGGGCATGACGGTGGGCGTGTCGGGGAGGTTGAACTGGGCGTTGTTTGCATCGAAAGTCGCCAGCGGCGGTTTGTCGGGCCAGGTGGAGTAGTACACGGGCGTGTCGGGTTGAGTCGACGAATGTCAAGTGCAAAATGTCGAGAGATGGTCACGGGCTTCAGCACGTGGCGTGTCACATGACACATGCATGTCGCTCATGGGACACGGGCCTGTCCTGTCGGGTCGACGAACGTCGTACGGAAAATCATCGAACTGGATGACACTGGTCAGGTCACGGCCGTATCACATTTGACACGGCCGTGTGACAGGGCGTGTCACACTTTTCTTCTTCAAATGCACTGATTTCACGGGATTTGAGTTGTCACGCCCAGGTCACGGGCGTGACCATAGACACGGGCGTGACCTATGCAAAAATTTGACTTTTCCTAAAATTTTTCAGAAAATCAAAAATAAACTAAGTTAAAAAATATTTACAAAATAGGAGCAATTTATTACAGAAAATTAAGTAAAAATAAAAAAAATAAAGTTAAATGACTTATTTAATGTAGCAGTCTATTTTTCAGCAGCCAAAGGTTTCGGGTGACACGGCCTGGGACACGGGCGTGTCCCAGGGCGTGTCCTTCCTGGGTGAACAGTCGACGATTGGTCGACAAGATTTGGTCGACGATCTTCGAGTGCTTAGGACACGTCCTGTGACACGGGCGTGTCACAGGGCGTGTCAGCACGGTCGACGAACTTATCCTGATGAATTTGAGCTGGGGCATGTTTAGTTCCATGTATGGGCACACGACCTGAGACACGGGCTTGTCATAGGCCGTGTTAGTCTCGGGTGATTATAAGATTTTTCAGCCTCATGAACACGTCAACAGACACGGGAGTGTCTGAAGGCCTGTCGGGTGACAGTGCCTGTGACACGGGCGTGTCACTGGATTGGATAAGTCGGTTGAGCACCGCTTGAGGCACACGACCTGGGACACAGGTGTGTCACAGGCCGTGTTAGGAAACAATTATGCTTTTGTGGCAAAATCGTGGCCGTCCGTTCCTTCAGCTAGGATCCAATGGCTGAGCTGCCTCCCTGATTCCGTAAGGCCGTGGGTGAGAAAGGAAATCTCATTTTACATTTTGTCTTCTATTTCTACATTCCTAGTGAGATAAAGGGAGAGGAAGAAGGAGGAGGAGGAAAGGGGCTAGTCACCGGTGCTGATGCGGTTTTCCGGCAAGAGATCTGAGGCTGGTGTTGCGGAGGAAAAGCTTTTACGGTTCTTTCGAGCTAGCTATGTGTTGATGGCACCGAAACGGTCTTCAAGGGTAACGACCTTTCTTCCTAGCCATGTTAAGGCTTCCTTTTTGGAATATGGATGTGATTCCCCCATCAAAAGGTGGCTGATTTGGGAGTCTTTGGGGTGATTCATGGAATCCCCATTTGTTTGCATATAGATTTTGAAATGTAGTACGGAATAGGCAAACTGTGTGAAGCTCATCTGGATAGGTTGGTCTGGATTGGTGATGTTGCATACGAACCAGAGAAGACTACGTGATAAACGTGTAGTTTAGGAGTCTACAGGTTAGACCTGTGAAAGGAAAAGCAGGAAGTACTGGAGTGGTAGTCCAGGAAAATACCCGTATAATGTTTGTGCTGCTTGTGTTGTTGGGTTCGACTGGATTGGAATTCCAGGAAAGGCCCTTGTTATGCCTAATTTTCATAGGGATTCCAACTGTGAAGAGAGTAATAGGAAGTACTGGCATGGTATCCAGGAAAGACAGCGGACATTTGTGATATTTTCGGTGTCCACCTGCGAAGAGAGTAGCAGGAAGTACTCGTGTGCCCAGGAAAGACCCGCTGATGTTGTGAGATTCATTGGTATAAGAGTTATGCCCAGTCTTGAATCCCAGAATAGGATCGGTGAGACCTACTCACGCTTTATTTAGCCGCGAGTACGTCGTACTCGGTGATGGCAAGGCGATTTGAGCAACGGGTGGTGGAGGATACGGCCTGTGTTATGTCCGTCCGACGTGAGACCAGAAGGTGCGGTCTGTTGGAGCGCATAGCAAGAGTCTTAGGCCTACGTGCTGTGATACAATGGGAGGCTACGAGTCAATCCCGTTTCACTAAGACTATAAAACTCTGGCTACACGCCATGGAGTAAATGCTTAAGTGAGTTGTCGTTGGGCTGAGACCCTGATACGGTGATGGGCAACTGATTTGCCAGTACACCAAGAATGTGCCGTGAGTGCACGGACCGTTGGGCCGGGTGGCTGACGGTTGTGATGGCATGTGAGCGTGAAAGCACATTATATGATATATATAGCCATGCTTGTGTTATGTTATGCCTACAGGGAAGATTACCGCTGCCCCGAGAAAGAGGTAGGGTCGTTATAATTTGGTCAGCTGCATGCTGACCGTTGCCTTTATTTGCCACCGTTGGGTTGATTATCCCGGTACAGGTGCTGGAGATCCAAGTAGGACGATAAAGGGTTGATGTCCATGATGCTTTTGCTGCTGCCACTGCTAGCCCTCGAAGGCTAATGTGGAAATAAATGTTTTGTTTTCTTTTGATGTGGCCGGCCTGCGTGCCAATGTTTGGGTCACTATTTGAAAAGCTCTGTAAGGCCATAAGGAGAACTATTGATATGTGTTGTAAGACATTCCTATGATGTATAAAATGTTGAGTTTTATATGTTGGACATTCAAGAGAGGAGTTCAAGTGTATAGGCTTCCGCTAGAATGTAATATGTTAGGTGCGCTGCGCTACTCTGGTATCACTCCATACCTTCATCGTCTGTTTTGTGGTATATGCTGTGGGGCCCCGGCCAGACCTTCTAGTATATATTATATGAACGGATGGGGTTGTTACATTTTTGGTATCAGCTGTCTTGGACTTTCCCTCTCGAAGTCGTGGTCGACTTATTTTGTGGGGTGGCGAGCACGTGTCTGCGCAAACCACGTAAACACGTTTGAATTCCTGAATGTCCATGATAGGAATGCAAATTTTTGTGTTTGAGGAACCTGCGCATTCCTATCTTGTTGCTTACTTGTGTAATTTTCCGAATGTAGGAGACGAGGGCGATGGAATGGCAGCAGGAACCCCAACACTCGATGGGAAGCATGACATCAACTGTGGTACCAACATCTCCTTCATCGATCGAAACAGCTCGACTGATTTTCGATGTGGTTTTTGCAACGCTCAAGGCTTACCATGAGGGATAGGTTCAACCCTCTGATCTGGTAATGCGTCCCATGCCGATAGTGCACTCGAGTAGACGGCAAGGGGAAGTGCCTCAGCTTCGTCGGTGAACGTGTGTTTGAGCCAAGGAGAGGACACGGTTGAGGACTATTTTCATGCATTTGTTGCAGTGAGACAACAACCTGAGTTTGTGTTTGAGACTGAGGGAATGAAGATCAATCGGTTTTATGATGTGCTACGTCAGGAACTCCGTTTTTTGTTGATGGATCCTAAGTTCTTGGGATTCCAACCACTGGTGGAGGTAGCTAGACTGTTGGAAATGGACTTGATGAGAGCCCAGCAGATGCCTGCGACCAAGAAAGTGCGCACTCTAAGGGTTGGGAAGTCTGCTCACCGTAAGAGGCAGAGACTCGAGAAGCGTACTTGTTATGATTGTGGTCAGGTAGGACACATCGCTCGTGACTGTTGGGATGTTGTTCAGCAGCCAAAGAAGCAATACAAGTGCTATTCGTGTGATAAAGTAGGACATAAAGCCCGAGATTGCGCCGTTGGCTCATACCGGGCAATAAAGGAGGACATGTCGACATAAGGATGTACATAAATAATTGGGCTCCTCCTGTATGGTGGATTATTCATGTGCTATATGTACAGTAAGCCGTGTTGGATGACAGTTCTATGATGGCGTTTATGTTATATAAATACAATACATGGATGTGTGGGATCAACGTGTTTGTATGATAGTCGTGAACACGACTAGATTGTTGATGTTTTATGACATGGGGACACTTATGCCCAACCTTGTCAGGAGTCGTCGACGTCTGGTTGAGCAGGAAATCGGAGCGTCTTATTTGGAGATGGAAAAAGTAGTGGTGGAGTCCTCTGCATCCCAGGTGCAATCCTAAGTGTTACGAGTGCGCGATGATCCTATTGCTTGCTTTTGTTTGCATCTTGTGTATGTTTCTTGTGTGTGTTGTGTGCACCACAGGCTTTGCGATGATTCGAAACACGGTGACGCAAGCACTATTTGATACAGATGCTTCGTATCTATTACTGTCGACAGAGTGCCCAACGTAACTTGGGAAGATAGAGAGCGTCATGGTGGTGTTTGCTAGTAAGTCTTGTGATGTGGAGGTACAGTTAGGAAGTCGGGATTTTTTGGTTGACTGCATCTGTAGTGCCGTTATCGACATGTGCAGACGTGTTTCCCAAGGATCTCCCTAGGCTACCACCCTAGCGAGATATTGACTTCATGATCGAGTTGGTGTCAGGTGCGAAACCTGTGGCCCGCTCGCCATATCGTGTTGCGCCAAAGGAAATGGCGGAGTTGAAAGTCCAACTGCGGGAATTGATGGAGCAGAATTATATACACCCAAGTATGTCTCCTTGGAGCACCCCTGTGCTTTTTGTGGAAAAAAAGACAGTGACTTGCGGTTATGTATTGATTACCGCGAACGAAATAAGCGAACCGAGAAGAATAAATATTCGATTTCGTGAACTGATGAGCTGTTTGATCAGCTAGTGGGATCGTCCATCTACTCGAAGTTGGACTTAAAATCTGGTTATTACCAATTGAGAATCCGGGAAGAAGATATTCCCAAAACCGCATTTGGAACAAGGTACAGGCACTACAAGTTCACGGTCATGCCGTTTGGGCTGTGTAATGCGCGCTCGGTATTTATAGACTTGATGCACCAACTATTCCGCTAGTACCTGAATATGTTCATAATAGTGTTCATTGATGATATCCTGGTGTACTCAAAATCGGAAGCGGATCATGAGAAACATTTGCGGTTGTTGTTGACTACATTGAGGCAGAATCAGCTCTACGCCAAGTTCTCGAAGTGCGAGTTTTGGCTATCGTCAGTGGCTTTTCTGGGCCATATGGTGAGTGGAGCGGGCATCGCTGTGGATGCAGTGAAGATAAGGGCCATAGAAGAGTGGCCAGAGTGTTCTTTAGTGGCGGAGGTGCGAAGTTTCCTTGGACTAGCAAGCTACTACTGAAGATTTGTTGAAAACTTCTTGAGGATTGCTTTGCCGCTAACCACGTTGACGCAAAATGAACAGAAGTTCGTTTGGTCACCAGAGTGCACACGAGCTTTTGAAGAGCGGAATATTCGGTTGACCACAGCGCCGGTGTTGTCATCTCCATGTGGTACTGATTAATTTGTAATCTACAGTGATGCTTCAGGAAGCGGCTTAGGCTGTGTACTTCTGCAAAATGGAAAGGTGATTGCTTATGGCTCACGCTAGATGAAAGTGCACGAGCGAAACTATCTCGTCCATGATCTTGAGTTGTCGGCGGTGATCTTTGCACTAAAACTGTGGAGACACTATCTTTATGGTGTGAAGGTGGAGATCTATCCAGATCACAAGAAGTTGAAGTACATATTGGCGCAAAAGGACTTAAATATGCGACCACGAAGGTGGTTGGAGTTCCTCTGGGACTACACCATTGAGATTCACTATAATCCCGGGAAGGGGAATGTTGTCGCGGATGCCTTGAGTCGGTGGACTCCGGCAAGAGCAGCTTGGTTGCATAGACATGATGAACGTCTCATCCAGGAGCAGGAAGCGTTAGAGATTTCTTGTGTTGACAAGAATTCCATTGACAATGCCTATTTGAACTGGATGGATGTGCAATGTGACCTTGTGGACCGAATTTGACGGGCAACGGCGTTGGATGAAGATCTCTTACGCTATGCGAAAGCTGGGCCAAAAGGAAAGTTCTCCTGGAATGACGGTCTTTTGCGGAAAGAAGGCCGTTTGTGCGTCACAAATGTAGGTAAATTGAGGGAAAAATAGTTGTATGAAGCGCATTATACAAAGTACTCAATCCACCCAGGGAGCACAAAGATGTTCAGCGATATGAAAATGCTATTTTGATTGCCAAGGCTAAAGAAAGATATTGTTATTTATGTGGCCAAATGCCAAACTTGTACCAGGGTGAAGGCGGAATACCGGAAACCGGGCGGTTATTTGAAGTCGTTGCCTATTCCAGAGTGGAAATTTGACGATATTTCTATGGATTTCATGCACGGGTTGCCGAGATCTCAGCACGGAAATAATTCCATCTGGGTGATTGTTGATCGGCTAACAAAAGTGGCACACTTCCTACCGGACAAGCGAAATGATTCGGTAGAAAGTTCGGCAAGTTGTACGTGGAGCAGATTGGACGGCTTCAAGGTGTTCCTCGTAGCATCGTGAGGGATCGTGATGGGCGATTCACATCAAAGGATTGGAGGCTAGTTCACCAGCTGTTGGGCATGAAGTTGACATTCAATACGACCTTTCATCCCCAAACGGATGGCCAAACTGAACGAACCAACGGAACGATGGAGGACATGCTCCGAATCTGTGCCCACGACTTTTGGTAGATATCGGAAGATCATCTCTACATGGTGGAGTTTGTTTATAATAACAACTACCAGGCAAGCATCGGGATGGAACCGTATGAAGCTCTATATGGAAGGAAGTGCTTCAGATGATGTGTTTCAAGGGAGTACGGCACATGGAGTTCATGGTAGGCGATTGGGTCCATTTAAAGTGGTTGAGCGAATCGGAGAAGCTATGTATTGGCTAGCTCTTTTGACAGACTTGGGTGGACTACATGATGTGTTTCACATCTCGGTACTTCAGATGGCTGTTAAATATCCAGCTCAAGTGATCACGGATGATCGTGTGGCGGTGGAGTATGGGCTAACACCGAGAGTTAGACCCATTCAGATCGAGGATCGAGCCGAGAAACAGTTGCGGAACAAGACAGTCGGGATGGTTAAAGTCTGATGGGACAATTGCGGCCATGAGGAGCTTACATGGGAGCGAGAGCAGACCATGCGAGCGGAGTTTCCCGAGCTATTTGTGTAGCGATTGTATAGTGAAACTTTTGTTGTAATAAGATATTTTGATGTTATAACTTTTTGGTTGATGGTTGCCTTCCTGTATACGAATTTCGAGGGCGAAATTTCTTGTAGGAGGGGAGTGTTGTAACAGCCCATTTTTCAGTAGCCAAAGTTTTTGGGTGACACGGCCAGGGACACAGGCGTGTCCCTGGGCGTGTCCTTCCTGGGTGAACAGTCGACGACTGGTCGACAAGATTTGGTCGACGATCATCAAGTGCTTAGGACACGGCCTGTGACACGGGCATGTCACAGGGTATGTCAGCACGGTCGACGAACTCAGCCCGACGAATTTGAGTTGGGGCGTGTTTAGTGCCATGTATGGGCACACGGCCTGAGACATGGGCGTGTCACAGGCCGTGTGAGTCTCGGCTGATTTTGAGATTTTTCAGCTTCATGAACACGACAACAGAAACGGGCGTGTCTGAAGGCGTGTCGGGTGACACGGTCAATGACACGGGCGTGTCACATGGGCATATCACTGGATTGGATAAGTCAGTTGAGCACCGCTTGAGGCACACGACCTGGGACACGGGCGTGTCACAGGCCGTGTCAGGAAAAAATTATGCTTTTGTGGCAAAATCGTGGTCGTCCGTTCCTTCAGCTGGGATCCAATGGCTGAGCTACATCCCTGCTTCCATAAGGCTGTGGGTGAGAAAGGAAATCTCATTTTACATTTGGTCTTCTCTTTCTACATTCCTAGTGAGAGAAAGGGAGAGGAAGAAGGAGGAGGAGGAAAGGGGCTGGTCACCGGTGCTGCTGTGGTTTTCCGGCGAGAGATCCGAGGCCAGTGTTGCGGAGGAAAGCTTTTGCGGTTCTTTCGAGCCAGCTAGGTGTTCATGGCACCAAAACGGTCTTCAAGAGTAACGACCTTTCTTCCTAGGCATGTGAAGTCTTCCTTTTTGGCATATAGATGTGATTCCCCCCCCCCACCAAATGGTGGCTGATTTGGGAGTCTTTGGGGTAATTCATGGAATCCCCTTTGTTGGCATATAGATCCGGAAATGGAGTACAGAATAGGTATACTGTGTCAAGCCCATCTGGACAGGTTGGTCTGGATTGGTAATGTTGCATACGAATCAGAGAAGACTCTGTGATAAACGTGTAGTTTAGGAGTCGACGGGTTAGACATGTGAAAGGAAAAGCATGAAGTACTGGAGTGGTAGTACAGGAAAATACCCGTATAATGTTTGTGTTGCTTGTGTTGTTGGGTTCGACTGGATTGGAATTTCAGGAAAGACCCATATTATGCTTAATGTTCATTGGGAGTCCACCTGTGAAGAGAGTAACAGGAAGTACTGGCATGGTAGCCAGGAAAGACCTCTGACATTTGTGATATTTGCGGTGTCCACCTGCGAAGAGAGTAGCAGGAAGTACTGGTGTGGCCAGGAAAGACCCGCTGATGTTGTGAGATTAATGGGTATAAGAGTTATGCCCAGGCTTGAATGCCAGAATAGGATTGGTGAGACCTACCCGTGCCTTTATTTAGTCTCGAGTATGTCATACTCACTGATGTCAAGGCGATTTGAGCAATGGGGGGTGGAGGATCCGACCTGCGTTATTTCCGTCCGACGTGAGACCAGAAGGTGCGGTCTATTGGAGCGTATAGCAATAGTCTTAGGCCTACGTGCCGTGATACAATGGGGGCCTACGGGCCAATCCCGGTTCACTAAGACTATAAAACTTTGGATGCACGCCATGGAGTAAATGCTCAAGTGAGTTGTCGTTGGGCTGAGACCCTGATACGGTGGTGGGAATTGATTTGCCAGTACACCAAGAATGTGCCCTGAGTGCACGGACCATTGGGCCGCGTGGCTGACGGTTGTGATGGCATGTGTGCGTGAAAGCACATTATATGATATATATATCCTTGCTTGTGTTATGTTATGCCTGCAGGGAAGATTACCGCTACCCCAAGAAAGGGGTAGGGTCGTTGTAATTTGGCCAGCTGCATGCTGACCGTTGCCTTTCTTTGCCACCGTTGGGTGGATTGTCCCTGTACAGGTGCTGGAGATCCAAGAGGGATGATAAAGGGTTGATGTCCATACTGCTTTTGCTGCTGCCGCTGCTATCCCTCGAAGGCTAATGTGGAAATAAATGTTGTGTTTTCTTTTGATGTGGCCGGCCTGCGTGCCAATGTTTGAGACACTGTTTGAAAAGCTCTGTAAGGCCATAAGACCAACAATTGATATGTGTTATAAGACATTCCTATGATGTGTAAAATGTGGAGTTTTATATGTTGGACATTCATGAGAGGAGTTCAAGTGTATAGGCTTCTGCTATAATGCAATGTGTTAGGTGCGCTGTGCTACTCTGGTATCACTCCGTAGCTTCTTCTATTTTGTGGTATATGTTGTGGGGCCCCGGGCGGACCTTCTAGTATATATTATATGAACGGATGGGGTTGTTACATTTAATGTACATCAAAATAGGTATATTTACAACTCATCAGTTACTTAAAGGAAGAAGTCTATATTGAGCAGCCTCCAGGTTATGTTGTTCCTAACTCACCAAATTCTATTTATAGACTTAAGAAAGCTATATATAGGCTGAATCAAGGTCGTAGAGCATGGTATGAGACTTTGTCTAGCTTCCTCACTGAGAACAAATTCTCAAGGTAGAGGATAGACAAGATCTTATTCCTAAGTGAATCTAAGGGTAAGATCATCCTAGTCCAGATATATGTAGATGACAGTATCATTGGATCTATTGATGACAACCTTGGAAGGAAGTTTACCAAACTTATGCAAGGGAAGTTTGAGATTAGCAGTATGGGTGAACTTTAGTTTTTCTTGCGACTCCAAGTAAGACAGACTGATGATGGCTTGTCCAAATCCCAGTCTAAGTTTACTAGGGAGTTAATCAAAAAGTTTGGTATGGAGACTACCTCCACCATGAAAACTTCCATGGGGCTATGTATGCCTATTGGCAAAGATGAGGCAGGGATACCTTTTGATGAAATTTTGTATAGAGGGATAATTGGCTCGCTTCTGTATCTAACTACAAGTTGGTCAGACATCATGTATGTTACATGTATTTGTGCTGGGGTATCCGTCTTGCACTAAAGAATCTCAATACTCTGTTGCAAAGAGAATTTTGAGGTATCTTAAGGGTACCCCAGATCTTGTCCTATGGTAACCTAGAAATGGGGAGTTTGAACTAACTGGCTATTCAGATGCAGATTCTGCAGGCTACAAGAGGACATGAATATCACATCTAGCACCTATCAATTCTTGTGAGGAAGACGAGTGTCTTGGAGTAGCAAGAAGCAAACAAGTGTGACAATCTCAACTGTAGAGTTAGAGTATATCTCAACAGGATGGGCTTAGTTGTTATAGATCCACCATCAGCTCCAGGATTATAACCTCTAGATAAGTAGAAGTCCCTTATATTATGATTCTAGTAGTGTCATCTCAATTTCTAGGAATCCTGTCTCTCACAGCAGGTCTAAGCCTATTGATATAAGATATCATTTCGTTAGGGATCATATGAAATGTGAAGATATCAATCTTGAGTTTGTCCCAACAGACAAGTAAGTGGTTGACATCTTCACTAATCCACTAGATAATGCAAAGTTCAACACCTTCAAGTTTTAATTGGGTATGTTGAAGCTATTATAGATTCTGTTTCTCCTCATGTTGTTGCAGGGTATAATATTTCTTAAATGTGAAATTTTGCTTCACTAGAATGAAGACTTTTCAAGAGGTATACCTTCAGCGGTATCATGATCAAGTACTATCCAGAATGGAATAGACTAGAATGTCTACCATGAAATATGAAAGAGGATGATTCAGTTGAGGGGGAGCAAGTCCAACACTTGTAGAGGAAAATTTAAGTTGTACCAAAAGGGGGAAGGTGAAACACACCTCCTGCACTCTCAAGTGGTTAAACCCCTGATAGAGTGCTTATATTTACTAAAAATGGGGTTGCAGATAATCAGTACCTCCCTGACTATTTATAGAAGTCAAAAATGGGAGGAGAAGGATATAAGTTAAGGAAAGTGGTATCAGAGTTATGAGTGTATCACATACTAGCTAAGGATATGTGAGAAGGATATAAGTGTTAGCAGCAATTAAGGGGGAGCAGGAGCAGGTGTGCCCTTCAGGCAAGGAATTGTGGTAACTATAACATGTTCTCTTATTTTATATTTTACAAGTGAATATTTTATTACTGCATATGTTAGTGTATGTCATTGAATCATTTGATTGAGGGTTTTGACTTCTTCAAATAGGGGAGATTGTTGGGTCCATTACCCACAATGTGTAGATTTGAAGAAGTCAATCATATCAATGACATACACAAAGTTGTATTTGATGTATGGTTAAGTTCTTGCATGCAGGTTAGTCCTTATAACATTGAAAGGACAGGTATTTTAAGTGATATGTCAGGTAGTCAAAAATTAAAGATGTGGAGAGACAGAACTCTATCGAAGTCCGCAGGAAGCGTTGAGTGAAGCTAGTTCACTCAACGCCAGATGCAAGGGAAATGGTGGATAGGCTGGAAATTGCCTAAGTCCACAAGTGATGAGTGAGCTAGTTCACTAAATGCCAGATGCCAAAAGCTCTAAATGGAGGTGTGGACAGTAAAAGCCTTGTAGTGCAAAGCTTCTCTGCGGCTAAGTCCACAGGCGTAGAGTGATTACAGCGCACTCAATTCCATATATCATGAATCGTTAACTATACCAGAATCTGTCATCGCCTAACTATTGGAGGGCTGAATATTCGACAAAGTCCAGAAGCACCGAATGAGCACAACTCACTCCATGACAAAGCAACAGCGTTGAGTCTCACTGCTGTACTTAAAGCCTAAGGAGAAGACAAAAATCGACTAAATTCAGAAGCATTGAGAGAATCTAGTTCAATCAACGCCCAATAAAGAAGACATGCTAAAGTAGAAAGTGTTGAGTGAGGCCATCTCACTCAACGCCTTCAAACAGTTGAAGAAATGACTAAGTGGAAAAGCATTGAGGGAAGCTATTTCACTCAACGCTCTCAACGCCTATGTTGCAGAATAATTAAGTCAGTTGACTAAGGGTTTTGGCTATGAGTGAAACAAGTTCACACAACGCACTCAATGCCTAGAGTGGATTTGAGAAATTGGCTCATTCCATAACCGATGACGCCAGCCAAAGTCAACAGAAGTCAACATCATTCAAAATACTTACGGGAAAGCTACAGAACACGAAAAATACTGTTGGAGAGCTACTATACGTCTTCTTCCATTACAGAAAGGTGAAGCTGTCAACTCCAGGTGGTACCCACTGCTTCGTGGAGTCGTTAATCGGTGGAAGATAAAAGGGACCGCTACTTGATGTCGAACAAATCTTTTATGGTTTTATTTCATAAAGAAAAAGAGCGGTTGGACATCATCTACCTCACCATTACTGTCGGGAAAAATCTTGAAGTTGAACAGCAGAACTAAAAGTTCTATTAGCTTTAGCATTTTCTTCTAGTACAACAAGTGCAGAAACACTTCTGATAAAGAAAGAATGGAGAGCCTTCAGTCTTTTACAGGTTCAGTAGCTGTTTGAAGAACTCAAGACCTAGTAGATCTTCAGTCTTCAACAAACAAGTTCAAAAATAGTTTTCTGAGATACTGCCAGTAGAGTCAGCCATTTATTGAAGAACATTTTTCTGCTACTGTGAGGATAATTAGAGCTGAGATAACTCAGCTCTAGTAGCAGACACAGAAATTTCTGTGTCAAATTAATTAAAACCACTGTATTTCTATTGGATCATTTTGGATCTGATCTGTAGCTCTCTTGAGATTGAGGTAGGGCAGATTTGTCTGAGCTGTAGGAGAGTTATAATCTCTGATAGTAGGATCCAGTTTGGATCTGAGGTGGGGTTCTTGAGCCTGAGGTAGGAGAGTCATTCTCTCTGAGTTATATGGTACTTATGCCTGAGTTGTATGAACATTTAGATCAGAGGTAGGGTCTTTGTGCCCGAGCTGTAGTAGAGTCATTCTCTCTGAGGTAGGATCCTTTCTGGATCTGAGGTAGGGCTATCCTCCTAGCCTGAGTGGTAGGGCCTTTGGCCTGAGGTAGGTGATTAGCTGATCACAGAGTTGTAGGGCTAAGTGTCTGCGTTGTAAGTCTTTGAGGAGACTGAGAGATCCTGAGGGATTTTAGACGTAACCTCTTTGAGCTGAGTTTTGGAGAAGTGCCTTGTCTAACTAAAAGTTAGAAAGGTGGGAGGAGAGTAGACATACCCATAATTTGGGGAACCACTATATATTTTGTGTGTGTTTTTTTGTTGTGTTGTTTCTTTATTGCAGGTTCTTGAAAGCGGATAACTACTAAAACACTAAGCACTTAAATAAGAAAATAAAAGAAAGTCACAAGAGACGTAGAAACCTATTCACCACCTCAAGGTTGTTAGCCATCTTAAAAAACAATACGTTCATAATACTTGATGAGTTTCACTCAGGCTGACCCCACCATATTCGACAAATTAAAACTTAAGCTAGTGGTCATATACGGCGAATTTTACATGGTCTAACTATCACCAAATTGACGGGTTACACTTAGGTTGATGAATCCCCCATAAATCGACGAATTACACTTAGGTTGATGACTCCACCTTAAATCGACAAATTTCATCTAACCGGAGTCAACCCTCCGACGAAAATAACCATGGCTGGAAATCCTACACTACTCAACTAATCAATCTTGGCCAACCATTACCCTAACCCTACATTCTAAGGAGGGTAGGAAATGAATGGAATGAAAAACAAGAACAAAATAGCAAGGGGAAGATTCACCACTTGCCTCAAATCGCCTGAAATCTGGCCACACGAGCATTCCTTGTAACGACCCGGGTCTAGGCCCATTGGGCCGCCCCACGGCATCGCCGGCCTAACAGTGGCCCAGGTTTAGAGCTCAGAGGCCCACCGCACCATTCCCTGGGCCGGCGGCTTGTCTCGCCCCATGGCACCACTAGTAGTAAGCCTAACCATCAAGGCCTGCAGGCCCATTGCACCCCAACCAAATCTCCGCCCATGTTTACCAGCAATGGTAGGTTGTTGCCACGTGGTCTCGAACCCACTCAGTTGGTGATGAGGAGTGGTAATAAGACTCTCTTATCAAGGTTGCGGGTTCGAGACCCCGTGACAACAACCTACCGTTGCTGATAAACAGGCGCGGAGATTTGGTTGGGGTGCAATGGGCATGTAGGCCTTGATGTTTAGGCTTACTACCAGTGGTCCCGTGGGGCGAGACAAGCCACTGACCTAGGGAAGGGTGCGGTGGGCCTCTGAGCTCTAAACTCAGGCCGCTGTTAGGCCAGCGATGCCGTGGGGCGGCCCAATGGGCCTAAACCCGGGTCATTACAAAAAGTGCACTTTTTATGTAACGACTCGGCCCACGACACGCTCGCCGATCCCAAGCGACGTTACAGGGCTGCAGCCAGTGCCACCAAAAACCATCTCCGGCATGTTTATCAGCACGGCATGTTTTTGAGCTTGCCAGGTTTCGAACCCAGCACCTCCTTAACAAGGCACCTTCAACAGCCCTCATCACCAACTGAGCTGCTACTGTAACGCCCCGATTTTTTTTGGCAAATGTGTAATTTTTTTTTGGCGTTACGTTGGCATATTTTTGTCCTTTGCCGTTGGTAGAGCGTGATATTCGCTCTTTTTGCCTTTTAGTGGCTGGTTTGGTAGCCTGTTGGCAAGATTCTCTAGCAAGCCAGAGTCCGTTTTGGTCACTCGGTGGTGCATATTCGGGAATGCTTGTGTTTTGGCTTCGGGCAAGGTTAGCCAAAGTTTTGTTTGTCGGATACTGATTTAGACTTCGCCACTAGATTCGTAGCGTGGGTATTTAGCTATAGTGTGAATTTCGTTACATTCCGAAGTAGTTTGCTCGAGCCGGATCATTTTACTCGGAAATAGCATGGTTAAGAAGTCGTAACATATGAATAGGAGGTTATAACATATTGGTTGCTGGTTTCCTCCCTAGGTGCAAATTTATGGTTGAAATTTATTGTAGTAGGGGAGAGTTGCAACATTTCAAATCTGGAACTTTTCAAAATTTGAGTGACACGGCCTGGGACACGGGCGTGTCCCAGGGCCTGTCTGGCTCGGGTTGAGCTAATGGCCGCGTGGTCGACGAACTTCGTTCGACGAAGTTTTCGGGCATGTCATGCCCTGTGACACGGGTGTGACAGTGGTGCGTGTCGAGAGGTGGACGAATTGAGGTTTCGATGACATGAGTTCAACGATCGTCGAGAGAAGGGGTACACGGCCTGTGACACGAGCATGTCATAGGGTGTGTCCCATTGGGTCGATGAACTTCGCTCGACGAAGTTCGCTAGACGAATGTCGAGTGTCGAGGAGAAGGGGTACACATCCTATGACACGGGTGTGTCACAGGGCATGTCCCGCTGGGTCGACGAACTTCGCTCGATGAAGTTCACTCGACGAATGTCCAGTGTCGAGTAAAGGGGAGATACGCCCTGATTCACGGGCATGACCGGGACAACACGGGTGTGTATTCTGGCGGTGTTCAGTCTGGATAAGCGCGAATGGCCGGTTTGTGTGCCGCTTACGGTATACGCCCTGTGAAACGGGCGTGTCACAGGGCGTGTCAGGGCCGAATTGTGAAATTTCAGAAAATATGTCGCCGTTCAATTTCTTTATTGTTTTGATCTAAGGGACAAGACTTCTTCCCTGGGTAATAAGGCCGAGAATGAGTCTTTCTCCTTCTTTTTCTCATTCTTCTTCTTCTTCTCATTCCCCATTTCCAAGACCGAGAGAGAGAGAGAGAGAGAGTTCAAGGGAAGGAAAGGAAGGAGGAACAAGCTGCTCTCGCCTGGATTTTCCCCTTAGGTAACTATTCTTTGCTCTTAGGCTATTGCAGAAAGTATGGGATGTCGAATTTCTTAGTTTTTCCCTATTTTGTTCACCTCAGGTTTTGCGGTTTTATGGATAACCTTGCCTAGCTGTGCTAAAGCTGAGATAGCGGCTGTTGTGCCTTGAAGGTTGAGGCAAGTGGTGCTCTTTGCCCTTGCCAAGTTTTCCTTTACTTTCATCTCTTATTACTAGTTGTGTAGTACATTTTCTATAGAAGTTAGGGTTGCTTCTTTTGTGTCCAAACCATGGCTGGAGGTAGAAATAAGAATGTAGGAAATTGTTTGTTGTATATAAAATGTTGCGTTCTTGCTTAGGACGGAATTTCAGGTTTTGTGGTTAACTCTTTTGAGGTTAAGATGGGGTATCTCGGCTTGTTCGGACGGCCGAGTCGTGAATTATTGCAGTTGGTTTTGTTTGATGGCTCTGTGAGGGGTGGTGTGGTGTAAAGCCTTGGTGGCCACTATTTTGGCCCCGATATGGGCTGGTTGTTCTATGGTGTAGAGAGCACCATTTTGGCCCCGATATGGGCTGGTTGTTTTATGGTGTAGAGAGCACCATTTTTGCCCCGATATGGGCTGGTTGTTTTATGTGGTAGAGAGCACCATTTTGGCCCCGATATGGGCTGGATGTTTTATGGTGTAGAGAGCACCTTTTAGCCCCGATATGGGCTGTTATTTTTGGTGTGTTGAACCTTAGGGCTGCCACCGTTGAACCCTTGAGTAATGGATTTACCACTACTAAAAATTCACAAGTTAGTACTATTCGTTCCTTTGTTGTTTTGGCATATGCTTGCCTTGTTTCTCCTGCAGATGTTAGCAGGATATGTTGATTATCTCTCACGCACTTGGTGCATCTTAATTATGTATTGGAAAGTGTGTTACTTTTGTTTCCTTTTGCTCATTTCATAGCATTGGTTGTGGGGTTGGTAAGCCCTCTTTTCTTACTTATGGATCTAATGTTCCGTTTTTTTTCCTTTCCTTATATACTTGCTGAGGTATTCTTTCTTTGAATGCCACAGGTTCAGGTGATAGCCGATTGAGCGGCTAGTGTTCTTTTTGGTGGAGATTGCTTGTGGCCTCCGGGGTAGCTGATGTTGTTGTTCCTCGTTTTGGCAAGGTAGTTTTCTTCTTTCTATACAGACTTACACACTCACTAGTGGGTTCGTCTCAGGTTGTTGACTCCCACTGGTGGCTTACTTTTAGTAATTTAATATGAACTGAGTACTGCTAGTTTTGCCTTTTTGGTGGTTGTTTACTTGCTTCTGGGAATGTTTTATGCTATGTTGCATGTTAGGTATTTTAAACCTTAAAAGTATATCTATATGTAACTCATGCATGTCATGATTTTACAACTAAAGCACTACTTTCCAAGTACGTAAAGGGCTATTTTTCTTATACTATGATAAATCTAAAGTCATGCATTTCATGTAGGATGCCTAATTAACTTAACCAAAGTATTTTCCGCTGGGTATAAATATATATTTTTACTTGTGGACTAGCTGATCCACTGTGCCGAGGGATACGGCCATCAAACTTCACTGGTTTTCTTTTATATTAAATTATGATTTTATTCCAAGAACAAGAGTATGGGTTTTGCCTGAGCGCCTGCAGTTATCCCCTGCACGGCGTGGCATCATAACACGTATTTTCTCTTGCCCTGATATGATTTAAATGTTTGAGAAAATGCGGGTTGTGACAGTTGGTATCAAAGCGAGGTTTGCTTGACAATTGGTCGGGCAACCATCCTTGTTTAGTGTTAAGTGGCATACCATACACACATCGAGGTGTCATCAGTACATCTTGGCTGAAGCACGAGCACAACAATCATAAGCATACAAGAAGTATACGGGACATATTATGTAGTATGGGATGCATAATATGTGTTTGTAAAGGGATCCATCATAGGGGCAACATGTGAGGGTTATGTAGTATGGGATGCATAACCTCACCACATGGCTGCGACTGGCACGTTTTCTTTTTCGTTGCGTGCAAATGTTATGTAGTATGAGATGCATAATATTTTCATATGTACGCCGCTCATGGCATGCATTAAGGCTTTTTTAGAATGCATAGCACAACATGCATAACATAACATTGCATAAGCACAACGTTCCAAGCTAAAGATTTACATGATGGCACATGTACACACATGGTTTTGAGTCAAAAAGGAATATAACTTCATGCATTCATGGTCTAGGAAAATGAGTTCGATTAGGCATAACATCATCATTGAAAACCCCCAGAGCAAGTTAGTAGTTGAAGTTCATATGTAAGTATGTGTGTCTGTACATGGTCGTTTTGTGCTAGCAGTTGGGCTAGGTCTTGATTCATGCTGATTTGATTATAGGATGTCGAAGCGTCCTGTGATGAGGCAGACTCCCCAGTCTGAGGGTGAGTCTTCGGGTGCCCAGAACAATGCCATTATGGAGTGTCTACGACAAAGTAATGAGGCCTTGGCAAGGCAG
The DNA here is from genome assembly GCA_039583875.1 of Platanthera guangdongensis. Lineage (NCBI taxonomy): Eukaryota > Viridiplantae > Streptophyta > Magnoliopsida > Asparagales > Orchidaceae > Platanthera > Platanthera guangdongensis. The sequence continues at coordinate 86,871,161 of CM077163.1, forward strand.
ATGGTGGATGTGAAGTCCCAGATCCAGTCTATGTTTTCCGTGGTGTCTGGACTTTCTCGAAGGGTGCAGGACCCTCCTGTGGGTCCAGCTGTTCCTGCCCCTCCTGCTCCTCTAGTGCCTCCAGTCGTGGTCCCACCCAAAATGACATTTATCTCCCAGTTTCAGCTACTTGTACCACCCACTTATGATGAAAAAGTGGATTTCATGGTGTTGGATGATTGGTTGATAGCAATGGAGGAAACGTTTTCCTACTCTGGCATCACTGATGATCAAAGAGTGATGATCGCTGCTTATCAGCTAAAGGGGTTAGCAAAGAGTTGGTGGTTGGGAGAAAAGGAGAGCTTGTTGTAAGGATGCTCTTGGGAGTCTTTTAAGGGGATGATCCTAAGGAAGTTTCTACCCTCGGTCGAGCGGGACCGCTTGATGAACGAGTTCTTACATTTGAAGCAGAGGCAGCTCACAGTTAGTGAGTATGAGATTGATTTCAGCAAACTGAGTCGGTTTGCCCCCGGCATGGTAAATTCTGAGGCAGATCGATTTAAGCGTTTTCTTGGTGTCCTAAGAAATGAAGTGCAGTAGTTAGCAAGTGCATATGGAGCAGCAAGCTATGCTGCCATAGTGGAAGCTGCTTTGAGAGTTGAGGCAATTGAAAATGCTAAGCAAATAGGGTAGTGGATGAGGAAAGACAAGAGGAAGCTAGTGGAAGGGAAGAGCCCTTAAGTGCCTGATGCTGCTTCAAGGAAGAATAACAAAGAGGTTTATAGCTTTTGTGGCCGGTCAGGCCACCCCTTAGAGAGATGTTTAAAGAGGTTAGGAGTTCAGAAGAAGGAGAAGATTCATGCGATTCAGGGTGCTCCTAAGAGGGACTTGGAGTGTACGTTATGAATGAGGAATGGGCATGATGTTGCCCGTTGTTGGTCAAATAAAGTTTGTTATCAGTGTGGCCAAAAGGGGCACATCAAGACTCAGTACCCGCAGTTTCAACCCGAGTTTCAACCAATGCCACTCCAGGCAGTGCCACTGCCTTAGTGATTGGATAAAGGCAAAGGAAAGCTGAACGTGATTTCTTCTGAGGACGCTCAGACCTCAACTCAGGTTATATCAGGTTATACTTTCTACTTAGTTCTAATGCTTCATTCGTAATGATAACTTTATCAATTGTTTTCATAGATACACGTACATCTTTTTAGGAAAATTTAAGGTAAAGAAACCCTGGGCACGTGTTCTTTTCGACTCTAGCACTACCTACTCGTTTGTGGCTAGAGCCTTCGTGGACCGGTACCGTTTGGACCCAGATCGAGTGGGGGTTGACTTTTGCGTCAAGTTTCCTTCTGGTGATTCTATGGTTTCAGATTGGGGCATTCTGGATTGTTCTATTGTGTTGGGGGATTTCCTAGCTAAGGCAGATCTAAAGGTAATTGACTTTGAAGATTTTGATGTGATCTTAGGCATGGACTTCTTGTCGAAGTATGCTGCTGTAATCCAGTGCAAGGGTAAGCACTTGGACTTCAGAAAGGACAACGGTCAGCCTGGGAGTGTTTATGGTGATTTGCGCTAGGATTCTCCAGTTATTTCTGCGGTATGTGCTCGGACGTTGCTCGGTTCCGACTGTTTTGCTTGTTTGGTCTCAGTTTTGGAGACCGTTGGTAGTTTGCCGCGTTTAGAAGAGGTTACTGTTGTGCACGAGTTTTTAGATGTTTTTCCTAATGATCTTCCTGGTCTTCCGCCTGACAGAGATGTTGAGTTTGTAATAGATTTAGAGCCGGGTATGCATCCTATTGCAAAGGCACCGTACCGGATGGCCCCGCGAGAGCTGGCAGAGTTGGGTATCCAGCTGGATGAGTTGTTCGAAAATGGTTTTATCAGACCAAGTTCGTCGCCTTTGGGTGCACCTGTTCTGTTCGTTAAAAAGAAAGATGGGTCGATGCAGCTTTGCATTGATTATCGAGAACTAAATAAAGTCACTATTAAGAACAAGTATCCCCTGCCAAGGATTGACGACTTGTTTGACCAACTGCGTAGTAGCTCGGTATTTTCTAATATTGATCTTCGTTCTAGTTATCATCAGCTTAATGTCCGTGAGTCAGATATTGCACAGACTGCTTTTCAATCAAGGCATGGGCATTTTGAATTCTTAGTAATGTCGTTTGGGCTGACCAACGCGCCCTCAGCCTTTATGGATATGATGAACCGAGTGTTCAAAGTCTTTTTGGATAAGTTTGTAGAGTGTTTATTGACGATGTTCTCGTCTATTCCCGCAATGCAGAGGAGCATGATCAGCATCTGCATTTGGTTTTATCTGCTTTGAGGGACCCTAGGTTGTTCGCCAAATTGAGTAAGTGCGACTTTTGGTTGCCTCAGGTTTCGTTTTTAGGCCATGTGATCAACAGGCATGGGATTTCTGTTGATCCAGAAAAGATAGCTGCAGTGATGGAGTGGAGAAGACCGGATACACCCATGGAGATTAGGAGCTTCTTGGGGTTGGCCGGCTATTATAGAAGATTTGTGGAAGGTTTCTGTATTTTGGCTGCACCTTTGACTCGATTAACCCAGAATAATGTGGCTTTTGATTGGAATGATAAGTGTGAGGAAGCATTCCTTGAACTCAAGAACAGATTGTGTACTGCTCCTCTTTTGACTCTGCCTATGGAGGGCATGGGTTATGATGTTTTTGTGGATGCATCGCATGTTGGGCTTCGATGCGTGTTGATGCAAGACGGAAAAGTGATTGCGTATGGGTCCAGGCAACTGATGACGCATGAGAAGAACTACCCTATGCATGACTTGGAATTTGCAGCTGTTATATTTGCGTTGAATTTGTGGAGACATCTACTTTATGGCGCAGTGCAAGATTTTTACTGATCATAAGAGTTTAAAGTATGTCTTCACCCAAAATGAATTGAATCTGCGCCAGCGGCGATGGTTGGAGTATGTTTCCGACTACGATGTTGAAATCCAGTACCATCGAGGCAAGACTAATGTGGTGGACGACGCCCTAAGTTGGAAGACGGGAAAGATATTTAATCTCTCCGCCGATCGATTAGTTGAAGAATTCCTGTTGATGGATATTTTTGTACGGTGCTGCGACTTGCAGAGTAGTTTGGGGGCAGCAGAACCTTCTTGGATTGCGCTGACGCGGTTTCATCAGAAAGATGATCCAGATTTGCAGCACTTATATCATAGAGCTGAAAAAGGAGAGTTGTTTGATTTCTCGATTGATGCTGCGGGTACGTTGAAGTACCGTGGCAGATTTTGTATCCCCGCTGTTATGGACATCAGAGATATGTTATGTAGAGAAGCTCACGATTCGAGCGTTGCTTACCATCCATGGTCTACCAAAATGTATCATGACTTGAAGCAAATTGCCTGGTGGAATGGGATAAAGGGAGACATAGCTAAATTTGTGTCGGAGTGCTATACTTGCAAGCGTGTTAAGGCCGATCATGGAAGGCCTGGTGGCAAGTTGACACCGTTGAAAATTCCAACCTGGAAATGGGAGAGCATTTCGATGGATTTCATAACAGGTCTACCAAGATCTCCGAGAGGATACGATTCCGTGTGGGTGATCGTGGATCGATTAACGAAGTGTGCTCACTTCATACCGTATAAGCTTAATTTTCCAATGAAGAAGATAATTGAGCTGTATGTGAATGAGATTCTCCGCTTTCATGGTGTTCCAGTCATCATCATTTCAGACTGAGATTCCCGATTTACATCTCGCTTTTGGAATAGTTTACAAGAATGTTTGGGTATGGATTTGCGATATTCTACTACATACCACCCGCAGACTAATGGTCAGACAGAGCGAGTGAATCAGATAGTAGAGGATATGATCAGATGTTATATCCTAGACCACGGAGGAGCATGGGATGAACGATTGCGGCTTATGGAGTTTGCATATAATAATAATTATCAGGAAAGCTTGAAGATGTCTCCTTTTGAGGCCCTGTATGGGCGACGTTGCAGAACTCCTCTCTTTTGGGTTGAGGTCGGTGAGACATCTTTATTGGGTCCAGATGCGTTGGAAGAAATGGAAGTTGCTGTAAAGCTAATTCGAGAAAAGCTTCGGATAGCTCAAGAACGTTATGAGAATAACGCCAATTGGCGAAGATCAGATTTGGAGTTTGTTGTGGGGGACTTGGATTTACTTAAAGTTTCCCCGATGGTTGGCATAAAGAGATTTGGTAAAGATCGGAAGCTGGACCCAAGGTTTGTGGGACCGTTCAAGATTATTGAGCGGGATGGTGTATCAGCTTATAGGTTGGAATTGCCCGCAACGTTTCCTGGTGTTCACAATGTTTTTAATGTAAGCCAACTCCGCAAGTGTGTGCAAAACGACAGGCAGGTTTTGGATTTTGTGCCTTAGTTAGAGCCAAACCTTTCTTATGTGGAGGTGCTTGTCCACATTTTGGATTCTCAAGATCGTGTGTTACGACGAAAGAAGATTCCTATGGTGAGAGTGTTATGGAGGAACAAAGACGTGGAAAGCGCGACTTGGGAATTAGAGTCGGCTATGAGGGAGGCTCACCCTCATCTGTTTCCTTAAGCATGTCTGGTATGGTTTTTTCCATTTACCTCTTTGATTGTTATGTTCCTTCTTTGGTAGAAGTGTTGTGCGTAAAGTTTCGAGTCAAAACTTTCTTTTAGGAGGAGTGACTGTAACGCCCCGATTTTTTTGGCAAATGTGTAATTTTTGTTTGGCGTTACGTTGGCATATTTTTGGCCTTTGACGTTGGTAGAGCGTGATCTTCGCTCTTTTTGCCTTTTAGTGGCTGGTTTGGTAGTCTGTTTGCAAGATTCCCTAGCAAACTGGAGTCTGTTTTGGTGACTCGGTGGTGCCTCTTCAGGAATGCTTGTGTTTTGGCTTCGGGAAAGGTTAACCCAAGTTTTGTTTGTCGGATACTGACTTAGACTTCTCCACTAGATTCGTAGTATGGGTATTTAGCTACGGTGTGAATTTTGTTACATTCCGAAGTAGTTTGCTCGAGCCGGATCGTTTTACTCGGAAATAGCATGGTTACGAAGTTATAACTTATGAATATGAGGTTATAACATATTGGTTGCTTGTTTCCTCCCTAGGTGCAAATTTATGGTTGAAATTTATTGTAGCATGGGAGAGTTGTAACATTTCGAATCTGGAACTTTTCAAAATTTGAGTGACACGGCCTGGGACACGGGTGTGTCCCAGGGCATGTATGGCTCGGGTTGAGTTGATGGCCGCGTGGTCGATGAACTTCGTTCGATGAAGTATTCGGGGGTGTCACGCCCGGTGACACGGGCGTGACAGTGGGGTGTGTCGAGAGGTCGACGAATTGAGGTTTCGATGACTTGAGTTCGACGATCGTCGAGAGAAGGGGTACACGGCCTGTGATACGGGCGTGTCACAGGGCGTATCCCGTTGGGTCGAAGAACTTCGCTCGACGAAGTTCGCTCGACGAATGTCGAGTGTCGAGGAGAAGTGGTACACGGCCTGTGACATGGGCGTGTCACAGGTCATGTCCCGCTGGGTCGACAAACTTCGCACCACGAAGTTCGCTCGACGAATGTCGAGTGTCGAGTAAAGGTGTGACACGCCCAGATTCACGGGCGTGACCGGGCCAACACGGGCGTGAATTCTGGCAGTGTTCATTCTGGATAAGCCCGAATGGTCGGTTTGTGTGACGCTTACGGTACACGCCCGGTGACACGGGCATCTTACAGGGCGTGTCAGGGCCGAATTGTGAAAATGCAGAAAATGTGCCGTCGTTCAATTTCTTTATTGTTCTGATCTAAGGGACCAGACTTCTTCCCTGGGTAATAAGGCCGAGAATGAGTCTTTATCCTTCTTTTTTTTCATTCTTCTTCATCTTCTCATTCCCCATTTCCAGGAAAGAGAGTGAGAGAGAGAGATCAAGGGAAGGAAAGGAAGGAGGAACCTGCTGCTCTCACCTAGATTTTCCCCTTAGGTAACGTTTCTTTGCTCTTAGGCTATTGCGGAAAGTATGGGCTGTCGAATTTCTTAGTTTTTCCCTATTTTGTTCACCTCAGGTTTTGTGGTTTTATGGATAACCTTGCCTAGCTGTGCTAAAGATGAGATAGCGGCTGTTGTGCCTTGAAGGTTGAGGCAAGTGGTGCTCTTTGCCCTTGCCAAGTTTTCCTTTAATTTCATCTCTTATGGCCAGTTGTGTAGTATATTTTCTATAGAAGTAATGGTTGATGCTTTTGTGTCCAAACCATGGCTGGAGGTAGAAATAAGAACGTAGGAAGTGTTTGTTGTATAGAAAACGTTGCGTACTTGCTTAGGACGGAATTTTGGGTTTTGTGGTTAACTCTTTTGAGGTTAAGATGGGGTATCTCAGCTTGTTCTGACGGCCGAGTCGTGAATTATTGCACGTGGTTTTGTTGGATGGCTCTGTGAGGGGTGGTGTGGTGTAAAGCCTTGGTGGCCACCATTTTGGCCCCGATATGGGCTGGTTGTTTTATGGTGTAGAGAGCACCATTTTGGCCCCGATATGGGGTGGTTGTATTATGGTGTAGAGAGCACCATTTTGGCCCCAATATGGGCTGGTTTGTTATGGCGTAGAGAGCACCATTTTGGACCCGATATGCGCTGGTTGTTTTATGGTGTAGAGAGCACCTTTTGGCCCCGATATGGGCTATTTTTTTGTGTGTTGCACCTTTGGTCATCCACCGTTGAACCCTTGAGTAATGGCTTTACCACTGCTAATAATTCCCAAGTTAGGACTATTCGTTCCTTTATTTTTTTGGCATATGCTTGCCTTGTTGCTCCTGCAGATTTTAGCAGGATATGTTGATTATCTCTCGCGCACTTGGTGCATCTTGATTTTGCCTTGGAAAGTGTGTTACCTTTGTTTCCTTTTCCTCATTTCATAGCATTGGTTGTAGGGTTGGTGTTAGAAAGTAGAGAAAAGAAGCGAAAAGTAGAAGACAAGCGAATAAACTTTTGAATAATTGAAATTTTATTATCCAAAAAAGATATCATTTACAAAGGTATGGCCTCCCTTATATAGAATGGAGGAGATAAGAAAGAGAGTATACAAACAATGTGGGACTAAACATTTACAGTACTGGGCGGCTAGACTAATGGAGACCGCATAGGCCGCGCGGTTAGACAGATGGGCTAACCGCTCGGCAACTCCAGCAGGATAGAACAGGCCGCAGAGGTAGACCGATAGACCGCCCGGTCTCCAGGCACCAGATAGACCGCCAGACCGCCCGGTCACCAAACCGCTGGAACAGACCGCTTAGCCGCCCGGTCTAATACTTCAACACTCCCCCTCAAGCTGGAGCATAGATATCAATCATGCCCAGCTTGTCACAAATGCGGAAGAAGGAAGTAGAAACCGGCTTGGTGAAGATATCTACCAACTCCTTGTCAGAGGTGACAAAAGGAGTACAAATCTTTTTCTTCAAGATCTCCTCCCGAATGAAGTGACAGTCAACCTCTATATGCTTCGTTCTCTCATGAAAGACCGGATTCCTGGATATGTGTATAGCGGCCTTATTGTCACAGAACATAGGGAGAGGACAATCATATACCTCGCCCAGGTCAAGCATGAGAGCCCGCAACCACTTTAACTCACATGTAGTTGACGCCATACTCCGGTATTCTGCTTCGGCACTGGATCTGGAAACAACAGACTGTTTCTTGCTCTTCCAACTTACGAGATTTCCTCCAACAAAGGTACAAAAACCTGACGTGGATTTACGGTCGCCTTTGTCATCTGCGTAACTGGAATCTGAGTAGGCCTCAACCCTCAGATGGCCATTCTTCTGAAAGAGTAACCCCCTGCCCGGTGCTGCTTTGATATACTCTAAAATCTTCAGGGCGGACTGAAGATGACATTCCCTGGGAGCTTGCATAAACTGACTGACCTTTCCTACAGCGTAGGCGATGTCGGGTCTAGTCACCGTGAGATAGATGAGTTTGCCTACCAAACGTCTGTACCGTGTGACATCAGATAGAGGAGGCGAGTCATCCGTCCACGTTTTGTCCTCTCCAACAGCCATGGGAAGATGAGCTGGTTTGGCACCTGTCAAGCCTGCTTCTTGAAGAAGATCAAGGGCATACTTCCGTTGAGAGAGAACCAAGGAGTCAGGCTTCCGAGAGATTTCTATCCCCAAAAAGTATTTTGGAGAGCCCATATCCTTCGTGACCAAGTGCTGACGGAGGTGCTTCTTCGTCAAGTCCACCCCATCTTGGTCATCACCAGTAAGGAGAATATCATCCACATATACGGCTAAAACTACCAGCCCCGAGGCCGTTTTGCGAATGAACAAGGAGTGATCGGCCGAACTCCTTTGAAAGCCGATGGTTGCCACAATACCACTGAATTTTTCGAACCATGCTCGAGGGCTCTGCTTTAGGCCGTAAATGGCCTTCTTCAAATGACAGACACGTGTCTCCCCCTGAGCAACATACCCAGGAGGTTGCTCCATATAGACGTCCTCCTGAAGATCGCCATAGAGAAAGGCATTCTTCACATCAAGCTGGGAAATAGCCCAAGCCCGGTTAACGGCCACAGAAAAGAGAACCCGGATGGTGCTGAGGCGAGCAACCGGAGAGAAGGTATCAAAGTAATCAACGCCATAAGTCTGAGAAAAGCCCTTGGCCACCAGCCGGGCTTTGTAGCGATCCACAGTGCCATCGGGGCGAAACTTCACAACAAAGACCCAGCGACAGCCAACCACATCAGTGCCCACGGGAGGAGGAACCAGAGTCCAGGTACCCCGTTCAGTAAGAGTAGCCATCTCCTCATCCATGGCAGACTTCCAATGAGGGAGAGCGAGAGCCTCCTGGTAGATACGGGGAGTAGAAGTAGCAGAGATAGCCAAGGCAAACGACCTGCGAGAAGGAGAAAGCTGATCATAAGAAACAACAGCCGTGAGCGGGTGTTGAGTACACGCCCGCACCCCTTTGCGAAGGGCAATGGGAACATCCAGATCATCGGGAGCGTCGGCGACAGGAGCGTCAGCGACCGGAGCATCCGTGGCGGAGAAGGCTGGCCCGGGACTAGAGAGAGACGGCATCGGAGAGGAGGGTGGAGGGGTGGGTGGTGAGACGGACTGGGAAGGAGTGGGTGGAGGAGTAGACGAAGGTGGGAAAACGTGAAGAGGTGTGGAAGAAACGGAGATATCAGAAGGAAGAGAAGAGGAAGGAGAGAAATAGGAAGCATTTTCGAAAAAAGTCACATCTGCGGAGACAAACTGCTTGCGGAGAAGGGGGTCAAAGCAGCAATAGCCTTTTTGAGTGGTAGAGTACCCCAAAAAGACACACTTGGTGGAACGGGGGGAAAGATTGTCGCGGGTAGCGGAGGGAGCGTGAACAAAGGCCGTACAGCCAAAGACACGGAGAGGAAGAGGAAAGGGTTCCTGGTGGGGGTAGAGAAGGGAGAAGGGAGTCCGGCCGTGGAGGACCGTGGAGGGAATGCGATTGATGAGATAGCAAGCGAGAAGCACAGCGTAGCCCCAGTAGGAGCGAGGGACGTGCATCTGCGTCATGAGAGTACACGCAACATCAAGCAGGTGACGGTTTTTACGCTCCGCCACCCCATTCTGTTGGGAGGTGTAAACACAAGTCGTTTGATGAATGAGGCCGTGTTGGTGAAAGAAAGCGGAGAACTCATGAGACAGATATTCCTTGGCATTATCAGAACGTAATACCTTAATAGAAATAGCAAATTGATTCTTAATCATAAAGTAAAAAGATTGCCAAACAGAAAATAGCTCAGAGCGATCCTTTAATAGATACACCCAGGTACATCGAGTAAAATCATCGATAAAAGTGACAAAATAGGAACTGCCCCTGCCAACAGTGAGGGTAGGAGCAGGACCCCATACATCAGAATGAACAAGATCAAAAATGCGAGAGGAGCCACGGCCTTGCTTCGGTGGGAAGGAGGAGCGATGATGTTTGCCAAGCTGACACGCATCACAGTTGAGCGGAGAACTGGTGGGAGGTAAGTGGGGCAGAAGCTGACGAATGAGCCGAGGAGGAGGATGTCCAAGACGAAGATGCCACTGAAGGAGATCGGTGGAGGAGGAGTAGGCAGAAAGAGCTGAAACATCGTCGAGGAAGTAGAGGCCGCCGCTCTCAGTCCCAGTAGCAATCGTCCGCTGGGTTCTCGGGTCCTGAAAAGAACAAGTAGTGGGAGTGAATAAAACGGAGCACTGAAGTTGCCGGCATAAAGTAGTAACTGATAACAAATTGCACGGGAACTTCGGGACATAGAGGGTATCCTCCAAGCAAAGCGAAGGAGTGAGTTGAACCATGCCCGTTCCATGAACCGGAGACGGGGAACCATCCGCCACACGAACTGGGGGTAAGCGGTCATGGGTCTCAAGACGGGAGAAGCAATGAGAGTTGCCCGTCATATGATTGGTGGCACCGGAGTCAATCAGCCATTTACCTTGGGGAACGACGTGGGCACTACCTGACGTCGTGGCCACAGAGGCAGACGGCCTAGAAGAGGCGGAGGCCGAAGAAGGAGCATCACCGGAAGGGCGAAGATGAGGATGTTTCTGCCAGCAGCGGTCAACAGAATGGCCAGTACGACCACAGTGAGAGCAGAAGAACCGGGAGGAACCCCGTCCGCCAGAGGAGCCACGGCCACTAGGGCCCCCCCGCTGAGCTTGGTGAGCAAAGGAGTCCTGGGAAGGGGGGGAGGTCAACAGAGGCCGTTGGAGGAGCGAAGTAACGGCGGCAATGCGAGCCGCAGTGGCATCCAAAGTAGGAGATTCCGCCTCACCCAAGATCTGCTGGCGGATCATATCATAAGAGTCGGGAAGACGAAGAAGATAACAAACAACCAGGAGTTCCTGGAAGTGTTTGTGCTGGTCAGCCAAGTCCGCGGAGAAGGGGCGATTCTGGAGGATTTCAGCCCCAAGAGCCTGAACCTGCTGGTAAGCCGCAGCGGGGGACATGGAAGGGCGGGCGAAGAGGTCCGCATAGAGAGTATAAATGCGGGACGTCTGGCCCCCCTTAGAATAGAGAGCAGCGAGGTGAAGCCAGGCAGCCTTGACCGTCTCATCATGGCGAATGACGGGAAGGCACTCATCAGAAAGGCTGTTGGCCAGCCAGGTGCGAACAAGAGCATCACTCGCATCCCAGTCATCAAACTCAGGAGAGGTGCGAGGAGGAGGGTCATCGGTGAGGTGATGACGCTTGCGTTGAGAACGAAGGAGAAAGGTGAAAGAAACACTCCAATCGGGATAGTTGGAGCCAACAAGCTTGGACAGAGTGCCAAGGTTGCCCAAAGGAGGAGAAGGAGAAGGAGCTGCAGGAGTAGTGGTGAGACCGGAGGTAGTCATAGAACCCGGCGAGCAGAAGAAGCCGCGCGAACTGAAGCGGTTAGAAAAACAAACGAAGCCGCGCGAATAGAAGCGGCTTGAAACAGGCAAAGGCACAGGGGGAAGAGGTCGCGCGGACTGAAAAAGGCCGGGCGAACAGCAGAGAGGAGAAGAGGAGGTGATCGCGACCAAGATGCGGGTAAGCAAGGAATAACCCGCACGGTCAGGCAGATCACAGCAGCGGCGAGAAGGCGGTCAAAGGCACAGCGGGGAAGAGGTCGCGCGGACTAAAAAGGCCGAGCGAACAAAAGAGAGGAGAAGAGCTGATGACCGCGACCAAGATGCGGGTGAGAAAGGAACAGCCCGCACGGTCAGGCAGATCACAGCAGCAAGCCGCGAGAGATAGACAACACACGCGGATAGGGACAGACCGCAACGACTAGGAAGTCGGAGCGGGAGGAAACAGGTCGCGGCGACAAGGAAACAGGTCGCTGCGACAAAGAGCAGAGGGAGAAGAGAAGAAGAAGCAAGCCGCGCGAACAGGGCAGCGGACAGAAACAAGCCGTGCGGATAGAAACAAGTCGCGCGGACAGAGAGAAGCCAAGTCGCGAAGCAAGTCGCAGAAGGCGGAAAACAAGCCGCGAACAACAGAGAGCGCACAGAATCAGAGGGAAATGACCGTGTCCTCTGATACCATGTTAGAAAGTAGAGAAAAGAAGCGAAAAGTAGAAGACAAGCGAATAAACTTTTGAATAATTGAAATTTTATTATCCAAAAAAGATATCATTTACAAAGGTATGGCCTCCCTTATATAGAATGGAGGAGATAAGAAAGAGAGTATACAAACAATGTGGGACTAAACATTTACAGTACTGGGCGGCTAGACTAATGGAGACCGCATAGGCCGCGCGGTTAGACAGATGGGCTAACCGCTCGGCAACTCCAGCAGGATAGAACAGGCCGCAGAGGTAGACCGATAGACCGCCCGGTCTCCAGGCACCAGATAGACCGCCAGACCGCCCGGTCACCAAACCGCTGGAACAGACCGCTAAGCCGCCCGGTCTAATACTTCAACAGTTGGTAAGCCCTCTTTTCTTACTTTTGGATCTAATGTTCCATTTTTTTTCCTTTCCTTATATACTTGCTGAGGTATTCTTTCTTTGAATGCCTTAGGGTCAGGTGATAGACGATTGAGCGGCTAGTGTTCTTTTTGGTGGAGCTTGCTTGTTGCCTCCGGGGTAGCTGAGGTTGTTGTTCCTCGTTTTGGCGAGGTAGTTTTCTTCTTTCTGTACATACATACACACTCACAAATGTGTTCGTGTCAGGTTGTTGACCCCTACTGGTGGCTTACTTTTAGTAATTTAATATGAACTGAGTACTGCTAGTTTGGCCTTTTTGGCGATTGTTTACTTGCTTCTGGTAATGTTTTATGCTAGGTTGCATGTTAGGTATTTTTAAAACCTAAAAGTATTACTATATGTAACTCATACATGTCATGATTTTACAACTAAAGCACTACATTCCAAGTACGTAAAGGGCTATTTTTCTTATACTATGATAAATCTAAAGTCCTGCATTTCATGTAGGATGCCAAATTAACTTAACCAAAGTATTTTCCGCTGCGTATAAATATATATTTTTACTTGTGGACTAGCTAATACACTGTGCCGAGGGATACGGCCATCAAACTTCACAAGTTTTCTTTCGTATTAAATTATGATTTTATTCCAAGAACTAGAGTATGGGTTTTTCCTGAGCGCGTGCAGTTATCCCCTGCATGGCGTGGCATCATAACACGTATTTTCTCTTACTCTGATATGATTTAAATGTTTGAGAAAATACGGGTTGTGACATTCCTCCTCAAGGATCTGGCCGCAAGAATACCTAGCCAGCAATTCCTAAAACTTTTTGGGACAAACAAGGATCAAAAATGAATTCCTTAAAGCCCAAAAATTCCAGAAACGGGAAAAGCTCACCGTACAAACGTAGATCTTGGTGAGAGTTATCTGAATCTACCCTCCGACGATGATTTTGTGCACCAGAGCTCCTACAATCGATGGCCGGAAGCTTTGCAATGACCGACACTTTCTCTCTTTCTCAAATAAGTTTGACGGCTTTGGGGATATGATGAATAGGGTTTCCGTCATATTGCAAGACTATTTATACTTATAATATTCTATTATTATTATTATTATTATTATTATTATTATTATTATTATAAACGTCCAAACTACTGATAAATCCAATCAACTCGGATTTTCACAAAATTCGCATCTAAGATAAATATTGATGCAACGAATCCAATCGCGAAGTCAAAATCAAAATCTGAGAACACAAACTCAGGAAAAAACTCTCCGATGTCCAAAACACCAACTATCCCAAAAACGCTCCACCGAGTTCGAAAACAAACTCGGCTCATAAAGGAAATCTCAAAAACACAATAAAAACAAACCAATCTAATATTCTAAGTCAAAACCCGGAATACTAATGAGCAAAAGTGACGCTCCAGCAATGATATCTGTCAACTACGCATCAACGTAATGCCCTGACGTCAAAAATATGCCACTAAAGGAATTAAAATAAACATCAAAAAATCAGGGGCGTTACAACCAGTCCCGATATAAGAAAGTTTCATCCCGATCTTTTATACACAACTGAATCCACTAAAGAAGCGAAATAACCTAGGGTTATGGAATAGAAATATTCAACAAAAGTAACTAGGAGAACATATGTGGATCAACCTCCCTCATAGCTGACTGCAACTCCCAAGTCGCACTCAAAAAACTTTGACCATGTGTATTGTCTTACTTCGCAACACCCGATCTTGAGTATCCAGAATGCGAACATGCATCTCAACATAAGAAATATTAGGCTACAACTGGGCCACCAAATCAAGAACATGTCGTTCACTAAGCACACATTTCCGCAACTGGCTCACATGTAACACATCGTGCACACCAGGAAAATTTGCCGAGAAATCTTGCCGATAAGCTGACACATCGATGAGTTGAATAACATGGAAAGGTACCACATACATGGGATCCAACTTGTGGTTCCTTCCAATCCTCTTAACACCAGACATCGGTGAAATCTTGAAAAAATCCATGTCCCCAACTGCAAATTCAAAATCAATACTTCTTTCATTAGAATTATTCTCATAACGCTCCAGATCTATTCAAAGCTTCTCTCGAATATGCGTCACATAAGTATTCATTTCATCTAAGTCTTCCAGACCAAACAACTGTCCTTCACCAACTTCGGCCCAAAATATGGGAGTTTTGCAACATCTTCCATACAAAGCCTCAAACTAGGTCATCTGCAAGCTCTCCTGATAACTCTTATTATAGGGGAATTCCATCAATCTCAACCGCTCGTCACACGCTCCCCCGTGGTCCAAGATGTAACATCTAATCATATCTTCCACAATCTAATTTACTCTCTCCATCTGACCATTGGTTTGTGGATGATAAGCGGTTGAATATATGAGTTCAGTACCCAACCCTTCCTGTAAACATTTCCAAAAATGAGATGTAAACCTGGAATCTTGATCTGACACAATACTAATAAGTACTCCATGAAGTCTAATGAACTCATCCACAAATAACTCTGCTATTTTCTTCATAGATAAATCAATCTTGAATGACACGAAGTGAGCACACTTCGTTAGTGTGTCAACTATGACCCACGCAGAATCATGTCCTGGGGAGATCTCGACAAACCAGTAATAAAGTTCATAGAGATACTCTCCCACTTCCAACATGGAATCTCCAAAGGCGTCAGCTTACCAACAGGCCTTCCATTATCTGCCTTAACATGCTTGCAAGTGAAGTACTCAGACACAAACTTGGCTATATCATTCTTCATTCTATACCACCAAATGATCTGCTTTAGATCTCTATACATCTTGGTAGAACCAGGGTGGTAGGAAACACTAGAACCATGATCCTCCCTACACAACTTATCTCAGATAACCTCAATAGCGGGGATACAATATCTATAATGGTACTTTAAAGTACCTGCATCATCAATTGAGATGTCTAGTAATTCCCCTTTCTCAATTCTACTTCGAAGGTGCTGAAAATCAGGATAGTCCTTTTGATGTAGTCTTGTAAGCGTAATTCTTGAAGGCTCTGCTACTTCCAAACTGCTTGGTGAGTCGCTAATTCTGAACGAGAGACCCATTAATAGAAACTCTTCCACCAAGGAATCCATAGAAAGCCCAAAGATCTGTGTGGTCTTCCTACTCAAGGCATCAAATAATATATCAGCTTTGCCCGGATAATATTGGATCTCGACATCGTAATCCACGAAAAATTCTAACCATCTATTCTTGCGCAAATTTAATTTCTTCTGAGTGAAGACGTACTTCAAACTCTTCTGATCCGTATAAATCTTATATTGCGCCATACAACTAATGTCTCCTCAACTTCAAGGCATAAATCGCTGCCGTAAACTCCGAATCATGAGTAGGGCAATTCCTTTTATGAATATTTAATTGCCTCGACCCATATGCAACGTCCTCGCCATCTTCAATCAAGACGCATCCAAGCCCGACGTGCGATGGATCCAAATAAATACAATACTCCAGTACTTAGGTATGGAAAGTCAACACAGGAGCAGTGCACAGTCTCTTTTTTATTTTTAAAAATCTTCATCACATTTATCGCTCAAAACAAATGATGTGTTCTTCTGCGTAAGCTTAGTCTGTGGCATAGACAACATAAAAAATCCTTCCACAAACCCTCTATAATAGCATGCCAACCCTAGGAAGCTTCTTATCTCTTTGGGTGTGGTAGGGCTTTTCCAATCCTGTACAGTAGCTATCTTTTTTAGGTAAACAGAAATTTTGTCCTTATTCACAACATGACCAAAAAGGAAACTTTAGGTAGCAACACTCAGACATTCTCAACTTTACATACAACTTATGCTCTCTCAATGTAGATAGAACTAAACACAAGTGCTGGGCATGCTCCTCAGCAATCTATGAATAAACTAGGACATTAACGACAAAAATGACCACAAAACGGTCTAGAAAATTTTTGAACACTCTATTCATCCGGTCCATAAAAGCAGAGGGTGCATTCATCAATCCAAAGAACATTACTAAGAACTCAAAATGTACGTGCTAAGAATGAAAAGTGGTCCGTGGAACATCTGTATCATGCATTCTCAACTGATGGTATCCTGAACGAAGTTTAATCTTCAAAAATAGAGTATTACCATGCAACTGATCAAACTAATCATCTATTCGCAGCAAGTGATACCTATTCTTTTTAGTTATCTTATTCAATTCCCTATAATCTAGGCACAACATCATAATCCATCCTACTTCTTTACAAACAACACGGGAGCACCGCAAGGTGAAGAACTTGGCCTAATGAATCCACCCTATAACTCATCCAGCTAGGTACGTAACTCTTCCAGCTCACGCGGGACCATACGGTACGGTTCCTTAGCAATTAGGCAAGTACCCGGCTACAAATTGTTAAAATTTTCTCAACGTGGTCAGCAAGATAGCCCAAACACCAAATTAATATCTTCGGAACTACCCCGTTCGCACGCTGAACCTGCGGAAACCCAAGGACTAGAGGTTGCACCCAACAAAACAATGGAAGCACAAGAAGATCTTATTATGCATTCACTTCATTACAATCCGAGGCATACATAGCGAGACATGATTTCGCTAGTATTACAGCTGTAAACAGAAAGAACCAAAAACAAGCCGGGCGGACAGAACTCCAGTCCGCCGAGACCGCGAGGTCGCCGAGACCGCCGAGACCGCCCAAGCTATGCTGCAATCCGCCGAATACCACGGAGTCCGCCGAGACCGCGAGGCCGCGCGGACAGACCGTTATTCGCCTCCTGCTGAACCCGAACTGAGGAACTCCCCTACCCGCCTGAAGCCGGCGGACAGGTTAATGAAGCTGGGAAAGTTGCAACAGAACTGACAAGCCGCAGAGCGACCTCCTGCTGAGTCCGCAGAGACCGCACACTTCCAAGCACTGACCGAAGTCACAGCCAAACTCCTGGCTCCTTGAAGTTATCCGCGCGACCTGCACACAGCAAACCGTCAGCCTGAAACAATCCGCGCGGACTGAAAAACACAGACCGCAGCACTCGCCCAACCCAATTTACTGTTCACTCACGTTACGTCTGGTTTCTGTAGATGTGCCAGGGGGGTCCTATTTATAGGCCAGGTGAGGAGTGTGGTCACCGCCCATGAGATAGCGACACCGCCCCAGCCCGCGCGAACACAAAACGACTGTCCGCTCAGTCCGCGAGGACTTAGCCAGTCACCAAGGGAAACCGCCAGGAGCAAGGCAACCATTGACGAACCCTCTCCAGTCCGCCCAAGCTAAGCGGACAAGGCACCAGCCCGCAAAGCTCCAACTGCTTCAGGACAGCACCCTCTTCAATGGCAGTCCGCACCAACCCGAGGCAGTCCGCAAGATCCACACCTCAATCCGCCACAAGTCCACGACCAAAGGCAAATAGCAACAGTCCGCCCGGTCACAGCGGACTTGGCGGATACGGCGGACACCATGAACTTGACACCAAGTGTGACCAAGTCCAAAACCATCAAGGGCCAGTGCGAGCATGGCGGACACAAAGTCCCGTCCGCCAAACACCCTAGCACAGACCGCAACCAGTCCGCGAGCTCCTCGCACTTGTCCAACGCAGCAGCACCAAGCCGGACTCCAAACATCAGTCCGCCAACCGGTCTCCACAGCAAGACCTGCTGTAACACCTGAGCTCGACAAGGCCTCAGCCAAGCTCAAGGCTCAGTCCGCAACAGCCCCAACCGCGGACACACCAGTCCGCAAGGCTTCCCGCGAACTCGAACCATCCCGCCAACAGCGCAAACTTGCACCCGCGACCACTGAGCAAAGCACCAGTCCGCAAGCCTCTCTATCCGCAGATACCAGGCCGCACCAAACCGCGGACTCCATGCAACAACCTGCTCAGAACACAGCCGGCTTCCACCAGACTTCTCACCAGGCCGCAACCCACAGTCCGCCCAGTCCGCCCAGTCCGCCAAAGCTGTCCGCACAGGCCGCGCGGCCTGTCCCGTCACCCACTTCCACTTCACAAATTTCAACACTCCCCCTTGAAGTGAGAAGTGGTGACCAAGCCCAGCAAGCTGCGCAAGCGTTCAAAAGGCCCCTTCGACAGCGGCTTCGTGAAGATGTCAGCAAGATTATCTTCACTCCGAACATGCCCGACCAGCAGAGACCCCTCCAACACCTTCTCCCTGATGAAGTGGTGATCAATCTCTATATGCTTGGTCCTGGCGTGACACACTGGATTGTTTACCAGTTTGAGAGCACTCTCATTGTCACCCCGGAGTAAAGTAGGCCCTTGCACTTCTTCATGAACATCCTCTATGAGCCTCCTCAACCAAACGGCTTCCCGAGCAGCCAAGGCCGAAGCCTTATACTCCGCCTCCGTGGTTGAAACCGACACCGAGTCCTGCTTCTTGCTACACCACGAGATGCTAGCTGAACCGCAAGTGAACACATAACCTGAAGTAGACCTTCGATCATCCGAATCACCGCCATAGTCAGCATCCGTGTACCCGAGCAATGCAAACTCCGCATCCCTTCCATAGAGGAGTCCCAACTCAGAAGTCACCTTGACATACTTCAGAATTCCCTTCGCCGCCACTAGATGAGATTGCCTTGGTTCAGCCATATACCGACTTACTCGGCCAACAGCATAAGCTATATCCGGCCTTGTAATCGTCAGATAGATCAAGCTCCCAACAAGAGCCCTGAACACCAAGGGATCATTAAGAACCCTTCCCTCATCCCGTCGAAGCTTCAGCCCAGATTCCAGTGGAGTAGAGCACTTCTTCCCTTCGCCCATGCCAAACCGCTTCACAATACGATCAGCATACCCTTTCTGGCTAATGAGAATCCCGCACTCCTTCCTCTCCACTTCCAGACCAAGAAAGTGATGCAACTCTCCCAAGTCTTTCATCTCGAAGCGTATAGCAAGCTCTCCCCTGAGCCTTGCTACTTCCTCCTCCGAGTTTCCTGTGATGATCATATCATCCACATACAGCAGGACCAAGACTCTTAGCTCTCCCTTCTTCTTGACGAACAAGCTAGAATCCGAGTTAGAAGCCAAGTATCCACAGAACTGCAGGTACTCTGCAATCTTCCCATACCACGCTCGAGGAGCTTGCTTCAACCCATAGAGAGCCTTCCTGAGTTTGCAGACATAGTCCGGATGCTTCTCAGAGACGAAACCAAGCGGCTGATCCATGAAGATGTCCTTGTCAATCTCTCCGTAAAGAAAGGCATTCTTCACATCGAGTTGCCACAACCTCCATCCCTTGCTAGCAGCCAAGGCGATCACCACTCTTACAGACGTCATCTTCGCAACTGGACTGAATGTCTCCTCATAGTCTTCTCCATACTGCTGTGAGAATCCTCTAGCGACCAGGCGAGCCTTGAAACGATCAATGCTCCCATCAGCCTTCTTCTTCAACTTGTACACCCACTTGCAAGTAACCGGAGTAATGCCATCAACCTTGGGCACAAGGTCCCAGGTTTCATTCTTCTTCAGAGCATCAATCTCTTCCTTCATGGCACCTTCCCACTCCTTCACTCCAGTGGCCTCGTTGAAGTTTGCAGGCTCTCGCTCATCCAGAGGACCTGCAAAGAAGCAGGAGACAAAGCTCACTGCATTCCCATCACAGTACCGAGCCGGTGGCTTAACCACCCTCTTCGATCTCCGAAGACACGGCTCCTTGCTCACGGCTTCCGTTGCTTCTTCAGGCTCCACTCCTACCTGGGGCAAGCATTGAGCAGTGCTCCCCCTGCTTCCTGAGCCAGAAGGCTCAGCCTCGGAGTTCGAAACAACAGGAGCTGCTGGTGAAACAGCAAGCTCCTCTTCCAAGCCTTCAGCATCCTCCACCGGTGCTTCCTCAACTTTGCTACTTCCGGTAGGCTCCACCGAGCCACCTCCATATGACGTCAGCTCGTCAAAGACAACGTCTCTTGACACCACGAACTTCTTCGTCACAGGGTCCATGCACTTCCATCCCTTCTTCCGCTCATCATAGCCAACAAAGACAAGTTTCCTTGCCTTCGCATCCAGCTTTGTCCGTGAAGCATCCGGGACATGCACGTAGCAAGTTGAACCGAACACCCGAAGGTGTCCAACACTCGGCTTCCCCTTCAGCAACAGCTCGATGGGCGTCTTCATGTTGATAGGGCTGAGTGGCATCCGGTTGATAACATATGCAGCACAAGACATTCCCTCCGCCCAAAAGGACCTCGGGATATCTTTCGCATGCAGCCAGCATTTGCAGGTTTCCGTCAAATGACGGATCTTCCGCTCCGCTACCCCATTTTGTTGTGGAGTGTGAGCACAAGTAAGCTCCCGTTGGATCCCGTGCTTCCTGCAGAAGTTAGAAAACTCGGAAGAGACAAACTCTCCCCCGTTATCAGTTCGAAACTTCTTAATCCGCAAGCCAAGCCGGCCTTCTACCAACTCCTTGAACTCCACAAACAAACGGAAGGCATCCGACTTCTTCTTTAAGAAGTACACCCAAGTATACCTTGAGTAGTCATCAACCAAGACAAGCATGTATTTGCTTCCACCAAGGCTGACAGTAACAGTCGGTCCCATCAGGTCGCCATGAATACACTCCAATGGTTTCTTGCTCCTTGTTTGAGATTTATCAAACGGAAGGCGATGTGCCTTACCGTATTGACAGCCCGCACAAACATGCCCATCACCAAAGGAGGACAACATCGGCAACCCCCTCACCAGACTTCTACTCGCCATTGCCTTTAGCTTGTCCATGCCAACATGCCCCAGCCTCTCATGCCAGATAGCCGCACTATCATTGGCCCTCATCCTATCAACATAGGCACTGGTGGAAAGAACAAACAAGTTCTTCACCCTCCTCCCAACATGAGCAACATCAGCCTTTACCGCTGATACGTTGCGAAGGAACCTCACGTCTGTTGGCCCAAACAGAACGTGATACCCAGCGTCCACCGCGTTGGTCACCGAGAAGAGGTTCTTCTTCATGCCCGGCACGTGATACACACTCCTTAACGTGAGTGGCCCCTGATCACTACCCAAAGACACGACCCCCTCCTTCTCTACTGCATAAACAGTATTATCAGCAGTGATAATAGCTTCATTACCTGAGTAAGCCTGCATGGAGGTGAACTTCGACTTGTCTCCGGTGAGGTGATGACCACACCCGGAGTCGATGATCCACTCGCTGTTGAAGTCCTCAGCAGATAAGGCCCGGACACAAGTGCCCGTCATGAAAGCTCCTCCCCATTCTGCTTCTTCACTTCGCGAGCAAGTTTCCTCCTTTCCCGCAGCATGCCCAGGCTGCAGTTTGACCTTGCAGTCCCGCTTGAAGTGCCCTCGCTGATGACACCGGTAGCACTTCAGATTCTTCTTCCAGTCCTTAGGAGCATTGCTCCTCTCCGGCGGATATGAAGTTGAAGTCTCCTTCTCAACAGCGGCCTGCACCTTCTTCTTCTTCTTCCCTTCCCATCCCTTCTTCTTGCCTGAGAAGAGAGCCTCGCTGCCTTCCTGATTCAGATTCACTCCAGCCATCTGCCTTGCTAAGCTCTCCTGCGAGGCAAGCAGATTCTCCAGCTCCAGCAACGACGGCTGAGTAGCCCACCCTTGAACAGATGTAACAAAGGCCACATACTCCTTCCGCAAGCCGCGGAAAATGTGCCTTTTCATCTTTGCCTCAGAGATAGGCTCATCAGGATCCAGTGCCGACAGCTCAGCACACAAGCTCTTCATCTTTAAGAAGTACCTGGAGATGGAAAGGTCTCCCTGAGTTGCCCTGGCCAACTCATTCTCCAGGAACTGAAGCCGCGCCACATTCTTCCTATTGAACAACTCATCAATGGTTGTCCAAATATCAGCAGCCGACTCACACCCAATGATGTGATCAAACAGTTCCGGAGAGACAGCTCTCTTCAGAACGAACTCTGCCTTAGCATTAGTTCTTCTCCAGAGCCTCACCTGTTCAGCAGTACCGAAAGCAGCAGTTACTTCCTGTCTGTCGTCTCCACCGACAACTTCCCACAGCTCCTCGCCTAGAAGATAACTCTTCATGCACGACTTCCACTTTTTATAGTTAGTCGGCGTTAAGAGTTCAATGCCCAGACCTCTTGCTAAGCTTCCTTCCATTGCAATCACCTGTTGGTACCCTTCAGCAGCTCCGAGCAACAACACAGGTTGATCACCACTCAATCACTGAGTAACAACACTGGCTGACCTCCGCTCACGCAACTGAACCTCCGCAACCTCAGAAACCTGCCTCTGATACCATGTTAAAATTTTCTCAACGTGGTCAGCAAGATAGCCCAAACACCAAATTAATATCTTCGGAACTACCCAGTTCGCACGCTGAACCTGCGGAAACCCAAGGACTAGAGGTTGCACCCAACAAAACAATGGAAGCACAAGAAGATCTTATTATGCATTCACTTCATTACAATCCGAGGCATACATAGCGAGACATGATTTCGCTAGTATTACAGCTGTAAACAGAAAGAACCAAAAACAAGCCGGGCGGACAGAACTCCAGTCCGCCGAGACCGCGAGGTCGCCGAGACCGCCGAGACCGCCCAAGCTATGCTGCAATCCGCCGAATACCACGGAGTCCGCCGAGACCGCGAGGCCGCGCGGACAGACCGTTATTCGCCTCCTGCTGAACCCGAACTGAGGAACTCCCCTACCCGCCTGAAGCCGGCGGACAGGTTAATGAAGCTGGGAAAGTTGCAACAGAACTGACAAGCCGCAGAGCGACCTCCTGCTGAGTCCGCAGAGACCGCACACTTCCAAGCACTGACCGAAGTCACAGCCAAACTCCTGGCTCCTTGAAGTTATCCGCGCGACCTGCACACAGCAAACCGTCAGCCTGAAACAATCCGCGTGGACTGAAAAACACAGACCGCAGCACTCGCCCAACCCAATTTACAGAAACATCCTCAACACTACAGAAACATCCTATAACAAACTCCATATATATCTCAGGCGGAAGACCAGGAAGACTATCAGGGAAGACATCAGGAAACTCTCGCACTACAGAAACATCCTCAACACATGGCAAACTACTAATGCTTTCCAAAACAGAAACCAAACATGCAAAATAATAAGAATCTAAAAGTTTCTGAGCATATACCGCAGAAATTATCGGGGTATCATGCCACGGAAAACCATAAACACTCTTGGGTAGAATATTGTCCATCTTGAACTCCAAACGCTTAACCTTGCATTGGATAGCCACATAATATCTGGACAATCAGTCCATGCCCTAGATCACATGAAAGTCCTCTCGGTCCAGCACCTTTGAATCAACAAAAGCTAGGAAATCTCCTAAAAGGATCGGACAACTCTAGATACCGTGGTCCGACACTACTGAATCACCGGAAGGAAACTTAACGCAAAACTAGTCGCCAACTAGGTCGAGAGTTAGGCGTTGACATTCTACAAAAGTCATAGCCACGAACTAGTGGGTAGCACCAAAATCGAAAAGAACACGCGCCCCATGGTTCTTTACCTTTAACATCCATATAAAATAGCATACGTAACTAGACGAACAAACATTGAAACTATAGCTACGTGCTAAAAGCTAGAACTAGATTAGAATCTTACTTGAGAACACTTGGTTGAACTTCTGCGCTTCCTCTATAATCATCATATTTAAATGACCCTTCCCTTTATCCAAATGCTTTGGCGGAAGTAAAGCTTAAAGTGGAACTGGCTGCAGCAGGGGCTGACACTGCAGTGACTTTGACTTGAAATGTCCTTTCTACCCACACTGGAAGCAGGCCTTCTCATTACCCCAAAAATGGGCAGCATCATTCCCCTTCTGCTTGAATGGAGCACAAACTAAATCTCATTTGGGAGCGCTCTGAATTGCATGCACTTGCTACTGCTTCTGAGCTCCCAACCTATTGAAACACTTTTCGAACGGATGGCCTGACCGACAATAGAAACTGCGCACTTCCTTGCTTCTTTTCTTCAAAGGGAGACCAGACCCCCGAAATTTCTTACCATCATCGGTCTTCCCCTTGTCCTTCCTCATTTGCATGCCTCGATTCTTGTCATTATTGAGAGCTTCGACTTTAAGAGCAGCTTTAACTGCATTAGCATAATTCTCAAATCCATAAGCGCTATACAACTGCTGGATGTCACTCCTAAGACTACCTAGAAATCACTTAACTCTGCTAGCTTTAGAAGAAAACAAATTCGGGTAAAACAGACTGAACTTGCTAAAATATACCTCATACTCACTGGCTGTGGGTTTTCGTTGCTTAAAATGCAGGAAGTTATTCATGAAGTGGTCTTACTCGACCGACGACAGAAATTTCCTCAGCAACAACTCCTTAATTGATACCCACGAACATCCATCTATAAGGTTTTCTTTCTCTCTTAACCACCAGATCTTTGCAAGGCCCTTAAGCTCGTAAGCGGCGTCCATCACTCTCTAGTCCACAGAAATCCCTGAATACGAGAGCATCTCCTAGATAACAATAATCCAGTCATCCAAGGCATGAAATCAGCTCTACAGTCATAGGTAGGAGGTCCTAGAAGCTGAAAATGTGAAATAAAATTCATCTCTGGTGGTAGTATACTGGAGGCACCAATGGAGCAGGAGGAACAGGAATGGCCTGACCCACAGTAGGGTCCTGCACTCTCGGATGCTACACTGAAATGAAAGACAACAACACCTAGATCTGTGATTGCATCTCCACCATCTACCTTGACAGAGCCTCATTGCTCTGTCTAGTCCCTCAATCACTGCCTCACACTGCACACCAGATCACTCACCCATAGACTAGGTAGTCAACCACATCGCAACAAGCCTAGGCGACATCCTAAGAATACAACGAACAACCAACTAAAACCTAACTTAACTGCTAGAATTACACAACTTAGTTTAGACCATTGATAACTCTAATTTTATCTTTATCTTTTATATATTTTTATTTAATAATTAACTAGATAATAATTATATTTTATTAATTTTGTTACTAATTACTTTCTTACCTTATTTTAGGTCACTCTGGACTGCCAATAACTTTTTCGAGTGTGATGAACTGATTAGGGGAACAAACTGAAGGAACATGGAAAAATCTCAAATTACCCATCCGGTCACGGGCGTGACCGCCAGGAGATGAGCATGACAAGCAGGCGTGACCTTGGACGGTGCTCAAAATACTTTGCCACATTGGATTAACATTACACGCCCGACTCACGGGCTTGACCATGTGGTCACGGGCGTATCTCCTAGGCATGACGATCAAGCGTGCCGACTTCTTTAAGAGATTAGTTTCAGATTCATGGCATTCTAGCTTACACGCCTTGGTCATGGGCATGTCCATGGGGCATGAAACTTTCATTAACCACCCGAGTTATTACCGCCATTTCTGCGTCCCGCCGTTTCCAGCAATCGACAAGACACGCCCTAGGTCACGTGCGAGACCTAGGGAGCTGACCGACGACTTAATGACTTTTCATGGTTTCTCTCGAACGTTCCCAGGACTTGATGATGACGGTTCCGAGCCTTATATGCCCTAAGTCACGGGCGTGACCTGTGGGCTTGACTCTCTAGCAAACTTGCCTATAAATTCCAAACAATTTCAGAAGTTGGAGAGGAGATTTTTTGTAGTTGAAGTTCTGTATTTTCTGCTTTTTTCTTGCATTTTACAATTTCTTAGTGTAAATCTTTTATTTTATAAGCTTTAACTTAAGTCATTTTCATTCAATCTTGTCTCTCTCTCCTCTCTATTTTGTAATTCCCTAATCATGATGAGTAGCTAAACCTCATTTAGCACTTGATCATGATGAACCTTGGAGTAAAATAAGCTTTTTAATTTTATCAAAAATGTCAAGCTCTTAACTTTACTCACTAACAATTTGTCTTTTAATTTTATTGTGTCCAATTCGTATTTCGTGGATTTGTTCTTCGATCTAAGATCCGTATCCTAAATGACCGAGAGGTAGTGGATACGAGGAGATCACTCAAAGATAAAAGAAGTTGATTGCACTCATCAAGAGAGGATGACATAAATCTTACGGATTGGAGTCAAATACAATAGTGGGGTTCACCGCATAAAGCAAGCTTGGTGTTTCGACTGGCCAAGAGGTCCAAATAGATCAACCTAAGGTTAGTCAAAAGCATGAGCTCGAGAGACATGCTTTCGTACTTTGGGAAACTCCGTAGTCGAGTGAGTAATTTAAGAGTCTCGCAAACTTTATTCTCATGAAGGTTTATTTTAATCCAAGGGGATTCTAGGTCATGTGCTAGCTTTCCCGTCCTCGAATTTCTCCTTGTTAGTTTAAACATTTTCTTTCTCATAATTCACAAAACCCACTTTTTGTCCGATAAGATAATAGCTTTTTCTTGTGACTAGGTGTAATCAATAGGCCTCGAGTCTAAATACGACAACTTTCTATATTATATTTTGATAGGTACACTTGGCTAATTCGAGATAATAGTTTGAAATTATGTTTAAAATCATAAAATCCTTATCAAGTTTTTGGCGTCGTTGCCGGGACTTCTCCTTATTAATATTTTGAAAGCAAGGTTCTATTAATTTTATCATTTCCTTTTTGTCTTCAAAAATTAAAATAAAATAAAATTTTATATTTTTTTATGTTGGTGTATGACCCGAGTGAATCCGTCAAATCTACTTGATTTGGATTCGGATATCGAGCAAAGTTTATGCGATGCCTAAGACTCCGCAATCTCCATTCTCCAAATTTGGTTGAGAAATTCGTAGGTGACATTTCTTCTTCTTCTTCTTCTACTTATCCATCTTTTCAATTTTATTCTATTTTGGGTGACCCAAATCCAAATATTGCTGATCAACGGACTATGACCTATTATGCCCGACCAAATTTGGATGAGGCGCATATAAGTATTGTTCGACCCGGTATTGTGAACAACAACTTCGAATTGAATCCTAGCATCAGTCAAATCATACAACAATCTGTATAATTTGATGTGCTTCAAGATGAGGACCCAAACACGTATA
The DNA here is from genome assembly GCA_039583875.1 of Platanthera guangdongensis. Taxonomy (NCBI): domain Eukaryota; kingdom Viridiplantae; phylum Streptophyta; class Magnoliopsida; order Asparagales; family Orchidaceae; genus Platanthera; species Platanthera guangdongensis. The sequence goes on from CM077163.1 coordinate 86,898,493, forward strand.
TTTCTAAATTTTTAGAAATATGCGATAGTTTTTAAATTAACGGGGTTTCTGATGATGACATTCGACTAAGGCTTTTTCCTTTTTCTTTGCGCACTAAAGCAAAGCATTGGTTGGGTTCTCTAGCAAGAGGCTCCAACACTACTTGAGCCGAGATGACGGAAAAATTTCTCACGAAATATTTTCCGCCCGCTAAGACGGCCAAGTTGAGCAATGATATTACATATTTCTCCCAAGTTGATATGAAAACGTTATATGATACTTAGGAGCGATTTAAGGAATTGCTTCGCCATTGTCCGCACCATGCAATCCCTGATTGGTTGAAAGTACAAACCTTCTATAATTGACACAATCAACAAACGAGGCAACATATTGATGCCACCGCCGGTGGAACATTGAACAATAAGTCACCGGCAGTCGCCCAAGAACTTATAGAAGATATTGCTATGAATACGTATCAGTGGAGTACACCACGGTGTCGTTCACCTAAATCGATCAGGATGTACGCAATCGATATGGTTTCAAGTTTATCTCTCCAGGTCGAGAGACTAAAAAAACAAATGGACGAGATGTTTGCTTCCTCGTCTACACCTACCTGTGAACCCCAATATTGGGAACCTTCCAACTTTGCCGAACATGTGGATTACATGTGTAATCTGAATCATCCACCTTTTAATTTGGGTAATAATTATGGAAATACTTATCACCTGGGTATAAGGAATCACCCCAACGTCTCTTGGAGTAATTCAGGCAACGCGGCTCGCCCACCTAACACAATTACACCCAGTTACTTTCCACCACAAGCTCCCAAACCTCCTGCTCTCGAGGAGTTATTCTATAAATATGCGGCTACTAATGATGCCAATATCCAGAATCTCACCGAATCTATTCGCAATATGGAGAATCAAATTGGGCAAAGTGCAAAAATGAGCTCCTATCGCCAACAAGGTGCATTACCGGGCAATACGGATCCCAACCCATAAGAGCAAGCTAAATCCATCACACTACGGAGTGGGTAGGAGGTAACAAAATCTTCAAATCTGTTTGATATTGAGGTACCAATTTCCTCACCTTCTCCTTCTCTCAAGACTTTTAATGATAATAAACCAAAGGCTTATCAACCGCCTCTTCCATAACCGTCTAGAATGCAAAAAGTGTGGATGGATGAGCCTCACGGTAAATTTTTAGATATGTTTAAAAAATTCAAATAAATTTATTGTTTTGCAAAGTGATAGCGCAAATGCCGAAGTACGCAAAGTCCCTCAAGGATCTTTTATGTTATAAAAAGAAAGTTGATGTTATCTCCACGGTTCAATTAAAGGCAGAGTGTTAGGCGGTTTTACTTAATAAATTGCATAAGAAACTAACTGATCTGGGAAGTTTCTCTAATCCTTATCTATTTAGCGATTTATTAGTGAAACATGCGTTGGCCGATCTAGGCGCTTCGATTAATTTGATTCCTTATTTGTTATTTAAAAAGTTGGGATTAGGAGAGCCTAATCATGCAAAAATGTGCATCCAAATGGTGGATCGGTCTATAAAATACCCAATTTGTATTATTGAGGGTGTGCTCGTCAAAGTTGACAAATTTATCTTTCTAGTAGATTTTGTCATCCTTGACGTAGAAGAGGACACCGAGGTTCCGCTTATTCTCGGTCGCCCTTTTCTCGCCACCTCACGGGCCATTATAGATGTTAGTAATGGTAAACTTCTACTTAGAGTCGGAGATGAAAAAGTTACCTTTAGTATTAAATCATCTATGAAAAATATGCTCTCTAACGATGACTCATGTTTCTTTTGGGAGGCTTCTCCCGAAGAAGACTACATTTTATTTTCTGAAAATGTTTATTCGCCTGTTTTTAATGACAAAATTTTTGAAAGTTTAGATTTAGTATCTCATGGTAATAGAAATAATAATTCGATCACACGCGCACCTATTGTAGAAACTCTAGAATTAGGTAGTGACCGCTTAAGAACTTCGTATGAGGAACCTCCAACTTTAGAACATAAAAACTTACAGATCATTTACAATATTTATCTCTAGCGGAGGGTTCCAAACTTCCCATTATTGTGTTGGCTTATCAATACGAAAAGCCCATAACTTAGCTCAACAACCACAAACAAAGCGCTCATGGGAGGTACCACATTGTTATCCTTTTTATAATTTTATAAGTTTTTGCAGGTGTGATGGTTCATTGTTGCATGACGATCAGTCGGGCTCTAACATCAAGTGCATATAATTTCTTCAAGTCGGTAATTTTTTATAGTTTATTTTATTTCAAAAATAACATAAAATATAAAATTTCAAAAACAAGAAAAAAGAAAAAAAAATTTGTTCTGCATGTTTTCTTCTACACGCCTCGGTCACGGCCATGACCTGCCCTAACATGGGTGTGACATCGTTATCACGACCGTCACTGTCCGTGAAAGAAAAAAAAATAAAAAAAAACATCCCATTCTGGTACACGCCCTAGGTTTACAGGCGTGATCCTGGGTCGCGTCCAGTGAATCCAAGGCAATGACCAGGTCAATTCCTCAGAATCCATCTTCGGCGCTATATTTAAGTTACACGCCCCAAATTCACGGGCGTGACTCTAGGGCGTGACCCGCGAATCCGAGGCAGGGAGCCTCGGATTCCCTGACGGCAGTAAATTTTTGTTTTTTTTAAAGTACACGTCCCCTGTAACGGGCATGATCGGGGGGGGGGGGGGGGGCTATCAAACACGAAAGAATCCTATAAATAGAATTTCTCCCCTATTGTTTCCTCCACACCCCCTCAAGCACTCCTCCTTCCGTACAGAACTCTAACTCATAAAGGCCTCCCTATTTATAGCACAATGCCTCGCCACCAACCTAGATCCACCGCCTCTTCCTTCGAGCACCCGGCGGACTCCGCCGCGGCGGAGGCTATGCTTATTTTTCAAAACTCCATCCAGTAGGATCAGAGTGAATGATTACACGCCAAACCCTTTGGCGTATTCCGGATCTTGTACTGGGCGATCCTCGCGACCTTTAGAGCGGGAGAGTTGGTTAGGGAATTTTTATCCACCCCTAGATGGAGTTCCTTCTTCTCTATTTCGGAGACCGCTTTCTATGAGCTCACTATCGAGTTTGTGTCTTCCTTTGAGTTCCGTTGGGCGGCGAATGACGATTTCATCATTTTTTGCTTGGGTGGGGGGACGAATCAACTCACCATCCGCCAACTCAATGTTGCCACGGGCTTTTGCTCGGAGTACTTTTCCCATTATCTAGCCTATCTCAGTCTTCATACTGATTTCCCTCCGAATTTTAACCTTTTCAACTTTGGGCGGAACTCAGTAATGATACCGCGCCCTAAACCCTAAAGAAATCTAAAGGCAACCACCTCATTTCCCCCTCTTTGCGTATTCTCCACAACCTCCTAACCTTTACTCTTACCAGTGCCGGCGACAACCATTGTGTGGTTTCTCGGGAATATTTACTATATTTATATTGTATGTGTTACCGGATTCCACTCAATCATGGTTATATGCTCACAATTTTCATTCAGCACAGGCCGAAAATTTGAAGTTGGGAGCGGTGCACGGCAGGAACTTTCATCACTTATCTCGCCAAGCAGATCGGTCTTTGGGATACTCTTCCGCTGGTGAACTGTATTTAGATGTCGCAAGTCATTTAGTTCCAGACCCTTCAGGCCCTCGAGCTACCGCGATGCTAGGATTGCGAGTTTGAGGCTATTCCCCCAGCAGTCAATGGTGGGTATCTTGATCTTTATTTTGGAGCTAGTCCCAGCGGTCCTCCTCACTCTCCCCAGATTCTGCCACCACCGCTGTACTCTACCCCAGAACCCGGTCCTCAAAGCTATTGGGATCATCAATTTGGGTTGATTCACACTCTCCTAGACCAGATGTAGACTCATTTGGACGGCTGTTTTACTCATTTTGATGAATGCTTTGTCGCGTTGGAGCAGTGTCCCGCTTCTTCCTTGGAGCTTATTACACGTTAGTTCACGAATCTGCAAACTCATGATCTGTCAAGGGGGGGGGGGGGGGGGGGGGGGTGGGTTCTAGCGATGAGGATTAGTTCTTTTCTTCGGAGTTGCAGTGGGTTAAATATTTTTGTATCATTTCTTTGCAGTTTCTATGTATCTTTTCTTTTTATCAAAAGTATATATCAAAATAATGTTTTGATTCAGTCATGACTTACAGGTACACTTTAGTGCTGATTTGACCTCTTCACGGAAGTCTCCTTTTCATTTCTTTACTTATTTTTCCATTGGAGACAATTTATTGCTTAGGTATAGGGGGATATTTCTCAAGCAAAACATACAAAAAAAATCAAAAAAAAAGTTTTTCAAATTTAAAATTTATTTTTACTTAGTTTTTACAAAAATACAAAACAATTTAGAAAAAAAAAATATATCAAACATTTCCAAAAATTACAAAACCAAATATTAAATTTCTTAGAAAGGGACGTTTGGGATATCACCCCCTCTTACGACCTACTACTGGTGAGAGCCCTTCACAGGGAATACCTCGGGAAGTTTAAGAAGTAACAAAAAAATTATGTTTAATTTTTAATTAGAGAAGTCTTTATTTCTATATTTATTCACATGCAAAATCCATAGTATTAAACTTTTAGATAGTGTTTAGAGATTTTTTAATGCTTTAATTGAATTTTGAATTTTGGAGTAAAACTGTTGGCCATGTTGTGTTTCTAGTTAAGTGCACATGTTAGTAGAATTTTATGTAGTACTTTAAATTTAGCATACAATTAGAGTTTTCTTTTTCTAAATGCGTGAAAACAAGTTTATTTTACTTTCATTTTGAAACCGTCAAAATCTAAAAATAATTTAGGAGAGTGTGTAGAAGTTTACTAGAGCGATATTTTGCGGATGAAGAAAGAGGTATTCTTTCTCGATGTCTAGAACTTTCCCTCTAGCTATTCTCAAGATTTTGCATAAGTTAAACTCATTAGCATAAATATGATTTAGGCACTACTTTTGGAAAGTTTGAGCCATTGCACCCATACCTAACATTTTATCTTTTCTAAGAGAATTTGAGCCTATACCCTATCTTTTATTTCAGCTCGACCAAGCACTTCACCAAAACCTAAAAAACATCCTAATTACACACCTAAGACCGAGCTTGAAAATATATACACAGTAACGGTTTTTGAGTGACTAGGAGCCATTTTATGTTAGTGGCTAATTGAAAAAAGTTGTTTTATTTTTTCTCTCCACTTTAAAAATTAGATAAAAGAATATGAAAAAAAAAGAGGAAAAAATTCTTCAACATGAAAAATTTAAAAAAGAGAGGAAAAGAAACAAAGGTATTTGGGAACTGGCTGCTTTCTTAAAGCCATGACATTTTATTTTGCGCAAGCACTCCTTAGATTTTGGTGTGTCTAGCCATCATTTTTACCTTTGATTTTCCTCACAAAAAAAACCTAAGCCTATGTTTCAACCTAGTTAAGTCATATTGATTTGTGCTTATAAGATAAACTAGTACTATGACAAGACTGTGAAAAGGCAAGCCTATGGCCATCGACATTGATGTATTTCTTTGGAGGGTATCTCAATCTTCAATTTGTGCAATGTTATCTTAGTACGCACGCTACTTTCTCTCTAAATATGATTTTAAGATTTACCGGATTTTCAATTTGAAAGTAGAAATAATTGTGAAAACACATTATAGAAAAGTAAAAACTAATTTGTATGTTGTGTAGGTTTTTCTACTAAAATAGCGATGTACATAGGAATAAGACTTCTCATTTTACTCCTTAGGTTCAATTTTATTTTCTAACATTAAAACTTTTCTACTCCCTACGGAAAGTTGTTGCTCGAGACGATCAAACGAGTAAGTATGGTGTATTTGATAACTCTAACTTTATCTTTATCTTTTATATAGTTATTATTTAATAATTAACTAGATAATAATTATAATTTATTAATTTCGTAACTAATTACTTTATTTTCCTATTTTAGGTCCATCTGGGCTGTCGATAGTATTTTGAAGTTTGAAGAACTGATTAGGGCAACAAACTGAAGGAACTTGAAAATTTTACAAATTACACGCCCGGTCACGGGCATGACCGTCAAGCCACGGGCAAAAAAAGCAGGTCTGACCCAGGCAGGCGCTCTAGAATACATTGCCACGTTAGATTAAAATTACACGCCCATGTCACGAGTGTGACCATGAATTGACGGGCGTGTCTCCTAGGCATGACGATCAGGTGTGTCGACTGCTTATGAGATCAGCTAAAGATTAAGGGCGTTCCAGCTGACACGCCCTGGTCACGGGCGTGACCATGGGGCGTGACACTTACATTAACTGCCAGAGTTATTCCCGCCATTTCCAGCAACCGAAAAGACATGCCCAAGTGTGCGGGAGTGACCTAGGGATGTGGACCGCCACTTAATGACTTTTGGTGGTTTCTCTCCAACGTTCCCATGCCTTGAAGATGATGGTTCTGAGCCTTATACGCCCTAGGTCACGTGCTTAACCTAGGGTCGTGACTCTCCAGCAAACTTGAATATAAATTCCAGTCAATTTCAAAAGCTAGGGAGGAGATTTTGGGGAGTTGATGTTCTCTATTTTCTGCTTTATTTCTTGTATTTTTCCATTTCCTATTGTAGATTTTTTTGTAAGCTTTAACTTAAGTCATTTTTCATTCAATCATGTAACTATCCTCCCTATTTTGTAATTCCTTAATCATGATGAGTAGCTAAACCTCATTTAGCACATGTTCATGATAAACCTTGGAATAAAATAAGCTTTTTAATTTTATCAAAAATGTCAAGCGCTTTACTTTACTCGCTAACGATTTGTCTTTGAATTTTATTGTGCCAAATTCATATTGCGCGGATATTTTATTCAATCTAAAATCCGTATCCTAAATGACCGAGAGGTTACAAATATGAGGATATCACTCAAAGATAAAAGGAGTTGAATGCACTCCTTGAGATAGGACGACATAAATCTTGCAGATTGGAGTCAAATCCAATAGCGGGGTTCACCGCCTAAATTAAGCTTAGGGTTTTCGACTGGCCGAGAGGCCTTAATCGATCAACCTAAGGTTAGTCAAAAGCATGAGCTCGAGAGAGATGCTTTCATACTTTTGGAACCTCCACGGTCAAGTGAGTAATTTAGGAGTCTTGCATACTTTATTCTCATGAAGGTTTATTTTAATCTAAGGGGATTATAGGTCAAGTGTTAGCTTTCCCATCATAAAATTTCCTCTTATTAGTTTAAACGTTTTGTTTCTCATAATTCACAAAACAGAATTTTTGTCTGATAAGATAATACATCTTTCTTAGGAGTAGGAGTAATCAACAGGCCCTAGGCCTAAAAACGATAATTTTCTATACTATATTTTGATAGGTACACTTGCCTAATTCATGATAATACTTTGAAATTATTTTTAAAACTATAAAATCCTTATCAACCATACATGTATAGATACTTGCTCATACTGCTAAATTGCTCTGGGAGTTTCATTAACGATGTCATGCTTAACTGAGGATGATATATCGTCATCCTATTATGTTGGATCCCTAGTTTGATTTGGGCTAGGTTCACTGATTAGGATGTTTGACCGACCTTGTATAGCCAGGGTCATGTCTTGGTGTCTTAGAGTTTAGGCTAAGTCCTTATAAACAACCACACAAGGACCAGCAAACAGAAGACAGCAGAGACTCAAGACTTAGAAGAAAATCAAGTTCAGACAAGTGAGTTTGACGTTCGTCGAACTCAGCTCGACGAAAGTCGTGCTCCGCTCGACAAACTCAGGATAAATTCTCTGAGTTGAGTTCGACGATATTCAAGCTCAAGTCGACGATTTCTAGAAGCTCAACTTCAAAACATTAAGTCCAAAATCCTTTCTCTAAACTCAGGTCGATGAATTTTCATTATCAGGTCGACGAACTTAGAGCACAGAATTGGCAAGTTTTATTAGAAAGAAATTAGTTGTTCTCATGGCGATGAACTTGGATCTCAGCTCGACGAACAACATTTATCAGGTCGACGAACAAGATTTCTCAGCTCGACGAACTTTGTACTCAGGTCGACGAAATCTGTTCTTTGCTCGACGAATTCTGTGGAGATCCAGACTTGAATTTTTCCACCTTTTGTCCTTATTCTATTGCAGTAATTCCTGAATAATCAATGCTTAACATTCTCTGAACAAAACTGTTAGATGTGGCATTGATTTTGGTATTCATCAGGATTATTGCTTGCCTCTTTTCAATAGGACAGTTGGGGAAATCCATTAATACAGTCATTCTATCCCGCCGTATTACATTCTCCAGGTCGTCAGCAATCAATGCTGACAATTCAAAAATTCAATGGAGAAATTTGACTGATCACATAAAAGAGATTTTCTCTCTTTTCAACACAGAGAATCCAGACCAGAAAGAAAAGACTAAGCACATAGAGAAGATCAGTAGCAACAATATTCCAATCCTTCTCTGTGCAGAAAATAACCTGGTCTTCACCTTGACATTACTGAAGAAGAAGAAGAACATTCATTCCAAATCAAGAGTCTTCTTCAACCTTCACTCTAGGATTCTTCAAGGACAACAAATCACTATCAGTCAAGAAGTTTCTGGATCTGTTCAAATCAAGGCTGAAGATAGACGACCTCCACCCTGAAGCAAAGCTCCAATCTTCCTGAATAACTCAATATCTCAGGGGGAGCTTTGACAACATTAAGATCAACTTATCTTATCAGTTGTTTTGAGAAAGAGAAGACTACATAAATCTCTCACCCCCTTACTGTACAAAGGGTTCTTTAACTCCCTTCAAAAGTTATTCCATTGGTTGCAAGTCTCCGGATCAAAATACTTGAGGTCGTTTTTGAGCACCTGATCAAAAGCTCATTGGCAACATTCACCTGATCAAAACCTATAGTGGATTCCTACCAGGGTGGTAGAAGAGTGGATGTACCCAGGTTGGGAACCACTATAAAGTTCTTGTGTCATCTGATTGCCCTTTTTCCTTTTGTTCTTGATGTGTCTGTATTTGTTTAGTTTTTGTTGTGGCTGTGTTAGAATAGTATATCCTAGGTTATATCTTTGCCTACAGTAAATATTAGTATATATTATTTGCTCTGCTCTGAAAAGTTTATAAAAAGCAAAAGGTTTAAAGATACTCTATTCACCCCCCACCCCCTCTAGAGTATATCAGGTCTAACCCTCACTTTCAATTGCTATCAGTGCAGGTTCCTTTGGCTGTATAAGCTAACCCTTGAACCAAAAGATCCAGTGTTAGATCTAATCTTTTTTTTTCCTTAGATTTATTTTCACATCATGAGACAGAACAACGATTATGCAAGCACCAGACCTCCAGTGTGCAACTTGAATAAGTTTGCCATCTAGAAGGAAATAATTAAGCTTTATAAGAATTCCATTGATGAGGATATCTACAATTCCATTTTGACAGGTCCTCCTCAACCAACTACATCTACTTCAACATCAAGTACACATGTTGTTCCAACACCTGTGTGGACGGATGCTCGAAAGAAGTCCAAGATTGCTGATGTAAAGACCATGAATATTCTGGCTCAGACTATGTCTGATGACATCTTCCAGAAGGTGGCTAAATATACATCAACCAAGGCCATTTGGGAGTCTCTTAACCAAATGATGGCTGGCTCTGCTGATGAGCGGAAAGACAGAAGATCAACTCTTATATCCCAGTAAGAGAACTTCAAGAAGTATGAGTCAGAGTCTGTTGCTGACATATACAACAGATTGAGCTCGATAATCAATGAGATGAAGACCTTAGACAAGGACATCACCCTTACTGAAGTGAATGATAAAATCCTCTTGTGCTTCCCAAGCTCATGGGATTTCAAGATCTGGCCAATCAAGGAGTCTAGGAGTTTAAATGAGATTTCCACAAAATCTCTATTGGGAAAACTCAAATCATATGAGCAGCTGATAAAGTCTAGAGAAGCTGCAGAACAAAAGACTCCTCCTCCACTAATAAAGGAGCAAAACATAGTATTCAAGGCTGCTGAAGAGACAAAACCTTCAACAGTAAATGAAGAACTAATGAGTCTCTTTGCCATGAGATTTTACAAAATGGAAAGAAAGGAGTTTAGGAGAAAATCATCCAGGCAGAATGATAAGCCCAGGTATGATAAAACTCCTACTAAAGAAGTAGTATGTTCTGGGTGCAGGAAGCCTTGACACTTCATCTCAGAGTGTCCAGAGAAACAGAAGAAAGAAAGAAGAAGAGAGAAGGACTCCAAAAGACAACCATATAGCAGGCCTTCCTCCAGCAAACAGAAAAGGAAGGAGAAGGGCTTTGTTGCTGATACCTGAAGTGACACAGAAGATGAATCCACATCTTCCAATTCTCGTGAAGAGGAAGAAGAGGCAAAGTCCAAGGAAGTCTACCTCATGGCCATCAATGCATCTAGCCGCCCATCAGATGATGAAGAAGAATCTGACAATGAAGTGGCTTCAGAATCAGAAGCTGATCAGGTATTATCCTAATTTGATTATAGTTCTGATAGTTTCAAAACTGAATTTAAAATCATGTGTCTTGATTTAATAAACTCTGAAAATGAAATCAAAATACTTAGGGAAAGACTCACTAATTAAGAAAATGTGATTTCTGAAAACACTAAATTAAAAGGTGAACTAATCCTAGCTAATGAACTAATTATTTCTTTAAAAACAAAGTTATGAGAGGCTAAGCAACTTGAGGAATTTCGCAATGGGAGAAGCCTTAAGCTGATGGACATCACAAGTACAGTCATTGCTAAACTGAATGGCAAACTGGGCTTTGGTGCATTATCAAGCTTACCCCCCATACTTAAGAAGAACATATTGACAACCCCTATAAAATTTGTTTCGGCTAAGGGTAAAGAGGTAATAAACAATAAACAATCCACAGAAGAATTACCTAACTCTAAAAAACAAAAGAATAGAAACCTGAAAACTCTAAGTAAACACAAAGTTCAACAGATTTTGTCGAACTTAGGTCAACGAAATGTGCCTAGTTCGTCAAACTCCGATCGACGATCTATGAATGCAAAAATTAGCTTTAATAATTCATCTTACTGTGATCGACAAACTGTGTATGGTTCGTCAAGCAGAGATCGACGAACCTGGGGCACAGAAAATGAATATCTTCATTCTCTGAGCAGAGATCGACGATCTCATCCCATTTCGTCGAACTTCGATCGACGAACTCATAACTTTTCGTCGAACCAAGTCAGACTTAATAAAAATCATAATTTCAACAAAAACTTAAATCAACCTAGAAAACCTTTTAATCTACTTGCTTATTGGATTATTCTACCTAGAAGATTTCACCCCTTAGGATATAAAATCCAACATGAATGTTCATACATTTCAAGCTTTTCTTATGAAAAGAGACAAGGACCCAAGGTGACCTGGGTCAAGAACTTCTAACTAATTTCCTTGCCGGTGAAGAACTATCCAATCACTCAAAATAAGTGGTATCTGGATAGTGGGTGCTCAAAGCACATGATTGGATGCAAGGACAGCCTGATCAATTTCAAGGCAAACCTGGGCCCAAAAGTAATCTTTGGAGATTCCAGCTTTGGACAAACTGAAGGCTATGGAGACTTCAATAATGGAACTGTCATAATCAGAAAAGTGGCATATGTAAATGGTATCCAACTGAACCTGATATCCATAAGTCAGTTATGTGATGCAGGTTATAAGCTTTGCTTTACTAATTCAAAATGTATTATTTCTTGAAATAACCAAATTGTTTTAACAGGGTGTAGACAAGGGAATATATATTTTGTAAACTTTAATTCTGCTAGCTCAGAAATATGTTTATTCAGCAAGTTAGTAATAATAATATTCTTTGGCTTAAGAGACTAGGTCATGTTAACCTTAAGAACATCTCTAAGCTATATAGGGACAACCTTGTCAGAGGACTGCCTTCTGCTCGCTACAAGAAGGAAAGCCTATGCAAGGCTTGTCAAGAAGGGAAGCAAACTAAAAACAGCTTTCTGTCAATTAATAAGAGTGATTCACCTAAGATTCTGTACTTGCTACATATGGATCTCTTTGGACCCATTGCTGTACAAAGCTTAGGAGGGAAGTCTTACACTCTAGTCATTATACATGACTTCTCTAGATTCTCTTGGGTGTTCTTCTTGAGACACAAGTCAGATAACTTCAAAGTCCTTACAGATTTTCTTAAGGGCATAAGGATTGAGTATTCTACTCTAGTTGCATTGATCATAAGTGATCATGGTATTGAGTTTGAAACTCTTTCCATGCAAAGATACTATGAGGAGGAAGGTATCATGCATTGTTTCTCTGCTCTTAGAACTCCACAAAAAAATGGGATAGTAGAAAGCAAAAATAGAACACTCATTGAATCTGCAGGAATATTGCTTGCAGATGCACACATGCCCCTATCCTTTTTGGCAGAGGCTGTGAGAACAACAAACTACATGCTGAATAGAAGTTTGATACACAAACTTAAGGGTAAGATCCCCTATGAATTACTCAAAGGGAAGAAACATAAAACTGATTACTTTAGAATCTTTGGGTGTAGATGTATAATTCACAATAATAATAAGAAACTCATTAGAAAATTTGATGCCAAAGTTACAGAGGGAATTTTTTTAGGATATTCCCAAGTTAGCAATGCTTATAGGGTTTTCAATAAATCATCTCTAAAAATAGAAGAATTTGTATATATTTCTTTTGATGAAGCTAACATGTATTACAAGGTGAACGACCTTTCTACCTCAGATCTTTTGCAGGTACCTCACTTATGTGATAAATTGGAAGAATTAAACCTTACTCAAAAGGTCATATCTCATTCTCCTCCACAAGCTGATGAAGATAGTGAAGATGAACTTTTGGAAGTGGCTGAACCTACTCCAACAACAGACATTATTCCACAAGAGGAATTAACTCCAAATATTGTTGCTGAACCAACTCCACCCACTGACTTTGTCACACTAATGGATCACCCTAGATCTCAAGTGATTGGAGACATGTCAGTAGTTGTATAGACAAGGCATCAACTCAACCAAGATGTGATGCATGCCTATTTCGTCTCTCAAGTTAAGCCTCAATCCATACATGATGTGGACCAAGATACCCACTGGATCATTGCAATGCAGAGGAACTCAATCAATTTGAGAGATGAAGAGTTTGGGATTTAGTTCCAAGACCCAAAGACTACACAGTCATTGGAACTAAATGGGTATATAGAAATAAGCTAGATGCCCAAGTTGTTATAGTTAGAAATAAAGCAAATGGGTATATAGAAATAATCTAGATGCCCAAGTTGTTATAGTTAGAAATAAAGCAAGGCTGGTTGCTCAAGGTTATAAGCAAGAGGAAGGAATTCACTATGACCAAATTTTTGCACTAGTTGCAAGACTTGAAGCTATCAGGATTTTCCTTGCTTATGCTACATATAAGAAGTTTGAAGTCTATCTAATGGATGTCAAGAGTGCCTTTCTAAATGGAGTACTTAAAGAAAGTGGTTTATGTTGAACAACCTCCAGGTTTTATCTCTCCAACTTATCCTTCATATGTCTTTAGATTGCATAAAGCTCTTTATGGTTTAAAGCAAGCTCCAAGAGCTTGGTTTGAGACCTTAGATGGCTTCTTGATAGAGCATAGATTTACTAGAGGCATTGTAGATAGGACATTATTCAGTAGGCACCATAAGGATCAAATTTTGTTGGTACAAATTTATGTAGATGACATCATATTTGGGTCTACAGATTCCAAAGTATGCAAGAGCTTTTCTGACCTCATGCATTCAAAGTTTGAAATGAGTAGCATAGGTGAGATCTCCTACTTCCTTGGTCTCCAAGTGAAGCAGCAACCTGATGGCATCTTCATATCCCAGGCTAAGTATACTAAGGAGCTTCTCAAAAACTTTGGGATGGCTGATGCCTCAGCAAAAAAAACACCCATTGCTACTAATGATGTAATAGACTCTGATGAACATGGGAAACCTGTTGATCAGATATTATATAGGGGTATTATTGGGTCTCTACTATAACTTACAACAAGCAGACCTGACATAATGTTTGCTACATGTCTTTGTGCTAGAATCCAAGTGAACCCTAAAGAATCTCATTTAGTTTTCTTAAAAATATTTTGAGATATATAAAGGGTTGTCCTAGTCTAGGACTCTTGTATCCTACTGAGTCAGAGTTTGAGTTAATTGTATACTCAGATGCTGACTTTGCTGGACGCAGAGTAGACAGAAATAGTACCTCAGGAACATGCCAGTTCCTTGGTATGAGATTAGTCTCATGGTTTAGCAAGAAACAGTCATCTGTGTCTACATCAACTGCTGAAGCAGAATATATAGCTGGTGGCAGTTGCTGTTCCCAGATGATGTGGATTCAAAACCAACTCCTGTACTATGGGTTCAAATTAAATAATTCAACTCTATTATGTGACAACACAAGTGCTATATCCATAGCACAAAATCCAGTCCATCACAGTAGGACCAAACACATAGACATTTGGCATCATTTCATAAGAGAGTGTGTAGACAAAAATAAAATTAATCTTATCTATATTTACACTGATTTAAAAAGGACAGATATCTTCACCAAACCTTTGGATAAGAGGAATCATTTGTTTTCATAAATCAGCTTGGCATGATAAATGTAGAAGACTTAGTTTGATTTCTGTCTATGGTCGACGAATTTTTCAAAGTTCGTCGAACGAAGATCGGCGAACTATGAAAGGTTCTAGAGATATTCATCGAATGGAGTTCAACAAACTCTCTATGAGTAAAGTTATTTTCGTCGAATGGAGATCGATGAATTTGCTTCAGAAAAATTTCGTCGAACGGAGCTCGACGAAATGTTTTCAAACCTTCTGACTAAGATCGGCGAATTTTTTAATTATATAATATTTCGTCGACCTCATATCGAAGAATTTTTTTAATTTTTCGCTGAACGGAGTTTGTCGATTCATATTCTGAAAAATCTTATATCTAGGTTTTTCTTCGACCTCCGTCCCATGCTTTCAGTTCTCTTGCACTTGATCTCCTTTGTGTTTGTTGCAGGCGAACTCATGGTGATTCCAATAGGCAGTCTTGGAGCAATGAAATTTGATACAGGCTTTGACATCAACTTGGGTCGTTTCAATACTCAGATCCTATCTTCCTGGACATTCTAAAACTACTTGAAGATCAGCAGTTAAAGTATCTGATGACCACAAGAATCAAGATAGCTGGAACAGAAATAAGAGAATGGTTTTACACCTCCTCCTCCCCAGATGATGACACCCTGATGGGAACCATATCTAGTAATGCAATATCTCTTACCCCCACTATCCTGACCGATATTATTGGATTAGTTAATGGTGAAGCAGAATTGGAGACTGATAGTGCTGAATTTGATGAAATGTTAAATAAGATGGGATACTCTGGAGACACTCCCAATAAACTACTAAAGAAACATTTGTCTGCTGAATATAAGTTTCTAGCAGATGTTGTAGGCAAGGTACTGCTGGGAAATAACATCCCATGACTACATAACTTGGCATCAATTCCTGGTGATGTGTGTTGTTGTGAATCAGAAGCCTTTGAACTGGGCTAGGATTCTGTTTGAGATGATTCGGAAGAAAAACACCAAGAAAGAGTTGGGTTTTGGAAGGATTCTGGGAATCTTCCTTCAGGAAAAGGCTGCTGAATCCCTAGTCACACCGACCATATTCATTAATGCCTCCAAGACGATTACTTGTGCTCTCTTTGGCAGGGGGGAGAGGAACATCACCAAGCCATCCAAGGCTTCCTCCTCTTCCTCCAGGCCTTCTGAGAGTACAAGGGCTGCTCCAGCCATTCCCAACCCTGCTGAAGATACTCCACCTCCACCTCCTACAGCCTCCCCAATTCATCTCCCTTCACCAGTTCACACCACAGTTGTCACAACCCACATTTTCTCAACGAAGAAATCGTATCAGAGTAAGAGAAAACACGTGCCGTGATGCCACGTCATGCAGGGTATAACTGCATACGCTCAGGCAAAACTCCAGACCTTAGATTTTAAGGAAAATCATTGATTAAATATGAAAGAAAATCAGTTATGTTGAACGACTGTATCCCTCGGCACGGTAGATCAGCTAGTCCACGATCAAAATTATATTTATACGCAGCAGGAAATACTTTGGTTCAATTAAGCTGACACCCTAAATGAGCATGCGTGTCCCCGGGGGACGACTCATGGTATGCACGACTCTAAGGTGGATATAGTAGGTATGAAAAATAGTGTTTTTGTTTTAGAAACATGTTATGCATGAGGTACATATAGTAATGCTTTTAGGTTTTAAAATATCTAACATGCAACCTAGCATAAAACCTTCCCAGAAGCAAGTAACCAACCAAAAATAGGCAAAAACAGCAGTTTAAGTTCATATCCAGCAACGCAAGAAGCCAGCAGTGGGCGCCAACAACCTGACACGAACCCACTGGTGAGTATGTATGTATATACTGAAAGGTAAAGAACTACCTCACAAAAACGGGGATCAACTATCTCAGCTACCCAAGAGTCCACCAACAAGCCCCTCCAAAAGAACTAGCTGCCGAACTGGCTACAACCTGGACCTGAGGCATTCAAGAAAAGAACACCTCAGCAAGAAAATAATCAAAAGGTAAACAGAGCAATAGATTAATGAGCAAATAAGAAAAGGTTTTACCAACCCGGCAACAAACTGCTATAAGCAAAAGAAAGGGGGTGATAGTAAGAAGAGAGTACTGTCTAAAGAACAGCAGAGCACGCCAAGTGCGAGCAATACAACCATTATGCCTTACCAAAAAAGTCTGCAATAGCAATAAGACATATACATATATGCCAAAAGAAAAGAAAGCATAAACAGGAAAGGGACCAATAGTCCTAACACGTGGGTAAGTGGCAATGGTCAAAACATGGATCTGAATACATAACCAAAATCAGATCCAAAAAGGGCTAAGGGGTCAAACAGTAGCAGATTTAGGGTCCCACACACACTAACCCAAACCGGGGCAAAAGGCGGTGGCCACAGCTCTCCACATAAACCACACCTCCAGATGCCACCAAAACTCCACCACCTGCCACAACCCAAGAGTCGGCATGCAGAAGCTAGCCGAACACCCAATGCCCCCCTAGGGAAAAAGTCACACTAACAATCCTAAGAAACACACGAACCCAAGGCAAAAACGTCAAGTCCAACCGACGCGGCCTTGCACGCCTAACCCGAACCAACCCCGAGTCTTACCTGACCCCAATACTAACGCGGCACCCAGTGTCGACACGTTGTGACGACACTACGACAAGCCGATGTCAACACAAGGTGTCGGCACCACTGCTGCTGGTGTCGACACCAAGTGTCGACACCACAGCTGCTGTTGTCGACACCAACTGTCGACACCCCTGCTGCTGGTGTTAACACCAAGTGTCGACACCACAGCTGCTGGTGTCGACACCCCTGCTGCTGGTGTCGACACCAAGTGTCGACACCACAGCAGCTGGTGTCGGCACCAAGTGTCGAAACCACTGCTCCTGGTGTCGGCACCAAGTGGCGACACCACTGCTGCTGGTGTCGACACCAAGTGTAGACACCACAGCTGCTGGTGTCGACACCAAGTGTCGACACCACTGCTGCTGGTGTCGACACCAAGTGTCGACACCACTGCTGCTGGTGTCGACACCAAGTGTCGACACCACTGCTGCTGGTGTCGACACCAAGTGTCGACACCACTGCTGCTGGTGTCGACACCAAGTGTCGACACCACAGCTGCTGGTGTCGACACCAAGTGTCGACACCACTGTTGTCCGGTGTCGACACAAAGGTTTCGACACCCCGATTGGCCACCGGTACCAAACCCAGCAAACAACTAAAACGAGAACGAGGCCTCTCTCTAGAATTTCATCATCCATCGGCAATAACAACTACTCGACCTGAACCAAACCAAATCTATCCCTAATAGACACAATCCCTCAGAAAAATTGAGATTTAACTGGAACTTTTCTACACTAACCACGACATGATCGGGAACGAACCCTAGTGTACACCTAAGATCTAAGCAGGAAAGAGATAAAATTTAATCAAAAGAAGACAAAGATCAACTTTGGCAAGGATGAGGGGACATCACTTGCCTCAATACCAGAAAAGCTTGGTCGGCGGCATCCCCCACTCTCGGATCTAGCCGCAGAGCACCAAGCTGAGCAGCAGAAAGAATGCAGATCCAGGCGAGGGTAGTCCAGATCCACTCTCGAAATCGAATTTCGACTGCTAAATCTCCAGGAATCGGCGTCCGAAGGTTAGGGTAGTCCGGCGGTTCTCTTCCTCTTGTACAGGCGGCGGCTTCTTCCATAAAGAGAAAAAGAAAAGAGGCAAAGAACTGAGCCCTAATTTCTAACCCAAGGCTATATATATACATTAGTTTTAATATTAAACAATCAATACATAATAGTTACTTACACTCAATATCAAAACGACGCGAGACCCGAAACATCTCGGAAAATGACGAAATTCACATCGCAGCTAAAAACCCACGCTATGAACACAACTACGAAGTCGAAATTAGCATTCGACGAACAAAACCCGGGATATCACCACCCGAAACCAAAAACACAAGCATTCCCTAAGAGGCCCAACCGAGTCATCAAACGGACCCCGGCTAGCTGGGGAATCTTACTAACAGGGTACAAACAGGCTACAGAGGGAACCCTAAGAGCTAAGACCACGCTCTACAACGGCAAAGTGCCGGAAACACGTCATCGTAACGCCAGCCAAAGATCAAACAAAACACAGAAAAAATCTGGCGTGTTACAGCCACTCCCCCTAAAAGAAAGTTTCGCCTCAAAACTTTACTCACAACACTCCTATAAAGAAGGAGAGAGAAAGAGCCAGGAAAGGGCTATATATATAAATAAAATAGAACATACCAGGCCCAAGATCAGGGAAACAGATGAGGGTGAGCCTCCCTCATAGCCGACTCCAACTCCCAAGTCGCGCTTTCCACATCCTGATTCCTCCATAAAACTTTAACCATAGGAATAGTCTTCTTCCGCAACGCCCGAACTTGAGAATCCAAAATGCGAACAGGCACCTCCACATAAGAAAGATTCGGCTCCAACTGAGGCACAGAATCCAAAACCTGCCTTCCATTTACCACACATTTCCGCAGCTGACTGACGTGAAAGACATCATGCATGCCAGGGAAATTTGCGGGCAAAGCCAGCCTGTAGGCTGATACCCCAATCTGCTCAACAATCGGAAACGGCCCCACGTACCTCGGGTCCAACTTCATATTCTTGCCAAACCGCTTGACTCCAATCAACGGGGAGACCTTTAAGAACACCGAGTCCCCCACAGCAAATTCCAAGTCCGATCTATGCCGATTGGCATTCTTCTCATATCTCTCCTGGGCTATCCGAAGCTTTTCCCGAATAAGCTTCACAGCGGTTTCCATCTCCTCGAGCGCTTCTGGAGCCAACAAAGGTCCCTCGCCAAGCTCAGCCCAAAACAAGGGAGTCCTGCAGCGCCTCCCATACAAAGCTTCAAAAGGATCCATTTGCAAGCTTTCTTGATAACTGTTGTTATAAGTGAATTCCATAAGCTGCAAGCACTCATCCCACGCTCCTCCATGATCCAGAATATAGCATCGGATCATATCTTCCACAATCTGATTTACTCGCTCCGTCTGACCATTTGTCTGTAGATGATAAGCCGTAGAATATCTCAAATCTGTACTCAACCCTTCTTGAAGGCTCTTCCAAAAACGAGACGTGAACCTGAAGTCTCGATCTGATATGATACTTACGGGTACACCATGCAATCTGACAACCACTTCCAGATACAGCTCGGCAATCTTCCTCATCGGATAATCGATCTTAAATGGTACGAAATGAGCGCTCTTCGTCAATTTGTCTACGATTACCCAGACTGAATCATGCCCCTTAGGAGATCTCGGTAAACTTGTAATTAAATCCATCGAGATACTCTCCCACTTCCACATCAGAATCTCCAAGGGACTCAGCTTGCCACCAGGCCTCCCATGGTCGGCTTTCACACGCCTAGAAGTGAAACACTCTGAAACAAATCTGGCTATGTCCTTCTTCATCCCGTACCACCAGGCAATCTGCTTTTAATCATAATACATCTTGGTAGACCCTGGATGGTAGGCGACACTAGATCCGTGGGCTTCTCTGCACAACATATCCCGAACATCTCCTACCGCGGGGATTCAAAACCTGCCACGGTACTTCAAGGTACCCGCATCATCTATAGAGAAATCTGGTAATTCACCTTTTTTAGCTCGAAGATACAAATGCAGGAGATCCGGATCGTCCTTCTGATGCAGTCTCGTAAGCGCAATCCACGAAGGTTCTGCCACGGCCAAGCTACTCTGCGAATCACAGCTTCCCATAGAAATGTCCATCAAAAGAAACTCTTCCACTAGACGCTCGGCGGAAAGATTGAAAATCTTCCCTGACTTCCGACTTAGGGCATCGGCCACCACATTTGCCTTGCCCGGATGATACTGAATTTCAACATCATAGTCGGCCACGTACTCCAACCACCGTCGCTGATGCAGATTCAATTCTTTCTGAGTGAAGACATACTTCAAACTCTTATGATCCGTGAAAATCTTGCATTGCGCGCCATATAGCAAATGCCTCCACAGCTTCAACGCATAGATCACAGCTGCAAACTCCAGGTCATGCGTAGGGTAATCCCTCTCGTGAGTCTTTAGCTGCCTCGACCCGTACGCAATCACCTTCCCGCCCTGCATCAAATCGCAGCCCAGACCGACATGCGACACATCCACATATATAACATACTCACTACCCTCCGTAGGAAAAGACAAAATTGGAGCCGAACATAGCCTTATCGTTAGTTCCTCAAAAGCCTTCTCACACTTGCCATCCCATATAAAGGCTACATTCTTTTGCGTCAACTTAATCAACGGCGCGGACAAGGTAGAGAAGCCTTCTACAAATCTTCTATAATAACCAGCCAAACTCCAAGAAGCTTCTGATCTGTTTGGGAGTAACAGGTCTCGCCCATTCCATAACAGTAGCGATCTTTTCTGGGTCCACCGATATTCCCTCCTTATTAATCATGTGGCCTAGAAAAGAAAGTTGAGGCAACCAAAATTCACATTTGCTCAGCTTGGCGTATAGCTTATGGTCTCTCAGAGTCGCCAAGACCAGTCGCAAATGTCGATAATGTCCTCCGCATCTTTAGAATACACCAAAACATTGTCTATAAAGACAATCACAAACTTATCTAGAAAATCCTTGAAAACTCTGTTCATCAAATCCATAAAAGCTGAGGGCGCATTAGTCAAACCAAAAGACATAACCAACAACTCAAAATGCCCATGACGAGAGCGGAACGCCGTCCGCGGAACATCTGACTCCCGAATCCTCAACTGGCGATGGCCCGAACGAAGATCTATCTTGGAAAACACGACACTACCACGTAGTTGGTCAAACAAATCGTCGATTCGCGGCAAAGGATACCTGTTCTTAATAGTAACCTTGTTCAGCTCTCTATAGTTGATGCATAACCTCATTGACCCATCTTTCTTTTTAACGAACAGCACCGGTGCACCCCAAGGCGAAGAACTTGGCCTTATAAAGACTTTTGCCAACAACTCATCCAGCTGAATTCGCAACTCTTCCAGCTCTCGCGGGGCCATCCGGTACGGCGCCTTTACAATAGGACGTGTGCCTGGCTCCAAATCTACGGCATACTCGACATCTCGATCGGGTGGAAGACCGGGAAGATTGTCAGGAAACACATCAGAGAAGTCACACACCACAGGAATCTCTTCCAAGCGGGGCACACTAACAATCATCCCTACCAGAGAGACCACACAGGCAAAACAGCCAGAATCAAGCAACTTCCGAGCACACACCGCAGAAATGACTGGAGACTCCTGGAGGGAATACCCATAAACGCTCCCTGGCTGGCCGTTGTCTTTGACGAAGTCCAAGCGCTTGCCCTTGCACTGGATCACAACATCGTACCTTGACAACCAGTCCATGCCCAAAATAACATCGAAGTCCTCCAGGTCAATCACCTTCAGATCTGCCTTGGCTAGAAAATCTCCCAACAAAATCGGACAATCGAGGACACCCAGGTCCGTAACCACAGAGGCACCGGAGGGGAACTTAACGCAGAAGGCACCACCAACACGATCTAGGCCCAAACTGAACCGCTCCACGAAGGCTCTAGCCACAAACGAGTGGGTAGCGCCGGAATCGAAGAGAACGCGCGCCCAGCGGTTCTTTACCTTAAATCGTCCTACGAATTGCACATGCATCTAAGGCAACAAGCGCTAAAATAAAAACTACAACCAAAAAGGGAACGTAACGAAATGACTGGGGAGGAGTCGAACCTGAGATAACCTGGGTCGAGGTCTTCGCTTCGTCTGCCGAAAGCACATTCAGTTTCCCCTTTCCTTTATCCATTTGCTGAGGCGGTGGCAAAGCCTGGAGGGGAACTGGCTGCAGAATAGGCTAGGTCTGAGGGCACCTTGTCTTGAGATGACCCTTCTGGCCGCACTGAAAACAGACCTTATCTTTTAACCAACAACGGGCAGCCTCATGCCCCTTCCTTCCACACAAGGCACACACCAAGTCTCCCCTGGAAACACCCTGAATCGCGTGCACCTGATCCTTCTTCATTGCTCCCAACCTTTTGAAACACTTCTCAAAGGGGTGGCCTGACCGGCCACAAAAGCTACAAATCTCTTTAATCTTCTTTCTCGAGACAGCATCAGGTTCCTGAGGGCTCTTCCCTCCACCGGACTTCCACTTATCCTTCCTTAACTGCTGGCCTCTATTCTTGGCATTCTGAATGGCCTCAACTCTCAAGGCAGCTTCAACCACGCTGGCATAACTGACTGCTCCATATTCATTCGCTAACTGCTGAATGTCGCTTCTTAGTCCACCCAGAAATCGCTTAACTCGGTCTGCCTCAACACTGACCAGACCCGGAGCAAACCGACTCAACTTACTAGACTCAATCTCATACTCACTAACCGTGAGTTTCCTCTGCTTTAAATGAAGAAAGTCATTCATTAGCCGGTACCGGTCGACTGAAGACAGAAACTTACTTAACAACATCACCTTAAATGACTCCCAAGTGCACACTGCCACTAAGCTCTCTTTCTCCCTCAGCCACCAATTCTTTGCTAAGCCCTTGAGCTGGTAGGCAGCGAGCATCACTCTCTGATCGTCCGTAATCCCTGAGTAAGAGAACATCTCCTCAATGATAATCAGCCAGTCATCCAAAATCAAGAAATCTGCCTGCCCATCATAGGTTGGGGGTCTCAGCCGCTGAAACTGGGATATGAACGTCATCTTCGGGGGCACCACAACCAATGGCACGGGAGGAGCAGGAGGGGCAGGAACTGCTACCCCCTCAGCGGGGTCCTGAGCTCTCGGGGTCTGTCCCGCCACCACTCCTACAAGGGACTGAATTTGAGCCTGCATAGCCACCACCTGCCTCGATAACGCCTCATTACTCTGTCGCAGGCTTTCTACCAACGCATCGCTCTGCGCTCCCGACATCTCACCCTCGGATTGGGTGGTCGATCTCGTCGCAGGACGTCTCGCCATCCTAAAATCGCACAAGCTTTAGACAAGACCTAGCCCATCAGCTAGAACAAAACTACCCGGTATAGACAAATACACTTAAATATGAACTTCAACTGCAAAAACTTGCTCTGGGAGTTGTTTTTACCATAATCATGTTATGCTTAACCTAAGATGGTTCACCGCCATCATACTAACTTAGGTGCCTAAACCATGAATGCATGTATTTGTATTCTTTTTGACTCAAAACATGTGTGTACATATGTCATCTTGCAAATCTTTAGCTTGGCACGTTGTGCTTATGAAATGTTATGCTATGCATGATGTGCTATGCATTCTAAAAAGGCCTTAGTGCATGCCATTGGCGGCGTACACATGAAAATGTTATGCATCCCATACTACATAACATTCTCATGCAACGGAAAAAGAAAACGTGCTAGCTGCATTCATGTGGTGAGGTTATGCATCCCATACTACATAACCCTCACATGTTGCCTCTTATGGTGGATCCATATACAAATACATATTATGCATCCCATACTACATAATATACCATGTATACTTCTTTATGCTCATGAGTGTAGTGTTCGTGCTTCGGCCAAGACGTGCTGATGACATATCGGTGTGTGAATGGTATGACGCTAACTACTAATGCAGAAAAGGGAAAGGTTGCCCGACCTTTTGTCAAGCAACCTCCCTCTGATACCAACTGTCACAACCCGCATTTTCTCAACGAAGAAATCGTATCAGAGTAAGAGAAAACACGTGCTGTGATGCCACGTCGTGCAGGGGATAACTGCACACGCTCAGGCAAAACTTCAGACCTTAGATTTTAAGGAAAATCGTTGATTAAATATGAAAGAAAATTAGTTATGTTGAATGGCCGTATCCCTCGGCACGGTGGATCAGCTAGTCCACGATCAAAATTATATTTATACGCAGCAGGAAATACTTTGGTTCAATTAAGCTGACATAGTAAATGAGCATGCTTGTTCCCGGGGGATGACTCATGGTATGCACGACTCTAAGGTGGATATAGTAGGTATGAAAAATAGTGTTTTTGTTTTAGAAACATGTTATGCATGAGGTACATATAGTAATGCTTTTAGGTTTTAAAATATCTAACATGCAACCTAGCATAAATCCTTCCCAGAAGCAAGTAACCAACCAAAAATAGGCAAAAACAACAGTTTAAGTTCATACCCAGCAACGCAAGAAGCCACCAGTGGGCGCCAACAACCTGACACGAACACACTGGTGAGTATGTATGTCTATACTGAAAGGTAAAGAACTACCTCACAAAAACGGGGATCAGCTATCTCAGCTACCCAAGAGGCCACCAACAAGCCCCTCCGAAAGAACTAGCCGCCGAACTGGCTACAACCTGGACCTGTGGCATTCAAGAAAAGAACACTTCAGCAAGAAAATAATCAAAAGGTAAACAGAGCAATAGATTAATGAGCAAATAAGAAGAATGGTTTACCAACCCGGCAACAAACTGCTATAAGCAAAAGAAAAGGGGTGACAGTAAGAAGAGAGTATTGTCTAAAGCACAGCAGAGCACGCCAAGTGCGAGCAATAAAACCATTATGCCATACCAAAAGAGTCTGCAAAAGCAACAAGACATATACATATATGCCAAAAGAAAAAAAAAGCATAAACAGGAAAGGGACCAACAGTCCTAACACGTGGGTAAGTGGCAGTGGTCAAAACAAGGATCTGAATACATAACCTAAATCAGATCCAAAAAGGGCTAAGGGGTCAAATAGTGGCAGCTTTAGGGTCCCACACACAACAACCCAAACCGGGGCAAAAGGCGGTGGCCACAGCTCTCCACATAAACCACCCCTCCAGAGGCCACCAAAACTCCACCACCTGCCGCAACCCAAGAGTCGGCATGCAGAAGCTAGCCGAACACCCAATGCCCCCCCTAGGGAAAAAGTCACACTAACAATCCTAAGAAACACACGAACCCATGTCAAAAACGTCGGGTCCAACCGACGCGGCCTTGCATGCCTAACCCGAACCAACCCCGAGTCTTACCTGACCCCAAAACCAATGCAACACCCAGTGTCGACACGTTGTGATGACACCACGACAAGCCGATGTCCACACAAGGTGTCGGCACCACTGCTGCTGGTGTCGACACCAAGTGTCGACACCACAGCTGCTGGTGTCGACACCAAGTGTCGACACCCCTGCTACTGGTGTCGACACCAAGTGTCGACACCACAGCTGCTGGTGTCAGCACCAAGTGTCGACACCACAGCTGCTGGTGTCAGCACCAAGTGTCGACACCACTGCTGCTGGTGTCGGCACCAAGTGTCGACACCACTGCTGCTGGTGTCGACACCAAGTGTCGACACCACTGCTGCTGGTGTCGACACCAAGTGTCGACACCACTGCTGCTGGTGTCGACACCAAGTGTCGACACCACTGCTGCTGGTGTCGACAACAAGTGTCGACACCACAGCTGCTGGTGTCGACACCAAGTGTCGACACCACAGCTGCTGGTGTAGACACCACTGCTGGTCGGTGTCGACACAAAGGTGTCGACACCCCGATTGGCCACCCGCGCCAAACCCAGCAAACAACCAAAAAGAGAACGAGGCCTCTCTCTAGAATTTCATCATTCATCGGCAATAGCAACTACTCGACCTGAACAGAACCAAATATGTCCTTAATAGATAGAATCCCTCAGAAAAACTGAGATTTAACTGGAACCTTTCTACACTAACCACGGCATGATCGGTAACGAACCCTAGCGTACACCTAAGATCTAAGCAGGAAAGAGATAAAATTTAATCAAAAGAAGACAAAGATCAACTTTGGCAAGGATGAGGGGACATCACTTGCCTCAATACCAGAAAAGCTTGGTCGGCGGCATCCCCCACTCTCGGATCTAGCTGCAGAGCACCAAGCTGGGGAGCAGAAAGAATGCAGATCCAGGCGAGGGCAGTCCAGATCCACTCTCGAAATCGAATTTCGACCGCTAAATCTCCAGGAATCGGCATCTGAAGGCTAGGGTAGTCCGGCGGTTCTCTTCCTCTCGTACAGGCGGCGGCTTCTTCCAGAAAGAGAAAAAGAAAAGAGGCAAAGAACTGAGCCCTAATTTCTAACCCAAGGCTATATATATATATATACATTAGTTTTAATAATAAACAATCAATACATAATAGTTACTTACACTCAATATCAAAACGACGCGAGACCCGAAACATCTCGAAAAATGACGAAATTCACATCGCAGCTAAAAACCCACGCTACGAACACAACTGCGAAGTCGAAATTAGCATTCGACAAACAAAACCCGGGATATCACCACCCGAAGCCAAAAATACAAGCATTCCCTAAGAGGCCCAACCGAGTCATCAAACGGACCCTAGCTAGCTGGGGAATCTTGCTAACAGGCTACAAACATGCTACACAGGGAACCCTAAGAGCTAAGACCACGCTCTACAATGGCAAAGAGCCAGAAACACGTCATCGTAACGCCAGCGAAAGATCAAACAAAACACAGAAAAAACCGGGGGCGCAGCTCAGTTGGTTATGAGGTCTGTTGAAGGTTCCTTGTTAAGGAGGTGTTGGGTTCAAAACCTGGCATGCTCAAAAACCTACCGTGATGAGAAACAGGCGGGGGAGTTGTTTGGGTGCCTGATGCGTGTAATTCGGCAAGCGCACCGGTCGCACAAGTAATAAAGTTTTGGGAATAAATCCCCAAGTGTCGGTCTCTTGAGGAATGCAATTAGCGTAGAACGATAACAGTACCGAAAATATCGTTATGAGAGTTAAAAATAGAATAAAAAGGAAATAGCGGAATAAGGAGATTGTGGATGTTTGATCTACTGAACTAGTAAAAGCTATGCGGGTCGACGGCACCGCTTCGCAAGGTGAAGTGGGTTTGTCGGCCGCTATGCCGAACTTCAGTTGGGCGAGTGGAAGGGAAGCTAATGGATTGCAGCGTTCTTGTGTGGATTGAAATCGGACAAGACACAGGAATGAAGTGGATGTGGGGTGAGCGAGGCGCATTCACAGACAAAACTCACAAGCATAAGAAGAAACTAACATTCCATTAACTAGAAAGTAAACTTGATGTTCAGGGATGGAAATGTTCGTTACACTGCTCAAAACATTCATAACACAGAGGAAGGGGAAGAGGAGTAAACCAAAAGAGAATGAAGATCCACCACGGGTCGTGGCCGGAGTAGCGAGTTGTCAATCCGCTTTCGGGTTCAGTCCAAGGAGGCTTCCGGTACCAACGATCTGTCACCTCGAAGGCCTTTAAGTTTGTTCTCTAGGTTATCTACTTCACCAACTCTCCAGGAAAGCTTGGAGTTGAAGTCATCAATGGCCAAGGGCTTCGCCGGAGTGTTGAAAAGCTTTGGAGTAGTTGGAAATGGCTTCCCGACGAAGGTGGAAGTGATGGAGCAGCTGGAGAGGTGAAAAGGCAATTCCCGCGCACTCTCCGATCGCAGCAAATGACAGGCGTTGACCTAAAATGCGGAGCAGGGCCTTATATACGGAGGCGGTAGAAGCAGTGCGCACGATCAGTGGCGCACGACCAGTGGTCGTGCGTACTGTAGGTCGATGATCATGCGGCTTTTCCAAATAAACCTTCAACCTGGACAAGAAGCATGAGCATATAAGCGCACGAGAAGTGGCTCACGACCAGTGGTCGTGCGCACTATGGCCAGTGCTCGTGCGATTACCGAGATAGGGTTATGAAAAAGGGGGTGTAATGCGCACGAAAAGTGGCGCATGACCAGTGGTCATGCGCAGTAAGTCCAGTGGTCGTGCGCAGTATTCCTGCATCGTCGGGGTCTCCCGAGCAGTTTCGGAGCACGGACACGATCACTGTACCAGCAGAAGGGGCAGAAAGGCCACCAGAACGTGCACACCACATCCCCGAGATAGGGCTAAAGAATAACAATTAAGTGGAAACACAGAAAGCACACAGAAGCGGGCCTACAGTGCACTTAAGCGTGAAATAGGTACATAAGAACAAATAAGCAATAAAGGCTCTCAAGTGTAGTGCTAAGACGATAAAACTAGCCCAGATGAGTCCAAAAATAAGTGTAAAATGTGGACTCATCACACCCCCAGACTTAACCATTTGCACGTCCCGAGCAAATCATCACTCCATGGACTCGAAGATAGCTAACTGGCTCAGAAATTTCAAAAAGAAGTAAGACGAGAAATCAAATATATCATGAGTATAGAAGATATAATAGAAAAACTTTTTAATTATACAACATAGTTTAAACTATTCGACAGACGTAAATAAATATTGTAATTGCTCAAAATTAGAATTCCGGAGAATCGTGCGATCATGTGCAGGGAGAAAGTAGGCAGGCCACTAAGGTGAGCATTGCCAAAGTTCGGGACTCAGGATCACCTCCAAAGGAATCCACCAATGTCGGGGACCATACGCTTGCACGTTCACACTCTCCACGGCGCGGGTTAGACTCAAGCGTGAATAAGTAGGACTTGTAGGAGGAAATGGGGCTTAGGCAACGGCTTGGTGGTCAAAGATAAACATGAAGGCTCTATGCAACCAAAGCGAGCGAAAACAACCCAAACCAAAATATCCACTTAGAAAAGAATGGGGCACACGCCCCGAGACTTAGCTTGAAATCCGGGTGTGAACACGGCTGAACCCGACCAAATTCAAAAAAAAGGATGGGGATCGAAATCTCAAAGCAATTCTTTCATATATATATATATTTTTTTTATTGCGTGAATCAGCTTTTTATTTTCGTAAACTGTTGTTTTCTTTTCTGCGCTAGCAATCCCCAAACGAAGCAACCCAAACAGGAATAAAATCAGCACCCCCAAAAACAATGTCCACTAATCACAACCTCGGCAAAACAGTAAATACAAATCAGCTCAAGCATTTGATTGCGAAGGTGGGTTTAGCTTCAGGCCTTGGTGAAAGTGAGTGGAGCTGGATCAAAGGAAGGGTAGGCACAAATTTGGCATGCAATGGTTAACAGGTAGGAATGGCTAAACAAGGCTCAAACTAGCCAAAAAGAAGGCCTACGTCATGCTCACGCTTAACTAACCGTGCACCAATACTTCGAGAGTAGCTTAGGGCAAGTTCTTAGCCACCGAGAAAGATGATCCTTCCCCCCGACTCGAGCAATACGAGTCTAGTGGCGGCTACACACATTCCTACACTATCGTTTGATTATCCCAGATTCAGATTTTGAGCAGTACAAACAATATTTACGTGTGCAGAAAAGAATAAATCTACGAGCATAAAGAAAAATTAGTTCTATCCTAACTCTACACAAACCATGAGTATTCGATTAGGAGCACTGCATGAGTTTCGAACGACTCAATCCTGAAATCCTAAGCCAGTACCACTATTTTAAAGTTTACACAAAAGCAATAAATTTAACTCAGGTTGTGCGCGTGGGTAAGAGCGCACTCGTGTGGGTGATTCAGTGAGTGCAACAAAAAACAAGAAATAAGTAAATAAGAAACTGGAATGCAACAGAAAGTGCGGTGTAGTGACCACAGGCATACTCCCCCCCAGACTTAAAGTTGACAATGAGTAAAAATAAGCATTCCAAAGAGGAGAAATAGCTAGGGTAGGAAGTTACCTATGCTCAAAATTGAGCATACCAGTCGGGGAACGAGATGTCCAAGTGCGGCCAAGTTGCCGCACCTCAAATATTCCTGCACCTGCGATTAAAGGATGCAAGCCAAACAAAATCTAGACATATATATATATATATGAAGAAATAAACCAAACTCAAAATACAGCATAGGACCGAACGGTCCAACTTGGGTTGTCTCCCGAAAGCCCTTTTGTTTACCGTCCTTAAGGTGGACCAAATACCTGTATTAGCAGTTCAAAAAGAGAGTTCGATACATAAAAGAAAAGAAAAGACAACAGTCGACTCCCATATGGGCGCTCACAAAAATATAGTAGCTGTCTTGCTCAGGAAATATAAACAATAGAAAAGAAACAGAAGGCGTGGTAGAGTAGCTCTGTGGTGAGTTCCACTGACTCCCCCTCACTATCACTGTAGTGAATCTCGATGGGCGATGGACGTGGACCAGGTGCTGATGGGGCGACGCGAGTGGGCGGTGGTTGAATGTTCATCCCGCCTTGCACTGCTTGCTGATAAATAAAATCCTGCATCCAAAACTGGGAAGCTTCCAGATCAGCAAGGCGCTCGGATAAATATGGGACACCCCTCTCTTGAACTGAGCTGGACTGACGGCTAGATTGCCCCTCATGCTTTATGGGTGGCCTCAGTTGTTGTTGACTCTGCTGCGGTGGCACTCCTGCACTCCGCCTACACATAGCGGAAGATTCACCCGGCTCTCCTTCATCTTCCCCTTCATCTCTACCCGCAGGCGCATCACCAGGCATGCGGACAATAAACTGCCGGCCACCTTTTCTCCCTACCACACGTAGTAAATGACAACTCACCAGGTTGGCATTGGAGATCATGGATGGGGCAGTGACCTGCACCATCGGAGGTAGTTGGCTCCAAACTCCCAAACTTTTGGCAATGCGGGTAATGTAGTAAGCACCCCCGATCGCGCCCGCGAGACCATAAGTGGCCTCGTGGTGGAAGAAATAGGCCAGCATATACCCCAAATGGAGGGGGTACTGCTGCTGCATGCTAGATAAGGAGATCAAATCCTGCACCCCACCACATTCTTGCTCAGGGCCCTAGCGGTGAGTGAATGACTAAGCAAATGCTGCATAAACCTGAGAGCGGGGGAGACAATTTTTTTTGACTTGGCACGGCGGGCTACATACTCCTCGTGCCCTCCGGTCAGAGAATGCGAAGCAGACCGCGGAGTCACACCCTCTGGAAAATCAATGCACAATGCGGGGAAATTAATCTGGGATGCCTCTACCTCGGAATAGACACCTGCATGGATGGCAAGCTTGGGCAGTGTGACCGTGAAGACATTTCCCATCATTCGAAAGAAACAAGTGGGGAGAAACTGGTTGTCCGCCGTTGTCTCCCAAGTGAATGTGGAAAGGAATTACAATGTCAATTCCCGGAAGCCAAGCTCGTCGCATTCGAATAACTTGCTCCAACAATCGAAAGAGTAGAGAATGAGCACGGCCTCTGCTAATGCACCGTCATCCCCAATGGAACGCAGCTCGTTCCAATCAACAAGCCGCTGAGAGAGGAATGGCTTGTCCTTCACGGAATTATAGCGTTGAGTATGCTCTGTCTTAGCAAAAGTTTCCATTCTTCCCAAAATCTGCGCAGGGCTTGCTGAAGCACGACCGGATCGTTGATAGGCCTTGACTATAGGGCGGCGTCTAGGTTCCATTACAGCAAAGTAAGGAAGGGAGATATGAAGTTGAGGGATCCTACCGGAGGAGAGAGAGACGAACCACCGGAGAGGAATCAGAAGAAGATGAGTGCCGACAACGCACGCGCAGCGGACCAAGCGGGAGATTAGGGCGCACGCACAGTGGACAGCGGCTGGAAAATAAAAAGAAACCGGGCATGCGCACGACCAGTGGTCGTGCGATTATAAGAAGTACGCACGACTAGTGGTCGTGCGCAGTGAAATTTTTCACACGCCTGAGTTTCCAGTCTATTTCACGCTGCTAACCACGTGGTGCAGAGAGAGCTCAACAAACAGCTGGGCTACTGCACCCACATAATGAAATACAAACAAAAAATTGTTACAAAAGAAAGACTATCCTAAATAACTGTTGGGTTTATTGTCTCCCAACAGGACTTATTCAAAATCCGAGCATCTCCTAACTAATGGGCGAATGAAACTGGAAATGCTCAGGCAGAGTTTCATGGTCATGCTACGGTAGCGGGTACCGAAACGGAGATAGAACAGAAGCCCCAATACCTGTATACGTATACCTATCGGAAGTTTCAGGCATGGGCAGAAAGTCACTTGGGAAGCTCATCGGCTCCAACTCCATCTGCATCTGGTTACAATAAGTTCGAGGCCGCATTACAGGCCCTTGTACTGATTGGACCAATTCCACATTGTGGTCCTCCATGGGAGTAGACACGAGAGAAGGGTCAAGAAATAAACTAGAAGAATAACATAAACGGACCTCGATCTTGGGGATGATCCCGGAGTCATCCCCCGTCGGCGGAATTGTGGATGCTTCCAAACAGCTGTCTAAGCTAGTGCAGGAATGTTCTGAAGCTACATCTGCCTCGTCCATGCCTCGGGCATCCTCACATTGGATGGAGGTCAAAACCTCTGCCACGGAGTCGTCCTCCTCGACTTGATCTAACAGAACGCGGGAAATTCTAATTTCCAACTGCGATTCAATCTCAACAGCACTGTCAGAAGAAGAAAGAATGCTATGCAAAGAGTAAGGTGAAGACACGAAGCTTGGTAGGATGTTGAGTGCTGGCTCTTCACAACTAAAAGATTTTATGCTAGTTGAAGTATGCACTTCAGGAGTATAAATAGTAGTGTCTGAATGGGGATAAGCACATGTATTGGTGGACATACCTGGGATGTCTTCTTCATAACCTAGAGATGGCAATGGTACATACACCGATACGGAAGGGATGTTACCCAAGGGTGAAGTGGAGACAATCCGAAAATCCGGCTCGTCATCTACCGCTATCTAAGCTAGGTACGCGGCGCACTCCTTCAATGCATGATCCCAGCTTCGACAAAAAAGGCACTGCTTAGCTGGCTTCGGCGGTGCAACTGGTGCTGAAGCTGAATAAAAGTACTGCGGCAATGGCTCCGCAGGTCGGTAGCTAACCGGTTTATGTCGACGATATGTCGATTCATGAATTTCATGGCTACTATACTTCTGATGGCATCTGTCGCTAACATGAGAGATGTCTCCACAATGACGGCAATTGATATTGAAATTGGCCCACATTGCAGCGACTTTAAATATCAGGGATACAACTACTTGGCAAAGATTCTGCGAATAAAACTAACACTTCCATCTGACGGAATAACAACACAAGAGAAAAAAGATCAACAACAACAAAACAACTCGTATAACGAAATTCTCAGTCATCTGGAGTCGCTCTACAGTTGCATTCCCCGGCAACGGCGCCAAAAACTTGATGCGTGTAATTAGGCAAGCACACCGGTCGCACAAGTAATAAAGTTTTGGGAATAAATCCCCAAGTGTCGGTCTCTTGAGGAATGCAATTAGCGTAGAACGGCAACAGTACCGAAAATATCGTTATGAGAGTTAAAAATAGAACAAAAAGGAAATAGCGGAATAGGGAGATTGTGGATGTTTGATCTACTGAACTAGTAAAAGCTATGCGGGTCGACGGCACCGCTTCGCAAGGTGAAGTGGGTTTGTCGGCCGCTATGCCGAACTTCAGTTGGGCGAGTGGAAGGGAAGCTAATGGATTGCAGCGTTCTTGTGTGGATTGCAATCAGACAAGGCACAGGAATGAAGTGGATGTGGGGTGAGCGAGGCGCATTCACAGACAGAACTCACAAGCATAATAAGAAACTAACATTCCATTAACTAGAAAGTAAACTTGATGTTCAGGGATGGAAATGTTCGTTACACTGCTCAAAACATTCATAACACAGAGGAAGGGGAAGAGGAGTAAACCAAAAGAGAATGAAGATCCACCACGGGTCGTGGCCGGAGTAGCAAGTTGTCAATCCGCTTTCGGGCTCAGTCTAAGGAGGCTTCCGGTACCAACGATCTGTCACCTCGAAGGCCTTTAAGTATGTTCTCTAGGTTATCTACTTCACCAACTCTGCAGGAAAGCTTGGAGTTGAAGTCATCAATGGCCGAGGGCTTCGCCGGAGTGTTGAAAAGCTTTGGAGTAGTTGGAAATGGCTTCCCGACGAAGGTAGAAGTGATGGAGCAGCTGGAGAGGTGAAAAGGCGATTCTCGCGCACTATCCGATCGCAGCAAATGACAGGCATTGACATAAAATGCGGAGCAGGGCCTTATATACGGAGGCAGCAGAAGCAGTTCGCACGATCAGTGGCGCACGACCAGTGGTCGTGCGCACTGTTGGTCGATGATCGTGCGGCTTTTCCAAATAAACCTGCAACCTGGACAAGAAGCATCAGCATATAAGCACACGAGCAGTGGCGCACGACCAGTGGTCGTGCGCACTATGGCCAGTGCTCGTGCGATTACCGAGACAGGGTTATGAAAAAGGGGGAGTAATGCGCATGAACAGTGGCCACGACCAGTGGTCGTGCGCAGTAAGTCCAGTGGTCGTGAGCAGTATTCCTGCATCGTCGGGGTCTCCCGAGCAGTTCTGGAGCACACACAGGATCACTGTACCAGCAAAAGGGGCAGAAAGGCCACCAGAACGTGCACACCACATCCCCGAGATAGGGCTAAAGAATAACAACTAAATGGAAACATAGAAAGCACACAGAACCGGGCCTACAGTGCACTTAAGCGTGAAATAGGTACATAAGCACAAATAAGCAATAAAGGCTCTCAAGTGTAGTGATAAGACGATAAAACTAGCGCAGTTGAGTCGAAAAATCAGTGTAAAATGTGGACTCATCAGTGCCTGGGCTGCAGCCCTGTAGCGGGCCAACGAGTGAGACAAGCTATTCAGCCCATGTGGGGTGTGGTAGCCTCTGAGCTCTAGGCCGGGCCGTTACATAAAAGTGCACTTTTTATGTAATGTCTGGCCCATCTATACCAAGCCCGCTACAGGGCTGCATCCCAATACACCCCAACGTCTCTCCCGCCTGTTTTCAGCAAGGCGCGTTGTTGGCGCTAGGTATTGAACCCGCAACCCTTGATAACACACTCTTCCAACAGTGTTCATCACCAACTGAGCTGCAGCTCAGTTGGTGATGAACACTGTTGGAAGAGTGTGTTATCAAGGGTTGCGGGTTCGATACCTAGCGCCAACAACGCGCCTTGCCGAAAAACAGGCGTGAGAGGCGTTGGGGTGTATTGGGCTGCAGCCCTGTAGCGGGCTTGGTCTAGATGGGTCGGACGTTACAACAGTCCCTACTCCTCCACCTCCATCATCTCCAGTACATCATCCACAAACTCATATTCACTCTCATACAGCAACTCCTCCACACCATGGTACACAAACTCCATCACACCATGGTACAACTCCATCCCAACATGGTACACCAACTCAATCACAACCTTGTACCCCACCCTCATCTCCTCTACCAACACATCTAGCCAACATACCCCTTTCCAACCTCCTGTCACTCCCTTCTTTTGACCTATTGTCATCCCCTCTTTATACTCCATCACCTACAGATGAGCTAATGCCACACTCTTTACCTTCCCCTCCACCATCATCTTCTATCCATACTTCTATATCCACTCATACACCTTTTGAGTTCATGCCATTAGACTCTCCTTTCATTCCATCTCATCTGGCAATGCTTACTCCCCTCATCAAAAACCTCATATCAGAGGTTATTTCACATCTTGCTTCTTCAATCTCCTCCCTTACTGCTAAAATCTCTGCCCTCTCTGTCCCTCCTTCTTTAGTCAGGGGCCAGGCTCCAGTTACTACTGAAACCAGACAGGGGGAGATACTCCATGGAGAAGTAGCTCCAGTCTCAGCAAAAGAAGGAGCAGAAGCAGCAGCAGTAGAAGAAGCAGCAGCAAAAGCAGAAGCAACACATGATTTGATTGATTTGATTAATTTTATTGAATCTGATATGGACTTGGATGAGACAGAGACAGTTGAAATAAACAATGTTGGTGATTACATTATCAATCCCACAGTGGATTTATTCTATTTATTGAATACTTTTGATACAGTTTATTTAAACTTTCTTCCAAAAGACAGCATAAAGTCATCCATGGCTATAGTTCCCTACACCTCTCCAATAAGACCCAAAGTTGACATGCAACTGAAGGCTAGTTTTGATAATACAGTGGCTCCTGTTATTCCATCTCCACCAAGAGCTGATTCTTTCATTGCTCCATCCCCTCCCAGAGCCATCTCTCCTCCAACATTCATTATGGATTATAGTCGCATGACTGATCTAAATGAGTTGATCATGGCAGATATTGAAGAAGAAAGTAAATCAGTTGCTGAAAGCAGTGATGTATATAGTTCTCCAGCTCCAGCTACAGCTCTTCCTCCCGCTACTCCTCAGGCTGAAAAATTGTTGATATCTGCAGAAGCCTTAAAAAAAATTAATTCCTTATATGATAATCCTCAGGGTTCTTTTGATGATGAAGATGAGGAAGATGATTCTTCAGATGATGAGCCAACGTCCAAAAAGAAAATCTCTAAGAAAAGGAAAGCACCTCCAGCAGCTACTCCAAAACCAAACCCAACTCATGATATCCCTTATTATATTCTTCAAAAGATTACTCCTTGCAAGGGCATGCTAGCTTGGATGTGGTTGTCCAAGAATCAGCAGAAAGATAGGAAGAAAACTAGAAAGTATTCTCCTCCTCCATAGAGATACAGGAAAGGTCCTCCTCCTCCTCATCCTCCTCCACCTATAGCTGGTGCTTCAGGCACTTCTTCTCAGAGATCTACCCAATTTCAAACTTATCAGAGACAACAGGGTAGATCCTCTTCTCATTCTGGAAGAAGTCAACATAGGTACTCCTCAGGCAAGCAAAATCAACAACATCAACATCTACAACAAGCTCATGAATCTCAAAAAGCTGACAGTCCAAAAAGACCTGAATCTCCTCCTGTTCCTTTTGAGGATCCTGAGATAGCAAACACTGCTAGAATGGCCATATTTCAAGAACTGGTTGGATTATCCATGATAAACAAGGCCAAAGCTGAAGGAAAGGATCCCTCCCAATACTCAACAATGTCCAAGTATAGGAAAGAAGAGCTAAACAGGTTTGCAAATGCTAATAAATTCTTTAATTTTGATGATTATATGAAATTGCATGCATAGGCTGTTGTGCCAAGATATACTTCCCTCAACATCATTGGAGCTGCTGATATGACCATGATAAAGAGTCAAGCAGCTGATCCAAATAGGGAAATCAAGTTCACTCAACCTTGTGATGGAGCTAAGGAGGATAAGAAGAAGGTGTCAAAGAAGATGAAATGAGTTTAAACTGTTTAGTCTTTCTGTATGTCTTAAAAACTATTTATTTATATTCTATTACAAAGCTACATTGTATAAATATCTGGTGCATGTTTTCAATTTTCCAGCCAGATATATTTTTCTTGCTTTGTGACTGTTTTTACTTGTGTTTGTATTAGTGACCTCACCCAAATAGAGGGAGATTGTTGGATCCGTAGTTTGATTTGGGCTAGGTTCATTGATTAGGATGTTTGACCCACCTTGTATAGCCAGGGTCATGTCTTTGTGTCTTAGAGTTTAGGCTAAGTCCTTAGAAACAACCACACATGGACCAGCCAATAAAAGAAAGCTGAGACTCAAGACTTAGAAGAAAATCAAGTTCAGACAAGTTAGTTCGACATTAGTCGAACTCAGCTTGATGAAAGTCATGCTCCGCTCGACGAACTCAGAGTAAATTCTCTGAGTTGAGCTCGATGATATTCGAGCTCAGGTCGATCATTTCTGGAAGCTCAACTCAACACATTAAGTCCAGAATCCTTTCTTTGAGCTCAGGTCGACAAATTTGCATTATCAGCTCGACAAACTTAGAGCATAGAATTGACAAGTTTTATCAGAAAGAAGTTAGCTGTTCTCAGGTCGATGAACTTGGATCTCAGCTCGTCGAACAACATTTATCAGGTTGAGGAACAAGATTTCTCAGCTCGTCAAACTTTGGGATCAGGTCGACAAAATTGTTTCTTTGCTCGACGAATTCTGTGCAGATCCAGAGTTGGATTTTTCCTTCTTTTGTTCATATTATATTGCAGTAATTCCTGAATAATCGATGCTTAATATTCTCTGAATATAACCGTTAGACATAGCATTGATCATGGTATTCATCAGGATTATTGCTTGCCTCTTTTCAATATGATAGTTGGGGAAATCCATTAATACAAACGTTCTATCCAACCGTATTACATTCTCCAGGCCGTCAACAATCAATGCAGACAATTCAAAAATTCAAAGGATAAATTTGAATGATGACATAAAAGAGATTTTCTCTCTTTTCAACACAGATAATCCAGACCAGAAAGAAAAGACAAAGCACACAGAGAAGATAACAGCAACCACATTCCAATCCTTCTCTGTGCAAAAAATAATCTGGTCTTCACCTTGACATTGCTGAAGAAGAAGAACATTCAATCCAAATCAAGATTCTTCTTCAACCTTCACTCCAGGATTCTTCAAGGACAACAAACCACTATCAGTCAAGAAGTTCCTGGAACTATTGAAATCAAAGCTGAAGATAGAAGACCTACACCCTGAAGCAAAACTCCAATCTTCCTAAACAACTCAATATCTCAGGGGGAGGTTTGACAACATCAAGATCCACTTGTCTTCTCAGTTGTTTTGAGAAAGAGAAGAATCCATAAATCTCTCACCCACTCACTGTATATAGGGTTTTTAACTCCCTTCAAAAGTTATTCCATTGGTTGCAAGTCTCCTGATCAAAAGACTTGAGGTGGTTTTTGAGCACCTGATCAAAAGCTCATTGGTGGCAGTCACCTGATCAAAACCTGTAGTGGATTCCTACCAGGGTGGTAGAAGAATTGATGTACCCAGGTTGGGGAACCACTATAAAGTTCTTGTGTCATCTGGATGCCCTTTTTCCTTTTGCTCTTGTTGTGCCTGTGTTTGTTTAGTTTTGCTGTGGCTGTGCTACAATAATTTAACCTAGGTTATATCTTTGCTTACAGTAAATATTACTATATATTGTTTGCTCTACTCTGAAAAGTTTATAAATAGCAAAAAGGTTTAAAGATACTCTATTCACCCCCCCCCCCTCTAGAGTATATCAGGTCCAACCCTCACTTTCATATTGACTCATGTGCATAAACCATGAATGCATGAATACTTATTCTTTTTTCTTTAAATCAATGTGTGTATGTCATAATGTATATCTTTAGCTTGGCACGTATGCTAATACTATATAATATCATGCATGTTGTGCTATGCAACCTAATAAAGGCCTTAATGCATGTTATGAGTGGCGTACAGATGAAATATTTTGCATCTCATACTACATAATATCGCATGTAATGAAAAGAAAAATCTAAGTTGCATTCATGTGATGATTGTTATGCATCCCACACTATATAACAGTCACATATTGCTTCCTATGACGATCAATATACAAACACATATTATGCATCCCATAGTACATAATATGCACTATATACTTCTTGTCATTCTTATGAGTGTAGTGTTCATGCTTCAACCAAGACATATTGATGATACATCGGTGTGTTTATGAAATGGAACAAGTCAATCTAAAACTAACCAGAGATAGTCGTTCGACTAATTGTCAAACAACCTAGCCCTCTGATACCAACTATCACAACTTGCATTTTCTCCGCATTTAAACAATATATCAGAGTAAGAGAAAACACGTGTCATGATGTCATGCCGTGTAGGGGATAGATGCAGGCGCTCATGCAAGA
The DNA here is from genome assembly GCA_039583875.1 of Platanthera guangdongensis. Classification (NCBI taxonomy): domain Eukaryota; kingdom Viridiplantae; phylum Streptophyta; class Magnoliopsida; order Asparagales; family Orchidaceae; genus Platanthera; species Platanthera guangdongensis. The sequence goes on from CM077163.1 coordinate 86,938,491, forward strand.
ACTCGAACATAACACTTTATATGAGATTCTCAAGTTTATTATGAAGAAAGCTGCAATTTAAGTTAAGTTATTTTGGTCGTATCCCTCAACTCAGTTGATCAACTAGCACACAAGTGAAACAGTAATATATGCTGCAGAAAATACTTTATTGTTATTGATTAACATCCTACATGAGCATAAACATCCAAATAGTACAACTCATGATATGCATACCTCTAGGTTTAATATAAGTATAGAAATAGTTTTTACGTTCGTTAAAATAAAGTGACTTTGGTTTAAAACAATGTTATGAATGACATAGTTAAAACAATACTTTTATACATTTTATAAAATAACTAACATGCAATCCTAACATAAATCCTTCCTATAGAGCAAGTAAAATAAACAAGTCATTCAGAAGAGACTAAGCACCTAGCAAGTAACTTAACATTATAAAAACTCTAGTGGGTGTCAACAACCTGACACGAACCCACCAAAAAGCATGTATGACTGAACTAAACAACAAAACAACAACACTACCTCAAATTGGTCAGGGAAAGACGACTCCCACAACTACAAAAACTAGCAACTACCAACCCTAGCTGCTTAATTGGATACTGCTTCAAACCTATGGCATTCTAAAGAAAAGAATACCTCAGCAAAAAAATACAAGTGGCAGAGAAAGATCAGTTTCAAATTAAAGTAAAAGAGTCAAAGGGTTACCAACCCAAACAGGAATAGCTGAAAAGAAAATACCAATACTCAACCATAATGTAATAAGTATGAAAGAACTCACAAGGGTTAGATATCCGAAGCTGCGCAAAGTGCGATAAAGATCTATGTTTTATAAAACATTTATATAAGTAAGAGTAAATATAAAAAGAGTGGCAAACTCATCATAGAATGCGCATAAACACTAGCAAAAGACCACACTGATTCGTCAAGTATACTCGACGAATACACTAGACAGACGATGACTCATACATATAAAAAATTAACTATATCAACGATACTCAATGATTCTGCTAAAATTACCTTGATACTCGACGAATCGGTGAGATTCCCTAAGTCAACGGGTATTTTATCGAGTATACTCGACGTCTCGCTGAGTCCACTCAGCGCCTGAACATAACTCCAGCGTTTTCCTTAACTTAATGCTTTCACTCGATGCCTAGCTGAGTCCACTAAATGCGATCGATGCCAAACGCATTAACTCTCAACACAGTGAACGTCGCATGGTTCCCGCGACTCTCTCAACACCAAACTGCCAATACTCGACGAATTTATCGAGATTACAAGACAAATTAGGCTTAGCCTGACCGGCACTCGACACTCTCGATACTAAAACCAAATCACTTAACGCCAAGCCTGATACTCAACAAATTTTACTTAGACTCACGGATCACTCGAAGCTCTTGACGCCAAGTCAAAATCACTCAACGACATGGTTGATACTCGACGAACTCGACTCCTAAACTCAAGTAATTCAGAATCACTCAACGTCGAGACTGTTACTCTACGAATTTGTCGAGATTACTCGACAAATCTGACTTTGCTCAACACCTAGACTATTTGACGATTTTGTCTTAGTCCAAAAACCATACTTGATGAGTTTCACTCATGCTGACCCCACCATATTTGATGAATTTAAACTTAAGCTAATGGTCATATACAATGAATTTTACTTAGGATAACTGTCACCTAATCAACGGGTTAGACTTAGGTTGATTACTCCACCATAAATCGAAGAATTACACTTAGGTTTATGACTCCACCATAAATCGACAAATTTCTTCTAACCGAACTCAACCCTACGATGAAAATTACCTTGGCCTAAAATATTACAATACTTAACAAATCGATCTTGGTCGACCAATACTGTACACCTACATTTTTAGGTGGGAAGGAAATGAATGGTATGGAAAGTAAAATAAAATAGCAAGTGAAATATTCACCACTTGCTTCCAATCACCCTAAATTTGGCCACGTGATCGCTCCTCCTCAAGGATCTGGCCGTAAGATCACCTAGACAACGATTGCTGAAACTTTTCGGGACACACAAGGATCAAAAACGAATTCCCTAATGACTAAAAATTCAAGAATGGGAAAAACTCACCATACAAACATAGATCTTGGCTAGAGCTATCTGAATCTACCCTCCGATGTAGATTTCATGCACCGGAGCTCCTACAATCGACAACTGAAAGCTCTGTAATGACCCATACATTCTCTCTTTATCAAATCGGTTTGACGGCTTTGGGAGAGACAATGAATAGGGTCTCCGTCATAACGGAAGACTATTTATACTTATAATATTCTATTTTTATAATAAACATCCAAACTACCGATAAATCCAATCAACTCGAATTTTCACGAAATTCACACCGAAGCTAAATATTGATGTTACGATTCCAACAGAAAATCCAAATCAAAATCCTATAGACTAAACTCGGGTAAAACATTCCCCGATGTCCAAAACACCAAAAATCACAAAAAGGCTCCACCGAGTTCCAAAACAAACCCGACTCGAAAGGGAAATCTCAAAAACACACTAGAAACTAGCCAATCTAATATTCTAAGTCCAAACCCCGAGAACCAACAAGAAAAAGTCACATTGCAGCAACGATACTCGTCAACTAAGCATCAACATGACGCTCTGACGTCAAAAATACGCAACTAATGGAATAAAAATAAAGGTTAAAAAATCAGGGGCATTAGATTAACCCCATGGGAGTTTTCATTATGGGGGCACTCTCCATTTCAAACTTTTTAATTAACTCCAATGTGAACTTAGACTGTGATATGGACAATCCATCTTTAGTCTGCCTTACTTTAGGGCCCAAGAAGTACTTTAGCTCAGCCATACTACTCATCTCAAACATCCCTTGCATACATTTGTCAAACTTCTTGCAAAAGTTGTCATCAGTAGATCCAAAAATTATGTCATCTACATAAATTTGGACTAGGATGATTTTTCCCTTATATTGCCTTAGGAATAGAGTAATGTCTATCTTCCCCCTCAAGAATTTGTTCTCAATGTGGAAGCTAAACAGGGTCTTATACCATGCCCTAGGTGCTTGGATCAACCTATATAGAGCTTTCCTAAGTCTATACAAATGATCGGGAGAGTTAGAATCAACAAAACCTGATGGCTGCACAATATAGACTTCTTACCTTAAGTCACCATTCAGGAAGGCTGACTTCACATCCATTTGGTAGACTTTGAATCCTTTGTGTGCACCATATGCAAGAAATAGTCTGATGGCTTCGAATCTGGCTACTGGGGCAAAGGATTGATCAAAGTGAATAACTTTCTCTTGTCTGTGTCCTTTAGCCACTAGATTGGCCTTATTTTTGATTATAATGCCATTTTTATCAAGCTTATTTCTATAGATCCACTTGGTTCCAATGACATTATGTCCTTGTGGTCTTGGAAGTAGCTTTCAGACCTTACACCTCTTGAACTGGTTCAGTTCCTCTAAAACTAACACAATCCAAAACTGGAATATGTTAGTGTCTTCAAATCTTTTGGGTTCAACTTGTGACAGGAAGCATGAATACAAGGCTGTGTTTAGACTTCTGCTCCTTGTTATAACTCCTTGATGAGCATCACCAATTATCTGATGTCTTGAATGATCTCTTAGATACCTAACTGCTGGGGTCATTCTTCCTTCAACATCTTGAGCTTCAGTGGTTGTATCTTGCTGACCTTCATCTACGTCATGTATACCTTGTACTTATTCTATAATATACACTCCATCATCTTCATCTTGGATAATTGGAGCAGCTTCCTTGATGGTTAGCTTGTCCAACATCATATCTATACCTGCTGGTCTAGATGAGGAGCTTGGCAGCTCATTGTTAATCATAGTAGACAAATCAAATACTACATGTACAGACTCTTCTACAACTTGATTTTTCATGTTTTAGATCCTATAGGTCTTACTATGATTGTTGTACCCAACAAATATCCCATCATAGGATTTGGTAGCAAACTTAGTCATATAAGACTTAAATTAATGAGCACATAACATTTGCTAGTAAAGAACCTAAGATAGGCCAGGTTTGATTTCTGCCCTTCATGATCTCATAGAGAGTCTTCTTGTGTCTCTTGTGTTAGAAGCTCTATTTAGGACATGACATGTAGTATTTACTACCTCAGCCCAAAAATACTCGGGGAGAGATGTGTCATTTAGAAAATCACTACCTACTTCTATAGGAGTTCTATTCTTTCTCTGAGCAATACCATTTTGATGGGGTATTCTTGGAGAAGAAAATTTTTGATGAATCTCTTGCTCTTCATGGAACCTTGTCATGCTTCAAGAATAAAATTCAGTCTCATGGGCGCTTATGATTTTCACTACAGTACTGTCCAATTCATTCTTAAGATAGAAAACCCAAGAAAACCTAGAAAAGTCGTCAACAACCACAAGGGTGTAGACTTTCCTACCTAGACTATGAACTGACATAGGACGAAACAAGTCCATATGCAAGAGGTATAAGCACCTCATTGAGTCTTTGGTCCCAAGATGTTGAAGGGTGTTTTTGTAACATCCCATTTCCAACTAGACCCCTAAGAGTGGTTTTGGCCATGACTAGGTCATGACAAAACCCTAGGAAGCCAGAAATGGGCCAAGAGATAGGGGACAAAATGTGGAAGATCATCATGGTCTGCAAATAGTAGAACTCTGAGCAATGGTTTAGGAAGACCATGGGCTACACCTAGACCTCAAGACCCTACCACAACACCCCCCTAATACCTTGGGAGGCCCATTAGAGCCATAAGGACCCATTAGGGTCAACCAAAGAGGCTCAGTTGACCAAGGTCAACCCTAGCCCTAAATGGGTCAAACTAGACTGCTTAGGGTCAATTGACCTGCTCCTATCCTAGAGGACCCCACCTATGCCCTCCTAACCCTAAAGTGAGGTCAAAGGGTCACTAAGGACACATTGGGGCCAGCCCTAGAGGCCAGGTTGACCCAGGTCAACTCAAGCTCCTAATCTGGTCAAAGTACCCTAACTAAGGGTATGTGACCTCCAAAGTGTAGGGTAACCCTACATAACCCTACCTAGACCTTAGGGGAAGCCAATGGGTCACCAAGGACCCATAGGGGTCAACCCAATAGGTCATGTTGACCCAAGTCAACTCTAGCCCTAAAATGGTCAAAGTGCCCTTGTCAAGGGACATGTGACCACCAAGATACTCAACCAGCCCTATTCAAGTAATCCTAGACCTTAAGGGAGTCCAATGGGCCACTAAAAACCCAATGGGGTCAACCCAGATGGTCAAATTGGCGGAGGTCAACCCTCATTTAGGTCAAGTCAAACCTAGCCCAAAAGGGCTAACCCAAGCCCAAGCCACTTCCTCCTTAGGCTAACCCCATTTCCATGACCATCATAACCAAGTGGGCTGCATTTAGCTTGTGAGGTTGACCAGTCAACTAGAGGTGACTAGGAGAGAGAAAGGAGCTCCCTCCATGTTAATGGAGGAGAGAGAAGATGGGGAAGAGGAAGGGGAGAGTGGAAAACTGACCAAAGGAGGCTAACAGCCATCTTTAATGGCTTCAATCAACTCCTCTAAGGAAGAGGAGTTGATTCCAGCCATTTCCTAGCCACCAAGGGGTGGATTCAGCCCCCCTCCACTCTACCCGAGCCACACCATTAATGGTGTTGATGGTCATTGAAGAACCAACCACCCCCCTTCCCCAATTGCCATTTAAACACCATCAGTGGGCCAAGGGGAATATTTTCGAGCGTTTACCTGGAGGAGACGAGCCATCCCACTGTACTGTTGTAGAAGCCGAGCGCCGCCACCATCGTCAATGGCATCCCGCCGCTCTTCCCGCATCCAGGCCGCCAGGAAGGTCCTCCCCCTCTCCTTAACTCTCGGGTAGATCATAGGACTTCTTAGGCTTAAGATTCGGGATCAATTGAGCCCGATCAAATCCGGCATTTTCATGGCTTCGGCATGAAAAATTTCTTGCTATAGCCGCCGGAAAATGCCTCTCCGGCGGCAGAGCCGCCGCCTGGCAATAGCCCCCACCTCAACGGAGGTGGTGGTGGCGGTGGCCGGCCGGGGAAGGGGCTGGATGGCCGGCGGCAGCCGCTTGAAGTCAGCCCAGGAAGAATGCATCCTGGCCGTCGGCTCAACGAAGAAGATGAACGGATCCCGTTCATTTGCGCCAAGATTCGTGCTGCATCAGGGAATAAACTATAGGAAATTATTTCTGGATTATTTCATTTCTGCCACACATTATACACTAAATGGTTTTAATTTTGAAAAATACTTAGGTTCTTCTGGTGGAAAAACTTTCAACACAAACGTTATAGCCCTCTGAGTCTATGTTATTTTAAAATTTGTTTGAACCCATTTGGGTGCATGGCCTGACCAGGGCACCCATTGTGGTGGGACATACCCTTAGGGCTAGACAGTCATTAAACTGAGTGCCCACACTTCATCCCTAGCCCAAATCAGTTGAAATTTTGGCAGGGAGCCTAACCTGGCTATACCTAGGGCTTGCCCAAAGCACAAAAGTTTTGGACACAATTTTCCTAAAGTTTTTGACTTTATTTAATAAAGCTATGGTAATTAAATTAAGTAGTCAAATGACCTCCAAACCCTCCCAAATTTTGGTGAGTGGTCCCTGGGCTCATGTTATGTATCTGTATAAAGTTTCACCTAATTTGGATGTGTTTTGAATAGGTTTTGACCCAACCCTAACTTTACCCTAATAAGGGTATTTTGGACAAAAGTGCACTTTTGATTTTGAGTGACCAAATCACCTCAACAGAGGCTGACATTGGGGCCACTGACTTGTTATGGCACTTAGCACCTCCCCATGGAATGTGGGGTAGTGTGGAATTGATTTGCCCTAAGTTCTTAGGGCAAACCCTAAGGAGGGACCTTTTTGCCTTGTGAAGGGCATGAGTCCTAAACACCTTGGATGAACACCAAATTTTCCAAGGAGGTTCCTAGGATGTATAAAACCCTCTGTTAAAAATATTAGCTAATTTTGAAAAGGGTAGGGTCCCAAAAACCCTAACCCTAGCTTAGGACCTAAAATTTGTAGTGTAGGTTTAGGTTAGCTAAACATCTTGAAACTTAACCAAATTTGGGTAGTGAGGGAATAAGGATATGTTGAGCCTCTGGTAATTTACTTGGGGAGTTTCGATCAATATTTGTAGCACTTCATTTGTAACCAATAGGATTGCCCTAATTAATAATTTGGCTATTGTGGTCTCACTGCCCATTGAAAGGGCATGAAACATTGGCAGAGGTAGTTTTAGACTATTCTAATCATGTATAAATTTTGATAGAAGTTTTGGATATCTAGTTAGGGCATGTACTTCACAAGTGCATTACTTTGGTTATATACTAAATAATTCTTGCAAGAGCCCAATACTTATTGAAAAATTATGAAACTTGATACATAGTGTTTCTAGCTCAATATTACCATGTGGAAATGTTTGTGGAAATTGTTGATGGTTAATTAGTATACTTTGTTCATTAACCCATAAACTTGAAATTTCATGAGAAAATCAAGTATAGCCTTATTTTTAAATGATAAATTACGAAACTTTTTCTATGGTATTTGTAGGCCATCCTATTCATTCCTGAATTTTCTCTGAATTTTTGGAGGTAATATTGCTGTAAAATCTTTTAAAATGACTTTTATGAGATATCTTTGAAATTAAATTTAAGGGTCCAAACCTTGCTGAAAAATTTGAAGACTTAGGCTTTAGAGTTGATTATTCATTTTGTAATTACCATAAATTTATTGAAATATTATCTTGTCTGAAATTGCTACTTCATGTTCAAACTTGAGTTTTTTGGATACTACAATAAATAAATTAATTATCAGACAAATTAGGAAAATTATGAATTTCTGGATTTATGCTACAATTGTCATTTTAGACCTCTAATAATTATCATAGGGGTACTGGATGAGTATTTCATGTACTTCCTTTTTTACGGGTTCTGTAGCTTAAGTGGTCTGCATATAGCAAAACTGCAGGAAATCATTTTGGATGTGAAGTAGAGCACGTGTGATGGGTCTTGATGGTTTGCTGGAAAGATAAGTAGAATGGGTTGCATCTATGGAAGATGAGTGAGTAGGGTGTGATTTTGTCTAGGGTTTAGAGGCGTTCGGGTCCGACGAAAGATCGTCCTACCCAAGGAGAGTTGGAGTCAAATCACCCTAGGATTAGCATATCGGAACATGAGAAAGTAATGGGTAAGGGAATCAACCAATAACAAAATAAGTACCTTGCGAAAGGGAACGCTGGGCGTAATCCCAACACAGTTCCTAGTGCCCCTTGAGAGCCCTTCACAGGGAATACCGGGGGCAGTCCTGGGTTAACGTAAACTGTTTTAACAAGCTGAAAAGAGTAACTTAGTAATTAGGGTTGCACATTTCACAAACAATGATGGCACCGGATGTTAGCTGGGAGCTTCGGCTCGGATGGTTAAAAGGCGGACTTTGGGTCCGGGGAGCTTCGGCTCGATTGTTTGAGACGGACGTGTTGGTCCGGGGAGCTTCGGCTCGGTTCTTGATTACGCTAATTAGCATGTGCATAAAAGGAAAGGAAATTAAGGTGGTGGGTCTTCGGTATTGGAGGGTCGATGCACTGACGCCAATACGTTGACTCGGCGAGTGTGGTTAGCACTTCGCCAACAGAAGTCCGGTGCGCCAGCCGGCAAGAGTACGCAGGAGTCCGCTTCGTGCACCAAGCGTTGAGGCGTACGATAGGTCTGACCGGTAGTGCTTTACTGGTTTAGAGGTGGGCGAGGCCCAACCCACCGCTTCCGTCTGCCACTACGGAGGTATCCTGGGAGGTTACAGCTCCAGAAAGGGGGAACTAAAGGTCTGTGTGCACAGAGTCGGGTGTGTGTGTTGCACTTGCATGATCCATCATACCCACTTGCATGTCATAGCATAATCGATTCTTTTAACCCTGACACCTAAAGTATAAGTGGAATGGGACGCTTATACTTTAGGACCTGCAAAACGACCCCTTGGTCTATAAGGTTGTGTGGGCAAGTTTATAAATTAAGGTTAATTTTTGATATATATAGTTACTGCTGTTTGATAACCGACACCCCAACGTATAAATTGGTATGCGACTTTTTATACAATGGGAGCCTTGCAGAAGACCCCTTGGCTTATGTGTTTTCACATAAGTAAAGGTTACTTTTCATATTTCAGCTTATTGTCTTTACATGCTATAAAATTTGCTAGTATAGGACCGCTGCCATCTGCTTTTGATTTTTTCTCCACCTTCAAGTCCTCCCCTTTCTTCCTCTTCGCTCGGTGCCTAGGAGCCGTGGGGGAAGGGGCGGGGGATGATAGGACTTAGTCTTTTAGACTAACAGTTTTCGAACCGCATCATTTAGGGGATCGTGGAGACCAGTATGGAGGAGCAGCCCTAGAGACCGGTGCGCTTGGAGGTGGGGCAGTCTAGCTCCGGAGTTCATACAGTCGGGACCGTGAGTCTCGACCTTGAGTAGTTTTTCTGCCTCCGCATGAGTGATTTTGTAGTGAGAATATGTTGTACCGGGCATAAGCCCGTATTTTGCTACTCTAATGTATTATTCTGTGGACACTCCCTTCGTGGAGTAATTTTTATTATGACATGTGATTCTCTATGGACTGCAGTTTCCATTTACTTCTTTATGCTACTTTTCTGTGATCGAAATGGCTGGCAGAATCGGCGCTTTGTGATGATGACCCTTCAGGGCGTGAAGGAGTCACCGCAAAACGGCGGTTCTGGGCCTAAGACCCCGGTGTCGAAAAGAAAAAAAAAGGGGGTCTTACAAGTGGTATCAGAGGGGACCTCGATCGAAAAGTAGCAGTCCACAACCCTGGGTCACCCCCGCGCGAGTTTAGTTTGGGGACAAACTAAGCAGCGGAAGCGTGGTGTGCCCATATGGGGGATCACATGTAAATTGTCCACTTTTATTAGTCATTGAGTCGATTACCTGCTAATGTAGTTCGTTTTGCAGCCCCCAGCTCAGCCCACTCCACAAGGTGGAGCTCAGCAGACCCCAGACATTGCACCACCTCCCATGGTCCCCACAGCTTTCCTTCAGTCAGACATGGGGCAAACCCTTACAGCTATCCTTGAGGCCTTCCGGGCTCAGCAGGCTCCGGCCCAGCAGCCAAACCCAGGGGCCAACTGGATGAGCACCTTCCGAGGACTCTCTCCCCCATCATACTTGGGGACAGAGTCGGCAGTGCGGACAGAGGAGTGGCTGGATGTTATGTACGAGATGTTGACTGGGATACGATGCCCTTGGGAGGAGAGGGTGGCCCTGGTGGTATCTTGCTTGGAGTCCCATGCTAAGAGGTGGTGGAAGACGCTGTTGGACACGACATTTGCTGATAGGGAGATTGCAGAAATCACTTGGGAGTAATTCAGGGCCACGCTGCTGGAGCACTTTGTTCCGCAGTCGGCCAGGGATGAGTTGGAGGAGCGGTTCTTGCAGCTGAGGCAGGGCACCAGGACGGTGGTGGAGTACCATCGAGAGTTCGATCATTTGGCCCGATATGCGGGCTCTTACCAGTTGGACGAAGCAGGTTACGTCAAGAGATTTTATAAGGGCCTAAAAGAGGAGTTGAGGGAGGCCTTGCTGTTTCTATCTGACGGGCCTATCTCCCGGATTTTGGAGATGGCTAAGAGGATTGAGGCCGATTGGCACACCACTCGGGGCCGGAAGCGGCAAACGGAGGATCAGGGCCGGAGGGCCCGAAATGATCAGCGGCGAGGCACCATACCAGACGGGAGAAGGACAGAGGAGCAGCCTCGTCAGGAGGTGAGGCAGGACCCGAGAGAGCAGGTGGTTTTGGCCCCTCAACCTCTCCGGATACAGGAGATGCCGAGACCCGGGGGTGTGGCGTATCCCCCGCCGGAGTGCTTCCATTGTCATCAGGTAGGACACCTCCGGAGAAACTGCCCCATGAGGGGGGCACCACCTCCAGCACCACAGGGTGGCCCACCTGCCCAGCATTTCGGAGGCCGAGGACGCGGCCGAGGACGTGGTTATCAGTGAGGAGACCGAAGACAGGAAAGGGAGCAGGTATATGCCTTGGACCTGGCACAACCTCGAAACCCAGAGCGGGTCATCACAGGTATAGTCTACATCAGCGGCAAGCCCGCTTATACTCTGTTCGACACGGGTGCCTCGCACTCGTTTGTGTCAGAGGCCTTTGTGGAAGGGCTGGAAGGAGTGGAACGGTTCACAGGCCGATTGAGTAGGGTGCGTCTACCCGACGGATCGGAGATACTCACCTCAGCCCACTGCAGTATGGAGACGGAGATTGGTGGAAACTCGTTCGAAGTTTCGGCAACGGTCCTGAGGATGCCAGTCTTCGAGCTGATCCTGGGCATGATTTGGCTACAGTGGAACCATGCCCAGATTGATTGTCAAGCAAAGAGGCTCACCGTGAGGCACGGGGACTCTACCATCATCATCGAAGGTATAAGACCTGCCTCACGTATACTCTTATCTTCAGTACAGGCCGTAAATGCCTATTTACAGGGGGAGGAGGTCTACGAGGTGCTGTTTGAGATGGCGGAGACCACGAGTTCTATATCGAATATTCCGGTGGTGCGGGAGTTTGAGGACGTCTTCCCGGAGAAGTTACCCGGGTTACCCCCGCGCAGGGAGCAGGACAATCAAATACAGCTTGTGCCGGGGGCCAAGCCAGCATCCAAGGCACCCTACCGGATGGCCCCAAAGGAGTTGACAGAGTTCCGGAGCCAGCTTCAGGAGTTAGTGGAAGCCGGATTTGTCCGGCCAAGCTCTTCACCTTGGGGAGCCCCGGTATTGTTTGTCAAGAAGAAAGACGGGACCCTCAGATTGTGCATCGATTATCGAGCACTAAATCGGTTGACGGTCCGGAACACCTATCCACTGCCAAGGATAGACGAGCTGTTCGACCAGCTGCAGGGGGCGCAGTTCTTCTCGAAATTAGATTTGAGGTCGGGATACTACCAGCTTCGGATTCGGGAGGAGGACAATCAGAAGACTGCTTTTAGTAGCAGATATGGTTTATACGAGTTTACGGTGATGCCCTTCGGACTCACCAACGCACCATCAGCGTTCATGACCCTCATGAACCAAGTCTTCAGGGAATATCTGGATGTGTTTGTCATTGTGTTCATCGATGACATCCTCATTTACTCGAGGACGGAGGAGGGGCACACCCGCCATCTGACACTGACCCTGCAGAGACTGTGGGAGAATCATCTATATGCGAAGTTTAGTAAATGTCAGTTCTGGCTGAAGGAGGTGGGCTTCTTAGGCCACATCATCAGTGGAGCCGGATTGGCAGTGGATCCGGCAAAGATTCAGGCTATTCGGGATTGGCCGCAGCTGAAGACAGCCACCGACGTACGGAGTTTTCTAGGACTTGCCGGTTACTACCAGAAGTTCGTGGAGGGATTCTCTCGAATTGCCCACCCGCTCACCTCCTTGACGAAGAAGGAGGTACCGTTCCTGTGGACCCCGCAGTGCCAGACAGCTTTCCAGGAGCTGAAGGATCGGCTAACCTCGGCTCCCATTCTAACTCTTCCCTCGGGGAGGGAAGGATTTCAGGTCTACACTGATGCTTCCTACCAGGGTATGGGAGCTGTACTGATGCAGAAGGGCCATGTGATTGCATATGCATCTCGCCAGTTGGAGAAGCACGAGCAGAACTATCCGGTGCACGACCTTGAGATGGGGGAGGTCGTTTTTACTTTGAAGGTCTGGCGCCATTATCTTTACGGAGTCCACTGCGATATCTATTCTGACCACAAGAACCTGAAATACGTGGACACGCAGAAAGAACTGAACATCAGGCAGAGGCGCTAGGTGGAGTTCCTTGCAGATTATCAGTATGAGATGCACAACCATCCAGGGAAGGCAAACGTGGTGGCGGACGCATTGAGTCGGAGAGCTGCCACTTCCGCAGTCGGGCCTCAGGTTATGTCTATGGAGTTGGCGAGGAGATTGGAGGATATGCACATCACACTGGTGTCATCCGAGGACCCCGAGCTTTACACGGAGTATTTAGCAGCGGTGAGTGCTACAGATGATATCCGGAACAGGGTCAGAGAGGGACCGAGGCGAGATGTCAATCTGGAGCCGATATTCTGGTCCTTGGAGAACGGTATAGCTGGAGATTATACGATGAGGGACGGCGTGGTATGCTTCAGAGGTAGGACTTACATACCGGGAGGATGCCAGGTCCGGGAGGATATCATGGCGGAAGCCCATCACAGCAGATACTCGGTGCACCCGGGCATCACGAAGATGACTGCGGATTTGAAGAAGACTATGTACTGGCCTGGCATGAAGAAGGATATTACTCGGTTTGTGACCCACTGCGAAGCTTGTCAGCTAGTGAAGGCAGAGTGCAAAAACCCTGCGGGGTTGTTGCAACCGCTCCCGGTACCAGAGTGGAAGTTCGAAGACATCGCGATGGATTTTATTCACGGACTCCCCCGATCACGAACGGGGAATGACTCAATTTGGGTCATCGTCGATCGGTTGACAAAGGTTGCCAGGTTCATTCCGATCAGGAAGGACGACGCTGTGGGAGTATTAGTACGGAGATTTGTGGAGCAGTTCATTCGGTATCACGGGGTGCCCAAGACGATAGTGTCGGATCGAGATGGCCAGTTCACTTCTAGGGAGTGGAGATCCGTGCAAGCTTACTTAGGCACGCGATTGACCTTCAGCACTGCATTTCATCCCCAGACGGACGGGCAGACAGAACGCACCAACCAGACACTGGAAGACCTTTTGAGGATATGTATTTTGGACCGCGGGGAACCGTGGGAGAAACTCTTACCCCTGGTCGAGTTCTCCTATAACAACAGCTACCAGTCCAGCATCAGGATGGCTCCTTACGAAGCCTTATACGGAAGGAGATGCCGGACCCCGCTTTCTTGGGTTCAGGACGAAGATCCGAAGGTGTTGGGATCAGAGTTTGTTGAAGACACCGAGGCCCAGGTGAGGCTGATCAGAGACAGGATGCTAGAGGCGTAGAGTAGACAGGCTAAGTACTATGACGCCCGGCATCGGCAGGTGGAGTTCCAGGTGGGAGACCGGGTATTTCTGAAGATCCGGCCCATGCATGGAGTCTCGCGGGTGCGTGGTCGGAGGAAGAAGCTCAGCCCTAGGTACATGGGCCCTTACAGGATCCTGGAGCGGATCGGACCCCTAGCCTATCGGCTGGAGTTACCACCAGAGCTGGAAGCGCTGTACGATGTCTTCCATATTTCTTCGCTGAGGAGGGCTCTGCTACGCCCGGAGCAGCAGATTTTGACCACCGAAGGGCCGGTAGCTTCAGACCGGTCGGTTCGTTTGGATCCGGTGAGGATCGACGACCGAGGAGTACGGGTCTTGCGACGCAAGAAGGTCCCACTAGTCAAGGTCCTGTGGAGGAACCACGGCCAGGAGGAGCATACCTGAGAGCCACAGGACCTGATGCGACAAAGATACCCAGAGCTGTTCAGTCAGGTATACCTCACAAATCCCTTAAGTTGTTTAACTTATTTTCCAGCTTTAAACTACTAAGGGCTGCACTAGGCAGATAGAGGCTTATCTTTTGTTTATTGGGGGCTTATCCTTGTTTATTGGGTTCTTGGTTTGCCAATTGGGCGAAATGGTCATAGATCTAGGTTTCCCTTAAAACCTAATTTAGCAAACAAGGCGTCATGATGAGATGTTACAAGGTTCTTTTCTTCGGTAGTAAGTCCCGTAGGCTCAACCTTGATTTCGGGGACGAAATCTTTGTTTTGTTTATTGAGATTTGTAACATCCGATTTCCAACTAGACCCCTAAGAGTGGTTTTGGCCATGACTAGGTCATGACAAAACCCTAAGAAGCCAGAAATGGGCCAAGAGATAGGGGACAAAATGTGGAAGATCATCATGGTCTACAAATAGTAGAACTCTGAGCAATGGTTTAGGAAGACCATGGGCTACACCTTGACCTCAAGACCCTACCACAACACCCCCCTAATACCTTGGGAGGCCCATTAGAGCCATAAGGACCCATTAGGGTCAACCAAAGAGGCTCAGTTGACCAAGGTCAACCCTAGCCGTAAATGGGTCAAACTAGCCTGCTTAGGGTCAATTGACCTGCTCCTATCCTAGAGGACCCCACCTATGCCCTCCTAACCCTAAAGTGAGGTCAAAGGGTCACTAAGGACACATTGGGGCCAGCCCTAGAGGCCAGGTTGACCCAGGTCAACACAAGCTCCTAATCTGGTCAAAGTACCCTTACTAAGGGTATGTGACCTCCAACATGCAGGGTAACCCTACATAACCCTACCTAGACCTTAGGGGAAGCCAATGGGTCACCAAGGACCCATAGGGGTCAACCCAATAGGTCATGTTGACCCAAGTCAACTCTAGCCCTAAAATGGTCAAAGTGCCCTTGCCAAGGGACATGTGACCACCAAGATACTCAACCAACCCTATTCAAGTAATCCTATACCTTAAGGGAGTCCAATGGGCCACTAAAAACCCAATGGGGTCAACCCAGATGGTCAAATTGGCCCAGGTCAACCCTCATTTAGGTCAAGTCAAACCTAGCCCAAAAGGGCTAACCCATGCCCAAGCCACTTCCTCCTTAGGCTAACCCCATTTCCATGACCATCATAACCAAGTGGGCTGCATTTAGCTTGTGAGGTTGACCAGTCAACCAGAGGTGACTAGGAGAGAGAAAGGAGCTCCCTCCATGTTAATGGAGGAGAGAGAAGATTTGGAAGAGGAAGGGGAGAGTGGAAAACCGGCCAAGGGAGGCTAACAGCCACCTTTAATGGCTTCAATCAACTCCTCTAGGGAAGAGGAGTTGATTCCAGCCATTTCCCGGCCACCAAGGGGTGGATTCAGCCCCCCTCCACTCTTCCCGAGCCACACCATTAATGGTGTTGATGGCCATTGAAGAACCAGCCACCCCCCTTCCCCAATTGCCATTTAAACACCATCAGTGGGCCAAGGGGAATATTTTCGAGCGTTTACCTGGAGGAGACGAGCCATCCCACTGTACTGTTGCAGAAGCCGAGCGCCGCCGCCATCGTCAATGGCATCCCGCCGCTCTTCCCGCATCCAGGCCGCCAGGAAGGTCCTCCCCCTCTCCTTAACTCTCGGGTAGATCATAGGACTTCTTAGCCTTAAGATTCGGGCTCAATTGAGCCCGATCAAATCCGGCATTTTCATGGCTTTGGCAAGAAAAATTTCTTGCTATAGCCGCCGGAAAACGCCTCTCCGGCGGCAGAGCCGCCGCCTGGCGAGAGCCCCCACTTCAACGGAGGTGGTGGTGGCGGTGGCCGGCCGGGGAAGGGGCTGGATGGCCGGCGGCACCCGCTTGAAGTCGGCCCAGGAATAACGCATCCTGGCCGTCGTCTCAACAAAGAAGATGAACGGATCCCGTTCATTTGCGCCAAGATTCGTGCTGCATCAGGGAATAAACTATAGGAAATTATTTCTGGATTATTTCATTTCTGTCACACATTATACACTAAATGGTTTTAATTTTTAAAAATACTTAGGTTCTTCTGGTGGAAATACTTTCAACACAAAAGTTGTAGCCCTCTGAGTCTATTTTATTTTAAAATTTGTTTGAACGCATTTCGGTGTATGGTCTGACCAGGGCAACCATTGTGGTGGGACATACTCTTAGGGCTAGACAGTCATTAAACTGAGTGCCCACACTTCATCCCTAGCCCAAATCAGTTGAAATTTTGGCAGGGAGCCTAACCTAGCTATACCTAGGGCCTGCCCAAAGCTCAGAATTTTTGGACACAATGTTCCTAAAGTTTTTGACTTTAATTAATAAAGCTATGGTAATTAAATTAAGTAGTCAAAATACCTCCAAACCCTCCCAAATTTTGGTGAGTGGTACCTGGGCTCATGTTATATATCTGTATAAAGTTTCACCTAATTTTGATGTGTTTTGAATAGGTTTTGACCCAACCCTAACTTTACCCTAATTAGGGTATTTTGGACAAAAGTGCACTTTTGATTTTGAGTGACCAAATCATCTCAACAGAGGCTGACATTTGGGTCACTGACTTGCAATGGCACTTAGCACCTCCCCATGGAATGTGGGGTAGTGTGGAATTGATTTGCCCTAAGTTCCTAGGCCAAACCCTAAGGAGGGACCTTTTTGCCTTGTGAAGGGCATGAGTGCTAAACACCTTGGATGAACACCACATTTTGCAAGGAGGTTCCTAGGATGTATAAAACCCTCTGTTAAAAATATTAGCTAATTTTGAAAAGGGTAGGGTCCCCAAAACCCTAACCCTAGCTTAGGACCTAAAACTTGTAGTGTAGGTTTAGGTTAGCTAAACATCTTGCAACTTAACCAAATTTGCGTAGTGAGGGAATAAGGATATGTTGAGCCTCTGGTAATTTACTTGGGGAGTTTTGATCAATATTTGTAGCACTTCATTTGTAACCAATAGGATTGCCCTAATTAATAATTTGACTATTGTGATCTCACTGCCCATTGAAAGGGCATGAAATATTGGCAGAGGTAGTTTTAGACTATACTAATCATGTATGAATTTTGATAGAATTTTTGGATATCTAGTTAGGGTATCTACTTCACAAGTGCATTACTTTAGTTATATAATAAATAATTCTCGCAAGAGCCCAATACTTATTGAAAAATTATGAAACTTGATACATAGTGTTTCTAGCTCAATATTATCATGTGGAAAGTTTTGTGGAAATTTTTGATGGTTAATTAGTATACTTTGTTCATTAACCCATAAACTTGAAATTTCATGAGAAAATCAAGTATAGCCTTATTTTTAAATGATAAATTACGAAACTTTTTCTAGGGTATTTGTAGGACAT
Organism: Platanthera guangdongensis; assembly: GCA_039583875.1. Taxonomy (NCBI): domain Eukaryota; kingdom Viridiplantae; phylum Streptophyta; class Magnoliopsida; order Asparagales; family Orchidaceae; genus Platanthera; species Platanthera guangdongensis. The sequence continues at coordinate 86,956,329 of CM077163.1, forward strand.
CATATTCATCGCTGAATTTTCTCTGGAGTTTTGGAGGTAATATTGCTGTAAAATCTTTTAAAATGACTTTTGTTAGATATCTTTGAAATTAAATTTAAGGGCCCAAACCTTGGTGAAAAATTTGAATACTTAGGCTTTAGAGTTGATTATGCATTTTGTAATTACCATAAATTTATTGGAATATTATCTTGTCTGAAATTGCTACTTCATGTTCAAACTTGGGCTTTTTGGATACTAGAATAAATAAATTAATTATCAGACAAATTAGGAAAATTATGATTTTCTGAATTTATGCTACAAATGTCAATTTAGCCCTCTAATAATTATCATAGGGGTACTGGATGAGTATTTCATGTACTTCCTTTTTTACGGGTGTTGTAGCTTAAGTGGTCTGCATATAGCAAAACTGCAGGAAATCATTTTGGATGTGAATTAGAGCACGTGTGATGGGTCTTGATGGTTTGCTGGAATGATAAGTAGAATGGGTTGCGTCTATGGAAGATGAGTGAGTAGGGTGTGATTTTGTCTAGGGTTTAGAGGCGTTCGGGTCCGACGAAAGATCGTCCTACCCAAGGAGAGTTGGAGTCAAATCACCCTAGGATTAGCATATCGGAACATGAGAAAGTAATGGGTAAGGGAATCAACCAATAACAAAATAAGTACCTTGCGAAAGGGAACGCTGGGCGTAATCCCAACACAGTTCCTAGTGCCCCTTGAGAGCCTTCACAGGGAATACCGGGGGCAGTCCTGGGTTAACGTATACTGTTTTAACAAGCTGAAAAGAGTAACTTAGTAATTAGGGTTGCACATTTCACAAACACTGATGGCACCGAATGTTAGCTGGGAGCTTCGGCTCGGATGGTTAAAAGGCGGACTTTGGGTCCGGGGAGCTTCGGCTCGATTGTTTGAGACGGACGTGTTGGTCCGGGGAGCTTCGGCTCGGTTCTTGATTACGCTAATTTGTATGTGCATAAAAGGAAAGGAAATTAAGGTGGTGGGTCTTCGGTATTAGAGGGTCGATGCACCGACGCCAATACGTTGACTCGGCAAGTGTGGTTAGCACTTCGCCAACAGAAGTCCGGTGCGCCAACCGGCAAGAGTACGCAGGAGTCCGCTTCGTGCACCAAGCGTTGAGGCGTACGATAGGTCTGACCGGTAGTGCTTTACTGGTTTAGAGGTGGGCGAGGCCCACCCCACCGCTTCCGTCTGCCACTACGGAGGTATCCTGGGAGGTTACGGCTCCAGAAAGGGGGAACTAAAGGTCTGTGTGCACATAGTCGGGTGTGTGTGTTGCACTTGCATGATCCATCATACCCACTTGCATGTCATAGCATAATCGATTCTTTTAACCCTGACACCTAAAGTATAAGTGGAATGGGACGCTTATACTTTAGGACCTGCAAAACGACCCCTTGGTCTATAAGCTTATGTGGGCAAGTTTATAAATTAAGGTTAATTTTTGATATATATAGTTACTGCTGTTTGATAACCGACACCCCAACAAATAAATTGGTATGAGACTTTTTATACGATGGGAGCCTTGCAGAATACCCCTTGGCTTATGTGTTTTCACATAAGTAAAGGTTACTTTTCATATTTCAGCTTATTGTCTTTACATGCTATAGAATTTGCTAGTATAGGACCGCTGCCATCTGCTTTTGATTTTTTCTTCACCTTCAAGTCCTCCCCTTTCTTCCTCTCCGCTCGGTGCCTAGGAGCCGTGGGGGAAGGGGCGGGGGATGATAGGACTTAGTCTTTTAGACTGACGGTTTTCGAACCGCATCATTTAGGGGATCGTGGAGACCAGCATGGAGGAGCAGCCCTAGAGATCGGTGCGCTTGGAGGTGGGGCAGTCTACCTCCGGAGTTCATACAGCTGGGACCGTGAGTCTCGACCTTGAGTAGTTTTTCTCCATCCGCATGAGTGATTTTGTAGTGAGGATATGTTGTACCGGGCATAAGCCCGTATTTTGCTACTCTGATGTATTATTCTGTGGACACTCCCTTCGTGGAGTTATTTTTATTATGACATGTGATTCTCTGTGGACTGTAGTTTCCATTTACTTCTTTATGCTACTTTTCTGTGATCGAAATGGCCGGCAGAATCGGCGCTTTGTGGTGATGACCCTTCAGGGCGTGAAGGAGTCACCGCAAAACGGCGGTTCTGGGCCTAAGACCCCGGTGTCAAAAAGAAAAAAAAAAGGGGTCTTACAGTTTTGGTCTGCTTACCCTTTTAGCGTGCAGAGCAAATGCCTTACTTGCTGCATTTCATCTTGGGACCATTCCTAACTAGCTCTTCACTTTAGAGCTTTCCAATGGTCTTATAGTTCAAATGAGTTAGCCTCGGGTGCCATTGCACACAGTATGAGACTTTCTCGTCTACAACTGGACAAATAGGGGAGTCTTGACCTAAATATAGAAAGTTTAAACAATACACTTTTCCACTCCTAGTGCCTGTCAAGATGACCTCTTGGTCACTTGACTTCTTAATTTGGTACTCATCCTTGTGGAATACAATGATATAGACAGGATCATAGAATTGGCTTATGCTTATCAGGTTGGGATGCAATGCTTCAACATATGTAACTTTTGAGATGGTGACTATGTCATTGGTAATCTTCTTATAGCCTCTAGTGACTCCTCTGTCTGAATCAATAAAGATTAATTTTGGTCCATCCTTCATTGGAGTGTACTCCTTCACGTAACTCCTTATTCCAGTCATGGTCCTAGAATATCCACTGTCCATGTAACATATGGGGGTATGGGTGTAATATCCCTCAAAAAACTAGACCCCTAGGAGTGGTTTTGTCATGACTAGGTCATGACAAAACCCTAGGGAGTCCAAGAAGACCAAGTGGACTTGGGAATAAAGGTGAGATCATTATGGTCTGCAAATAGTAGGTTTCCAAAAGACTTGATTTCAAGAGCCTAGTCACCTAGAGGGGGGGGGGGTGAATAGGTTCTCAATTTTTCTTCAAAAACTTTAGGCAAATAACAAAATTTATCTCAACACTACAATAATTCAAATCACAAAATAATTAACATAGCACAACATACATCAGATTTATAGTGGTTCCCCATAGTCTGGTTACATCCACTTTCCCCCTTCACCTATCCAGTAATGAACTGGATTCGGCCTAACTTCTTTCCACTTCTCAGATCCGCAAATCTTACAGCTCAGAACAAAGAATGGTTCCTACAACTCAGAGTGAATCCAAACTCCTACAACTCGGGCACAAACCCTACCTCGGCCTCTTTCACAGGCCAACAACTGAGAGTGAAACCCCACTCCTACAACTCAGGCAACAGCCCTACCTCAGCCTTTATAATTACAGCCTTACAACTCAGATCTAACAACAGATCCTACCAGAAATAATTTGATAATGTGATACAGAAATTGCACCAGATGAATCTCTTCACTGGTGAGCTTCTTGATCAGTTCTTGAATGGACTGATCTTTAGATCCAACCTGACTTAGCCATTTCAAAGCTTCTTGATAGAACAAAATAAGGTTGATCTTCACTTGATGTAGAAGTTTATCTTCAGATAGCTTCCTTCTTGAATTCAGAATGAAATCTGAATCTTCCTTGCAGACTTATCTGGATCTGCCTTCGTAAGGGTTTCCCCTTTTATTGTTGTAGAAAACTTATCTCTGAAGAATTCACTTCTTTAATGTAGTGTTCCTTGCTTCTCATCTCTATTTTTTTCACTACTTCACTTCTACACTTGATTTACTGTATGATGTATCGAGCCAGTCCTTTATATAGAGTTTCCTCCTGATTAATGGCTGATCCGGTTTGTAACAGTCTTCTGACAGTTCTGAAAAAAGTGTCAGACCGGTTGGTTAAGGTTTTCCAACTCAGCATGAACCACTCAACAAACCGCTTCACATGTGTCGACACAAGCAGAATAAGTGTTAACACAAGACTTGATGATGTCGACACAACACTCCGTGTGTCGACATAGTCATTCTTCTGGTACTCGACATAGCATCTGTTAAATGTTTTGAGACAAGTCATGTGTGTCGACACAGCTTCTGCTTCCAGTGGTGACATAACTTCTGAGTGTCAACACAGTTTTTTCTTTCAGTGTCGACATAACTTTTGTGTGTCGACACAGCTTCTGCTTTTAGTGTCGACATAACTTCTCAGTGTCGATAGAATTCTGGTGTGTGTCGACACAAGTTCTATGTGTCCACACAGTCGTTGTCGACAGAATTCTAGAATGAGTCGACAGCTTCTCTGTGTGTCGACACTAGTGCTGTTAATGTCGACACAATCTGGCCCTTGGTGTCGACACAGCGTTGTCGACAAATTTTATGTGTGTCGACATAAATTCTTGGTGTCGACACAATCTAGCCCTTGGTGTCGATACATCCATTCCCAATTGTCGACACTTGTACTTCGAAAAATATTTTTTCCACTTACTTAACCTGGACATGATAACTCAATAGAACATCAAATACAACTTGATGCATATCACAGAGTTAGGTGAGGATTCTCCAAATCTGGTACACATTTTCCAATGTACCCAACAATCTCCCCCTATTTGGAGAAGTCATAACCCTTAGTCATTGATATACATCACTTATAATAAAATAATATGATGTATAAAAGCATTCAATGGCAGGGTAACATATAAACAAAACAGGTAAATAATATCATCACAGAATATGATACTACCTTAATAAGCACGAATCATTGTTTTATTTAAACTTCACAAAAGTGTGTTGTCAACAGATTACATGGAGTTAAAAAGTGAAGATTACAATGTCATAAGAATCTAGTTAATTTATCCTAAGTCTGATCAGGCTCCTTGATCACTATGCCTTTTCCAGACTGGACCCTTGCTTGAACTGGTGCTATAGTATCTTCAGCTAGCTTCTTGCCTTTGAATTCTTTCTTTTTCTGTTCTCCATCCCTTATCCTTTGCCTTTCAAAATAATGAAAAGGCTTGGGGAAGTACTTGCTACGCTCTAGAGCATTAGCAGGTAACTTCCCAGCTTTTGTTTTCCTTCTGTATTAAAGAATGGCTTCCTGCTTGGCTTCATACTTGTGTCATTCTTGCTCAGTGTACCATTTACCTCTTTCATGGGTCTTGTCCTTCAAAGCTTTCCAGGCAGTCAATATAATGTTCCTGGAAGTAGGACTCCATTACTCAAAATCAGGTTCAACTCTGCCTGTTCTTTAAACCTTTTCTTTGAGAGTTGAGCTTCTCGCTCTTTATGCAAAGCTGCCTCTGACATTTCTACTTTCTCAATGATTACATTCTTAGTAGCCTCTGGAGGGCTGTACATCTGATGAACCAGGTGTTGAATTTTCTCAAAGTTAGAAGGGGGATATATGATTTGAGCTACTTCCTGCAGACCCCCTTCATTTCCTGCAGCTTGAATTCCTGACTCAGCTGTATTGTCATCATCACATAGGGGTGGATATCCCAGAATTGCTCTAACAGCATTTGTTATCCATTTGGCATGCTCTGAGCTGGCATTGACTATCAACCTCTCCCCCTTTTGACTTCTCTTTCAATATGATCCTTGAGATCATTCTTTTGGAACCTTATTTGATTAACCAGATAATTTGTTCCCTCTGTATAATAGGCTTTAAACTTTTGAAGCTGAGTAGAGATAATCTTCTGAGAGGCTTGAATTGAAGATTGGAAAGTGGCTAAATCCTCTTGAAGTTTCTTATCAAAATCTGACTTCTATTTAGCCCTTGCCTCAGTCAGTGCAGTTGCAGTATTCTTTAATTCTGTAACAATCACATTATGTGATTCAGTAAGATTGTCATTCATCCTTAGTTGATTTTCTAGGACATAGCCTTGCTTGACCACTATATCATCAATTTGTGTTCTTGCCTCTTTTTGCTGTTTTGCCAGAAAAACTACAGCATTACCTCCTTTATGGAAGCAATCTGTCATCTCTTTCTTATTATGGTTTACATCAAATCTGATTGATTTTATATCTTGAGCCAAGGAGAATTGCAAATCTTAATGAGTTTCATCCATATATTTCTCCATGGCTGCTCTTTGCTCATCCATTTTAATTTGCAGAGCCACCAACAGTGAACTGAAATCAACTGTTGGTGCTGAGGGTTTTGAGGCTGTCTGTAAAGCTTTCTTATAAGTTGAGCTTTTCTTCTTATAAACCATCAGTTTTCTCTTATTTGCTTTTAGGGCTTCTCCATCATCAGATTTAGAAGAACTTTCTAGATTTACTGTGTCCTTAGGGCTTGTGGGCAGCTCCTTGTCAGATCTTGGTAACTGCCCCTGAGTCCCATGCTCCTCCCCCTCAGACCTTGGCACTATTTCCTTAGTTCTTATTTCTTGTAAATCAGGAAATAATTCCTCAAGAGTGAATTCTTGTTGTTTTCGAACAGGAGGAACAACTGTATCTTGTACATTTAATTGAGTATCATCTAATGCAGATGTATTTTCCATAGATACATCCTGTGCAAGGTTGTTGTCATGATGTGTCTGTTTAACATCAGGTAGAAGCACAGTTAGTGCATCTGGCTCAGTATTTAGTATAGTTTGGTTAATATCATTTATTACCTCAAGAATTGTTTGAGTGGCTGTTTCACTCTCTAAGGCAGCTTGCTCTTTCTCTGGAGCACTTCCTGGAGGCAAGACTTCTTGTTGAATTGGGGAAAGTTCATTGGCTCCCCCTATAGATGGCACATCCTAACCTTGATCCAGTGGGATGGTGCTCTCTGGAATATACTCCCCCTGCATCTGACCATCTCCTATATTCTCAGTGGCAGATGATCTCCTAGTTGATTCTTGATGTTCTTCATCTGAACTGAAGACCACTTCTTCTTCAGAATCACTGGAGGATTCTGCTTGTGGAAAAGCCTTTTTTATGTTGTTTATCTTTCTGAACAGCTTTTTGTGGAGTAGATAATTCCTTTGTCAACACTCTATCCTATCTACATAGAATCTTCACATCCATTTTTCTCATGTGGTTGATTTTGGTTCCGGAGAGTTGGTTCATAACATCTGGTATTATTACAGTTAGACATAAACTTAGAATCCTTCCCAGATTTGTTTTCTTTACTCCTTCTTGAATTTTGTCAAAAACTATGGATGCCCAGTCTATTTTTATGGAGAAAATGATCCTTGTCAGGAGATTGAATATGTGGACTGAAATTCTGTCATGTCCACCAGTTTTATACAGTATCACTTTGACTACTATCTCTGACAAAAACGTTCCTTGGGAATTCATCCCTTTACGGGCAATGGATGATCCAAACTTGGTATTAGAATTCAGCTCGCACCAGTTAGTGCTTCTTTAGTCCTGGAAGGTATAACTTCATCATCATCGTTAGTCATGGGGAGTTGGAGTGATTTCCTGATATTATTTAGAGTTAGTCTAACTCGGGAATCGTGAACTGTGGCCTTGATCTTCTTCCCTTCTGGGTCCATAGTAGCAGATGAATAGAATTCCATGACTTCCTTTATCCAAATTTTTATTGGTGTTGAGACCAAGAACTCTAATACATTATCACAAACTCGGGTAATGACATCCTGGATTTCTTGTGAAGCTGTTGTGAATCCTCCACGAACCAGCTCATATCCTTCATTCACCATATCATCTTGATGACGCGACATTGTCGAGAGATAGAAGAGAAAAGAAGAGAAGGTCTTTGTCGACATAAGGTGCAGAGCCTACATTTTGAAACAGTAGTCGACCAGATGTTGGCTTTACCTATTTATAGTGTGAGCGTAAAGGGCATGTCAAAAGACGGGCCTTAGTCGACAAAACTTTTACACGTGTCAACAAAGACGACCTAGGTCTCGACAAAACTTAGGATAAGTCGACACGAGTAGGTGTCGACATACTTGTGTCAGAGTCAACACATAAAATAAATCCTCAAGATATAAGGTCTCGACAAGGTTGTGTTGACACTTATTCTTCTATCGACACAGATACTGTTTCTGTGTCGTCACATCCTTATTCTTTGTCGACACAACATACTGAGTGTGTCGACACAATGTTGCTTATGTCGACACATACTTTGTACTTAGACAAATTTCCTAAGAAATTTTGTACTTACTAATTCTTCTTAGAGAAGTTTGTGCTAACCTATTCTAGATTCAACATACCTAATTCAATTTTAAAATAATTGAATTTAAATTCATCCAGAGGTTTTGTAACTGTTGGAACACCCTATTACTGATTTGGGCAAGGATCACTATGTCCTTTAGGAAATTTGCTTTGACCTCCTTGTATAGATTTAAAGGTTAATTAGAACTGAGTCTAAGGGTTAGTATTTAGGTTTGAAAGCTGCCCTCAAGACCCTCAAGACCAGATATTTCAGTTCAGGAGACTAAGTCATTTCGTCGAGCTCAGGACGACGAATCATCGAACTCCATTCGACGATCTCTGAGCTCACCTCGACGAATCGTCGAACTCCATTCGACGATCTCTGAGCTCAACTTGAACGATTCGTCTAACTCCATTCGACGATCTTCGAGCTCAGATCGACGTTCCTGTCTCTAGTTTGTTTCCCTATCTCTGAGCTCAGTTCGACGATAGTTGAGCTCAGATCGACGCTTTCTGCTTCAGTATAAGTCTAGTCTCTGAGCTCAGTTCAACGATAGTTGAGCTCAGGTCGACGTTTTTCTGGAGAGATCGACGTTTTTCAAGATTCAAATTCAGTCAGTTATGGAATTATTCTCAGCATTTATGTCAAGGATCTTGTAGCCGTTTCAATTAATCTGGAGCAAGTTTCAAGGTATTTTCAAAGGAATGTTTTATTGGACTATCCTCCAGAAGACAAAATGCAGTTAAGCAAGTCATTTATGACAGGTTAACGTCTATCTTGGACAGAGAATCATTCTATTCAGATCTAAGGAATAAAAGATTTATTCATTTTTCTGCTGGAAAATAACAACAACTATTACAACAACAACAACAGAAAGAGAAAGAGTTGCAGATATTCACAGACAGAATTCATACAAGAACACACATCACAAAAGGAGATCAACATACTGAAATTTTCAGATCCCTCTTGATTCCAGTGTTCAAAGGCCATTATCATTCAAGACTCCACACAACACACATTTCAGCTGCTGCTGGAATCATCTACTGCAAAGCTTCACTTCCTGAACAACTATAGATCTCAGGGGGAGCTTTTACAACATCCACTATCTTCTCTCTGATTTTTGACAGAGAAGATCATCTCTCTCTCTCTGTTGTAAAGGGTTTATCAAACTCCCTTCAAAAGTTTGTGTTGGTTTCTGAGACCTTGTCAAAACTCAGTGGTGGCAAGACACCTGATCAAAAAATCTGGTTTGGTTTTTCAGTACCTTATCAAAAGCTCATTGGTGCCCAGGACACCTGATCAACTCATCCTGCAGTGGATTCCTACCTAGGGTGGTAGAAGAGTGGATGTACCCAGATTGGTTGGGGAACCACTATAGCTCCTTGTGTCATCTGATTGCTTATTTTCTTTTATTTTTTGGTTGTGGTTTGTGATTGTTCTGTGATTGCTTTGTAATTAGGTAGTTGTTGTGATTGATGTATTTCATTTGCTTCCCTGTTCACTTAGGAATACAACAAGAGTTGTAAAAAGTTTTTAGCAAGCACCATACTCTATTCACCCCCCCCCCCTCTAGAATATATCAGATATAACCTGCACTTTCAATTGGTATCATAGAGAGGGTGGTTAAAATACCAGACCTTAGGTTGGTTTAAATACCACACCTTAGTGGTTGCACAGGCTAACACCTGAACCCAAAGATCCCTCTAGTTAGATCTATTTTAAGTTTGTTGTTAGATTTATTTCTTCACATAACATGACCCAATACAAAGATTATGCTAGCACTAGACCTCCAGTGTGCAATCTATCTAAGTTTGCACTTTGGAAGGCAAGGATTAGATTGTACATGAACTCTATTGATGAAGACATTTTTAATTCCGTTTTGACAGTGTGTCCAAGACCCCCAGAAAATACAAGTACAAGTGATGTTCCACCTCCATCAGGAACAGATGCAGAAATCAATAAATGGAAATTGGCAGATGCTAAGGCAATGAATATTTTAGCCCAGACTATGTCTGATGAAATATTCCAAAAAGTAGTTGAATGCAACTCAGCAAAGGACATCTGGGACAAGTTATCTGAGATAGTTTCAGGATCTGCTAATGAGTGAAAAGATAGAAGATCTCATCTCATAACCCAATATGAGAACTTCAAGAAAGGAGAAGCTGAGTCAGTAGTAGATATGTATAATAGACTCAGTCTCATATTCAATGAGCTGAAAACATTGGACAAAGAGATCTTATTGACTGAGCTCAATGATAAAATCCTAATGTGCTTCCCAAGCACTTGAGACTCAAGGATATAGCCAATCAAGTATGCCAGAAGCCTAAATGAGATCACAACTGAAGCTCTCTTGGGCAAGCTTAAGTCTTATGAGTTGCTCATCAAGAATAGAGAAGAAGAGCAGAAGGCTGCCTCACCAGCTACAAGAAAAGAAAAATCAATAGCTTTAAAAGCCATTGAAGATCAGCCTGAAGACAAGGTCACATGCAATGTAGAGTTGCTAAGCCTACTGGCCAAAAGGTTTTACAAAATGGCTAAGAAGGATTTCAGGAAAAGATCATACAGAGAGCATGACAATCCAAGGTATGACAAATCAAATAACAAAGATATTATTTGTTTTGTTTGCAGGAAATCAGGCCACATTGTGCTTGACTGTCCAGAAAATAAAAACAAGGACAAGAAGGACAGGAAAGAAAGGTGAAAAGAAAAGGACTTCAAGAAGAGCAGCAATGGCAAACCCTCCTCCAGCAAGAACAAACATACAAGGAAGGGGTTTGTTGCTGAAACTTGTTGTGAGACAGAAGAAGAATCTAAAGCTTCATCCAGCTCTAGTGATGATGAAGATGATGCTGATGAAAAAGAATTCTGCATGATGGCTATCAATGCCTCACAACAAAATTCTGATGCAGAAGAGTCAGAGTCAGAATCAGAGACTCAATCTGAAGAGGACCAGTTAATAAGTTCTTTTGATTTTAATTCTGAGGACTTCAAGTGTGAGTTTAAAGCACTATGTTTGGATTTTTTAAAATCTGAGAAGGAAATCATTTCTCTCAGAAATCAGTTATCTGAACACAGTACTTTAAAATCAGAAAACCTCCAACTCTCTGAGGAGTTGGGATGCTATAGGGAGTAGATAGCCTCACTGAAAGGTGAGCTATCAAAGGCCAAAAAGTTTGAAGAATCCCTCAATGGGAGAAGTATCAAGCTAATGGACATCACAAGCACAGTGAACTCAAGATTCAATAGTACACTAGGCTTGGGTGCCTCATCTAGCCAACCTATAATATTAACAACCCCAATCAAGTTTATCTCTGATAAAGGTAAGGGAGTTGTAGAGGTAGATAGGAAGAATTCTGACTTACCTAAGAAAACAAGAGTTCAACAGAAATCGTCGAACGGAGCTAGACGATCGTCGAATGAAGATCAATGATCTCAGGCTAAATCATCGAACTCAGGTCGATGATCTCTAAACCCTGAACTCTGCCACAGTCGATCTTCGAACATAGCTCGACGATCTGACCCAAGATCGTCGAACTCAGCTCAACAATCGTCGAGCAGAGATCAGAGTTTTGAAAACTTTTTCAAAGATAAATCAAATTTCAAACCTAGGGGTCCTTCATCCCAAAGATTTAACCCTTATACTGAATGGATAATACCTCCAAGGAGATATCATTCTGAAGGTTATAAGAGTCAACCAGGGATGTCTTTTATTTCTGAATTCAAAGGTTATCAACTTAGGCCCAAGGTAAAAAAAAAAGAAAAACCTAGGCCCAAGGTAAACTGGGTCAAAAACAAATAATTTGTTTTATGTGCAGGTGGAGACCTATCCAACATCAAACTAGCAATGGTATCTGGATAGTGGGTGCGCAAAGCACATGACAGGAAATACGGACAATTTCACATACTTCAAAGCCATGCTTCGACCCAAAGTAATATTTGGTGATTCAAACTTTAGACTAACAAAAGGATATGGTGCAGTCCAGATTGGCACAATCACATTCAAGAAAGTAGCCTATGTGGAAGGACTGAAGCACAACTTGATCAGTATCAGTCAACTGTGTGATGAAGGCTACCAAGTGACTTTCAGCAAATCCTTATGCAATATCAAATCAGAGTACAACACAACTGTGTTGACAGGTAAAAGGAAAGGTAACATCTATCTTGTAGATTTTCTTTCAACCAAGGTAGATATTTGCTTATTTAACTCTATTTGTAGACCTAATGAACTATGACATATGAGACTAAGACATATAAACCTTAGAACCATTGCTAGGCTATCCAAGGACAATCTTGTTAGAGGAATACCTTCTGGCCCCTACAAGAAGGAAGGACTCTACAGGGCTTGTCAATTAGGCAAGCAAACCAAAAATAGTTTCAAGTCACTTAATAAGAGTGATTCACCTAGGATTTTATATCTATTACACATGGATCTTTTTGGACCCATTACAGTATAAATCTTAGGAGGGAAATCTTATACTTTAGTGGTTGTAGATGACTTCTCTAGATTCACATGGGTGTTCTTTCTGAGAAAGAAGTCTGATAACTTTAAATGTTTGACCGAATTTATCAAATGCATACAGAGTGAGTTCAATACTCACATTGCCCTGATCAGAAGTGATCATGGTACAGAGTTTGATTCTCTTCTTATGCAAGAGTTCTGTCAGAGTGAAGGGATCTGACACACTTTCTCAGCTCCTAGAACTCCTCAACAAAATATGGTAGCAGAAAGGAAAAATAGAACCCTTATTGAATCTGCTACTACATTGTTGTCAGATGCTGACCTTCCTCTATCCTTTTGGGCAGATGCAGTGAACACCTCCAACTATGTGTTGAATAGAAGTTTAATATATAAACTGAAGGGCAAGACTCCCTATGAATTACTCAAAGGGAAGAAACCTAAAGTAGATTACTTTAAAATTTTTGGTTGTATTTGTTACATTCATAATAATAACAAGAAATACTTAGCAAAATTTCAAGCTAAAGCTGATGAAGGAGTGTTTTTGGGATACTCCATGATCATTAAAGCTTATAGGATATATAATAAATCTACTCTCAAAATTGAAGAATCTGTTCATATATCTTTTGATGAGTCTAACATGTCTTTCAAGGAGAAGAATACTCATACCATAGAACCTTTGCAGGTACACTCTCTTGCAGAATACTTGGACAGGTTACCAATTATTCAAAAAGATGAAAGCAGTGAAGATGAAGAAGACATTCAACATCTTGATTAGAAACTTCTTGAAGAGCCAGTTGTTGTACCACCAGAGGAAACAATAACACAGGTTGGTGAACAATCAACATCTCATGTTGATTTAGTAACATCAAGAGACCATCCAATCTCCCAAGTGATTGGAGACATCTCAGCTGGTGTGCAAACTATAAATCAGGTCAATCAAAACCTGATGCACACTTGCTTTCTCTCTCAAATTGAACCTCAATCCATTCAAGATGCAGAGCAAGATCCACACTGGATCATTGCAATGCAAGAGGAGTTGCATCAATTTGAAAGGAACAAAGTTTGGGAACTAGTACCAAGGCTAAAGGATCACTCCATTGTTGGAACAAAGTGGGTGTTCAGAAATAAATTGGATGATCAAGGAGTCATTGTAAGGAACAAGGCAAGGCTAGTTGCTCAAGGGTACTCTCAAGAAGAAGGGATAGATTATGACCAGACCTTTGCACCAGTTGCAAGGTTAGAGGCCATAAGAATCTTCTTAGCATATACAGCACACAAAGGATTCTAAGTATACCAGATGGATGTAAAGAGTGCTTTTCTCAATGGAGATATCAAAGAAGAAGTATATGTCAGACAACCCCCAGGTTTTATCTCTTCAACTCATCCTGATCATGTTTTCAAATTGCATAAAGCAATATATGGTCTAAATCAAGCTCCTAGAGCATGGTATGAGACCCTAGCATGTTTTCTTTTGAAAAATAAGTTGATAAGTGGTAGAGTAGACCAAACTCTTTTTATTAGAACTCATAAGTCCCATACCCTACTAGTACAAATCTATGTAGATGATATTATATTTAGTTCTACTGATTCAAATTTGTGCTGAATGTTTTCCAATCTAATGCATTCTAAATTTGAAATGAGTAGCATAGGTGAGCTATCCTTCTTTCTAGGATTGCAAGTCAAACAACATGCTGAAGGCATATTTATTTTTCAAACCAAGTATGCAAAAGATTTGGTTAAGAAATTTGGTATGTCTGAAGCATCATGTATGAAAACACCTATGACTACTAATGCTGTATTAGATGCTGATGAACATGGGAAACATGTTGATCAGACAACATATAGAGCAATGATTGGCTCTTTATTGTACCTTACAGCTAGTAGACCTGACATAATGTTTGCAACATGCATATGTGCTAGATTCCAAGTGAGCCCTAGAGAGTCACACTTAACCTTAGTAAAAAGGATTCTTAGGTATGTAAAAAGTTGTCCAAATCTAGGTCTCTGGTATCCAAAAGATTCAGCATTTGACTTAACTGGATTTTCAGATGCTGATTATGCTGAATGCAAAATAGACAGGAAAAGCACCAGTGGAACTTGTCAGTTTCTTGGTGACAGACTTGTCTCCTGGTTTTGCAAGAAACAAACATCTGTGTCAACTTCAACTGCTGAAGCTGAATATATGGCTGCAGGTAGTTGTTCTTCACATATCTTGTGGATTCAAAATTAGCTCCTAGACTATGGCTACAACTTAGAGAAGTCAAAAATATTTTGTGATAATACTAGTACTATTTCCATAGCACAAAATCCAGTCCTCCATAGTAGGACAAAACACATAGAAATTAGGCATCACTTTCAAGGAGATAATGTTGAGAAAAACAAAATTGAACTTCAATATATCCCAACTGATTTGCAAAGGAGAGATATTTTCACCAAATCCTTGGATGAAAAAAAACATACATTCTTCTTGAATCAGTTAGGAATGTTAGATGGAGGAAGTCTAAAATAAGATCCAAGATTTTAAAAATATAAAAATGACCAAGACTAGGCAAATCAAAATGCTTTTTCTAGTGTATAGAGTGTTTATGGTCTCTAAACTGCGCTCGACGATTTTCCCCAAGATCGTCGAACGGAGATCGAAGATTTCAGAAATCGTCGACAAGAGTTCAGTGCTTCTCAGATAGTGCTAAACTATCTTTCTTCAGGTCAGCGATCGTCGAACGGAGCTCGATGCTCTCCAATATCATCGAACGGAGATCGACGATGTTGATGACCTTTCAGTTTCCTTTAGAAGCCCAGATCGTCGAACAGAGTTCAACGATCTTTCAATTTTTGCGTCAAACCCTAATATAATACTCATTTTTCGGCCGTCGTTCTGCCTTTGCGCTTTCATACTCTCTACAAATTTCTCTTTCCCTCCAAACTTTTCTACACTTGGTCGTTTGTTTGTTCATTTTTGCAGGAATCAATGACAGTTTCAGTCGCAATCTTGGCAGCAATGAAATTTGATACAAGGTTTGATATCGACATGGATTCTTTCGATAACAGCGATCAAATCTTCAAGGACATTCTGGAACTTTTCAAAGACCAACATCTAGTTACCATAATGACTACAAGGATCAAATTAGCCGCAAATGAAATAAAGGAATGGGTGTATACTGCCCACAATCTGGATCAGAACACAGTGGTTAGAACCATCTCAGGAACTCAGGTATCTCTAACACCAGCTGTTTTGACAGAGGTTTTTCAATAAAATTCTGGAGAAGATTTTGTTGAGCTTTCTGGAGAGGAATTTTCAAATATGCTTGAAAGGATGGGACATTCAGAAGCTAACCCTAGTAAATTGTTTAAGAAGAATCTATCTGTTGAGTAAAGATTTCTTGCTGATGTTGTTAGAAAAGTGTTGTTGGCAAAACACTCAGCTCATGATACCATATCTAGGTATCAGCTCTGTTTGATGGGTGCCCTGGTGGATAAGAAGCAGCTGAACTGGGGAGAAGTGTTCTTTGATTTAATCAAGAAGAAAATTAACAAGAACTTTGTTAATTTTGTGAGGATTTTAGGGCTGTTTCTTCATAATAGATGCCCTGCACTGCTTGTTTCCAGTGGGATGCACATCAATGCCTCCAAGAGGCTTAGTTGTGCCCTATTTGGGAAATGGGACAGGCAGATTGTAAAGCCCAGCAGGCCCTCTGGAATCTCTTCTTCAGGCACAAGGACTGCTTCAGTCTCTTCCCCTCAGGTTTCTGCCCCTACAGAAGACTTGCCTACTTCATCTCCTCCTTCTCCACCTATTGTTTCAACTATAACAGTCACCATCACAATTTCATCCCCCATTTACATCCCATCTTCAACATCAATCCCTTCTCCAACTCCACCATTAACTAAAGAAATCTTCCATCCACTACATCACTACCCACACCTGGACATTGATACATCGTCTCATATTCCATCTTTCACTCTTCTAGATGATTCCTATATGGATGATTCTCCATCTCCTCCTGAGCCACCAACTTCATCCACTTCTTATCAACAACTCCTTCAGGACATAATTGCTCAACCATCATTCACACCATCCATTTCCATTCCATTATCTTCCATCTCCACAATTCCAATATCTCAACCATCACTTCCACCATCCACAGGTTCTCCAACAACATCTCCTGCTACTCCAACTTCCATCCCTACCTCTACTCAAGTCCCTCTTGAGCAAGTAAACATTCCAGCTATTGCAGATAAGCTATATGAGATGATAGCTCCAAGGCTATCACTACTGCTGGAGACCTCTTTGGCTCCACTTCTAAAAACAGTTCAGGAGCTGTCTGCCAGGCTATCTTCTTTTCTTCCTCCTCAGGCAATCCTTTCTTCTGGGTGCCTTGATGCAGTTCTCACTGAATCTAGGCAGGGGGAGATGCCTTATGAAGCTGAGAGATTGCCTGCTGTAGTAACTTCAGTCCAAGCTCCTGTAGCTCTAGTTGCAGTCATTACAGTGGACCTCAGGTCACTGTTGTCAGTTTTTGATTCTGTATACTTCAATTGCCTTCCAGCCCAGCATACTGAAGATCTTACTAAGGTCATTGTGCCTATTTACAGCTGTGACCCCAGCTTAATAAGTTCTTATGTCAATTCCTTCAATGCTGTAGACAGTGCTCCTTCTGTTTCTGTTGCTCCTACTGCTGCTGTTGATGTTTCAGCCAGTTCTGTTATTGCTGTTTCAGTTTTTGAAGATATGCATATGACAGATGCAATATTTTTTGAGCCTGCTGTGTCTGAGCCTACTATTTCTGAAATTGTTGTATCTGAACCTGCTGTCATAGCTCCTTCTACCAGTGTTGCTTCTACTCCAATTCCTGCTGCTACTGTTGCTCCTGTTGCTGTTTCTGCTGTCTCTTCTGCTCAGTCTCAACAACAGAAGGGATATCTCAAAAGGATTGATGCAGTGTATGATAATCCACAAAGCTCAGACAGTGATCAGTTTAAAACTGACTCTGATGATTCCTCTGCAATAATTACAAGGAAAAGGAAAGCTAGAAGCAAGGCCATGAAGAGAGTTCCCCCAGAGAAAGTGAAAGATACAAATGATATTACATATTATATACTGCATGATTTCCCTATTACAGAACCATGGATGCAGTACTCCAGGAATCAACTGAAAGCCATGAGACGAAAAGAAAGTATGACAAAGGATCATCCTATTTCAATCCTCCTCCTCCTCCTTCACCTGATGCAGATGAAGGTGGAAGTTCTGCTTTCCAATCTACTGCGAGAAGCCAAAGTTCATATCAACCTCAAGGAAGATTCCAGTACAGAGGAAATCAGTCTAGAGGTTATCAGTCCAGAAGAGGACAGTACAGAGGAAATCAAAGAGGACTCAGAGTGTATTCCAGGCAACATCCTTATCAAAGGGAAGGATAAGGTCCCTCTGACACTACTTCTGGTCCTTTCCCTTATAAGCTTAAAGATCTAGTCTCTTCCAGGGCTCCTCCTGATAATTCTTCAAACAGATATAAGCCTCCTATTCCATTTGAAGACCCATAAAATAATCCCACCTCATGGACAGCAAGAATGAAAGAATTTGTTGCACTAGACCAAATCAAGAAGGCTAGAGAACAAGGAAAAGATACATCCAGTATAACTACTCTATCAGATCGAAGAAAGAAAGAACTTGAGAGATACTCCTCCAGCAAATTCTTTTATTCAGAAAGTTATATGAAGCTGCATCAAAAAGCTGTAGTCCCCAGGTCAAAACATCAAACTTCTCTAGGTGCAGCTGATGACAGAAGATCCAATAAAGAAGCTCTCAACCCCAACAGAGAAATAGTTCTCATAAAGAGCAAGGAAAAGGAATGATTCTGTAAGATGATAGTAAATTTTGTTTTCTGAACTATTTGTGATAATGTATGTGTTTCAGCAATGTTTTTTTTGTTACATTTCTGCTTTGTATGTTTATATTTTTCCAATGTCTGTAAATAGTAATCCTAACCCAAATAGGGGCAGATTGTTGGAACACCCTATTACTAATTTGGGCAAGGATCACTATGTCCTTTAGGAAATTTGTTTTGACCTCCTTGTATAGTTCTAAAGGTCAATTAGAACTAAGTTTAAGGGTTAGTATTTAGGTTTGAAAGCTGTCCTCAAGACCATCAAGACCAGATATTTTAGTTCAGGAGACTAAGTCATTTAGTCGAGCTCAGGACGACGAATCGTCGAACTCCATTCGACGATCTCTGAGCTCACCTCGACGAATCGTCGAACTCCATTCGATGATCTCTGAGCTCAACTTCAACGAGTCATCGAACTCCATTCGACGATCTTCGAGCTCAGATTGACGTTCCTGTCTCTAGTTTGTTTCCCTATCTCTGAGCTCAGTTCGACGATAGTTGAGCTCAGATCGACGGTTTCTGTTTCAGTGTAAGTCCAGTCTCTGAGCTCAGTTCAACGATAGTTGAGCTCAGGTCGACGTTTCTCTTGAGAGATTGACGTTTTTCAAGATTCAAATCCAGACAGTTATGGAATTATTCTCAGCATTTATGTCAAGGATCTTGTAGCCGTTTCAATTAATCTGGGACAAGTTTCAAGGGATTTTCAAAGGAATATTTTATTGGACTTTCCTCCAGAAGACAAAATCAAGTTAAGGAAGTCATTTATGATAGGCTAACGGCTATCTTGGACAGAGAATCATTCTATTCAAATCTAAGGAATAAAAGATTTATTCATTTTTCTGCTGGAAAATAACAATAACTATTACAACAATAACAACAGAAAGAGAAAGAGTTGCAGATATTCACAGATAGAATTCATACAAGAACACACATCACAAAAGAAGATCAACATACTGAAATTTTCAGATCCCTCTTGATTCTAGTGTTCAAAGGCCATTATCATTCAAGACTCCAGACAACACACATTTCAGCTGCTGCTGGAATCATCTTTTGTTGGAGATCAAATCTTCTGAAGGTCTATCACCCTACTACAAAGCTTCACTTCCTGAACAACTATAGATCTCAGGAGGAGCTTTGACAACATCCACTATCTTCTCTCTGATTGTTGACAGAGAAGATCATCTCTCTCTCTCTCTCTCTCTCTCTCTCTCTCTCTCTCTCTCTCTCTCTGCTGTAAAGGGTTTATCAAACTCCCTTCAAAAGTTTGTGTTAGTTTCTGAGACCTTGTCAAAACTCAGTGGTGGTAAGACACCTGATCAATAAATCTAGTTTGGTTTTTGAGTACCTTATCAAAAGCTCATTGGTGCCCAGGACACATGATCAACTCATCCTACAGTGGATTCCTACCTAGGGTGGTAGCAGAGTGGATGTACTCAGATTGGTTGGGGAACCACTATAGCTACTTGTGTCATCTGGTTGCTTATTTTCTTTTATTTTCTGGCTGTGGTTTGTGATTGTTCTGTGATTGCTTTGAAATTAGGTAGTTGCTGTGTTTGTTGTATTTCATTTGCTTCCCTGTTCACTTAGGAATACAACAAGAGTTGTAAAACATTTTTAGCAAGCACCATACTCTATTCACACCCCCCCTATAGAGTATATCAGATCTAACATGCACTTTCAGTAACTATATCAGCTAATTGATTATTTGTGTTCACAAACTCTAGACTAATATCTTCCTTCTCAACATGTTCTCTGATGAAATGAAATTTAATTTCTATGTGCTTGGTTCTACTGTGTGATACATGATTCTTAGCAATAGAAATTGCACTGGTAGAATCACAAAACAATGGAATTCTACATACCTTGATGTCATAATCTTCTAGTTGGTGCTTTATCCACAACAATTGTGCACTGCAACTACCTGCAGCTACATACTCAGACTCAGCTATTGATATAGCTACACTTGTTTGCTTCTTGCTGCACCATGACACCAGCCTCCCTCCAAGGAATTGACAGGTTCTTGTTGTACTTTTCCTGTCTTCTTTGCATCCTGCAAAGTTTGCATCTGAGAAACCTATTGGTAAGAAATCTCTACTCATTGGGTACCAAAGGCCTAGATTAGGTATGCCCTTAAGATATCTCAAAATTCTCTTAACTGCAGTATAATGAGATTCCTTTGGGCAAGCTTGGTACCTAGCATAGACACATGTTGCATACATGATGTCAGGTCTACTAGCACTCAAATAAAGTAGGGAGCCAATTATCCCTCTATACAAAGACTCATCAACAGGTTTCCCTGCCTCATCTTTACCTATAGGCATACTTGTTCACATAGGAGTTGTCATGGTGGAGGCTGAGTCCATACCATATTTCTTAATCAACTCCTTGGTGAACTTAGAATGAGATATGGACAATCCATCATCAGTCTGTCTAACTTGAAGTCCCAAAAAGAATTTCAGCTCACCCATACTGCTCATCTCAAACTTTCCTTGCATAAGTTTAGCAAACTTCCTACAAAGATTGTTCTCAGTAAAATCAAATATAATGTCATCAACATATATCTGGACTAGGATTATCTTTCCTTTAGATTCCCTAAAGAATAGAGTTTTGTCTATCTTTCCTCTAGAGGACTTATTCTCAATAAGAAAAGCAGACAAGATTTCATACCAAGCCCTTGGGGCTTGTTTTAAATTATATAGAGCTTTCATAAGCCTATACACATAATCAGGATAATGAGAGTCTACAAAACCTGAAGGTTGTTCTACATAGACTTCCTCTTTTAAGTCACCATTCAGGAATAGTGACTTTACATCCATTTGATATACTTTAGATCCTTGATAGGTAGCATAGGCCAAGAACAATCTTATAGCCTCCAACCTTGTCACTGGGGCAAAGGTTTGATCAAAGTCAATCCCTTCCTCTTTCCTGTAGCCTTTTGCTACCAATCTGGCCTTGTTCTTGATTATGGTGTCATTTTCATTTAGTTTCTTTCTGTAGATCCACTTGTTTCCTATGATGTTGTGATCCTTTGGTCTAGGAACCAGTTCTCATGCATTACATCTTTTGAATTGAGTCAGCTCTTCTTGCATAACATTAATCCAGTTTGTGTCTAACATGGCTTCTTCCAACTTTCTGGGTTTTATTTGTGACAAGAAGCTAGAACATTGGACTAAGTTCATACTTTTGCTTCTTGTCATAACACCTTGACTTGCATCACCAATAATTTGATGTGCTGGATGATCCTTCAAGTGTCTTCTTACTGGAGGAAATATGTCAACCTCATGGCCTTCTTCATTTTCCTCAACCTGATGCTCCTCATTGTCTTCTTCATCCAGTGAGACTTGTTCTCCCCCTGAATAGCAAGCATCTTTATCTTCATCCAGCCTAGCATGTACTTATTCACTGATGGTCAGCTTGTCCAGCCTGTCTGTTAGACCTGTAGAACTAACTGAAGAACTAGACAATTCACTGTTAATCAACTTAGACTCATCAAATACAACATGAACAGATTCCTCTACAACTTGGGCAGTTAAGTTGTAGATTCTGTATGCCTTACTATTATTGATGTACCCAACAAATATCCCTTCTAGGGACTTGGCAGCAAACTTTGTTTGGTAGTGCTAACCATTAACTAAAACATAACACTTGTTACCAAAGATTCTAAAGTAGGAAATGTTTGGTTTTCTGCCTTTCAAAATCTGATAGGGAGTCATCTTATGTTTCTTATTGATGGAGGCTCTATTGAGAATATGACATGCAGTATTTACTGCCTCAGCACAGAAGTACTCTGGGAGAGTAGTGTCACTAAGTAGTGTTCTACTTACCTCAATTAGAGTCTTATTCTTTCTTTCAGCAATTCCATTTTGCTGAGGAGTTCTAGGTGAGGAGAATTCCTGATGAATCCCAAATTCATCATAGAACTTTGTCATATATTCAGACTGAAATTCAGTTCCATGATCACTTCTGATTTTGACCACAGAACTGTTATATTCATTCTAAATTTGTCTAACAAAAGTCTGGAAAATAGTTGGGGTTTTAGATTTCTGCCTCAAGAAGAAAACTCATGTGTATCTAGAATAGTCATCCACAATAAATAATGTGAATATTTTCCTACCAATACTGTGAACTGGCATAGCACCAAACAAATCCATATGCAAGAGATATAAACATCTTATTGAATCTTTGATATCAAGTGTATGGAAAGAGGATAGCAACACTCTTATGCAATCTTATTCTTATTTCGTTTTAGCTTTATTTTTGTTCTTTAAAATCCGTGTGCGTGTGTGTATGAGGTTAGAGTTATAGTTTTTTGTTTTCATAATTGTTACTAGCTTTGGTTAGTGTTAGAATTTTTCCGTAATCTTTATATTCATCCTTATAAAACTATAAAAATGGTTATAAAAATGGTTTATGATTTTTTTACTTAGTTTGTTTTGTTATTTTTGTAAAACTTTTCGTTATCTTACCCTTTCTTCCACTTTTTAAGTGTTTTTATAGAGATATAAGAATGGATTTATCGTCAATTTAATTTTTTAAACACTTGTATTTTTTTTCTTTATTTTCCAAAACTTTTTGCCCCTTTTATTTTTTTTTCTTCTTTTTACGCATTTCTACCGCATTGTAGCGGTAGAAATGTATTTATTTCAATTTTTCGGTCATTTTCATTTTGCGTTTCTTTGCAAACCTTTTTGCCCGATTTATTTTTATTTCAGCTTTTTACGCATTTCTACCGTATTATAGCGGTAGAAATGCAGTTGTTTTAATTTTTAGGTAACTTGGTTTTTTTTTCATTTCTGTACGTGTGTGCATTTATTTCCGCCTACTCGCTAAAAGTTAAATGGCGCAATGTTTTTATTTCATTCAGTAGAGTGTGTGAGTTTTTACTTTCCTGCAGTGTGCATGTGTTTACTTTTTGTCGAGAGAGTGTGTGCTTGAGTTTTACTTTATGTAGAGTGCGTGCGTGTGTTGCATTTATTTAGTCCTACTCCTTTGAGTAGGACCCGCTTTCTTTCTCCCGCCCACACATTTGCGCTGGGACTCGGAATTTACAGCTTTCTTCAGTCCTACTCGTTCGGGTAGGACTTGTAATTTACTGCTTTCATTTCATGCTTTCCATTTTCTGCTTTCTTTATTCCTTTCACCGCTGCCGTCCCCATTCCGATGAGTGGCTAACCGTTCTTAGCCCTCAGTATTGAAGAGCATTGGGACAAATAAAATAACTTAAAATAACTAAAGGTCGTATTTTTCTAATTAATTAAAAGTACTTAAGGTTTGCCCGGGGTTAACGACGCGTAGGACCACATAATCGATGTGTGGGGCCTATTTCCATTTTTCATACGCTAGCCGAGAGGCCGTGCGTATGGATAGATCACCCCTTGGCAAAGAGAGTTCCGCACTATCCCTCGAGAGAGGAGGCGCGCCAACTCTAGCGGATTGGGTTCCCCACCCAATAGCGGGGTTCTTAGTGTAATGCGGGCATTAAAAGGAATCCTTCGTCGGACTAACGTTCGGTCGAATAGTCTTAGCGTTCAGGTGAGTGATAGTCCTATAGCTAGGTGAGCTCATTCTAGTGGAACCTCCATGGCCAAGTCTCCGCCTTAATTAATTAGAAATTTAGGATCTCTTTTTATTTAAAGTTTATTTTGGTTTAATTTTGATTTGATGCCGTTATGTTAAGATTTTCATCGGCTCCACCTTCAAGATTTCTTTTTATGCTTTCATTTTCTGTTTTCTTTCTTTTTATTATATATAAAATATTACCCGACAAGTAATTATCGGTAAAATAATAGTCCCCTATAGGGAAGAGTAGAAATAATCGAACCGACCCTGAGAACAATACGACGTCGATATTTCACCCGGAATATCCTATACTACTCGCGATAGGTGCTCTTGCCTCCTTTCGTTAAAACTCGATCACATCTTTTTATATCCAAATAAATAAATACGTCTGCCTCCTTTTCTAAATAAAAACCAAATCCGCCTTTCTTAAATAAAACGGCCCGGGGCGCCGAGTTCGCAAAATATTTTTGGAGTTTTAACACGCATCACCAACCCAAGACAAACAGTACTAAAATAAAGTACAAAAAGAGGAATAAGTCATCATCATGAAAAAGAACTCTTATGTGATTCGTCACGTGCAACAATAGTACACCAGACGCACGAGGCTATAAGGTGAAAACATGAATAATTCGAAAGGAAGAAATACAAATCCTTTATTAGTCACTTGTGGTCTACTTTACCCAAAAACACGGGCGTGGTGGTCAATCGTGGACACATCACCCAAAAACACGGGCGAGGTGGTCACTCTTGAACACACCACCCAAAAACACGGATATAAAATTCGTCTAACTACGAGGGAGTCTCATACTCTCCACCATACACCGCAGACATCCAAAAGCCGGGTAGACTTCCACAGGGCACTAATGAAGGAAACAACCACTACGGAGGTAGAATCATCCACTAACTGCCGCAATCAAGAAACCCAAAGAAACCACAACACAAATATCTCGAGATTTGGCTCGACAGATTCTACTTGACATTCTACTTTAAGACGGGGTTGATCAACCCTTACGGACGATTCTACAATCTTAGATAAACTCTAATACGTTCGATAACGATAAATAAGGCAATTAAAGTCAATACTAAAAACATTTTATCAAACCTATATGAAGTTACAGGATTCAATTAACAACACAAGATCTAGAAATTTTCAAGTGATCGAAAGATTAGACATAACTATAACTTGAAAAGAAGATAACGGAACAAAACTCATTTGTTAACATCAAATTGGACAAGGAGAAACGGGGGGGGGGGACCACCACTTGCCTTGGTTTAACCGGAAAAGTCCACCGAATCACTCCACGTCGTAGATCGGGGCAAAAGGATGCGGGAGGAGTTGAAATTTGAACAAGAACGGTCGAAAAGGAGGTTAGGACCAAAAAACCCTAACAGGAAATCTCTAGAAACGAGGAAGATATTACCACGATGGCGTAGCTCTCGGCGAGAGCTTTCCAGATCTATACTAGGTTGAAGATTTCGAGCACCGGAGCACCGTCCGCGGCCACTCGAAGAAGTACGGACGGACAACCTAATTCTCACACGCCGCTCTAGTTCGGGAAGATGAAGAAATTCTGGGTCAGTTTAATGATGGAGAAGAAGAAGAAAGTATTTATACTCAAACAACATAAATAAGTCGGGTTCAGCTAAAACTGCTTTTTCCGAGACAGAAGGAACGGGTCACTCGAGTACTATAGGGGTACTACTCGGGTGCAGCAAGGGATACTCGAGTATAAGAAAAGGGCTACTCAAGTATTAAGGTGGCTACTCGAGTACTCGAATGTAACTACTCGAGTAGTAAGGAAACTACTCGAGTACTCAAAAAAGAACTACTCGAGTAGTAAGATCACTACTCGAGTACATGAAAAGACCTACTCGAGTGCCAGACAACTACTCGAGTACTCATAAGGAACTACTCGAGTACTCGAAAGGAACTACTCTAGTAGTAAGGCAACTACTCGAGTACAAGAAGGGACCTACTCAAGACGCAGGAATTTCACTCGAGTCAAGCCTTCCAGGAAAAATAGTTTCTTTACAAATGTAACCTTTTGATCAAACTATATGAATGAATAGTAAAAGATATTTTTGAATAGTACTATAATATTAAAATAATCATACTTAAATATTTTTGAACAAGAAAACTACGAGATTAAAACGGAGGCCCAAACGACCGCCGAATTAAATGAAACTCAGGTCGTAGGCGAATACTGACGCTACGAACACAACGGAGAAGTCAAAACCAAAATCCGATGAGCCATTCCCGAGATATTAATCTTCAAAGTATAAGGCAAACATAAACAAATACAAAACTTCAATCGCGCGCCGAGACACCAAAAACGCTCGTATTGCGACAAAACTTGACGAGCAAGCCCAAAATTACATAACTTAGATTCCAAAAGCTAAAATTTTCCATCACAACAAGACTTCGGCCGACTCGACCGCACGGATGAGAAAATGCCTTAACGGTATTGCGCCGTCAACTTGACGCTAAAAGTAACGCCACGACGTCATAAATATGACGCTGTCCATTCGAATAAAATCATCGAAAAATCGGCGGCGTTACACCGAGGGGGGTATATTTATTGGTGAGGTGAGGAGTGTGGTCACCACCCTTGTGAATAGTATCACCACCCCAGCCCGCGCACTAGCAAAGTCCCTTCCGCTGAGTCCGCAAGGACTTAGCCGGAACAAAACGGCCAGGAGCAAGATAGAGATGTTTCCCACCAGGCCGACTCGCACCAGTCCGCCCACACTATGTGGACAAGGCAACGAACCGCATAGCCCGCAAACAACACCGCACAAGGACAGCTACAAACACTAATATGACAGTCCGCAAACTATATGCAGACAAAGAGGCAGTTTGCACAGCACGAGATCAAAGCCTCCATCCGCCACGAGTCCACGACCAACAAGAAGTCCACCCGGTCAACAACAGACTCAACGGATACTGCAGACACACTGGACTTGTCACAAAATTTGACTAAGTCCAGTAAACAACCAAAAGATGGTGCGAGCTCGGCGGACAAGGCCCAGTCCGCTTGCCCCCGAGGCAGATTGCCAACACCCAACCAGAATAAGGCAGAGCTCGCAAGGTCTACTTGCACTGCTGCAAAGACAACGACCAACTGCCGGACTTCCACACCAGTCCGGGCAGTCCTCCACAGTAGCTAACACCCGTTGTAAAACCAGAGGTCGATAAGGACCAAAGCCGATCTTAAAGGCCAGTCCGCAACAGTGGACATCGCGGGCTCAAACTCCAATCCTCCTTGTTACACATGAGCTTACAAATCTGCAAGGCCACACAATAGACCGCTCAGGCCGCTCAGGCCGCTTCGCTAGAAACTCGACATCCCTGGACATAGGGCAACTATGCCGCACAACAGACCGCTCAAGCCACGCAGTCCGCCCAGCCTGCCCCTCACCCAGTTCCACTTCACAAATTTTGACACTTGCCTCTCTCAACGATTCTGAACTTAGCCAGTTTTAAGGATTCTTCACAGTAAGGCTATGACAGTATAACCTTGACTCAACGCTTCTAGCTATATGGCATTGAGTGAGTGGAGCTCAATCAACGCTTTTGGACTTGGCCGATTTTCTCAGGCTTTGTCACAGCGATCTCAATGCTTTCTTCTCAGCAGTCTCAGCTATCTCAGCGCTTTTTACTGAATGGCGTTGAGTGAGCTTGCCTCACTCAATGCTCTTGGACTTGGGAAATTTTCCTGCATACCTTTTCTCAGCGCTATTAGCTGGATGGTGATGAGTCCCGTTTATATAGAGTTTTGCGGACTCATCTTGGCTGGTTTTCATGACTTTGCACTTAACTTTTCGGTTGTTTTCATTGATAATTCGTTCCTACTGCGTTTCATGTTTAGTGCACTTTTCTAGCCCGTGGGTGCGCAATTGCACGTTCGATTGCTGGGGGTATCCACTTGGTGCTCCCCAAGGCTTGTTCCAGTAGTTTTTATTCTATTCTGTTGATTGCTGGAGGGTCCTCCTTTGTGAGTTTATATTTTGTGCAGGTGGTGCGTTTTCCCCCAAGGCAGGAATTCTGTCTCAAGGAAAATGCACGGTCGTGCATTTCGTTTACGCACGATTTGCGTGAATTCGTGTGTTGTAGTCGGCTGGAAGACCATTGAGCTAAGCTCGACGAATTTCCTCTCGCACGGTTGACGCACGGTTTCTTCGAAATCGTGCTCGAAGGAAACTCACGGATTTCCTGTAGCTTCCCAGTCTATTCCGTTATATGGCTAATCGTGCGTGTTCTTCACACACGGGCGTCTGCGCCCGTGCATGAGTAAAACACACGGTTTTCGTGTATGTTTCAATTTTCCAGCACTCTGTCGCTACCCGTGCGATGTCCTTCACGCACGGGCGGAACCGCCCATTCGCCAAGGAAAATGCACGGGTCAACACTTCTTATTCCTCAGGCGTTTTCTGGATATTAATATAGCACTGTTTAAGCACGGTCGTGTGCCAGACCGTGCGTGACCATTTTTTTCTGACTTTTACTATTTAAGCCGTAGATTTCTTCTAGACCGAGATCTATCTCCGTTTTCCACCGCCATTTACGCACCTTGGAGCGTGAAATCATCTCTCCAGCCATCATTTTATCTCTCCTACTTGGAGGGTTGATCCGGCCACCCATTCTCCTCCAAAGAGCTTGCTAAAGCTTTGTCTCCGACTGCCATAGCCATTGTCGACCTCCAAGCTACTGTTTGAGTTCTTAGTTGCAGAACTTGTGAAGCATTTCACTCTGATCCGAATCAGCGACTACAACACGAAGAATACGGGTGTGAAGAAGGAAGTGACATCCCTTCGGGATCCCAGATACCTTCCAAAGACTGAGCTAGGATGAGGCTCGACAACCTTCGCTTCCGGCTGTGAATCTTGGAGAGCTTTCGAGTGCTTGGTTGTGTTTCTCCACCTCTTTTCCTTTATTTGCTTTAACCTGAACTTGTGCTAGTATGCTTGAGGTTTAATAACCATGTTTTACTCAAGGTCTTGCTATGGTTTTGTTTGGTGATTTCTTGATCATGATGTGTGTTGATGAGCTTCTTCTTTATTATAGAAAGTTGTGTTTGAGCCGTTCTAGTGACTGCTAGAAGCGCGCGTTGTGAAGTGGTGTTTACGACCCTCGATAGTTTGTTCGTCTCCGCTATTACTCTTTGGAGTAATTCACCCGGGAGATGCAGTGACGACGACCCACGCTAGATTAATGCTGCTAAGTGTAGGAAACCCAAAATCAAACCACTCGTTTTTACTTAACACTTTCATTCATTTCTCTGAAAGAGGAATCCATGCTCCCTACTTGCACTTCGCGTGAGATCGATACTTGGGGAAGCTACTCCTCCCTTTTATTACTTGATCGTGAACGATAATCTTACCACCAACGCATCAAGTTTTGGCGCCATTGTCGGGGAGTGCAACTGTTGCATGTATTTTCTTTCTTTTGGGAAACGTTTGTGAGTCTTTTGTTGTTTTTAGTGTTTTCTATTTGTTAGTGTTGTATGACAGATCTGAACCCTGGTGGAATGGGCGAAGATTTGGGTGCTGATCCTAAGACTGCATCAACAAGGAGAGCTCGCTTGCGTGCTGCTGCAACTGAGGGAAGGATGGATGACTTGGGCCATTTGGGAAATGGCCAAGGGGAACGAATAGTTGAGAACCAGGATGTGGCCCAGCCTCGCATTAGGATAATGCAGGATTTCACTACCCCTACAGTGGGGAGTGTTTATCCAAGGTTCGGGTCAGCCATAGCCAATAATCTTTTTGAGATCAATCCTACGATTTTGAATATGATTAGGAACAATACTCAGTACTCGGGTCTGCCGAGCGAGGATCCTCAGCTACATTTGGCTGAGTTTTCTGAGATATGCGGTACATTCCCCTATGCTGGCATTGCGGATTAAGTTGTGAAACTAAAGTTGTTCCCTTTTTCAATAAGGGATAGGGCCAAGATGTGGCTGCAGACGATCGCGCATGGCACCGCTGCCACCTGGGAAGCTTTATCTTCCATGTTTTTGCCTAAGTTTCATCCTGTTAATAAAATTGTTAATGCTTACAGGGAAATAGCCACGTTCAGGCAGCTTGATCAAGAAACTCTTTCTGAGGCATAGGAGAGATTTGCTGACCTGCAGCGTCATTGTCCTCAACACGGCTGTGAGCCTTAGAATTTGGTGGAGATATTTTATTTCGCCATTGAGCCAAATTTCAGGGCAATGATCGATGCGACTGTGGGTGGCACGATCTTGAACTTATCTCCTAAGGAAGCGTTGAGACTCCTTAAAGACATGGCCTCCCACAACAAGTACTGGACAGCTCACAGTAATGCTCCTAGAGGGGAGAGAAGTTTGTTTGATGTAAATGCGGTGGGGCTGCACGTCGAATCGAGTCATCCTGCCTTGGATGGGAAGATGATGTTGACCCGATCGACCCCACCGCTTGCCCCTGTGATGAGCATATCGTGCCAGGGTTGTGGTAACTCTGGCCACCACGCTTATGAGTGCCCCGCGGGTGAGCAGTTTGTTGGAGCACGCATTCCACGCTTCCTAGTTTGCTAATAACAAATCTTGTTTGTATTTGATATTTGGATGTTTTTGGTGTGCAAATAACACAGGTTAATATCTAATATCTTTTTGATGCTGAATTAGATCAGACTTGAGCTTGGGAGATATCGTCAGGCGATATTGGGTATCGCCAACATACGATAGCACCACTCGACGCATTTCCGCTCGACGCTCGGCAAATCGTGGCTTCCGTTATTTCGCTATCGCCAGACGGCGATAACTGGTTTTGCTCGGCGATAGTGCATGATTCAGCGCATAACATTTGTGCAATGCGAAAATGAGGAGTTCGTGGGACACGTGGCAGCGGTTACCGATATCGCCAGATGGCGATGCCCAGTATCGTATGGCGATAACGCTAGAGTATAAAAACCTTTCATTTTCTGAGGAAATCACGAATTTCATTACCTAGAGTGTATTTTCCTGCATTGACGTTTCAGAGAGCTCCAGAACTCAGAGATACTCCATATTCTCAAGAATGCGAAAAGCGCGAAAGATTAACGGTACGTACGAAGCATTCGAAGCATCTCTAGCAAGGATTCGTCGGCATCTTCTGCGTATTGTTTGAAGGGAGTGTCTAGCATAAAGTGTTCAATTTGTTTTTGTTCTTTTCTTTTACTTTCTCGTTGTAATCGGTAGAGAAATCGCCGCCTTGTGCGTGGCGTCTAGGTCCTTGTGTGGCTTTGGAGAGAATCGCCTCCTTGTGAGTTGCGTCCAAGTCCTTGTGTGGCTTAGGGAGAAATTGTTTAATTGTGTGCAGTGTCTAGATCGTGGTTAGATCTAGGGGGAGGCTTGAAGCAATATCTAGGAAGAGATACGTTTTAGCCTGCCGGTTCTTGGTAGAAGAACCGACGAAAACACTAGCAAATTATTTATTTCATGAGCCTTTGTCTATAACTCTATAGAGACACTTTGTATTCAATTTAACTCTTTCGAAATATATCATTATTATTTCTAGCTAGTATCCATTTGCACTATTCAATTATATTGATGTTATTCATCTAGTAAAATTTGCTTAATTTTTAAGAATAATTAAAAGAACCCTTATTCACCCCCCCCCCCCCTCTAAGGGCGCCGCAAGGTCCAACACTTGGTATCAGAGGCAAGTTACTCCAAAATTGGTTTCTCCACCGGGAGTAATGGCGCAAAAACTCCTCAGGGCTCACTGAAGCTAATGGGAGTGTTAGTTTTGGTTGTGAGTGACTGTATAGTGAGTTGTCATTATAAGGTGGCTGGCCATGAGCATGGGATGATCTTCCTAGCTACTATGTGTCCACTGTAATGCCCAAATTTTCTTAAGGCAGGAAATGGTGTTCTGTAGGTCATCACCCAACATTATCCAGGTATCGCACGACGATATCTCCATTAGTAGCATCAATAGTGTTAAGAGCGTTGAGTCAACTTAATGTTGGACTTATCGCATGGCGATAGTTTTACCACATGACAGAAGTTGGGGAATTAATCTGGCAAAGCTCTCTGGAATCTATCGCCTAGCGATAGGGTTACCGCTGGCGATAGCTAGGTCAATTTAGTTAGCGAAGCTCTCGGGATCCAACAGCGCGGCGGTAGCAGTTATCACGTGGCGATAAAAACGGGTGTTGTGTCGTAACCGATGCCGGCTATCGTGCAACGTTAGATTCTTATCGCGTGGCGGTAGTGAATCTGTAATGGAGTGGCAATGTGTCGGCCTGTGATTGGGGGGCGTTGGCAGTTACACGCGAAACGATATGGTACCATGCGGTGGAAACTAGTTAATGCGAGACGGTAGTTTTATATATATGCCTGGTTCAGCCATTTCCTCTTCATTATTCTAGAATTGGAGAGTTTGGCCTGGTTTTTTGGAGTAGTAGCGCCGGAAGAAGGGATTTCTTGCTGTCGTTCGTTTTTCGGGTCTGGATTCACAAGGCGAATTCAGATTTGTGGAGGTAAAGTTGGAGCGGTCATTTTCAACAGTCTGGATTTCTCCCATGGCGCCAAAGCGTACAACAAGGGTAACGATCCTCTTCCTTAGACATATGAAGTCCTTTCTTTTTGCATTAGAGGGTAGACATTCCACGAATATGTGGATGTGGTTCTCTGGAAGGGTAGATTCATGTATCCCCGTATTGTTGCACTTAGATCCGAAATTAATGTACGGAATAGGCATGCTCTGTGAAGCCCATCTGGACGGGTTGGTCTGTATTGCTGAAGTTTGTATGTTTGAATGCCGGAGAAGACTCAATGGTAATTGTGTAGATTTCGGAGTTGTGGGGTTTGCAGATGACTGTGTTGAGAGTACTGGGGTAGTCTCCAGGAAAACACCCGAAAAAGGGCAAGAATTGTTTATCTGTCCATACCGTGCGGCGGTAGTGCTACCTCCGGTGATAGCTTCCTGTAAGCTATGTTAGGTTGCGAGGTCTATCTCTAGGAGACCTGTGGGCTATTGCTTGAGAGGCCTGTCTCCGGAAGACTTGTGGGATATAATTTGATTCACCGTGAGCTTTAATTGCTCATCTAGGTAGCCATGAGAGCTAACTTAAGTTCATAACATGGTTATGAATTTTACAGAAATAGGAAAGGGGATACTGTTGTGTACATTGGAAAATGAGTACCAGATTTGAAGAAGCCTCATCCTACTCAATGATATTCATCAAGGTGTATTTGAAGTGTTTTGAGTTTATATGTGCAGGTTAAGTAATTGCAGGAAGTGCAGAAAAATTTCTAAGTCCATGTGTCGACACCTAGAAAGGCAGTGTCGACACTTATGAAGGCTAGTGTCGACACTTATGAAGGCTTGTGTCGACGCTGGAGAAAAGCTGTGTCGACACTTTGAGTTAATTGTGTCGATATTTGGAAAGGCGTTGTCGACACCAGAATCAACTGTGTCGACACCAGAAGTAATGTGTCGACACACAGTGAAGCTCAGTTGACACACAAAGAAGCAAAGTCGACATCAACTATGTCGACACCAGAAGGCAGTGTCGACACACAGGAATATTTATTCGACATCAAATGTGTCGACACATAGAGGCAGTGTCGACACACAGAAGTATTTGCCAACATCAATTGTGTCGACACACAGGACTTGTGTCGACATACAGCAAAGCTTAAAAAAAGTTAAATTAAAGAAGTACATGTGTCGACACAAAGGAGATGTGTCGACACACAGCAAGTTTCAACAAAGTTAAAGTAAAGAAGGCTTGTGTCGACATACAGAATCAGTGTCGACACATTCTAAAGAAGCAGTGTCGAGAAGCTGTTACAATAACAAAAGAAGTTGTGTCGACACCACCAAGGCTAGTGTCGACACTTTGTCCACTTGTGTCGACACTTGCTCTAATTGTGTCGACACATAATAAAGTTCAGTCTCGACACTTTCAGACAGAGACAGTGATTTCAAGAAGTGACAGGATGACTTGTGTAACAGTCCAAATTTCTGAAACAGGAATTTTTGGGTGACACGGCCTGGGACACGGGCGTGTCCCAGGGCGTGTCAGCGGACACGGCCTGCGACACGGGCGTGTCGCAGGGCGTGTCGAGGTTGTGTCGACGATCGGCCTTTCTGTCGACGATTTTTCGCTCGACGATGTGTCAAGAGGAGGCACACGGGCCAGGACACGGGCGTGTCCAAGGCCGTGTCGTGTGCTCGACGACTTTTGCTCGACGATCGTCGAGTGTCGAGACGTGAGTGTTGAGTGTCGAGAGGTTGAACACGGCCTGTGACACGGGCGTGTCACAGGGCGTGTCAAATCGGGTCGACGAACTCAGCCTGACGAAGGATTTCGACAGGGCGTGTCTTTGTGCCGTGTCTGGGCCCACGGCCTGGGACACGGGCATGTCACAGGCCGTGTGAAGTCTCGGGATGGTTTGGGATTTTTTTCGCCCAGGCACACGGCCACAGACACGGGCGTGTCCGAAGGCGTGTTGGTGACACGGCCCATGATACGGGCGTGTCCCATGGGCGTGTCACCGGTTTGGATAGGTCGGTTGACCACCGTTTGAGGCACACGGCCGTGTCACAGGCCGTGTCAGGTCAAATTTAGCATTTTTGGCAGTTTTGTGGCCGTCCATTCCTTCAGCTTGGATCCAAGGGCTGAAGCTTCTTCCACTTTTTCTTAAAGGACGAAATCTGAGAAGTGATTCTCATTTTACTTGGCCTTGATCTTTCTTCAAGTTAAGAGAGAAAGAGAGAGAGAAAGGAGGAGGAAGAAGGAAAGGGGGCTGCTGCTGGTGGTGCTGCAGTTTACCGACAAGAAATCCGAAGCCGGCGTTGCGGAGGAAACGCTCTTGCGAGTCTTTCAAGCAATCTTTGAGGTCATGGCACCGAAGTGGTCGTCAAGGGTAACGACTTTTCTTCCTAGCCATGTGACGGCTTCTTTTTGGCATATCTTGTGATTTCCCCCACCAAGAGTTGGCTGATTTTGGGAATCTTTGGGTGGATGCTTGAAATCCCCTTTGTTAGCATATAGATCCGGAAATGGAGTACGGAATAGGCATGCTGTGTGAAGCCCATCTGGAGAGGTTGGTCTAGATTGGTGATGTTGCATACGAACCGGAGAAGACTCCGTGCTAACGTGTAGTTTAAGGAGTCTACGGGTTATGCCTGCGAAAAGGAGTAGCAGGAAGTACTGGAGTGGTAGCCCAGGAAAAATAGCCATGTGATGGTTTTGGGTACAACCTGTGAATGAGGCACAGGAAGTACTGGTGTGACCAGGAAAGGCCCTTTGTGATGCTTGATGTTGTAGGGTATCCACCTGTGAAGAGAGTAACAGGAAGTACTGTCATGGTCGCCAGGAAAAACCCCTGACATTTGTGCTTGTGCGGTATCCACCTGTGGAGAGAGTCACAGGAAGTACTGGGAGGCCCAGGAAAGACCCGCTATTGTGCTAAGGAAATGGGTATCGAGAAATACCCAGGTTGTGTGCCAAGAACAGGATTGGTGAGACCGACCTGCGCCTTTGATATAGCCATGAGTACGCTGTACTCGGATAAGGCAAGGCGATTTGAGCAACGGGGGGTGGAGGATCCGACCTGCGCTATGTCCGTCCGACGTGAGACCAAAAGGTGTGGTCTGTTGGAGCACATAGCAAGAGTCTTCGGCCTACGCGCCATGACACAATGGGGAGCTATGGGCCATCCAGGTGTAGGAAGACTAACTCCAGCTGCACGCCATGGAGTAAATGCTCAAGAGATTTACCGTTGGGTTGTGACCCTCATACGGTGGTGGGCAAGAGCTTTGCCAGAACACCAAGAATGTGCCCTAAGTGCATGGACCGTTGGGCCGGGTGGCGAACGGTTGTGATGGCTTGTGTGCATGAAAGTACATTTTGATGATATCTTGCCATACTTGTGATATGATATGCCTGCAGTGAAGAATACTGCTGCCCCGAGAGAAGGGGTAGGGTCGTTATAATTTGGTCAGCTGAACGCTGACTGTTGCTTTTGTTTGCCACCGTTGGGTGGATTGTCCCTATACAGGTGCTGGAGAGCCGAGCGGGACTCATAGAGGTTGATGTTCCTGCTGGTGTTGCTGCTACTGCTGTTAGCCCTCAAAGGGTATATATTATGTTGTGTGTTTTCTTTGATTGTGGCCGGCCTGCGCACCAATCTGTTTAGGCCACTGTTTGATAGCCATGTAAGGCCATAAGGCCAACTCTTTTCACTTGTTGTAAGACATTCCTATATTGTATAAAATGTGGAGTTTTATGTTTGGACATTCATGAGGAGTTCAAGTTGTAATCTAGGCTTCCGCTAGAATGCTGTGTGATAGGTGCGATGCGCTACTCTGGTATCATCTTGTACCTTCACCGCCTGTTTTGTGATATATCCTGTGGGGCCCCGGCCGGACCTTCTAGAATATACCATATGAACGGATGGGGTTGTTACATTTTTGGTATCGGTTGTCTTGGTCTTTCCCTCTCGAAGTCGTGGCCGCCTTCTTTTGTGGGGTGGCGAGCACGTGTTTGTGCAAACCAAAGTCTACGCATGAACTCCTGAATGTCCATGATAGGAATGCAAATTGTTGTGTTTGAGGAACCTGTGTGTTCTGATTTTGTGTTGATTGCTTGGGTATGACCGCTAATGTGTGTGTCTTGTCCACCTTTAGGTGACACGGAGTGGAGCTGGGCCGTCTGAGTCCCAGCGTTCTGATGAAAGTACGGCACCAGCCGCGGTGCCTACACCTCCACCTCTACGGAACATGTGTGTTTAGTTGTGGAGGCTTTATTTACCATGATCCAAGGCCAGCCCCTTAGGCCGGAGCAAGTGACTGGGAGGCCAGAATAGGTGGCAGCAAGGCCTGAACCTGTCGTGGATGTGGCTCCTCGAGCAGCTGAGAAGCAGCTAACGCGGTTTATGAGTTTCCATCCGCCTACGTTCTCGGGAGCGGGAACTCCGACGCAGGCTGAGGATTGGCTATCGCGCGTCAAGCGAGTGATGACGGCGATAGGAACGGCGGAGCATCAGAAAGTTACTTTAGTTACCTTTTTGCTTGAAGGAGAAGCTCGATTATGGTGGGATAAGATGGAGTTGCATCACTTGGCGTGTCGTTCGTTAACCCAAGTATCCATGGAAGAATTCTCCCGGCTCTTCCTAGCAAAGCACCTTCCTGCGGCTCAGCGGATAGCCATGGAAAATGAATTCCAAAGGTTAACACAAGGTGATGGCTGTGTTGACGCATACTTGCATGAATTTACTCGCTTGGGGCGGTATGCGGGTTCTATATTTGCTGATGAATAGAGGAAGACCAACAGGTTCTATGAAGGACTGAGGGACGAGCTGAGGTTCCTTGTGTCAAGTTCTGTGAACCAAGGTTTCCAAGCATTGTTTGACACTGTGAGCGCATTGGAAAAGGATATGAAGAGGGTGCAAGGGGAGAGATCTTTGGCTGTGACCCAACCGGAGTGGAAGGCGCCCTGATCTGGGAAACCATTTTATAAGAAGAGATGGGGCAAGAAGTTCAAGCCTAGTGGACAAGCTCCTTCATCAGTTGCAACGGGAGCAACGTCAGGGGCTACCTCCAAGCCAGATACTCGTATCTGCTTCAATTGTGGCCGAATGGGGCATATTGCACGAGATTGTAGGATGCCGCCAAAGAGTGAAAAGAAGGCGGGAGCATCGTATGCGGAAAAAGGAAAGGCGGTGGTGGATTCCTCTGCCACGCAGGCGCAACCCCGGGTCTACAATCTTGGCCTGCAAGAGGCCATCAAGCAGAGTGACGTGGTCACAGGTATGAGTTTAGTTTTGCATATGCTATTGTTTGTATGCTTTGCTTAGTACCCCTATGTTTGCGGTTTGTGTGTGTGACATGTTTGTCATAGGCTTTGTGATGATTCGGGACACGCTGGCGCGAGCACTGTTTGATACGGGTGCATCGCATTCTTTTCTGTCTAGTGAGTTTATTACGCGGCTTGGGATACCCAGTCGTGCAAAGACAGATAACGTCAGAGTGGTGTTGCCGAATGGCTGTTGGATGCTTGCGGATCAAGCTTGCGATGTGGCGGTTCAGTTAGGAAGTCAGGATTTTCGTTTAACTGCATTTGTTTTGCCAATATCGGAATTCGATTTGATTTTTGGGATGGATTGGCTTGCGGAGCAGCATGCTATGATTGATTTCCAGTCCAAAGAAATCACGTTGGGCCAGAATACCGAACAGGAGACAAAGTTCGCGGGTATGCGAGGAGTAGGCGGGACATTGATGTCTGCACTCCAGGTCGTCAAGGCTTTGCGGAACAGTGTAGAGTGTTACTTTGCACTAATTCAGGCTGTTGAGCCTAAGGCCAGTTTGTGCGAGGTTCCGATTGTGGCAGAATTTACAGATGTGTTTCCCACGGATCTCCCTGGGCTACCACCCCATTGGGAGATTGACTTCACAATTGAGTTGGTGCCAGGTGCGAAACCTGTGGCCCGCTCGCCATATCGCGTTGCTCCAAAAGAGATGGCGGAGTTGAAGGTTCAACTACAAGAAATGCTAGAGCAAGGGTATATCCGCCCAAGTATTTCACCTTGGAGCGCGCCTGTGCTTTTTGTAAAGAAGAAAGATGGTGTGTTGCGGTTGTGTATTGATTAACGTGAACTGAATAAGCTGACCGAGAAGATTAAGTATCTGATACCCCGGATTGATGAGTTATTCGATCAGCTGGTGGGCTCGACCGTCTATTCGAAGTTGGACCTGAAGTCTGGTTATTACCAGTTGAGAATTCGGGAAGGTGACATTCCTAAAACCGCATTTGGAACGCGTTATGGGCACTATGAGTTCACCGTCATGCCATTTGGACTGTGCAATGCGCCCTCGATGTTTATGGATCTGATGCACCGTATTTTTCGTGAGTACCTGGATCGGTTTGTGATTGTGTTCATTGATGACATCCTGGTGTACTCAAAGTCGGAAGCTGAACATGAGATTCACTTGCGGTTGGTGTTGACTACGTTGAGGCAAAATCTGCTCTATGCCAAGTTCTCGAAGTGCGAGTTTTGGCTATCATCAGTGGCATTTTTGGGCCATGTGGTGAGTGGAGAGGGCATTGCAGTGGATCCAGCGAAGATAAGGGCCATCCAAGAGTGGCCAATCTTGTCTTCCGTGGCCGAGGTCCGAAGTTTCCTTGGACTTGCGGGCTACTATAGAAGATTTGTGGAAAACTTCTCGAGGATCGCTTTGTCGCTAACCATACTGACGCGAAAAGATCAGAAGTTCGTTTGGACGCCAAAGTGCGCACGAGCTTTTGAAGAGCTGAAGATTCGGTTAACCACGGCGCCGGTGTTGTCTTCGCACAGTGGAACCGATAGATTTGTGATTTATAGTGATGCCTCAGGGAGCGGCTTAGGCTGCGTTCTTCTGTAGAATGGAAAGGTTATTGCTTATGGCTCACGTCAGCTGAAGGTGTACGAGTGAAACTATCCCGTCCATGATTTGGAACTAGCGGCGGTGATTTTTGCACTCAAGTTGTGGCGACACTACCTTTATGGCGTGAAGGTGGAGATCTATACCGATCATAAGAGCCTAAAGTATCTTTTGGAGCAGAAAGACTTGAACATGTGACAACGAAGGTGGTTGGAGTTCCTTGGGGACTACACTTTCGAGATTTACTATACGCCCGGGAAGGGGAATGTTGTCGCGGATGTCTTGAGTCGGCGAGTTCCGGCTAGAGCGAATTGGTTACAAAGGCATGATAAACGTCTTATCCAGGAGTTGGAAGCATTAGAGATCTATTGTGTTGACAAGAATTCCACTGCCACTACATGTGTGAACTGGACCGAGGTGCAATGTGACCTTGCGGACCGAGTTCGCCGGGCAACGGATTTGGATGACGATCTCTTACGCTATGTGAATGAAGGGCCAGAGGGCAAATTCACCTGGATTTACGGTCTTTTGCAAAAGAGGGCCGTTTGTGCGTCCCAAATGTGGGGAAACTGAGGGAAGAACTGATGTACGAAGCGCATTATACAACGTATTCCATTCACCCCGGGAGCACAAAGATGTTCAACGATATGAAGAAACTTTTCTGGTGGCCAGGGCTCAAGAAAGATGTTGCCCTTTATGTATCCAAATGCCAAACATGTGCGATGGTAAAGGCGGAATGCCAAAAGCCAGGCGGTTATTTGAAGTCATTGCCGATCCCAGAGTGGAAATTTGATGATATTTCCATGGATTTTGTGCATGGGTTGCCAAGATCGCAGTGAGGAAATGATTCCATTTGGGTCATTGTGCACCAGCTAACAAAAGTAGCACATTTTCTCCCGAATAGGCGGGATGATTCAGTTGAATGTTTGGCAAAGTTATATGTTGACCAGATTGTGCAGCTTCACGGTGTTCCTCGGAGCATCGTAAGTGATCGAGATGGGCGATTCACGTCAAATGATTGGAGGCTAGTTCACTGACTGTTGGGCACGAAGTTGACTTTCAGTACGGCCTTTCATCCCCAAACGGATGGCCAAACTGAACGTACCAACAGAACAATGGAGGACATGCTCCGAATGTGTGCCCTTGACTTCGGAAAGAGATGGGAAGATCATCTCTATATGTTAGAGTTTGCATATAATAACAGCTACCAGGCGAGCATTGAGATGGCACCATATGAAGCTCTATATGGAAGGAAGTGTCGTACTCCAGTGGCTTGGGTAGAAGCGGGTGAAGCTCGGGTTTTTAAACCAAATCAGGTTGATGAAGCAAACTCAACCATACAGACTATTCGAGAGAGATTGCTTATTGCTCAAGATCGATAAGCGAAGTACTACAACGCCAAGCACCGGAACGTGGAATTTGCGGTTGGCGATTGGGTCTACTTGAAGATGAAGCCTTTCAAAGGTGTCTCCAGGATTCGACGATTGAAAAAGTTGAGTCCAAGATATTTGGGTCCTTTTGAAGTGGTTGAGCGAGTTGGCGAAGCGGCTTATCGGCTAGCTATGTCGGCAGACTTGGGTGGGTTACATGATGTCTTTCACATCTCGGTGCTTCGGAAGGCCGTGAAAGATCCAGCTCAAGTAATCGCGGACTATCGTGTGCCGGTGGAGTATGGGCTAACAACGAGAGTTAGACCCATTCAGATCGAAGATCGAGCCGAGAAACAGTTGAGAAACAAGACGGTCGCCATCGTGAAAGTCCGGTGGGACAACTGCGGCCGTGAAGAACTGACATAGGAGCGAGAGCAAACCATGCGAGAAGAGTTCCCTGAGTTGTTTTTGTAATCTGGAGAGAGGATGTTGTAACATAAAATTTTGCATGTTGTAGCATTTTTCTTACTGATTACTGATTACCTTCCCGTGTCTGAATTTCGAGGACGAAAGTTCTTGAAGGAGGGGAGGATTGTAACACTCCAAATTTCTGAAACAGGAATTTTTGGGTGACACGGCCTGGGACACGGGCGTGTCCCAGGGCGTGTCAGCGGACACGGCCTGCGACACCGGCGTGTCGCAGGCCGTTTCGAGGTTCTGTCGACGATCGGCCTTTGTGTCGACGATTTTTCGCTCGACGATGTGTCGAGAGGAGGCACACGGCCCAGGTCACGGGCGTGTCCAAGGTCGTGTCGTGTGCTCGACGACTTTTGCTCGACGATCGTCGAGTGTCGAGACGTGAGTGTTGAGTGTCGAGAGGTTGAACACGGCCTGTGACACGGGCGTGTCACAGGGCGTGTCAAATCGGGTCGACGAACTCAGCCCGACGAAGGATTTCGACAGGGTGTGTCTTTGTGCCGTGTCTGGGCACACGGCCTGGGACACGGGCGTGTCACAGGCCGTGTGAAGTCTCGGGATGGTTTGGGATTTTTTTCGCCCAGGCACACGGCCACAGACACGGGCGTGTCTGAAGGCGTGTTGGTGACACGGCCCATGACACAGGCGTGTCCCATGGGCGTGTCACTGGTTTGGATAGGTCGGTTGACCACCGCTTGAGGCACACGACCGTGTCACAGGCCGTGTCAGGACAAATTTAGCATTTTTGGCAGTTTTGTGGCCGTCCATTCCTTCAGCTGGGATCCAAGGGCTGAAGCTTCTTCCTCTTTTTCTTAAAGGCCGAAATATGAGAAGTGATTCTCATTTTACTTGGCCTTGATCTTTCTTCAAGTTAAGAGAGAAAGAGAGAGAAAAAGGAGGAGGAAGAAGGAAAGGGGGCTGCTGTTGGTGGTGCTGCGGTTTACCGACGAGAAATCCGAAGCCGGCGTTTCGGAGGAAACGCTCTTGCGAGTCTTTCAAGCAAGCTTTGAGGTCATGGCACCGAAGCGGTCGTCAAGGCTAACGACTTTTCTTCCTAGCCATGTGACGGCTTCTTTTTGGCATATCTTGTGATTTCCCCCACCAAGAGGTGGCTGATTTTCGGAATCTTTGGGTTGATGCTTGAAATCCCATTTGTAAGCATATAGATCCGGAAATGGAGTACGGAATAGGCATGCTGTGTGAAGCCCATCTGGACAGGTTGGTCTGGATTGGTGATGTTGCATACGAACCGGAGAAGACTCCGTGCTAACGTGTAGTTTAAGGAGTCTACGGGTTATGCCTGCAAAAAGGAGTAGCAGGAAGTATTGGAGTGGTAGCCCAGGAAAAATAGCCATGTGATGGTTTTGGGTCCAACCTGTGAATGAGGCAGAGGAAGTACTGGTGTGACCAGGAAAGGCCCTTTGTGATGCTTGATGTCGTAGGGTGTCCACCTGTGAAGAGAGTAACAGGAAGTACTGGCATGGTCGCCAGGAAAGACCCCTGACATTTGTGCTTGTGCGGTGTCCACCTGTGTAGAGAGTCACAGGAAGTACTGGGAGGCCCAGGAAAGACCCGTTGTTGTGCTAAGGAAATGGGTATCGAGAAATACCCAGGCTGTGTGCCAAGAACAGGATTGGTGAGACCGACCCGTGCCTTTGATATAGCCATGAGTACGCTGTACTCGGAGAAGGCAAGGCGATTTGAGCAACGGGGGGTGGAGGATCCGACCTGCGCTATGTCCGTCCGATGTGAGACCAAAAGGTGCGGTCTGTTGGAGCGCATAGCAAGAGTCTTCGGCCTGCACGCCATGATACAATGGGGGGCTACGGGCCATCCCGGTGTAGGTAGACTAACTCCGGCTGCACGCCATGGAGTAAATGCTCAAGAGATTTACCGTTGGATTGTGACCCTCATACGGTGGTGGGCAAGAGCTTTGCCAGAACACCAAGAATGTGCCCTGAGTGCACGGACCGTTGGGCCGGGTGGCGAACGGTTGTGATGGCTTGTGTGCGTGAAAGCACATTTTGATGATATCTTGCCATACTTGTGATATGATATGCCTGCAGGGAAGAATACCGCTGCCCCGAGAGAAGGGGTAGGGTCGTTATAATTTGGTCAGCTGAACGCTGACCGTTGCTTTTGTTTGCCACCGTTGGGTGGATTGTCCCTATACAGGTACTGGAGAGCCGAGCGGGACGCATAGAGGTTGATGTTCCAGCTGGTGTTGCTGCTACTGCTGTTAGCTCTCGAATGCTATATATTATGTTGTGTGTTTTCTTTGATTGTGGCCGGCCTGCGCGCCAATCTGTTTAGGCCACTGTTTGATAGCCATGTAAGTCCATAAGGCCAACTCTTTTCACTTGTTGTAAGACATTCCTATATTGTATAAAATGTGGAGTTTTATGTTTGGACATTCATGAGGAGTTCAAGTTGTAGTCTAGGCTTCCTCTAGAATGCTGTTTGATAGGTGCGATGCGCTACTCTGGTATCATCATGTACCTTCACCGCCTGTTTTGTGATATATCATGTGGGGCCCCGGCCTGACCTTCTAGAATATATCATATGAACGGATGGGGTTGTTACAACTTGACAGCTGTCATTTCCAACCGGTCAACTACTACTGTCAGAGCTGTCAGAATGTTGTTAGAAACCAGTTCAGCCGGTTACCGTGGAGGAAGACTATATAAAGGCTTTCACCTTCAATAGAAAGAGATGATCAATTATTGAAGAATTCAGATTCCGAGAAATACAGTTAGAATTAATTATACAGAAGATTTTCGACAGAAGACCTAGAAGTTGGAGAGAGAGAGCTCAATCTAAGAAGAGCAGTTGTTGAACCAGGCTGCAAAGAAAGATTCAGATTGAAATCTGAATCTTAAGTCAGAAGCTAATTGAAGATCAACTTCACAGGAGATTCAACCCTACTGGGTTCAGATTCAAGATGCTTTGAAGAAAGCCAAGAGAGGTTGATCTCTGCCATCAAGTTCTTCCAAAAACTGTTGAAGAAGCCATCCATCCCTTCTCTCACTTTCAGGGTGGTGGTCATAAACTTTATTTTAATCAAATTTCTGTAAGATCTATTATAGATCTGAGCTGTAAGACTATTTTATAAAGGCTGAGTGTAAGAGATATAGATCTCTGAGTGTAGGTCTTCTTGTAGACTGAGGTAGGGTCTTATACGTGAGTTGTAGGAGACAGTGTTCTCTGAGTGTAGGACTTGGTGAAGGCTGATGTAGGGATGTTAGCCTGAGTTGTAGGAGTGGGGACACTCTGAGTTGTAGGAACCTTGTTTGGGTTCTGAGCTACTGTAAGATCTGAGGATCTGAGGAGAAGTGCAGAAGTTATGCCGAATCTAGTACACTGCTAGATAGGCGAAGGGGGAAAGTGGATGTACCCAGATCTTGGGGAACCACTATAAAAATCTGTGTGCACTATGTGTTGAATTAATTCTGTGATTTCTGTGTTGTGTAGTAGTAGAATTTGTCGTTTCTGATTAATTAACTAAACAGAGTTTCTGCCTTAAAATCAAAAGAAAAAGTACACCTATTCACCCCCCCTCTAGGTGGTTAGGCACTAATTCTTTCAAGTGCTATCAGAGCTAGGTTACTCAAAGAAGGACTTAACAGTCAGAGTGAGATAATTAAGGAAGATTTAAGAATCAAGAAAGAATCAAGAAAATGGGTTCATGTGAAAATCATAAGGAACTAGGTTCAATGAAACTACCCATATGCAGAAAGGAGATCTTTGGTATCTGGAAAGAAAGGGTCAGGCTGTTTATGGAGGCCTCTGATCCAAGGATCTATA
This sequence comes from Platanthera guangdongensis, assembly GCA_039583875.1. Classification (NCBI taxonomy): domain Eukaryota; kingdom Viridiplantae; phylum Streptophyta; class Magnoliopsida; order Asparagales; family Orchidaceae; genus Platanthera; species Platanthera guangdongensis. The sequence goes on from CM077163.1 coordinate 87,001,302, forward strand.
TTACAGTCAAAGAAGGTCCTTATATCCCAATGAAGATTTCAATTCTGGATGCTAACCAAAGAATTCCCAAGGATTATTCAGAGATGACCAAGGATGAGAGCATCTTGGCAACTATGGATAAGAGGGCCCAGAACATTATAGTAAGTGGCATAGATGATTCTACCTTTCAGAATTTGATTCACTGCAAGAATTCAAAGGAAATGTGGGATACTTTGATAGTCTATATGGAAGGGTCTGAAGAAGTAAGACCAGACAGAAAATCTATGCTAAACCAGGAATATGAAAGTTTCAGACAAGTGAAGTCTGACAGCATAACTGAATGTTACAAAAAGTTCTATAGGATAGTGTATGAGTTGATGTCCTATGGAAGAATCTTCTACACATATGAGCTGAATGATAAATTCCTGAGATCCCTGACCAAAGATTGGGACACTAAGATTTGGGCCATTAGAGAAGTGGCCAAACTTGTAGAAATTTCTCCTCCAACCTTGTTTGGAAAGTTGCTATCTTATGAGATGCAACTAATGCCTACGAAAGAGGAAGAGAAGAGTACAAAATGTGAGCATAGAGAAAAATCTGTGGCCTTCAAGGTTGAAGCCAATAAGAAAAATAGGATGATGTCACCATCACCTCCTAAGATTATTGCTGAAACTGCTTCAAAAAATTCAGACAACCAGAATTCAGACAACAGTGACTGAGATGAAGATTTTGCTGCCTTCACAAGGAAGTTTCAGAGATTTTTAAAGAAGAAGCAGTGGAAGTCTAAGCCTTCCACATCTAAGTCTAAGGATGATTACTATCAAAAGAGGAAATCATCCAAGAAAGAAAGGAGCAAGTCTAAGCCAAACAAGTCTACAACATCAAAGATTGTTTACTACTGTTGTAATAGGCCTGGACATGTAGTGGCTGAATGTCCAGATAAAAGAAAAGAGCCTGGTGATAAAAATAAGACTCAACACCAGAGCAAGAAGGAGAAATCCTTTGTTGCTAAGAAGGAGAAGACATTGTCAGATCAGTCATCTTCAGAGTCAGAATCTGAAGCTGGGGTTTACATTGGTCTGTTTGCTGCAGATGAAGAAGAAGAGTTTTTTCAAGTGCTGAACTCAATATATGAATAACAAGATCATCAGTGCAAGGGACTGATGGCTGTATCAGAAGAGGACAAGTCCCAGGATCAGCCTGGTCCCAGTAAGGTACAATGGCTTTCAGATTGCAGTACTGAGTCAGAGTCAGCAACATCTGCATCAAGTGATGTGGATGGGTCTGAGTCTGAAGGTGATATTCATAAACAGATTGATGAATATAGATATTTATTGCAGGCACTTAAGAAGAGCAAAAACCTGGCCAAATCTCAGGCTAAGGAAATTACAGACCTTAAGATGGCTGCATTAGATTCAGAGAAGTTGCTAGATCAAAAACTGAATGAGATTGCCAGATTGAAAGACATAACTATTATTCAAATGGGCACAATCACATTCAAGAATGATCAGATTAGAAATATGGAGGTTAGACTTCAGAAAGAGAAAGAGATTATGGCTAGCTTTTCTAAACCTAAATCTATTTTACCCTTGATTGATGAGTTTGTACCTCAAAAAGGTAAGGCTGGATTAGGGTTTAAAAAACCTGCCTGGACTGCTAGGTCCAAATCTATAGGCGAAGCTCTAGCACAAAATAAGAAGCCTGCTGTAGATAATTAAGCTAGGGTTGTTCCTAAACAAAGGTACAACAAGTTTGGGTGTTGGTGTTGTCGCAAGGTAGGCCACTTTGCCATAGATTGTTTGCACAATTCTAGTGTCAAGGAGAATAACAGTCTGCTTATGAGAAGACCTATAGGCAGATTTATTAGATTTCAGGCTAACATGAACCAAGGACCCAAAACTCATTTGGGTTCTAAGGTTAAGTAGTCTTTATTGCAGGTGAGTCCAAGTGGCCATGCCCCAATATGGTACTTGGACAGTAGATGTTCTAGGCACATGACTGGAACAAGGGGGTTGCTGAAGGACTATACACCTATCATGGATGGCCCTAAAGTTACCTTTGGTGGTTCAGAAAAAGGAATCATCAAAGGCTTTGGTAACATTTCTAGTAACCAGATTACTATCACTCAAGTGGCCTATGTGAAGGGTTTGAAACATAACCTCATTAGCATAAGTCAGCTGAGTGATTTAGGATATGACATCTCATTTGTTAAGAATGGTTGTGATATCAAAAGGTCAAGTGATCAAAAGATCATTTTGACAGGATATAGGAAGAGAAATGTTTATTGTCTTAACTATGAGTGTGAGAACAATGTTTCTCCAATTTGTCTTTTAGCTGATGAGAGAGTCTCACATTGTGTTAAATGAAAAAAGAGGCTGGCTCATCTTAACTATAAGACTATTGGCCAACTCTTTAGCAAAGAGTTAGTGAGGAATGGTCCTCAAGTTAAGTGTATAAAGGATGGGATATGCTCAGCTTGTCAAAAAGGCAAGCAGAACAAATCCACCTTTCATAGCCTTGAAAACAAGGATTCAGTGAGGTGTCTATACCTCTTGCATATGGATCTATTTGGTCCTATGCCAGTTCATAGTCTAGGTAGGAAGGTCTATACTTTTGTGGTGGTAGATGACTATTCTATATATTCCTGGGTGTTCTTTCTAAGACAAAAATCTGAAACCCCAACTATCTTATATAGTTTTGCTAAACAAATTCAGAATGAGTTGAACAGTACAGTGGTCAAAATCAGAAGTGACCATGGCACTGAATTTCAGTCTGAAAGTATGACAAGACTATGTGAAGAATTTAGGATTTTTCAGGAATTTTCCTCACCTAGAACACCACAATAAAATGGTATTGCTGAAAGGAAGAATAGAACATTGATAGAGGCTGGTAGAACTCTATTGAGTGACACTTCTCTCCCAGAATATTTCTGGGCTGAGGCAGTAAACACTACATGTCATGTGATCAATAGGGCTTGAATGAAATAGTACCTAACCACCTAGAGGGGGGGTGAATAGGTGTACTTTTTCTTTTTAAATTTAAGGCAGAAACACTGTACTATTAACCCTGTATTTGCAATTTACTACAACAATTCAGCACTGCTAGCTCAGCAATCACAGAAATAAACAAACACAGAGTGCACACAAATTTTTATAGTGGTTCCCCAAGGTCTGGGTACATCCACTTTCCCCCTTCGCCTATCTAGTAGTGTACTAGATTCGGCCTAACTTCTGCACTACTCCTCAGATCCTCTGATCCTACAGCTCAGAACCCCAAACCAGGTTCCTACAACTCAGATTGTCCCCACTCCTACAACTCAGGCACAAAGCCCTACCACTCAATCTTCAACAAGACCTACACTCAGGCTAAACAACCCTACCTCAGCCTTCAACAAGGCCTACACTCAGAGAATTGATTCTCCTACACTCAGGCTCAAAAGCCCTACCTCAGCCTTTATAGATTTAGGCTTACAACTCAGATCCCTTAGGATCCTACAAAAATACAATAGAAAAGTTTTAGATCACCACTCAGTTTGAGAGAATGTAGAGGGCAATCTTCTTGATCAGTTCTTGATAGCACTGATTCCTGAGATCAACTTTGTCTTTGCTTTCTTCAAGGCTTCTTGAGTCTGAACTCAGTAAAGATGATCTTCTTGAAGTAGACCGGCTGACAACTTCCTTCTTAGGATGGAGAATTAAATCTGAATCCTACTTTGTAGTTTGGTTCAGAATCTGCTTCTTAAGAGAGTTGATTAACAAGTCTCTTTCTTGACTTCAATTACTGGAGTTCTCTCTCTCCAAGTAAATCTGAAGTTTTTTCAAAATACTGATTTACAGTTTTCTCTGGATCTGTATTGATATTCTTAAGCTTCTGATTGATTGATGATTTGATTAATTGTGATCAATGCTTTTCTGTTGAAGGAGAAAGGTCTTTATATAGTCTTCCTCCAAGGTAACCGATTGATCCGGTTTCTAACGAACTTCTAACAGCTCTGACAATTGCAGTTGACCGGTTGAAATGGCAGCTGTCAAGTCATCCAGTCACTTCTTGAAAATACTGTCTCTATCTGAAAGTGTCGAGACTGATCTTCATTATGTGTCGACACAAATAGAGCAAGTGTCGACACATGTGAACTAAGTGTCGACACTAGCCTTGATGGTGTCGACACAACTCCTTGTGTTGTCGTAACAGCTTCTCGACACTGCTTCTTCAGAATGTGTTGACACTGATTCTATGTGTCGACGCAAGCCTTCTGTTGAATGTGTTGACACTGGTTGAGTGTGTCGACACAAGTACTTCTTCTTTAACACTTAGCTGAATTCTGCTATGTGTCGACACATCTCCTTTGTGTCGACACATCTTCTTGTGTTGAAACTTGCTGAGTGTCGACACATCTCCTTTGTGTCGACACATGCCTTCATGTGTTGAATCTTGCAGAGTGTCGACACATATCCTTTGTGTCAACACAAGTACTTTAACTTTGTTGAAGCTTGCTGAGTGTCGACACAGCCTCCTGGTGTCGACACATTTGATGTCGACAAAGTTTATCTGGGTGTCGACACTGCCTCTAAGTGTCGACACAGATTATGTTGACAATTCTTCACAGTGTGTCGACACTGCCTGTATGTGTCGACACTTTTCTTCTGCTGTCGACTCTGCCTTTCCTGGTGTCGACACAATTACTCCAAGTGTCGACACAGCTTCTCTAGGTGTCGATACAAGCCTTCATAAGTGTCGACACTTCACCTCTAGGTGTCGACACATGGACTTAGAAACTTTTCTGCATTTCCTGCAATTACTTAACCTGCACATATAAACTCAAAACACATCAAATACACCTTGATGTATATCATTGAGTATGGTGAGGCTTCTTCAAATCTGGTACATATATTCCAATGTACCCAACAATCTCCCCCTATTTGGAGAATTCATAACCCTTAGTCAATGATATACACCATACATAGCAAATACTCAATATGATGTATAACAGTATTATATGACAGGGTAAATACTAAACAAAACATGTATAAGCAATCATTAAAGAATAAAAATGTAACAGATTGAACATCAAACATTATTTTGTTATAACTTCCAATAGTTTCATTAATCAAAAGTTTACATAGATTTTAATGCAAAAGATTACAGAGTAGTAAACTTAAGAAAATTCTTATTCTATGGCTACTCTGGCTCCTTGATGACAATGCCCTTTCCAGATTGAATCTTGGCTTAAACTGGAGCATCATTGTCATCAGCAGGCTTCTTTCCCTTAAGATTTTCCTACTTCTTTTCTTCAGCACTTATCTTCTGTCTCTCAAAATAATGATAAGGCTTAGGGAAATACTTGCTAGCTCCTGTGCATTAGGAGGTAGCTTTCCTAGTTTAGGCTTTCTTCTGTACTATACATTGGCCTCTTGCATAGCTTCATGTTTTCTCCATTCTTGGTCAGAGTACCATTTACCCCTGTCTAGGAAATTATCCTTTGCATCCTTCCAAGCAGTCAATATGATATTCCTAGAAGTTTGGCTCCACTGTTCAAAATCAGGCCTTAACTCTGCCTGTTCTCTGAACCTCTTCTTGGATAATTGAGCTTCTTGCTCTTTTAATACTGCCTCTTGCTCTTTTAATACTGCCTCTGCCACAAGCTGTACTACTTTCTCAAAAATAATATTCTGATTACCCTCAGGAGGGCTATACATAGATTGTACCTCCTGATGTATCATCTCAAAATCAGCTGGAGGGTAGATTACTTGTGCAACTTTAGCTGGCTCACCTCCAACATATGCAGGATTTGTCCCAGATTCTGCTACATTATCATCATCACACAAAGGTGTATATCCAAGGGTAGCTCTGATGCTGTTTGAAATCCATTTAGCATGGTCAAAGCCTGCTTGGACTAATACCCTCTCCCCCTTTATGACTTCTCTTTCTATATGATCCCTAAGATCATCCTTCTGAAATTTGATCTGAGCATTCAAATAGTTAACTCCATCTTTATAAGAAGGTTTAACCTTTGGAGATTTTCAGTAATAGCCTTTTGAGAATCTTCAATGGTAGTTTTAACAGCAGTTAGACTTTCTTGTAAGTGCTTGTCAAACTCAGCCTTGGCAGTAGTGCTTGCTGCAGTCTGAGCAGCTGCAATATTCTGCATTTCAGTTACTATCAAATTATGTGATTTAGTTAAATTGTCATTCACTCTGATCTGGTTTTCCAGGACATATCCTTGTTTCACTGCCATGTCATCAACCTGTTTCTTTATCTGCTCTTGATGTGTAGCCATATATACCACTGCATTGCCTCCTTTATGAAAACAGTCAGTCATTTCCTTCTTATTTTGATTTACTTCAAATCTAATAGATTTTATATCTTGAGACAGATCAAATTAAAGGCATTTATTTCCTTCATCCATAGAAGTTTGGAGAGCCTTCCTTTGCTCATCCATCTTGATCTGCAAAGCCACCAACAATGAACTATAATCAGCTGTTGGAGCTTGTTGTGGAGCCACAGTTTGCAATACTTTCTTGTAACTCTGGCTTCTTCTCTTGAAGACCTGTAACTTTCTTTTCTTTGCTCTAGCAGCCTCTTCATCTTCAGAGTCAGAAGTACTAGCAATGTCTACTCTATCCTGTGGAGTAGAGGGCAATTCCTTCTCTGCTCTTGGTACATCCTCAGCATTTCTTTGCTCCTCAGTCTCTTTTCTAGCAGTCTCCTCATGAAACTCTACATGCTCCCCCTCAAGGTTAGCCGACTCCCCATCAACAGCTGCTTTCTCTCCCTCAAAATCAGTCTGTAGTAAATCAGGGAACAGCTCTTCTAGTTTAAACTCCTATTGAGTATGGTCTGGAGAGTCTCTTACCTCAGGAGCATTATCAGCAACTGATGTGTCTTTCAGGACAACATCTTGTGGTTGACTATGTATCTGAGTTTGCTGATCAACATCAAGTAATGATTCAGTCAATACTTCATCCTCAATATTGAAAATAGATTGATTAACTTCATTGATTACCTCAAGAATTGATTGGGTTGCCCTTTCACTATCTAAGTGAGTTGGCTCATCCACATGTTGAGGCTCCCCCTGGAGTGGATTCAGGTGGATAGGGGTAGCAGAAGGTTGCTCCCCCTGCCTCTGTGCATCTTCATTTCTTGCTGGTGACTGTCCAGCATTTCCAGCCTCTCCATCATCAGAACTAAAAACTACTTGCTCCTCTGAGCTACTTGAGGATTCAGAAGTCACAATGGCTTTCTTCTTCTTCTTCTGAGGTGTTTCCTTCTCTGGTGTAGGCATTTCTTTAGTTAACACTGTATCCCAACTTGAGATAATTCTAATGTCAATTTTCCTCATGTGGATTATCTTAGAACCAGCAGCTTGGTTCATGACTTCAGGAATACTTCCAGCCAAGTACAAACTCATAATCCTACCCAGATTGGGTTTCTTCAGACTTTCCTTTATCTTGTCAAACATCACTGATAACCAATCAGTTTTGAGTTTGAAAATTATCCTTGTCATTAAACTGAACATGTGAGCTGATATACTATCATACCCACCTGGCTTGCTCAGAATTACCTTGTCTACTTTTTCAGACAAGAACTTGCCCTGCATGTTCATGCCTTTCCTGTTAAAGACTGATCCAATCTTCATGCTTGAATCAAGTCCACACCATTACAGTGCCTCCCTTGTCTTTGATGCAAGTACATATTCCTCTTCTTTAGTTGTAGGTAGATGTAGAATCTTTCTTAGACTTTTCTGGATGATTTTTACTTTTGCCCCATAGACTGTGGACTTAATCTTGAGTCCAGTTTCATCAAGTGTAGCTGCACTAAAAAATTCAAGGACCTCCTTCTTCCAAATCTTGATTGGTTCTGAAATAAGATATTCTAACCCAGTCTCTGCAACTAGGGTTACAACACCTTGGATTTCTGGTTCCGTGTCGTCAAAGGCATGTCGCACGAGTTCATAACCTTCATTGATGTTCTCTTCTAGCTTGGGCGCCATTAGGGTTTGGAGAAATTTTGAATTTAGAGAAGAGAGATGTCGACACACAAGGTTGGTCTCGAAACTATGGTGAGCGTATTGACAAATAATGGTGAAGACCTATTTATACCTTTCTAAAATCGAAGGTGAAAAGGCGCGTCAAAATACTTGAAATGTCTCGACACTGTTGAAAAGTGTCGACACTTACTTCTAATGTCTCGACAACTATGTGTCGACACAAATATAGTCGACAGAATATATGTGTCGACACTTAAACCCTGGATGTGTCGACACCTACTCTGGATGTGTCAACACAAATTCTCTGAAGTGTCGACATTAACTATCTAGATGTGTCGACACCATTTCTCTGAAATGTCGACACCACATCTATGTGTCGACACAGACAACTCTGTGTGTCGACACCATTTTACTTAGCCAATTTTTTAAATTATTTTAAGTTTAACATTCCTAATTCAATTTTAAAATTATTGAATTTGGTTTCATCTTGGGGCTTAGTAAACATATCAGCAACCTGATTATCTGTGTTAACATATTCTAGGGAAATATCCTCTTTTTCTACATGTTCTCTAAGAAAATGGTATTTAATTTCTATGTGCTTAGTCCTACTTTGTGAGACAGGATTATTTGCAATAGAAATGGCACTTGTAGAATCACAAAATAAAGTTGTTCTACTAACTTGAATACCATAGTCTTCTAGCTGGTGTTGAATCCACAAAAATTGTGCACAACAACTTCTTGCTGCCACATATTCTGAACCAGCTGTGGAGATAGCCACACTGGTCTGCTTCTTACTGCTCCAAGACACCAGCCTTCCACCTAGAAATTGATAGGTTCCTATAGTACTCTTCCTATCTTCATTGCAGCCTGCAAAATCTGCATCTGAATAACCTGTCAGTACAAAATCTCCATTCCTAGGGTACCAAAGGCCAAGATAAGGTGTGCCCTTAAGATATCTCAAAATCCTTTTGACTGCTGTCAGATGAGATTCGTTAGGGCATGCTTGATACCTAGCACAAACACATGTAGCATACATGATATCTGGTATACTAGAAGTCAAATACAGTAGGGAGCCAACTATCCCTCTATACAAAGTTTCATCTACAGGTTTCCTTGTATCATCTTTGCTTAGAGACATGCTTGACCCCATAGGAGTTTTCATGGTAGTGGATGATTCCATACCATACACCTTTATCAACTCTAGGGTAAACTTAGACTGGCATATGGACAAGCCATCTTCAGTCAGTCTAACTTGGAGACCCAAGAAGAACTTAAGTTCCCCCATACTGCTCATTTCAAATTGTCCTTGCATATGTTTTGCAAACTTTCTGCAAAGACTACTTTTTGTAGACCCAAATATTATGTCATCTACATATATTTGGACTAAGATAATCTTGCCTTTAGATTCCCTAAGGAATTGAGTCTTATCTATTTTCTCCCTTGAGAACTTGTTCACAATGAGGAAACTAGATAGTGTTCCATACCAAGCCGTTGGGGCTTGTTTTAACCCATACAAAGCCTTCCTAAGTCTATATACATAATCAGGTTTAAGAGAATCAACAAAACCTGATGGCTTCTCTACATAGACTTCTTCCTTCATATTTCCATTCAGAAAAGCTGACTTTACATCCATTTGATATACCTTAAACCCTTGATATGTTGCATAGGCAAGGAACATCCTTATTGCTTCCAGTCTTGCTACTGGAGCAAAGGTTTGATCAAAATCAATACCTTCTTCCTGCCAATATCCTTTTGCAACCAACCTAGCTTTATTCTTTATAATGATTCCATTCTTATCCAACTTGTTCCTAAAGATCCACTTAGTTCCAATATTGTTGTGGTCCTTGGGTTTAGGAACTAGCTTCCAGACCTTGCATATTTTGAATTGATTCAGCTTCTCTTGCATGACATCAATCCAATGAGAGTCTAGAACTGCTTCTTCAAATTTCTTTGGCTCTACTTGGGATAGGAAACTGGAGTATAGAACTGTACTCAGATTCCTGCTCCTTGTTTGCACTCCTTGTCTGGGATCTTCAATTATTTGATTGGTTGGATGATCCTTTAAGTGTCTATTTACTGGAGGCAGCCTGTCTTCAGGTTGTACACCTTCAGTCTCTTCATTTAGCTACACCTCTTGGTCTTCTTCAGCATCAGGAGTATCTTATACTCCCCCTGGACAGCAGCCACCATCTTCCACTTGCTGACTTGCAAAAGAACCTTCTGTTATGGTAAGTTTGTCCATCCTCTCAGTTCCACCTATAGAGCTGCAAATACTACTTGGCAATTCACAGTTAATGAGTCTTGCTTCATCAAAAACTACATGTACAGACTCTTCTACAACTTGAGTAATCAAGTTGTAGACCCTATAATCCTTACAATTGTTGTTGTACCCAACAAAGAACCCCTCTTGGGATTTGGCAGCAAACTTGGTTAGATAAGACTTTCCATTGTTAAGTATATAGCACTTGCAACCAAAGATCCTGAAATAGGATAAATTTGGTTTTCTGCCCTTCATAATCTCATAGGGGGTCTTCTTGTGGCTCTTGGTGAATGACAAACAGTATTAACTGCCTCAGCCCAGAAATATTCTGGGAGAGAAGTGTCACTCAATAGGGTTCTACCAGCCTCTATCAATGTTCTATTCTTCCTTTCAGCAATACCATTTTGCTGAGGTGTTCTTGGTGAGGAAAATTCCTGAAAAATCCCAAACTTTTCACACAATTTTGTCATACTTTCAGACTGAAAGTCAGTACCATGGTCACTTCTAATTTTGACCACTGTACTGTCTAATTCATTCTGAATTTGTTTAACAAAACTATATAAGATACTTGGGGTTTCAGATTTTTGTCTTAGGAAGAACACACAGGAATATCTTGAATAGTCATCTACAACCACAAATGTGTAGACCTTCCTACCTAGGCTGTAAACTGGCATAGGACCAAAAAGATCCATATGCAAGAGGTATAGACACCTCACAGAATCCTTGTTCTCAAGTCTATGAAAGGTGGATTTGGTCTGCTTACCTTTTTGACAAGCTGAGCATATCCCATCCTTTATACACTTAACTTGAGGACATTCCTCACTAACTCTTTGCTAAAGAGTTGGCCAATTGTCTTATAGTTAAGATGAGCCAGCCTCTTGTGCCATTTAACACAATGTGAGACTTTCTCATCAGCTACAAGACAAATAGGAGAAACATTGTTCTCACATACAAAGTCAAGACAATAGACATTTCTCTTCCTATATCCTGTCAGAATGATCTTTTGATCACTTAACCTTTTGATATGACAACCATTCTTGACAAATGAGATGTCATATCCTAAATCACTCAGCTGACTTATGCTAATAAGGTTATGTTTCAAACCCTTTACATTAGCCACTTGAGTAATTGTAATTTGGTTACTAGTGAGTTTATGTTACCAAAGTCTTTGATGATTCCTTTTTCTGAACCACCAAAGGTAACTTTAGGGCCATCCTTGATAGGTGTATAGTTCTTCAGCAACCCCCTAGTTCCAGTCATGTGCCTGGAACATCCACTGTCCAAGTACCATATAGGGGCATGGCCACTTGGACTCACCTGCAAAACAGATTACTTAACCTTAGAACCCAAATAACTCTTGGGTCCTTGGTGCAGGTTAGTCTGACTTTTAACAAAACTACCTGTAGCACTTCTAGCAGGCAGTTTGCTAGTCTCCTTGACACTTGAATTGTGCCAACAATCTAAGGCAAAGTGGCATATCTTGCCACAACACCAGCACTCAAACCTATTGTACCTTTGTTTAGGTACAACCCTGGCTGAAGTATCAACAGTAGGCTTTATGTTTTGTGCTGGGGCTTTGCCCTTAGATTTGGACCTAGCAGTCCAGGCAGGTTTTTTAAACCCCAATGCAGTCTTATCCTTTTGTGGTACAAACTCATCTATCAAGGGTAAAACAGATTTAGGTTTAGAAAAACTTGCAACTATCTCTCTCTCTTTCTGAAGTCTAATCTCCATATTTCTGATTTGATCATTCTTAAATGTAATAATACCCATCCGAATAATAGTAATGTTCTTCAGTTCGGCTATTTCATTCAGTTTCTTATCTAACAACTTATCTGAATTAGCAGCAGCCAATTTAAGACTAGCAATCTCCTTTGCCTGAGTTTTGGCCAAGGTTTTGCTTTTCTTCAAGGCCTGCATCAAGTCTATATATTCATCAATTAACTGATGAATATCTCCTTCAGATTCAGACCCACACACATCACTTGATGCAGATGTATCTGATTCTGACTCAGTATTATAAATTAAACTAGAAGAACAACTTTGTACCTTACTTGGTCCAGTCTGATCCTGGTTCTTGTCTCCTTCAGATAAAGCCATCAGTCCCTTGCACTGATGGTCCTCATACTCATAAATTGAGTTCATTAGCTGCATGAACTCATCTTCTTCCTCTTCAGCAAATAATCCAATGTAGGCTTCAGTTTCTGATTCTATTTCTGAAGATGACTGATCAGTCAGACTCTTGTCTTTCTTATCAACAAAGGACTTTTCCTTTTTGCCCTTAAACCGAGTCTTTTTTTTGTCAGCTGACTCCTTCCTCTTTTCAGGACAATCAGCCACTACATGTCCCTGTCTATTGCAGCAATAACACACAATCTTTGAAGATGTAGCTTTGCTTGGCTTGGACCTGCTTCTGTCATTCCTTGATGACTTTCTTTTCTGATAGTAGTCATCTTTTGGCTGAGAAGTGGAAGGCTTAGACCTCCACTGCTTCTTCTTCTGAAACTTTTGAAAATGCCTAGTAAAAGCAGCAAAGTCTTCATCACTTTCACTGCTATCTGAATTCTTGCTTTCTAAATTATCTGTCACAGCCTCAGCAACTATTTGAGGTGGAGATGGAGACTTGCTTCTATACTTCTTAGTGGCTTCAGTCTTGAAGGCCACAGATCTTTCCTTGTGCTCCACTCTAGTAGTCTTCTCTTCCTCCTTTCTAGTCATTAACTGCATCTCATTAGATAATAGTTTTCCAAACAAAGTTGGAGGAGGTATATCAGCTAGTTTGTCACTTCCCTAATGACACAAATCTTGGTGTCCCAGTCCTTAGTCAGAGATCTTAAGAAATTGTCATTCAGCTCATAGTTGCTGAATTCTCTTACATAGGACATCAACTCATTAACAATCCTATAGAACTTTTTGTAACATTCTGTAATGCTATCAGACTTTCCTTGTCTGAAGCTTTCATATTCCTGATTTAACAAGGACTTCCTATCTTGTCTTACTTCTTCTGATCCCTCCATATAAACTATTAATGTGTCCCACATTTCTTTAGAGATTTTACAATGAATTAAGTTCTGAAATGTTGCATCATCAATGGAACTAACAATAATATTCTGGGCTCTCTTGTCCATAGTGGCCAGAATGATTTCATCTTTAGTCATTTCAGAGAAGTCCTTGGGAGTTTTCTGATTTGCATCCAGAATGGATATCTTCATTGACAAATATGGGCCTTCTTTAACTGTAATATATATCCTTGGGTCAGAAGCTTCCATAAAGAGTCTAACCCTCTCTTTGCATATGCCAAATATCTCTTTTCTACATATTGACAATTTCATGGACCCCAGCTCTTTGTGATTCTCACTAGAACCCATTTTCTTGTATCTTGTTTGTTCTGAATCTGTCTACAGGATCTTACTCAGACTGTCAAGTCCCTTTTTGAGTAACCTCCCTCTGATACCACTTGAAATAAATAGTGCCTAACCATCTAGAGGGGGGGGGTGAATAGGTGTACTATTTCTTTTTAAATTTAAGGCAAAAACACTGTAATATTAACCCTGTATTTGCAATTTGCTACAACAATTCAGCACAACTAGCTCAGCAATCACAGAAATAAACAAACACAGAGTGCACACAGATTTTTATAGTGGTTCCCCAAGGCCTGGGTACATCCACTTTCCCCCTTCGCCTATCTAGTAGTGTACTAGATTCGGCCTAACTTCTACACTACTCCTCAGATCCTCAGATCCTACAACTCAGAACCCCAAACCAGGTTCCTACAACTCAGAGTGTCCCCACTCCTACAACTCAGGCACAAAGCCCTACCACTCAGTCTTCAACAAGACCTACACTCAGGCTAAACAGCCCTACCTCAGCCTTCAACAAGGCCTACACTCAGAGAATTGATTCTCCTACACTCAGGCTTAAAAGCCCTACCTCAGCCTTTATAGATATAGGCTTACAACTCAGATCCCTTAGGATCCTACAAAAATATAATAGAAAAGTTTTAGATCACCACTCAGTTTGAAAGAATGTAGAGGGCAATCTTCTTGATCAGTTCTTGATAGCACTGATTCCTGAGATCAACTTTATCTTTGTTTTCTTCAAGGCTTCTTGAGTCTGAACTCAGTAAAGATGATCTTCTTGAAGTAGACCGTCTGGCAACTTCCTTCTTAGGATGGAGAATTAAATCTGAATCCTACTTTGCAGTTTGGTTCAGAATCTGCTTCTTAAGAGAGTTGATTAACACGTCTCTTTCTTGACTTCAATTACTGGAGTTCTCTCTCTCCAAGTAAATCTGAAGTTTCTTCAAAATACAAATTTACAGTTTTCTCTGGATCTGTATTGATCTTCTTAAGCTTCTGATTGATTGATGATTTGATTAATTATGATCAATGCTTTTCTGTTGAAGGAGAAAAGTCTTTTTATAGTCTTCCTCCAAGGTAACCGACTGATCCAGTTTCTAATGAAATTCTGACAGCTCTGACAGTTGCAGTTGACCGGTTGAAATGGCAGCTGTCAAGTCATCCAGTCACTTCTTGAAAATACTGTCTCTGTCTGAAAGTGTCGAGACTGATCTTCATTATGTGTCGACACAAATAGACCAAGTGTCGACATATGTGAACTAAGTGTCGACATTAGCCTTGATGGTGTCGACACAACTCCTTGTGTTGTTGTAACAGCTTCTCGACACTGCTTCTTCAGAATGTGTCGACACTGATTCTGTGTGTCGACACAAGCCTTCTGTTGAATGTGTCAACACTGGTTGAGTGTGTCGACACAAGTACTTCTTCTTTAACACTTAGCTGAATTCTGTTGTGTGTCGACACATCTACTTTATGTCGACACATCTTCTTATGTTGAAACTTGTTGAGTGTCGACACATCTCCTTTGTGTCGACACATGCCTTCATGTGTTGAAACTTGCTGAGTCTCGACACATCTCCTTTGTGTCGACACAAGTACTTTAACTTTGTTGAAGCTTGCTGAGTGTCGACACAGCCTCCTGGTGTCGACACATTTGATGTCGACAAAGTTTCTCTGGGTATCGACACTGCCTCTAAGTGTCGACACAGATTATGTTGACAATTCTTCACAGTGTGTCGACACTGCCTGTATGTGTCGACACTTTTCTTATGGTGTCGACTCTGCCTTTCTGGTGTCGACACAATTACTCCAAGTGTCGACACAGCTTCTCTAGGTGTCGATACAAGCCTTCATAAGTGTCGACACTTCACCTCTAGGTGTCGACACATGGACTTAGAAACTTTTCTGCATTTCCTGCAATTACTTAACCTGCACATATAAACTCAAAGCACATCAAATACAACTTGATGTATATCATTGAGTAGGGTGAGGCTTCTTCAAATCTGGTACATATATTCCAATGTACCCAACCGGGCTACTATAACCAAGAGCCATAAAAAGACTCCCTATGAGATTGTGAAGGGCAGAAAACCAAACTTATCCTATTTTAGGATCTTTGGTTGCAAGTGTTATATACATAACAATGGTAAGTCTTATCTAACCAAGTTTGTTGCCAAATCCCAAGAGGCGATATTTGTTGGGTACAGCAACAATAGTAAGGCTTATAGGGTCTACAACTTGATTACTCAAGTTGTAGAAGAGTCTGTACATGTAGTCTTTAATGAAACAAGACTGATTAACTGTGAGTTGCCAAGTAGTTCTTGCAGTTCTACAGGTTTAAAAGAGAGCATGGACAAGCTTACCATTACAGAAGATTCAACTGCCAATCAGCAAGTGGAAAATAGTGGCTGCTGTCCAGGGGGAGTACAAGACTCTCTAGATGCTGAAGAAAACAAAGAGGTGCAGATTAATGAAGAGGCTGGAGGTGTACAACCTGAAGATAGACTACATCCAGCTAATAGACACTTAAAGGATCATCCAGCAAACCAGATAATTGGTGATCCAAGACAAGTAGTGCAAACAAGAAGCAGGAATCTGAGCACAGTTCTTTACTCCAGCTTCCTATCACAAGTGGAATCAAAGAAATTTGAAGAAGCAGTTCTAGACCCACACTGGATTGACGCCATGCAAGAGGAGCTGAATAAGTTCAGAAGGTGCAAGGTCTGGAAGCTTGTTCCTAAACCAAAAGATCACAACATTATTGTAACAAAGTGGATCTTTAGGAACAAATTGGATGAGAATGGGATCATTGTGAAGAATAAAGCAAGACTTGTTGCAAAAGGATACATGCAAGAAGAGGGTATTGATTTTGATCAAACCTTTGATCCAGTAGCAAGACTGGAAGCAATCAGGATGTTCCTTGCTTATGCAACATATCAAGGTTTCAAGGTATTTCAAATGGATGTAAAGTCAGCTTTCCTAAATGGAAATCTAAAGGAAGAATTCTATGTATAGCAGCCCTCAGGTTTTGTTGATCCTCTCAAACCTGATTATGTTTATAGACTTAGGAAAGCATTGTATGAGATGAAACAAGCCCCAAGGGCTTGGTATGAAACCCTATCTAGTTTCCTCATTGAGAATAAATTCTCAAGGGGGAAAATAGACAAGACTCTATTCCTTAGGGAATCTAAAGGTAAGATTATGCTACTCCAAATATATGTTGATGACATAATATTTGGGTCTACTAAAAGTAATCTTTGCAGAAAGTTTGCAACACTTATGCAAGGTAAATTTGAAATGAGCAGTATGGGGGAACTTAAGTTCTTCTTGGGTCTCCAAGTAAGACAGACTGAAGATGGCTTGTCCATATCTCAGTCTAAGTTCACCCTAGAGTTAATAAAGAAGTATGGTATGGAATCATCCACTACCATGAGAACTCCTATGGGGTCAAGTGTGTCTCTTAGCAAAGATGATGTAGGGAAACCTGTAGATGAAACTTTGTATAGAGGGATAGTTGGCTCCCTTCTATATTTGACTGCTAGTAGACCAGATATCATGTATGCTACATGTGTATGTGCTAGGTACCAAGCATGCCCCAAAGAATCTCATTTTACTGCAGTAAAAAGGATTTTGAGATATCTAAAGGGCACACCTTATCTAGGCCTTTGGTACCCTAGGAATGGAGATTTTCTACTGACAGGCTATTCAGATGCAGATTTTGCAGGTTGCAAAGAAGATAGGAATAGTACCACAGGAACCTGTCAATTTCTAGGTGGAAGACTGGTGTCTTGGAGGAGTAAGAAGCAGACCAGTGTAGCAATCTCCACAGCTGAATCAGAATATATTGCTGCAGGAAGCTGCTGTGCACAACTTTTGTGGATTCAGTACCAGCTAGAAGACTATGGTATTCAAGTAAGTAGAACACCTTTGCTTTGTGATTCTACAAGTGCAATTTCAATAGCTAATAGTCCTGTCTCACATAGTAGGACTAAGCATATAGAAATTAGATACCATTTTCTTAGAGAATATGTAGTGAAAGAAGACATTTCACTAGAATATGTCAAAATAGATAATTAAATTGTTGATATGTTTACTAAGCCCCTAGATGAAACTAAATTCAATAAGTTTAAATTTTAATTATGAATCTTGAACTTAGATTAGTTTCACAAAATTTGCTAAGTAACATAGTGTCGACACAAGGAGTTGTCTGTGTCGACACATAGAAGTGGTGTTAACATACCAGAGAAATGATGTCGACACATCTAGAAAGTTGGTGTCGACACTTCAGAAAATTAGTGTCGACACATCCAGAGTAGGTGTCGACACATCTAGTGGTGGTGTCGACACTTAGGTTTAACACAGATTTCGTCGAGTGGAGTATCGACTATTCGTCGAGCGCAGATATATTTCTGTCGACACATCATAATTGGTGTCGACACATAGTAGTCAACACCGTTGTCGAGACTTAAGTAGTCAGTGCCGACACTTTTCAACAGTGTCGACACATTTAGAGGATTATGACGCGCCTTTTCACCTTCATTTTTAGAAAGGTATAAATAGGTCTTCACCATTGTTTGTCGACACGCTCTCAATAGTTTCGAGACCAAAAATCTGTGTCGACATCTCTCTCATCTAAATTCAATATTTCTCTAAACCCTAATGGCTCCAAAGCTCGGGGAGAACGTCAATGAAGGATATGAGCTAGTACGCAACGCATTTGAACATGCGAAACCAGAAATTAATGAGGTTGTAACCTTAATTACTGAGAGTGGGTTGGAAGTTCTAGTTTCAGAATCAACCAAGATTTGGAAGAAGGAATTACTCGAATTCTTTGGTGCAGCTACCCTTAATGAGACTGGACTCAAGATTAAATCCATAGTCCATGGAGTAAAAGTAAAACTCACCCAGAAGAGTCTAAGAAACGTTCTACATCTACCAAGAACTCAAGAAGAGGAAGATGTACCTGCATCTAAGATAATGAAAGCACTATAATGGTGTGGTTTGTATCCCACCTTAAATATTGGAGCTGCCATGAACAGAAAAGGCATGAATCGGCTGGGCAAATTTCTGTCAGAAATAGTTGGCAAAGTCATCCTCTGTAACACCCCCCCCCCTATCCGTCACATAACATATAGCTGTAGGTCCAGCCGGGGCTCGACGCCGTATGCCATAGACAGACCAGGTGGTTACTTATGGAAACCATCCAACCAATCTCAATGTCCTACACAGAGCATTCTAGCGGAAGCAGTTTATAAAAGTTGCAATAAAGAACCCAGCATTAGAGCCTGAATGTCCACTAGTACAGAATAGGAATGTTATACAAAATACTCAAAATAAGCCTTAAGGCCTTACAAAATGTTTCACTTCCAATTACATATTTTACAAACCACGGCACGCAGGCCGGTCACACATGAATAAAGCAGTAAACACTTCCAAATAGGCCTTCAAGGGCCGGCTTCGCATTCGGGCTTTAGCCCGCTATTGAACGCTTGGTCCAGCTGCACCTGCAAGCAACAAACCACTGCACGGTGGCAAAACAAGGCAACGGTCAGCTATGCTGACCAAATTATAACGATCCCGCCCCCAACTCGGGGCGGCGATGCTCCTTCCCTGCATTTCATTAGCATAAGCGAGCAATGTATATATATATCCATTACATCACAGACGTTGGCTAGCACGGCCACACGCCCCCGTGCTCTCAGGGCACATTCTCGGTGAACCGGTCGATGTCACGTCAATTAAAGCCATAGACATTCCGGACTCACCACCGCCACTTGGACGGCCAAACCTATGAGCAATTTGTCTTCCCAGCCTGGGTCACGACAATTTAAGCCATTGACCGCCGAAGACCCTAATCTATGCCAACGGTAAGTGCCACGTGCGTTTAAGTCTCTTTAACCGAACGACATAGAACGAGTACGGTTCCATCTAACCCGTGCTCATATCGCAACGACAATTTAAGCCATTTGCGCGGGTCAAACTTCCACCGAGTCCCATTTCCATCACAAGTCACATAACCCGGTTATGTTCAAGTTGGCTCTCAAGCCACCAAGTTGGCAAGATCTCGTATCCGCCCAGTTTTCCGGGTGCACCTTTGGGTTAGTCCCCAAGGCTCCCTGCTGTAATCTACCGCGTAGAAAACCCGAAAACAACCAATAGCACGGAGTCTTCTCCGGCATTATGCAATGCAACATCACCGATCCAGACCAACATGTCCGGGTAGGCTTCACACATCATGCCTATGTCCGTTCTCGCTTACGGACTCTAAACAACGGGGACTTCACATATCTACCTGAAGGAACGCCTACAACTCTCCGCAAACTCGCGAGAGCGGGCTTCCTATGCAAAGAAAGAGAGCTACTCATGCTCAAGATGAGGATCGTTACCCTAGCGTTCCTCTATGGCGCCATTAAAAAGTAATCGGATGAAAAGCACCGCACTAGCTTTGCCTCCGTGGATCCGGAGTCGGCTTGCGATTCGGAGCTTCGAAGCTCCTCCAATGGCGAGATCTAGATCCTTCTTCCTCCCTTGGCTCTCCTCTCTCTCTAAGGCTTTATAAAGATAACACTTAAGAAAAAGTGAGGGTTTTGAAAGCCCAAACCCGGGTATATCCCTTCAGGAACAACCCCCAGCCGTTGGATCTCAAAATAAGGAAACAAATGGCTTTGATTCGGGACTGAAATGCCCAATCTGGACCGAACACGGCCTGGCACACGCCCGTGTCCAGGGCCGTGTGCCTCATTCGCCGTCAAAATCGAATCACCTGGAACCTCACACGGGTATCGAACACGCCCGTGTTCGAGCTGACACGCCTGTGTTCCACCTGACACGGTCGTGTGGCCGGCCGTGTACCCCATCATGTTTTCCCCAAAATCAACCCGAGCACTGCACGGGTTCGAGGACACGCCCGTGTCCCTACCCGTGTCACCTCAACACGCCTGGACCCCAGGCCGTGTACACGGTCTCGACACTCGACGCTTCCTCGAGTGAAGATCGTCGACCTGATGACACGGCCTTGGACACGCCCGTGTCCTAGGCCGTGTGCCTTATCTCGACGCATCGTCGAGCAAAGCTCGTCGACTCCTCGGGACGATCGTCGAGACAGGTCGACACGCCCGTGTCGTAGGCCGTGTGCCATGTCTCGACACTTCGTCGAACGTAGAGTGTCGACTTCGCGGCTAAGTGTCGACACGGGTCGACACGCCCGTGTCGCAGGCCGTGTCGCAGGCCGTGTGCCCAGTCTCGACACAATGTCGAGACCAAAGTGTCGACACCCCATCTCAATGTCGACACAGGCTTGACACGCCCTGGGACACGCCGGTGTGCCTGCAGCTAGAACCCAAACTGGCCCAAAACGTCCCCCTTCGCTCCTTTGAGTTTCGGGGCGTTACAGCTCTCCCCCTCTTAAAAGAGTTTCGCCCACGAAATTACATAACGGAAAGACATGTACAAAACCAAATTTTGTACCTGAGCGGAACAACTCCGGATAATCGTCAAGCATAGTCTGCTCTCGCTCCAAAGAGAGCTCCTCACGACTGCAATTGTCCCACCGGACCTTGACCATCCTGATCTCTTTATTGCGTAGCTGCTTGACCTCCGAGTCCTCGATCCGCACGGGCTTGACCTTTGTCGTTATCCCACTATCCACCGACACTTGATCAACCGCGATCACTTGCGTAGGCTCTTGCACCGCCTTGCGAAGTACCGAAATGTGGAATACATCATGTAAACCACTAAGCTCCACTGAAAGCTTCAACTGATAGGCCGCTTCACCAACTCGCTCCAGAACCTCAAACGGTCCAAGGTACCTCGGGCTTAGCTTTTTCAATCGCCGCACCCGCGAGACACACTTGAACGACTTGATCTTTAGGTACACATAATCGCCCACACCGAACTCCACGTTCCTGTGCTTGGCATTATAGTATTTCTCTTGCCGGTCCTGAGCAAGAAGAAACCTCTCCCGAATGGTTCTCACCAAAGAAGTAGCATCCTCAACCTCTGATCGCTTATACGACTTTGACTCACCCATTTCTAACCAAGATAACGGCGTGCGACATTTTCTACCATATAGGGCCTCTCGAAAGGCGCCATCTGAATACTCGCTTGGTAGCTATTGTTGTATGCGAACTCCACCAAATAAAGGTGGTCTTCCCATTGCTTTTCGAAATCCAAGACACACATGCGGAGCATGTCTTCCATAGTTCTATTGACCCTCTCGGTCTGCCCATCCGTTTGCGGATGGAAGGCTGTGCTGAATTTCAGCTTTGTTCCCAACATTTGCTGCACCAGCTTCCAATCATTGGACGTGAACCGCCCATCTCGGTCACTCACGATGCTGCGGGGCACACCATGAAGCCGTACTATGTTATCCACATAGAGCTTTGCCAACTTCTCCACCGGATCATCCTTCCTATGTGGAATAAAATGTGACACCTTCGTTAATCGATCAACAACCACCAAAATGGCGTCGTTTCCCTTCTGCGACCTTGGCAAACCGTGCACAAAGTCCATAGAGATGTCGTCAAATTTCCACTCCGGAATAGTCAAGGACTTAAGAAATCCTCCCGGCTTTTGGCACTCCGCCTTTACCAAGGCGCAAGTTTGGCACTTCGCTACGTAGAGCGCCACATCTTTTTTTAAACCCGGCCACAAGAACAGTTTCTTCACATCATGGTACATCTTCGTGCTGCCCGGGTGAATCGAGTACTTGGTATGGTGTGCCTCGTACAACAACTCCACCCGCAAATTGCCCACACTAGGGACGCACAAACGACCGTCTTTCCAAAGCAACCCGTCCTCCACGATGAATTAGGAATTTGACCCATCCAGAGCCTCTACCATGAACTGCTTCATATGAGCATCCATATCTAAAGCCTGCCGAATACGATCAGCCAGGTCATATTGGACTTCAGTACAATTCAGAACTGCTTCAGCACTTGATTGTCTATCCACGCAAACAATCTCCAACGCCTCCAACTCTCGCACCAACCGCTCATCATGCACCGATATCCAATTGGCTTGAGCTGGGGCTCGGCGACTCAACGCGTCCGCAAACGCATTCCCTTTGCCAGGCACGTAGTGGATCTTGAACGTATAGTCCCCCAGGAACTCCATCCATCTACGCTGCCGCATATTCAGATCCTTCTGATCAATAAGATACTTCAGGCTCTTGTGATCGGTGTAGATATCAATCTTCACACCGTACAAATAGTGTCTCCACAGCTTCAAGGCAAAAATCACGGCCGCTAACTCCAAGTCATGGACCAGATAATTCCTCTCATGCACTTTTAGCTGTCTCGAGCCATAAGCTATTACACTTCCGTGTTGTAGTAGCACGCAACCCAAACCGCTGCCTGAAGCATCGCTATAAATCTCATAGCCTTCGGTCCCACATGGAGAACTCAGCACAGGCGCCGTGGTCAACCGACACTTCAACTCCTCAAAATCTCGCGCGCACTCCGACGTCCAAACGAACTTATGCTCCTTCCTCGTCAATGTTGTGAGAGGTAACGCTATCCGCGAGAAGTTCTCTACGAAGCGCCTATAATAGCCGGCAAGCCCCAGAAAACTCTGAACTTCCGCTACCGTAACAAGCTCAGGCCACTCCCGTATCACAACAATCTTCGCCGGATCCATAGCAATACCCTCTCCACTTACTATATGCCCGAGGAACGCCACTGAGGATAGCCAAAACCCGCACTTCGAGAACTTGTCATACAACTGATTTCTCCTTAGCGTCTCCAACACCAAATGAAGATGCTTGAAGTGATCTTCCTCACTTTGCGAGTACACCAAAATATCGTCGATGAAGATGATCACGAAATGGTCCAAGAACTCCCTGAAAGTCTTGTTCATCAAATCCATGAACACTGACGGCACATTAGTCAGCCCAAACGCCAAGACCGTAAACTCATAATGCCCGTATCTCGTACTAAACGCTGTCTTCGGGATATCATTCTCCCTTATTCGTAGCTGATAGTACCCAGCCTTGAGATCTAACTTCGAGTACACCGTCAACCCGACTAACTGATCAAAAAGATCATCAATCCGGGGGACCGGGTACTTGTTCTTCTCAGTCAGCTTGTTTAGCTCCCGATAATCAATACATAGCCTCAAGCTTCCGTCCTTCTTCTTAACAAAGAGGACCGGTGCGCTCCAAGGAGAAGAACTCGGGCGCACATACCATTGCTCCAACAACTCTTGCAGTTGAACTTTAAGCTCCGTCATTTCCTTAGGCGCTAGCCGATAAGGAGATCGTGACACAGGCTTTGCACCTAGCACTAGCTCGATCATAAAATCTATCTCCCGCTGAGGCGGGGCTCCAGGAAGATCTGCGGGAAACATATCAGGGTATTCCGATACCACTAAAATACAATCCAACACGGGCTTCGGCTTTGCGACCTCCGCTAGTGTAAAGAACAGTTCTTCTCCGGCACGAACCGCCTTCACCACCTGAAGAGCAGACATCAATGTCTTGCTCGACCCCTTTAAGCCCGTAAAAGTCGTCTCACGACTTGCTCCCAGCATGACCTCCTTGCTACCGCAATCTATATGAGCCTGCTGCTCCGAGAGCCAGTCCATGCCAAATATGACGTCGAACTCCACCAACGGAAGTAAAGACGCCCGCAGGTCGAACTCCTGCTCCCCAATATGAATCTTAACATCGCAGATCCTATCCGCTCGCATCAAACACCCGTTGGGCAACAACACATCCAACTTATCCTTCGCCATCAAAGAAGGGACTCCGATGCGTGATATAAATCCTTCGGACAAGAAGGAGTGTGAAGCTCCTGTATCGAAGAGTGCTCATGCCGGATTTTCACAAATCAATACAAATCCTAAACAAGCAGTGGTAAGGTAATATGTGCATAACAAGTATTTAAAGAAATTGACTTGCTATAAATTAAACCGTACCTGTCACCACATCAGCTTGTTTGATGGCCTCCTGTTGGCCAAGATTGTACACCCTTGGTTGGGCCGGAGCATAATGGGATGCGGTCGACTCCACCGCCTTTCCCTTCTCTTCATAAGTAGCTCCCGGCCTCCTCTCGGACTTAGGACGGCCGCTCCAACAATCACGGGCGAAATTCCCCGTCTTTCCACATGTAAAACAAGCGCCCGGGGTCCGACTCGTAGTCGCCCCAGAAGCACCAGAAGGAGATGGACCCGAAGTCCTATGCTTCTTGAAGGACCTCCGATAGCCGGACTTTGAAGTAGTCGGCACTTTGAATTCAGATTTCTTCTCACCCAAGCTTTTCTTTGCTTGTACGTTCTTCATGTCCTTCTCCAAGGACCGGGCAGTATTGACCAAGGTTAAGAAACCCTGCTTCATCGGCCCCGAAAGTAGTAGTCTCAACTCATCCCTCAAGCCTTCATAGAAGCGATTAGTCTTGCGCTCCTCATCCACGATGGTGGAGCTAGCATAACGACTCAGATGAGTAAACTCGTGGAGATATTCATCCACGCTCCTCTCACCCTGTACCAACTTCAGGAACTCATTCTCCAACGCTATCTTCTGCGTCGAAGGGAGGTATCTAGCCAAAAATAATCTCGAGAAATCCTCCATCGAGACATCACCAAGTTGCCTACCTCTCAGTAAGTGCAGCTCCAATCCTTCCCACCACATCCTCTCTTAACCGTCCAAAAGGAACGTAGCGATGGTGGTCATTTGCCACTCCTCCGTCTCCGTCACTGTCATGACTCTCTTCACCCTGGAGAGCCAGTCTTCAGCCTGAGATGGGGTTCCCAGCCCCGAGAATACCGGAGGGTTAAAGCTCATTACATGCTTAAGCTGCCTCTCAGTTGCCCTCCTCGGCACCGCCGGTTCCACAACCACTTCCTCCACTCTCCTCGGCTCAGCCTCTTGCAGAAGTTCTTGCTCTATCACAGGAGCGGGCTGCTGCGTTTGCCTTGCAGGCTGCACATTTATCACGGCCAACACCGCTTCAGCCACCAATCGTATGTTCTCAGCCGATAGAGGTGTTGCGGGAGCAACTTCCGGTGCACTACTAGCCTCAGAAACTCGGCGTTCTGACGGCCCAACACCACTTCTGGTCACCTATAGTGGTACAAAACACCGTTAAGTGACCAAATAAATTGCAAACAACAATTATAGGAACACACAGGTTCCTCAAACACGAATATTTTCATTCCTAAGTGGACATTCATGGGTTCCTTTACCATTATAACGATGACGCACACAATGTGCTCACCACCGCTTAAAAAGAATTCGCCCACGAATTCAGTTTAAGTCCAACCAAAACCAGTAGTCTGATACCAAATTGTAACACCCCCCCTATCCGTCACATAACATATAGCAGTAGGTCCGGCCGGGGCCCGACGCCGTATGCCACAGACAGACCAGGTGGTTACTTATAGAAACCATCCAACCAATCTCAACGTCCTACACAGAGCATTTTAGCGGAAGCAGTTTATAAAAGTTACAATAAAGAACCCAGCATTAGAGCCTGAATGTCCACTAGTACAGAATAGGAATGTTATACAAAATACTCAAAATAAGTCTTAAGGCATTACAAAATGTTTCACTTCCAATTACATGTTTTACAAACCATGGCACGCAGGCCGGTCACACATGAATAAAGCAGTAAACACTTCCAAATAGGCCTTCAAGGGCCGGCTTCGCATTCGGGCTTTAGCCCGCTATTGACCGCTTGGTCCAGCTGCACCTGCAAGCAACAAACCACCGCACGGTGGCAAAACAAGGCAACGGTCAGCTATGCTGACCAAATTATAACAATCCCGCCCCCAACTCGGGGCGGCGATGCTCCTTCCCTGCATTTCATTGGCATAAGCGAGCAATGTATATATATAGCCATTACATCACAGACGTTGGCTCACACGGCCACACGCCCCGTGCTCTTAGGGCACATTCTCGGTGAACCGGTCGATGTCACGTCAATTAAAGCCATAGACATTCCGGACTCACCACCGCCACTTGGATGGCCAAACCTATGAGCAATTTGTCTTCCCGGCCTGGGTCACGACAATTTAAGCCATTGACCGCCGAAGACC
Organism: Platanthera guangdongensis; assembly: GCA_039583875.1. Classification (NCBI taxonomy): domain Eukaryota; kingdom Viridiplantae; phylum Streptophyta; class Magnoliopsida; order Asparagales; family Orchidaceae; genus Platanthera; species Platanthera guangdongensis. The sequence continues at coordinate 87,027,919 of CM077163.1, forward strand.
CTAATCTATGCCAACGGTAAGTGCCACGTGCCTTTAGGTCTCTTTAACCGAACGACATAGAATGGGTACGGTTCCATCTAACCGTGCTCACATCGCAACGACGATTTAAGCCATTTGCGCGGGTCAAACTTCCACCGAGTCCCATTTCCATCACAAGTCACATAACCCGGTTATGTTCAAGTTGGCTCTCAAGCCACCAAGTTGGCAAGATCTCGTATCCGCCCAGTTTTCCGGGTGTACCTTTGGGTTAGTCCCCAAGGCTCCCTGCTGCAATCTACCACATAGAAAACCCGAAAAACAACCAATAGCACGGAGTCTTCTCCGGTATTATGCAATGCAACATCACCGATCCAGACCAACATGTCCGGGTAGGCTTCACACATCATGCATATGTCCATTCTTGCTTACGGACTCTAAACAACGGGGACTTCACATATCTACCCGAAGGAACGCCTACAACTCTCCGCAAACTCGCGAGAGCGGGCTTCCTATGCAAAGAAAGAGAGCTACTCATGCTCAAGATGAGGATCGTTACCCTAGCGTTCCTCTTTGGCGCCATTGAAAAGTAATCGGATGAAAAGCACCACACTAGCTTTGCCTCCGTGGATCCGGAGTCGGCTTGCGATTCGGAGCTTCGAAGCTCCTCCAATGGCGAGATCTAGCTCCTTCCTCCCTTGGCTCTCCTCTCTCTCTAAGGCTTTAGAAAGATAACACTTAAGAAAAAGTGAGGGTTTTGAAAGCCCAAACCCGGGTATATCCCTTCAGGAACAACCCCCAGCCGTTGGATCTCAAAATAAAGAAACGAACGGCTTTGATTCGGGACTGAAATGCCCAATCTGGACCGAACACGACCTGGCACACGCCCGTGTCCAGGGCCGTGTGCCTCATTTGCCGTCAAAATCGAATCACCTGGAACCTCACACGGGTATCGAACACGCCCGTGTTCGAGCTGACACGCCCGTGTTACACCTGACACGGTCGTGTGGCCGGCCGTGTACCCCATCATTTTTCCCCAAAATCAACCCGAGCACTGTACGGGTTCGAGGACACGCCCGTGTCCCTACCCGTGTCACCTCAACACGCCTGGACCCCAGGCCGTGCACACGGTCTCGACACTCGACGCTTCGTCGAGTGAAGATCGTCGACCTGATGACACGGCCTTGGACACGCCCGTGTCCTAGGCCGTGTGCCTTGTCTCGACGCATCGTCGAGCAAAGCTCGTCGACTTCCCGGGACGATCGTCGAGACAGGTCGACACACCCTGCAACACGCCCGTGTCGTAGGCCGTGTGCCATGTCTCGACACTTCGTCAAACGCAGAGTGTCGACTTCGCGGCTAAGTGTCGACATGGGTCGACACGCCCTGCGACACGCACGTGTAGCAGGCCGTGTGCCCAGTCTCGACACAATGTCGAGACCAAAGTGTCGACACCCAGTCTTAATGTCGACACAGGCTTGACACGCCCTGGGACACGCCCGTGTCCCAGGCCGTGTGCCTGCAGCCAGAACCCAAACTGGCCCAAAACGTCCCCCTTCGCTCCTTTGAGTTTCGGGGCGTTACATCCTCTGCAAGCCAGGGGGACATGATAGGATTTCTGCCAACATGTTCAGCCTGATGACAAGGATCATCTTCAGAGTCCACACTGACTGGTCAGCAGTGATTTTTGAGAAGATTAAGGAAAGTCTGAAGAAGCCCAATCTGGGTAAAATTATGAGTCTGTACTTAGCTGGAACAATTCCAGAAGTCATGAACCAAGCTGCTGGTTATAAAATTAACCATATGAGGAGGATGGATATCAGAATTATCTCAAGATGGGATAGGGTTTTAACTAAGGACATGCCTACTCCAGAGAAGGAAACACCTCCACATAAGAAGAAGAAGAAAGCCATAATGGCTCCTGAATCATCCAGTAGCTTCGAGGAGCAAGTAGTTTTCAGTTCTAATGAGGAAGAAGCTGATAATACTGGAAGGTCACCAGTAAGGAATAAAGCTGCACAGAGGCAGGGGGAGCAACCATCTTCTAGACCCATCCACCTGGATACACTCTAGGGGGAGCCTCAACATGTGGAAGAGACAACTCACTTAGACAGTAAAATGGCAACTCAAACAATCCTTGAGGTAATACATGAAGTTAATCAATCAATTTTCCATATTGAGGATGAAGTATTAACTGAGTCTTTAATTGATGTTGATCAGCAAACTCAGTTAAATAGTCAACCACAAGATGTTGTCATGGAAGATACATTAGTTGCTGATAATGCTCCTGAGATAAGAAACTCTCTTGTATCTTCTCAACAAGAGTATACCCTAGAAGAGCTGTTTCCTGATCTAGTGCAGGCTAATATTGAGGGGGAGCATGCTGGTTTTGAGGGGGAGAAACCTGCTTTTGCGGGGGAGCATGTAGAAACTCAGGAGGAGAATACAATGACTGCGGAGGAGCAAATTAGAACCGAAACTGAGGAGCAAAAGACCAAGGGGGTGCTACCAAGGACTGAGAAGGAGTTGCCTCCTAGTCCTAAGGACAGGGTTGACATATCCAGTACCTCTGATTCTGAAGATGCAGCTGAAACTAAAGCAAAGAAGAGGAAGCTTATGATCTTCAAAAGAATAAGCCAAAGCTACAAGAAAGCACTACAAACAGTTGCTCCACAGCCTGCCCAACATTTGATTATAATTCTTTGTTAGTATCTATGCAAGTCAAGTTGGATGAGCAAAGGATTGCCATAGAGAAGTACATTGATGAGACTCACAAAGATCTCCAACTCTCCTTGGCAACAGATATAAAGTCAATAAGATTTGAAGTGAATCAGAATAAGAGAGAAATGACTGATTGTTTCCACATGGGTGGAAATGCTGTAGTTTATCTAGCTACACATCAGGAAAAGATAAAGACTGAAGTGGATGACATAGCTCATAAGCAAGGCTATATACTAGAGAATCAAATTAGAATGAATGAAAATCTCACAGAATCACATAATGTGATTGTCACAGAGATGAAGAATATTGCTACTGCACAGGCTGCAGAAAGGGCTACAGACAAGGCAGAATTTGTCAAGCAATTACAAGGAGTAGCTGCTATCCAAACTGCTCTTAAAGAATCTCAAAAGACTATTTCTGGACAGCTTCTAAAATTAAAGGCATTCTATAAAAATGGTGTCAATTTCATGGATGAACAAGTCAGATTCCAAAAGGATGATCTCAGAGATCATGTAGCCAGAGAAGTCATAAAGGGGGAGAGGGTTTTAGTCAAAGCTGGATCTGACCATGCTAAATGGATTTCCAATAGCATCAGTGCCACACTTGGATATCACCCCCAGTGTGATGATGATAATGTGCCTGAATCTGGAGTGTATCCTGCAGATTTTGGAGGTGAACAAGCTGAAGTTGCTCAAGTAATCTATCCTCCAGCAGACTTTGAGATGATACATCAAGAAGTATAATCAATGTATAGCCGTTCAGAGGGCAATAAAAAAATTATCATTGAGAAAGTAGATAAGCTCGTGTCAGAGGCATTTTTGAAAGAGCAAGAAGCTTTATTATCAAAGAAGAGATTCAGAGAACAGGCAGAGTTAAGGCCTGATTTTGAACAATGGAGCCCAACTTCTAGAAATATTATCATAACTGCTTGGAAAGCTGCAAAGGACAATACCCTAGAGAGGGGAAAATGGTATTCTAAACAAGAATGGAGAAAACATGAAGCCAGGCAAGAGGCCATAGTTCAGTACAGAAGGAAGGCAAAACTTTGGAAGCTACCTCCTAATGCATAGGAGCCTATCAAATATTTCCCAAAGCCTTATCACTATTTTGAAAGACAAAAGATAAGGGCTGAAGAGCTGAAAAAGAAAGATCTAAAGGGCAAGATGCCTGCTGATGACTCTGATGTTCCTGTGCAAGCCAAGATTCAATCAGGCAAGGGCATTGTCATCAAGGAGCCAGAGCAGCCTTAGTTTAGATTTTCTTAAGTTTACATCTTTGTAATCTTTTATGTTAAATTCCATGTAAACTTTTAATTAAAGAAACTTTTGGTAGTTGAAACAAAACTATAATGAATGCTCATTGTGTTAGCATACTTATTCTGTGATGAAATATCTTTTATGTTTTGTTTTAAGTATTTACCCTTACATATAATTGTTATACATCAAAATGTGTATTTGTTATGTATGGTGTATATCATTGACTATGGGTTATGAATTCTCCAAATAGGGGGAGATTGTTGGGTACATTGCAAATGTGTACCAGATTTGAAGAAGCCTCACCCTACTCAATGATATGCATCAAGGTGTATTTGATGTGTTTTGAGTTTATATGTGCAGGTTAAGTAATTGCAGGAAATGCATAAAAATTTCTAAGTCCATGTGTCGACACCTAGAAAGGCAGTGTCGACACTTATGAAGGCTAGTGTCGACACTTATGAAGGCTTATGTCGACACTGGAGAAAAGTTGTGTCGACACTTGGAGTTAATTGTGTCAACATTTGGAAAGGCTGTGTCAACACCAGAATCAACTGTGTCGACACCAGAAGGAATTTGTCGACACACAGTGAAGCTCAGTCGACACACAGAGAAGCAAAGTTAACATCAACTATGTCGACACCAGAAGACAGTGTCTACACACAGGAATACTTAGTCGACATCAAATATGTCGACACATAGAGGCAGTGTCGACACACAGAAATATTTATCAACATCAACTGTGTCGACACACAGGACTTGTGTCGACACACAACAAAGCTTAAACAAAGTTAAACTAAAGAAGTACATGTGTCAACACAAAGGAGATGTGTCGACACACAACAAGTTTCAACAAAGTTAAAGTAAAGAAGGCTTGTGTCAACACATTCTAAAGAAGCATTGTCGAGAAGCTATTACAACAACAAAAGTAGTTGTGTCGACACCACCAAGGCTAGTGTCAACACTTAGTCCACTTGTGTCGACACTTGGTCTAATTATGTCGACACATAATGAAGTTCAGTCTTGACACTTTCAGACAGAGACAGTGATTTCAAGAAGTGACTGGATGACTTGACAGCTGCCATTTCCAACCGGTCAACTACTACTGTCAGAGCTGTCAGAAGGTTGTTAGAAACTGGTTCAGCCGGTTACCATGGAGGAAGACTATATAAAGGCTTTCTCCTTCAACAGAAAGAGATGATCAATCATTGAAGAATTTAGATTCTGAGCAATATAGTTAGAAGTAATTATACAAAAGATTTTCGACAGAAGATCTAAAAGAAGTTGGAGAGAGAGCTCCATCTTAGAAGAGCAGTTGCTGAACCAGGCTGCAAAGAAAGAATCAGATTGAAATCTGAATCTTAAGTCAGAAGCTGATTGAAGATCAACTTCACAGGAGATTCAACCCTACTGAGTTCAGATTCAAGAAGCTTTCAATAAAGCTAAGAGAGGTTGATCTCTGTCATCAAGTTCTTCCATGAACTGTTCAAGAAGACATCCATCCCTTCTCTCACTTTCAGGGTGGTGGTCATAAACTTTATTTTAATCAAATTTCTGTAAGATCTATTATAGATCTGAGCTGTAAGCCTATTTTATAAAGGCTGAGTGTAAGAGATTTAGATCTCTGAGTGTAGGTCTTGTTGAAGACTGAGGTAGTGCCTTGTGCCTGAGTTGTAGGAGACTGTGTTCTCTGAGTGTAGGCCTTGGTGAAGGCTGAGGTACGGCTGTTAGCCTGAGTTGTAGGAGTGGGGACACTCTGAGTTGTAGGAAGCTGGTTTGGGTTCTGAGCTACTGTAAGATCTGAGGATCTGAGGAGAAGTGCAGAAGTTAGGCCGAATCTAGTACACTGCTAGATAGGCGAAGGGGGAAAGTGGATGTAACCAGACCTTGTGGAACCACTATAAACATCTGTGTGCACTCTGTGTTGAATTAATTCTGTGATTGCTGTGTTGTGTAGTAGTAGAATTTCCAGTTTCTGATTAATTAACTAAACAGAGTTTCTGCCTTAAAAGCAAAAGAAAAAGTACACCTATTCACCCCCCCCCCCCCCCCGCCTCTAGGTGGTTAGGCACTAATTCTTTCAGATACCGACCTGCATCATGGCTGACGTGCCTGACAAATTGAGCACGGAAAAAAGCTGAACTGTACCCATCCCTTTTTGTCCGTCTATGATTGAGTCAAATAGTGGATCTGCAGATCGTTATGACTTTACCGGAGGCATGCGGAGTGGTCTCTTGATGTGGCCCTGTGAGACTTAAAGCTCAAACGTTGTTGATTATCTATGAATGGTGGTGTGACCCTTGAGGTCTTTTGCACCAAGGGTGTGCCCGAAAGCACGGGGCGTTGGGCGTTTGCCCCAATGTTTTTGTCGAATGTTGCCTAAGTTGCCCGTTCTTATTTCCATGTTGTGTTTATACTGATGTCTGCTGGGAAGGAGCACCGCCGCCCTGAGTGAGGGGTGGGGTCATTATAATTTGGTCAGCTAATGCCGACCGTTGCTTTTATTTGCCACCATGCGATGTAATGTTGCTTGCAGGTGTAGTGGAGAAAAGTGGAAAATAGCGGGCTGAATCCCAGGATAGCTTAGCTGGCCCTTGAAGGACAAAGGGATGTGCCCGTTGTGTTTTATTTTCATATATGGCCGACCTGCATGTCGAAGTTTGCAAGATACTCTAATTGTGGATGAACAATGTAAGGCCTTGAATCCAAAACATTCTTTATGTGTTTGTCTTTTATTTTTTTGGTAATTACATCCGCTAGAATGCACTCCATGTTAGGATGCAAAAAATAGGTTTATGGTTTCATTTTAGTAACTCCTTGGTCTGTCCGTGGTATATGGCGTCGTGCCCCGGCCGAACCTTCTGTTATACGCTACGTGATGATGGGGATATTACAAGTTGGTATCAGACTCTGCTGGCAGTCCTCCTAATTTGAATTTGTGGACGAATTCGTTTAAGTGGTGGTGAGCATTTGTATGTGCGTTGCCGTTATAACATAAATGAACTCATGAATATCCACTTAGGAATGAAAATACGCATGTTTTAGGAACCCAAGTGTTCTAATGATAACATTTTTGGTAATTTTTCTAGCACCTAATCGAGTGTTTTTACAGCTATATGTAACAAGGAGCTTCGCGGGGCAGTCACAACAACAGCACTCCACGTAGAGTAGTGCGCATAACGTTGTGCCTACAACCCCTCTTTCTGTAGAAACCATACGAATGGTAGCAGAAGCGGTGTTCTCTATGATCAATTCCCAACAACGGTGGAAAGTGTCGCCACCTTCTCTTGGGATAGGTCAAGTGCCAGTTGGTGTAAAAGAGCCCATACTGGCGGAAGCGGAGCCTGTTGTGCAGAGAAGAGCGATGGACAAACAGATAAAGCACGTGATGAGATTTAATCCACCGTTGTTATCAGGGACTGGAACCCCAACTCAAGCTAAGGACTGGCTTTCTAGGGTAAAGAGTGTCCTGATAGCTACAGATACTAAGGAATGGCATAAAGTCACGATAGTCTCTTTCCTTCTGGATAATGAACAAGGTTATGGTGGGAGGAGTTGGAGCTTCATCACTTCACTGGGAGACAACTTTGTGATATTTCTATGGAGGAGTTCTCAAGACTATTTCTTGCACGGTTCATCCCGTCGGCACAGAAAATAGCTATGGAGAATCAGTTCCAGAGACTAACTCATGATGACAGTAGCGTGGATGACTACCTACAAGAGTTAACAAGATTAGGACGTTGTGTTGGCTCCACTTTTTGGATGAGGAGCGCAAGACCAATCGGTTTTATGAGGACTACGCGATGATCTGTGGTTGCTGCTCTCAGGTCCGATGACGCATGGCTTTCTTACACTGGTCAATACGACCCGATCACTGGAACAAGATCGGAAGAGGGTCTATAGTAAGATGGACTTGGTAATGAAGAGCATAGAGTTCAATGTACCAAGACCGTAGAAGACTGGGTACCGAAAGTTGAACAAGAAGGCCAGAACTTTCAAACCAGCTTCTTCGTCGGTCACTTCTGGGGCATCGTATGGGCGTGGAGGGCCAATTCACTGTTTGACGTATGGGAAGCTTAGGCATATGACCTGTGACTGTTGGAGTGGCAAGTCGAGCAAGAACGCAGGAGCGTCCTGTGCTGTGAAGGGGAAGGCAGTGGAGTCAACTGCATCCCATCAAGCTCTAAACCAAACTAGAGTATACAACTTTGGCCAGCAGGAGGCCATCAAGCCGGGCGATGTGGTGGAAGGTATGTTTTAGATTTTAGTTGTAATATTTGGCATACCTTCTGTCTTATGATTTGGTCATATGACTATTATATTTTAGGCTTTGTCGTGGTCATGGACTATCCCGCTCGAGCACCGTTTAATACAGGAGCTTCCAACTCCTTCATATCCGAGGACTTCATTTCTCGTATCAGAGTGCCCTCTTCTGTGGCTAAGGATAGATTAGATGTGTTGCGACCTAATGGGTTTTTGATACGTGCAGATAGAGTCTATTGCGTTAAAGTGCTGATTGGAAACCAAACTTTTGACTTCGAAGCGTCATTACTGCTGATAGTAGAGTTTGGCGTGATCTTTGGCATGGTGGTTTAACCAACGCACTTTCAGCCTTTATGGATATGATGAACAGAGTGTTCAAAGACTTTTTGGATAAGTTTGTGGTTGTGTTTATCGATGATGTTCTTGTCTATTCCCGCAATGCTGAGGAGCATGATCATCATCTGCGTTTATTTTTGTCTGCTTTGAGGGACCATAGATTGTTTGACAAATTGAGCAAGTGCGATTTTTGATTACCTCAGGTTTCGTTTTTAGGTCATGTGATCAACAGGCATGGCATTTCAGTTGATCCAGAGAAGATAGCTTCACCGATGGAGTGGCGAAGACCGGATACTCCCAAGGAGATCAGGAGCTTCTTGGGGTTGGCCAGCTATTACAGAAGATTTGTGGAAGGCTTTTCTACTTTGGCTTCACCTTTGACTCGGTTAACTCAGAAAAATGTGGCTTTTGATTGGAATGATAAGTGTGAGGAAGCATTCCTTAAACTCAACAATAGATTGTGTACCGCTCCTGTTTTGACTCTGCCTAAGGAGGGCTTATGTTATGATATTTTTGTAGATGCATCGTATGTTGGACTTGGATGTGTGTTGATGCAAGACGGCAAAGTGATTGCGTATGGCTCTCGGCAATTGAAGACACATGAGAAGAACTATCCTACACACGATTTGGAGTTTGCAGCTGTGATATTTGCGTTGAAATTGTGGAGACATCTACTGTATGGGGTGCAGTGCAAGATTTTTTCTGATCATAAATGTTTAAAGTGTGTATTCACCCAAAAGGAATTAAATCTGCGTCAGCGGCGATGGTTGGAGTATGTTGCCGACTACGATGTAGAAATCTAGTACCATCCGGGCAAGGATAATGTGGTGGATGATGCCCTAAGTCGGAAGACGGGAAAGATTTTTAATCTCTCTGCCGACCGATTAGTGGAAGAATTTCTGTTGATAGATATTTCTGTAGGGTGCTGCGATTTGCAGAGTAGTTTGGTGGCAGCAGAACCTTCTTGGATTGAGCTGACGTGGCTGCATCAGAAAGATGATCCAGATTTGCTGCACTTATATAAGAGAACGGAGAAAGGAGAGTTACTTGATTTCTCGATTGATGTTGCGGGTACGTTGAAGTACCGTGACAGATTTTGTATCCCTGCTGTTATGGACATCTGAGATATGTTATGCCAAGAAGCTCATGATTCGAGCGTTGCATACCATCCAGGGTCTACGAAGATGTATCATGACTTGAAGCAAATTACCTGGTGGGATGGGATGAAAAGAGACATAGCAAAAATTGTGTCGGAATGTTATTCATGCAAGCGTGTGAAGGCCGATCATGGAAGGCCTGGTGGCAAGTTGACACCGTTGGAAATTCCAACCTGGAAATGGGAAAGTATTTCGATGGATTTCATAACCGGTCTACCGAGATCTCCTAGAGGGTATGATTCCGGGTGGGTGATTGTGGATCGATTAACGAAGTGTGCTCACTTCGTATCGTATAAGATTCATTATCCGATGAAGAAGATAGCTGAACTGTATGTGAATGAGATTCTTCGCTTGCATGGTGTTCCCCGCAATATCATTTCCGCCCGAGACTCTCGATTTACATCTCGCTTCAGGAAGAGTTTACAAGAGGGTTTGGGTATGGATTTGGGATATTCTACCGCATACCACCCGTAGACGAATTGTCAAATAGAGCGAGTAAATCAGATAGTAGAGGATATGATTCGATGTTATATCTTAGACCACGGAGGAGCATGGGATGAACGTTTGCGGCTTATGGAATTTGCGTATAATAACAGCTATCAAGAAAGCTTGCAAATATCTCCGTTTGAGGCCCTGTATGGGTGACATTGCAGAACTCCTCTCTTTTGGGTTGAGGTTGGTGACACACCTTTATTGGGTCGTGATGCATTAGAAGAAATGGTAGTTACTGTAAAGCGTATTCGAGAAAAGCTTCGGATAGCGCAAGAACGTTATGAGAAGAACGCCAATCGGCGGAGATCAGATTTGGAGTTTGTTGTGGGGGACTTGGTATTCCTTAAAGTTTCCCCGATGGTTGGCATAAAGAGATTTGGGAAAGATCGGAAATTGGACCCAAGGTTTGTGGGACCGTTGAATATTGTTGAGCGGGTTGGTGTATCAGCTTATAAGTTGGAATTGCCCGCAACTTTTCCCGGTGTTCACGATGTTTATAATGTAAGCCAACTCCGCAAGTGTGTGCGAAACGACAGGAAGGTGTTAGAATCTGTGCCTCAATTAGAACCAAATCTTTCTTATGTGGAGGTGCCTGTCCGTATTTTGGATTCGCAAGATCGTGTGTTGCGAAGAAAGAAGATTCCTATGGTGAATGTGTTATGGAGGAACCAAGACGTGGAAATCGCTACTTGGGAATTAGAGTCAGCTATGAGGGCGGCTCACCCTCATCTGTTTCCTTAAGCTTGTATGGTATGGTTTCTTCCATTTACCTCTTTACTTGTTATATCCTTATTGTGTAAAGTTTCGAGGCGAAACTTTCTTTTAGGGGGAGTGACTGTAACACCCCCGGTTTTTTTTATGGCTAGTGTGTAATTTTGTTTGGCGTTACGTTGGCCTTTGCTGTTATTAGAGCTCAATCTTCGTTCTTTAGGCCTTTAGTGGATTGGTTAATAGCCTGTTTGCAAGATTCCCTAGCAAGACGGAGTCTGTTTTGGTGACTCGGTGATGCCTTTTCGGGAATGCTTGTGTTTTGGCTTCGATCAAGGTTAGCTCAAGTTTTGTTTGTCGGATGCTGATTTCGACTTCGCCACTAGAGTCGTAGCGTGGGTAGTTTGTTCGAACCCGAATTGGTTGGCTCGGGAATAGCATGTGTGTACAGGCGTCATCATGTTAATCTTTAGCTTGGCACGTTGTGCTTATGCAATGTTATGCTATGCATGTTGTGCTATGCATTGTGTTGAGTGTCGACACTTTCTTCCAGTGCTGAGTCTTCTGCATAGTGTCGACACACTGTGTTGAGTGTCGACACTTGTACTTAGAATCTGTAGACTTTTGCTGAGTGTCGACACTCACTTCAAGTGTCGACACTTTCTGGTGTAGACACAGCTCTTCTGGGTGTCGACACTTCTGCTAAGTGTCGACACAGCTTTTCTGCATTCTTCTACACTGAGTGTCGACACAGCTCCAAGTGTCGACACTTTCTGACTGGTGTCGACTCTTCTTCCCAGGTGTCGACACAATGACTCCAAGTGTCGACACTGCATGTCTAGGTGTCGACACAAGCTTTCTCAAGTGTCGACACTTTGCCTCTGGGTGTCGACACATGGACTTAGAAATTTTCAGCTTCAGTCCAGTGTATACCTAACCTGCACAAGTAACTCAAACAAACATCAAATACATTCTGATGTATATCATTGAGTTAGGTGAGGCTTCTTCAAATCAGGTACATTTGATCAATGTACCCAACAATCTCCCCCTATTTGGAGAAGTCATAACCCTTAGTCAATGATATACACCACTCATAATTAACAATTACAAAATGATGTAAAACATATAAATGTCAACAGGGTAAACTTGAACATGTAATAAAGCACACATGTATACTTATTAAAACATTGCAGAACAATTAAGAAACACACATATTTCAGAACATTCATACTATATTTAATATTCTGTTCCAATAATGTTCCTTATACATTTTCAATGAAGTATTACAATGTTTTTCACTCAACAGATTACAACAAGCATCAAGTTAATTCCTAATCTAGTGCTGATCAGGTTCTTTAATAACAATGCCTTTTCCAGCTTTAACTTGAGCTTTCACAGCAGCAGCAGCAGCAGGCTCAGCTTCAGCAGTCTTCTTCCCTTTAGAGTCCTTCTTCTTCTGTTCTTCAGCCTTGATCTTTTGTCTTTCAAAATAATGATAGGGCTTAGGAAAGTACTTGCTAGGCTCCACAGCTGTTGGAGGTAGCTTTCCTAACTTAGCCTTCCTTCTAAATTGGACAATTGCTTCCTGCCTACTCTCATGCTTTCTCCATTCAGCCTCTGAGAACCACTTGTTCCTCTCATGGGCATTGTCCTTGGCAGCTTTCCAGGCTGTGAGAATTATGTTTCTAGAAGTAGGGCTCCATTGTTCAAAATCTGGCTTTTGCTCAGCAATTTCCCTAAACTTCTTCTTGGACAGCCTAGTTTCTTCTTCCTTGTCCAAAGCCTCTTGCATTGCAGCTGTGATAGGTTGAACAACCTTTTCCAGAATAATATTAGGCTTGCCAGCAGGTGGACTATACATTGTGCTAATATCTGCATGAATCATTTCAAAGTCTGGAGGTGGATAGATTACATCAGCCACTGCTTGTTGCTCACCTCCAAGATATGCAGTTTGAATACCAGATTCAGCCACTTCATTGTCATCACACAGGGGAGGATATCCAAGTGTAGCCCTAATAGAATTTGAAATCCATTTTGCATGCTCAGAACTGGCCTTGACTAACACTCTCTCCCCCTTTATGACTTCTTGGGCCACATGATCTCTCACATCATCTTTCTGGAATCTGATTTGGCTATCCAAATACCTTATTCCCTCTTTAAAGAAAGGTCTAAGCTTTGTAAGCTGTTCTGAAATGACCTTCTGTGAGTCTTTGATTGCAGTCTGGACAGCAGCAATCTCTGCTTGAAATATCTTATCAAAATCAGCCTTGGTAGCAGCAGTGGAGGTTGATGGTTCATCAGACTTTTTCTTGATTTCAGTGACTATTGCATTGTGAGATGCAGTCAGATTATCATTCATTCTCAACTGATTTTCCAGCACATAGCCTTGCTTGAGTGCTATATCATCTACTTTTTCTTTAATGGTTTCTTGATGTTTAGCCAGATATACCACAGCATGAGCACCCTTTGTAAAATTATCAGTCATCTCCTTTTTATTAAGGTTCATTTCAAACCTTATTGACTTCATTTCCTGTCCCAGATCAGATTGGAGAGCTTTGTGTCCTTCATCAACATAAGTTTCCAAGGCCTTCCTTTGTTCATCCATCTTGATTTGCAAGGCAAGCAATAGAGCACTGTAATCAGTGGATGGTGATTGTTGAACTAAGGAATGCTGAGCAACTGTTTGTAGAGCCTTCTTATAGCTCTGGCTCCTTCTCTTGAATACAAAGAACTTCTTTTTCTGAGCTTGCTCAGCTTCATCATCTTCAGATTCAGATGTACTTGCTATATCCACCCTATCCTTAGGGCTGGATGGTTTTTCAGTATGCACATCTTGTGCCTTCTCAGTATCTAGCCTGATAGGCTCTTCTTGAATATCCAAAGTCTCCCCCTCAGCAACAGCATCCTTCACTGCATCAGCAGCAGTCTTTTCCATATCAAAATCTTCTTGATCTAAGTTCAAAAAGAGATCTTCCATTGTATATTCTGCTGGAGACTGTGCAGGAGATGTACTTGGTTCTTCTACTACTGTATCAGGTATCACAACAGATGTGTCTGGAAGAACAACATCTGGTTCTTGGTTTGCTGGCTGATTTGGCTGATGGACATCAGACAATTCAGAATCTATTACAGAAAAATCTAATGTATTAAGGTCAGTAAGTACCTCTTGAATGAGGAGGGTGGCTTGTTCACTCTCCAATGTAGATGGTTGTGCTACACCTGGAAGCTCCCCCTGAATGTCAGCTGCCTCCTGAGGAGCAGGTGTCTTCTCTGCAGCCTCATCTACTGGACTTTCAGGAGTGAAGACCACATGTTCTTCACTGCCTGAGCTGCTTGAGGACTCTTGAGGCACAGCAGCAGTCTTTCTCTTTTTCCTGGGAGGAGAGTCTTTCTTAGAAGCTTGTTTCTCAGGGGTGGCCAAGTCCTTTGACACCAGCACCCTTTCCCATCTAGAGAATATTCTGGAGTCCATTCTCCTCATATGATTAATCTTAGATCCTGCAGCAGAGCTCATTACCTCTGGAATTGATCCAGCCAGGTAGAGACTTATTATCCTGCCCAGATTGGGCTTTTTCAGGCTTTCCTTTACTTTCTCATAAACCACCATTGACCAATCTGTCTTCAGAGTGAAGATGATTCTGGTCATGATATTAAACATAGAGGCTGACACCCTGTCATGCCCTCCTGGTTTGCTTAGAAGAACCTTGCCTACAACTTCAGACAGGAATTTGCCTTGATTGTTCATCCCCTTCCTGTTGAAGACTGATCCCACTTTCATCTTTGGATCCAGTCCACACCAAGTAAGAGCTTCCCTGGTCTTAGAAGCTGTTACTTCCTCTTCTTCTTGAATCTTAGGTAGCTGAAGTACCTTTCTTAAAGATTTGGGTGATAGTTTGACCTTGGTGCCATGCACCCTTGACTTAATCCTGAAGCCTGAGTCATCTATGGACGCACCAGAAAGGAATTCAATGACTTCCTTCTTCCAGATTTTCGTTGGTTCTGAAACCAAGAACTCCAATCCTGAATTGGCAATTAGGGTTATCACTGATTTGAATTCCTGATCACTGTCGTCGAAGGCGCCTCGCACGAGCTCATAGCCCTCGTTGACGTTCTCTTCCAGCTTGGGAGCCATTAGGGTTTGAAGATTTAGTCTTGAGATGAGAGAAATGTCGACACAAGAGTTTAGGTCTCGAAACTTTGAAAGCGTGTCGACAAACACAAACAGAACCCTATTTATACCTTTCTTGTTTGAAGACGAACAGGCGGGATGAATTTCTAATGATGTGTCGACACTGTCAATAAGTGTCGACACTTACTTATAATGTCTCGACACTCATGTGTCGACACAAATTTAGTCAACAGATTTTATGTGTCGACACTTGGTTAAGTGTCGACACCACTATACTCGACATGTGTCGAGACTTTACTTAGAAAAATTCTGAGTAAAACTTAAGTGTCGACACTTTATTGGATGTGTCGACACCTACTCGACATGTGTCGACACTAACATTCTGAAGTGTCGACACAAACTTCCTAGATGTGTCGACACCATTTTCCTGAAGTGTCGACACTTACTATTCTGTGTCGACATAGACTTGTCTATGTGTCGACACCTTTTTACTTAGCCAATTTTTGTTCTGTATACTTAGTCTAAGTTTATCATACCCAGCTCAATTTTGAACCTATTAAACTTAGCTTCTTCTAAGGGCTTAGTGAACATATCAGCTATCTGATTATCTGTTTTAACATATTCAAGTGCAATATCATTTCTTTCTACATGCTCCCTAAGAAAGTGATATTTAATCTCAATATGTTTAGTTCTACTATGTGATACAGGATTATTAGCTATGGAAATAGCACTAGTAGAATCACAATAAAGTGGAGTTCTACTTACCTGACATCCATAGTCTTCTAGCTGATGTTGAATCCACAGAAGTTGAGCACAGCAACTTCCTGCAGCTACATATTCTGACTCAGCTGTGGAGATGGCCACACTGGTTTGCTTCTTACTACTCCATGAAATGAGTCTTCCACCTAGGAATTGACAGGATCCAGTTGTGCTCTTTCTATCTTCTTTGCATCCTGCAAAGTCTGCATCTGAATAGCCTGTTAGATCAAAATCTCCATTCCTAGGGTACCAGAGGCCTAGATAAGGTGTGCCCTTTAGATATCTCAAGATTCTCTTGACTGCAGTCAAGTGAGACTCTTTAGGGCAGGCTTGATACCTGGCACAAACACATGTAGCATACATAATGTCAGGTCTACTTGCAGTCAAGTAAAGTAGGGAGCCAACTATCCCTCTATACAAGGTTTCATCCACAGGTTTCCCTGCATCATCCTTGCTTAGAGACATACTTGACCCCATAGGAGTCTTCATGGTACTGGAGGAATCCATACCATATTTCCTTATGAGTTCTAGGGTGAACTTAGACTGACATATGGATAATCCACTTTCAGTCTGTTTAACTTGGAGACCCAAGAAAAACTTCAGCTCTCCCATACTACTCATTTCAAATTGACTCTGCATAAGCTTTGCAAACTTTTTGCAAAGGCTACTTTCAGTAAACCCAAATATAATGTCATCTACATATATTTGGACAAGTATTACTTTGCCTCTAGATTCCCTAAGGAATAGAGTCTTATCTATTTTCCCCCTTGTGAACTTGTTCTCAATGAGGAAACTAGATAGGGTTTCATACCAAGCTCTAGGAGCTTGCTTTAACCCATACAATGCTTTCCTAAGTCTATAGACATAATGTGGAAGAGTAGGATCAACAAAACCTGAAGGCTGCTCCACATATACTTCTTCTTTTAAATTACCATTAAGGAATGCTGACTTCACATCCATTTGGTATACTTTGAATCCTTGGTAGGTTGCATAGGCCAAGAACATCCTGATGGCTTCCAGTCTGGCTACTGGAGCAAAGGTTTGATCAAAATCAATACCTTCTTCTTGCCTATATCCTTTTGCAACCTAATCTTGCCTTATTCTTAATGATGACTCCTTGTTCATTTAACTTGTTTCTGTAGATCCATTTTGTTCCTATCACATTGTGATCTTTAGGCTTAGGAACCAAGTCCCAAACCTTGCACCTCTTGAACTGGTTTAGCTCTTCCTGCATAGCTTCAGTCCACTGTGGATCTTGTATTGCTTCTTCAAATTTCTTTGGTTCTATTTGAGACAGAAAACTTGAATATACTGCAGCATTCTGATTTCTGCTCCTTGTCTGAACACCTTGTCTTGGATCTCCAATGATCAGCTCCACTGGATGATCTCTTAGATGTCTGTTGGCTGGAGGCATCCTTACTTCTGGTTGTACTTCTTCAGCTTCTGGTACATGTAGTTCTCCCCTTGGACATGAGCCATCTTCTTCTTCTTGCTGTCTTGCAGCAGGTACATCTTCCATGGTTAGCTTGTTCATCTTCTTAGAAAGACCTGAGGGGCTGCACACACTACTAGACAACTCATTGTTAATTAGTTGTGACTCATCAAAAACTACATGCACAGACTCCTCTACAACTTGTGTAGTCAAGTTGTAGACTCTATAAGCCTTACTATTACTGTTGTACCCAACAAACACTCCCTCTTGGGATTTGGCAGCAAACTTAGTTAAGTAAGACTTCCCATTGTTAAGTATGAAGCATTTACAACCAAAAATCCTGAAATAGGATAGATTTGGTTTCCTGCCTTTCACTACTTCATAGGGGGTCTTGTTTAACCTTTTAGTGATGGTAGCCCTATTTATCACATGGCATGCAGTGTTTACTGCTTCAGCCCAGAAATATTCTGGCAGTGATGAATCACTTAATAGGGTTCTACCAGCCTCTATCAAGGTTCTATTTTTCCTTTCAGCAATGCCATTTTGCTGAGGTGTTCTAGGTGAAGAGAATTCTTGAAATATCCCATAGTCTTCACATAATTTTGTCATGCTTTCAGATTGAAACTCTGTACCATGGTCACTTCTAATTTTGACCACTGTACAGTTTAATTCATTCTGAATTTGCTTAACAAAACTGTGGAAGACACTAGGTGTTTCAGATTTCTGCTTTAAGAAGAACACCCAGGAAAACCTTGAGTAGTCATCAACAACTACAAAGGTGTAGACCTTCCTACCTAAGCTGTGAACTGGCATTGGACCAAATAGATCCATATGCAAGAGGTATAAACACCTCACAGCATCCTTGTTGTCAATGCTTCTAAAGGTGGATTTAGTCTGCTTGCCCTTTTGACAAGCTGAGCAAATGCCATCTTTGACACACTTAACTTGAGGACCATTCCTCACTAACTCTTTACTAAAGAGTTTGCCAATAGCCTTGTAATTAAGATGAGCAAGCCTCTTGTGCCACTTGACACATTGAGAGACTGTCTCATCAGCTACAAGACAAACTGGAGAACTATTGTTCTCAACCATAATGTCTAAACAATAGACATTTCTCTTCCTATAACCTGTCAAAATGATCTTTTGATCACTTGACCTCTTGATATGACAACCATTTTTAACAAATGAGATGTCATACCCTACATCACTTAATTGACTTATACTAATGAGGTTATGTTTCAAACCTTTAACATAAGCCACTTGAGTAATGGTAACAAGGTTAGAAGAAATGTTACCAAACCCTTTGATGATTCCTTTTTCAGAACCACCAAAGGTCACCTTTGGACCATTTTTGATAGGGATGTAGTCCTTCAGTAGTCCCCTAGTTCCAGTCATGTGTCTGGAACATCCACTATCCAAGTACCATGTAGGGGTATGGCCACTTGGATTCTCCTGCAAAACAAATTAATGAACCTTAGAACCCAAAGTAAACTTGGGTCCTTGGTGATTGTTAGTTTGCAAATTGACATAGCTACCTGCTGTCTTTCCAACAGGTAACTTGCTACTCAACTTGGCACTGGCATTGTGCCAACAATCCAAAGCAAAGTGGCCAACCTTGCCACAGCACCAACATTCAAATTTGTTGTACCTTTGCTTAGGTTCTGACTTAGCTGTCTTAACTACAGCAGTCTTGTTGAATGTTGGGGCTTTGCCCTTGGACTTGGACTGATCCTGAACAGTCCTAGCTGGATTAACAAAACCCAGTCCAGTCTTTCCTTTATGATGAACAAAATCATCAATCAAGGGTAGCACTGATTTAGGTTTTGAATACCTAGCTGCTAGCTCTTTCTCCTTCTGAAGATTAATCTCCAGTTTCTTAATTTGATCATTCTTAAATGTAATAGTACCCATCTGAATTACAGTAATGTGTTTCAGCCTGGCCACTTCATTCAGTTTTTGATCATAATTCTTCTCATAATCTATTGCAGCTGCCTTGAGATCAGCAATCTCCTTGGCCAAATTTTTGGCTAGGGTCTTGCTTTTCTTATAGGCTTGCAATAGTACTTGATATTCATCTAGGAGTTGATGAATATCTCCCTCAGACTCAGATATATTCTCATCACTTGATGAAGAATAATCTGACTCTGAACTAGAGCTGGAATCAGAACTTTGAGTTAAACCTTGTACCTGACTGGGTCCTGGCTGCTCCAGGTTTTTGGTACTTTCAGTCAAAGCCATCAGTCCTTGGCTTTGACAGTCTTCTTGCTCATAGATAGATTCCATGATCTGCATAAACTCTTCTTCTTCAGCAAATAGCCCAATATAGGCTTCAACATTTGTCTCTGTGTCTGAAGAAGACATATCTGAAAGAGTCTTCTCATTCTTTGCAACAAAGGACTTTTCCTTCTTTCCTTTGAAGTGAGTTTTCTTTTTGTCACTCGATTCCTTCCTTCTTTCAGGGCAGTCTGCAATAACATGGCCCTGTCTATTGCAGCAGTAACAAATTATTTTGGATCCAGTTGCCTTACTAGTCTTGGTCCTTTTCTTGTCCTTCTTTGAAGGCTTCTTTTCCTGATACTGAACCTCTTTCCCTTTGGAAGATGAAGGTCTAGACCTCCACTGTTTCTTCTTAAGGAACTTCTGAAAATGTCTGGTGAATGCAACAAAGTCTTCATCACTTTCACTGCTTGTAGATTTTGTACTTTCTGACTCTTCAGATTCTGATTCAACTACCTCAGGAGGAGGAGTTGATGACTTGGTCCTGCTCTTTCTGGGTACATCTGACTTAAAGGCAACAGTCTTTTCTCTGTATTCAGTCCTTGTTGACTTTTCTTCTTCTTTTCTCACTGACAATTGCATCTCATAAGATAACAACTTGCCAAAAAGTGTGGGAGGAGGAATTTCTCCCAACTTTGCCATTTCTCTGATGGCACAGATCTTGGTGTCCCAGTCTTTGGTGAGGGACCTTAAGAATTTATCATTCAACTCATAGTTTGTGAATTCTCTTCCATATGACATGAGTTCATTTACAATTCTATAAAATTTCTTGTAGCATTCAGTGATGCTATCCCCTCTTCCTTGCCTAAAGCTTTCATATTCTTGATTAAGCAAGGACTTCCTATCTTGCCTTACTTCTTCAGAACCTTCCATATAGACAATGAGGGTGTCCCACATTTCTTTTGCAGTTTTACAGTGAATAAGGTTCTGGAAGGTGGCATCATCAATTGCACTAACTATTATATTCTGTGCTCTTTTGTCCATGGTTGCTAGGACAATCTCATCCTTGGTCATTTCAGAGAAATCCTTTGGAGTCCTCTGATTTGCATCCAATACTGAAATCTTCATGGGCACATATGACCCTTCTTTGACTGTGATGTATATCCTAGGGTCAGAGGCTTCCATAAAAAGCCTAACCCTCTCTTTCCAGATCCCAAAGATCTCTTTTCTGCATATAGGTAGTTTCATTGAACCCAACTCCTTATGATTCTCTGAAGACCCCATATTTCTTGATTTTCTTGAAACTATGTTTAGACTCAATCTTTATCTGCCAAACTGGATCTCCTCAGACAGTTAGTCCTGATTTTGAGGAACCTCCCTCTGATACCACTTGAAAGATATGGTACCTAAACACCTAGAGGGGGGGGGGTGAATAGGTGACCTAATCCTTTTCTAACTTTTGTTTGACAGTCAACAGTTTATAACACAGATTTCTGAATAAGTTATCACAGCACACAGCAATTCTCAACACAGTACATTCACAGCACAGCAGACACACTAATTTTATAGTGGTTCCCCAATCTTTGGGTACATCCACTTTCCCCCTTCGCCTATCTAGCAGTATACTAGATTCGGCCAAACTTCTCCACTAGCTCAGAACCCAACAAGGTTCCTACCTCAGGCCCAAAGCCTTACACTCAGCCAAAAGGCCTACACTCAGCCACCCAGGCCTACACTCAGCCAATTAAAGGCCTACACTCAGAGTTCTTCAACTCCTACACTCAGGCACCAAGCCCTACCCTCAGCCTTTATAAAATAGGCTTACAATCACTCAGATCCAATGGATCTTACAAGTTTAAAATAGAAATTACAAATGCTAACTCTACAACTCAGAAAGGATGAGAGGAGTTGAGAGTTTCTTGAAGAGTTCTTGGAAGAACTCAGCTTGATCCAAACTGACTTAGCTTTCTTCAAAGCTTCTTGAGTAGAACTGAATTAGTCTGAATCTTCTGCAGTTGATCCTTGATCTCTGCTTCTTGAAATCCAGATGACTCTGAATTGTTCTTCTCAGCCTTAGTTCCAAAGACTGAATCCTTAGTTGAAGCTCTCTCTCTCCAACTACTTAGATCTGCAGTTGGACTGCCTGATCTTCTTGTGATGATCCTCTATGTATCACTTCTTGATTTAATCTGATCAACCACTTCAATTATTCTCACAACAAGTAATGATTGTGAACAACTTAACCACTTAACAACTTCACTTTCTTAATTCTGTAAACTGTGGGTGCCTATTTATAGGCTTCCTTCATGGTAACCGGCAGATCCGGTTTATAACAGACTTTTGACTTCTCTGACAGTTGCTATAGACCGGCTGGATTGGCAGCTGTCATATCAACCAGTCACTTCTTGAAATTCTCTAACTGTCAGTTAGTGTCGAGACTTTCTGTTCTTAAGTGTCGACACTTATAGACCAAGTGTCGACACATGTTGTGTAAGTGTCGACACAAGTCTACAAGGTGTCGACACAATTCCTTGTATGTCTCGACACAGTTTCTTCTGCATGTGTCGACACTGAAATTAAGTGTCGACACAAGTACTTGTACTTCATCCTTTAACTGTATTCTTCTAAGTGTCGACACATCTCCTTTGTGTCGACACAAGTACTTGTACTTCATCCTTTAACTGTATTCTTCTAAGTGTCGACACATCTCCTTTGTGTCGACACATCTTCATGTGTTGAAACTGTCAAGTGTCGACACTGCTTCTTGGTGTCGACACAAGTCTTCATTCTTGATTCTTCAGCTGAGTGTCGACACATTCCCTTAGTGTCGACACTTATACTTAGAATATTTTACAAATTTTCTGTTCTTTGCTAAGTGTCGACACAGCTCCTTGTGTCGACACTTTCTTCAAGTGTAGAGTCTTCAACTAAGTGTCGACACATTGTGCTGAGTGTCGACACTTTCTTCAAGTGTTGACTCTTCTGATTGTGTGATGACACATTGTGCTGAGTGTCGACACATTCTTCAAATACTGAGTCTTTAGCTAAGTGTCGACACATTGTGTTGAGTGTCGACACTTTCTTCCAGTGCTGAGTCTTCTGCATAGTGTCGACACACTGTGTTGAGTGTCGACACTTGTACTTAGAATCTGTAGACTTTTGCTGAGTGTCGACACTCACTTCAAGTGTCGACACTTTCTGGTGTAGACACAGCTCTTCTGGGTGTCGACACTTCTGCTAAGTGTCGACACAGCTTTTCTGCATTCTTCTACACTGAGTGTCGACACAGCTCCAAGTGTCGACACTTTCTGACTGGTGTCGACTCTTCTTCCCAGGTGTCGACACAATGACTCCAAGTGTCGACACTGCATGTCTAGGTGTCGACACAAGCTTTCTCAAGTGTCGACACTTTGCCTCTGGGTGTCGACACATGGACTTAGAAATTTTCAGCTTCAGTCCAGTGTATACCTAACCTGCACAAGTAACTCAAACAAACATCAAATACATTCTGATGTATATCATTGAGTTAGGTGAGGCTTCTTCAAATCAGGTACATTTGATCAATGTACCCAACACTATGCATTCTAACAAGGCCTTAATGCATGCCATGGGCGGCGTACGCATGAAAATGTTATGCATCCCATACTACATGACATTCTCATGCAATGAAAACAAAAACATGCTAGTCGCATTCATGTCGTGAGGTTATGCATCCCATACTACATGGCCCTCACATGTTGCCCCTATGGTGGATCCATATACAGACACATATTATACATCCCATACTACATAATATGCCTCGTATACTTCATGTTATGCTATGAGTGAAGTGCTCGTGCTTTAGCCAAGACGAACTGATGACACCTCGGTGTGTGTATGATATGCCACAGCCCGACCCAAAGTCAAGCAAACCTCGCTTTGATATCAACTGTCACAACCCACATTTTCTCACACATTTAAATAATATCAGAGCACAAGAAAATACGTGTCGTGATGCCACGCCGTGCGGGGGATAACTGCATGCGCTCAGGCAAAACCTCAACCCGCGTTCGTTGAATAAATCATCATTTCTTATGCAAGTAATCCAGTTACAGTTTGTTGGTCGTATCCCTCGGCACCGTGGATCAGCTAGCACACATGAAAAACTATAATTTTATACGCAGCGGAAATATATAGTTAAGGTAAGTTGACATCCTACATGAGTAGAATCGTCCCCAAAGGACCTCTCATGGAATGCAGGACTCTAGGTGACTCATAATATATAGAAAATATCTTTTTTACGTAATCGAGAAATAGTGCGTTAGTGTTTTAAAATCATGATATGCATGAGCTACATATACTATTACTTTTAAGGTTTAACATTACTAACGTGCAACATAGCATAAAACATTCCCAGAAGCAAGTAAACAACATCCAAAAAAGGTAAAACTAGCAGTCTTTAGTTCATAGTACATCACTAAAAGAAACCATCAGTGGGCGTCAACAACCTGACACGAACATACTGGTGGGTGTGTATGTCTGTACAGAAAGAAGAAAAACTACGTCGCCAAAACGAGGAATAGCAACCTCAGCGGCCACAAGCAAGCTCCACCAAAAGAATACTAGCCGCTCAATCGGCTATCACCTGGACCTGAGGCATTCCAAAGAAAAGAATACCTCGGCAAGTATATAAAGAAACGAAATGGAGAAGTATCTCATCCATAACTAATAACAAAAAAGGAGCATTTCATCCAAAAGTAATACACTGCCTAAGGCAGGATCAAGATGCACCAAGTGCAAGAGATATCAACATAGCCTGCGAAAACCTGCAGGAGCAATAAAGCCAACATATGCCAAAATACCAAAAGAATGAACAGACCTAATTTGTGACGCATTAACAGTGGTAGAGTCATTAATCAAGGGTTCAACAGTGGAAGCCCTTAAGGTAGAACACACCAACAAAACAGCCCATATCGGGGCCAAAAGGTGCTCTCGACACCATAAAACAACCAGCCCATTATCCGGGGCCAAAAGGTGCTCTCTACACCATAAAACAACCAACCCATTATCCGGGGCCAAAAAGTGCCCGCCAGGCTCTACACCACACCACCCCTTACAGAGCCATCAGACAAACCACATGCCATACTTCACGATTTAACTGGCAAAACACGCCGAAATACACCAACAACCTAAACTCCCGACGTAACCACAAATCTGAAAGTTCATCCTAAGCAAGTACGCAACATGATCTAAGTTACTACTTCCATATGTCTACCTTCAATCATGATTTGGACACAAAATCAAAAACCCAAATTTCAACTACACCATAACCATATAACCATAAGAGATGAAAGAAAAGCAAAACTTGGCAAGTGCAAGAACACCACTTGCCTCAACCTTCAAGCACAACAGCCGCTATCACAGCTTTAGCACAACTAGGAGAAAAACCCGAGGTTAACAACATAGGAGAAAAACAACTAAGAAATTTGGCAACCCCTCGTTTCTCCAATAATCCAAGTGCAAAGAAACGTTACCTAAGGGGCAAATCCAGAGCAGCTGGTCCCACTTCCTTTCTTTCTCTTGTACTCACCCTCTTTGGATATGTAGAATGATAAGAAGAAGAAGAAGAATGAACACAAAATGGAAGGAGAAAACTTAACCTCGGCCTTATTCCCAGGGAAGAAGTTTGATCCCTTGGATGAAAACAATAAGGAAATTGAACGGCAGCAAAATTTGCTGAAATTTCACATTTCAGCCCTGACACGCCCTGTGACACGCCCGTGTCACAGGCCGTGTCACTTAAGCGGTGGGCAACCGCCTCACATCCAAACAGTACACGTCCTGTGATACGGGCATGTCACAGGCAGTGTCACTAGAAACGCTTACCTACACGACCGTATCACTGGTCGTGACACAGCACACAACACCCAACCAAACAACCCGAGGAGGACACGACCTTGGGACACGCCCGTGTCCCAAGCCGTGTCACCCCATTCTCGACATTCGTCGAGCGAACTTCGTAGAGCGAAGTTCGTCGACCAGCAGGACACGGCCTGTGATACGCCCGTGTCACAGGCCGTGTAACCCTTCTCTCGACACTCGACACTCTTCGAGTGAATTTCGTCGAGCGAAGTTCGTCGACGCCGGGACACGCCCTGTGACACGCCCGTGTCACAGGCCGTGTACCCCTTCTGTCGACACTCGACAATCGTCGAGTGAACTTCATCGACTGAAATTCGCCGAACACATGGGACACGCCCTGTGACACGCCCGTGTCACAGGCCGTGTACCCCGACACGCCCTGGGACATGCCCGTGTCCCAGGCCGTGTCACCCAAATGCGCTCCAGATCTTTGCTCTTACACCTCTCCCCTGCTACAAGAAACTACAGCCATACCTTTAGCACCTAGGTGGAAATAACCAGCAACCAATAGAGCATAGCTACATATCCATATGTTATAACTTCTTACGCATGCTATTCCCGAGCCAACCAATTCGGGTTCGAACAAACTACCCACGCTACGACTCTAGTGGCGAAGTCGAAATCAGCATCCGACAAACAAAACATGGGCTAACCTTGCCTGAAGACAAAACACAAGCATTCCCGAAGAGGCATCACCGAGTCACCAAAACATACTCCGGATTGCTAGGGAATCTTGCAAACAGGCTATCAACTAAGCCACTAAAGGCCTAAAGAGCGAAGACTACGCTCTAACAACAGCAAAGGCCAACGTAACGCCAAACAAAACTAAATACTGGCCATAAAAAAAAACCGGGTGCGTTACACACACCACTCTACCCGTGGATCCTAGGCACCGGGTGGAAATGAGTGAAAAGGAGGACCAAAAGCAGGGCGTAATCAAACAGGTGACATCTACCCTAAGGAATAAAATAATAAGGTATGGCAGGGGTATCACAATAATTAAACATGAGTAAACAAGTGTGTAACAATAGTAAACAGTAAAGAGTAGCAAGTATGTAAAAGCAGAAAGAAGAGTAATTAAGAGCAACGAGAAATATAACCGTTGATTTATAGGGATTACAGATGAGTCCAAATTTTACACTGATTTTTGGACTCATCTGCGCCAGTTTTATCATCTTAGCACTACACTTGAGAGCCATAACTGCTTATATTTGCTTACGTGCATATTTCATGATTAAGTGCACTTTAGGCCCATTTTTGTGTGCTTTATTTGTTTCTGTGTTTTTTTTGTTCTTTAGCCTTGTCTTGGGAATGTGGTGTGCACGTTTGGTGGCGTATCTGCATCTTCTGTTGGTGCAGGGTTTGTGTGCGTGCTCCGGAACCGCTCGGGAGACCCCGACGATGCAGGAATACTGCATACGACCACTGGAATTATTGGGCACGACCACTTGTCGTGTGCCACCGATCGTGCGAATTTCATTCTCATTTTTCCTAATTCTGCCTGGGTAATCGCTTGAGCACTGGCCGTAGTACGCACGACCACTTGTCGTGCGCCACTGCTCGTGAGCGTTTGCCCCTTGCTTTCGGCAATTCTATCCCCGCCAATCGCACGATCAGTGGATTTAGTGCGCATGACCACTGTTCGTGCGCCACTGATCGTGCTCATTTATGCTGATGTTTCTATACACATTGCAAGTCTAATTGGAAATGGCGCACGATCATCGACCGACAGTGCGCATGACCACTGGTCGTGCGCCACTGATCAAGTGCTCTGCTTTTGCTGCCTCCGTATTTAAGGCCCTCCTCCGCGATTTATGTCTACGCCCGTCATTTGCTGCAATCGGGGAGTGCGCGGGAAGCACCATTTTACTTCTCCAGCTGCTCCATCACCTCTACCTTCATCGGGAGTCCATAACCGGCTATTCCGAAACTTTTCAAACTCTCCGGCGAGCTCCCGACCATTGACGACTTCAACTCCAAGCTTTCCACCGGAGTTGGTGAAGAAGACAACGTAGATAACAGACTCAAAGGCCTTCAAGGTGACAACTCGTTGGTACCAGAAGCCTCCTCGGACTGAGCCCGGAAGCGGATTGACAACTCGCTATTCCGCCACGACCTGCGGTGGATCTTCACTCTCTTTTGTTTTACTCCTCTTCCCCTTCCTCTGTAGTATGGAATGATTTAACATTGTAATGAACATCAAGTTTTATTCTATATCTAATGGGATGTTTGTAGTTTTCTTATTCTTGTGAGTAGTGTTTGTGAATGCACCTCGCTCACTCCACATCCACTCCATACCTGTGTCTCACCCGATTGCACTCCACACAAGAACACTTCCATCCATTAGCTTTCCGTCCACTCGCCCAACCGAAGTTCGGCATCGCGGCCGAAACACTCACTCCACCTTGCGAAGCGGTGCCTTCGATCCGCATAGCTTTTATTAGTTTTTTAGATCAAACAACCACAATCTCCCAAGTCCCCTTTTTACTCTTTTTCTAAGTATAACCCTCATAACAATATTTTCTGAACTGTTGTTGCTCTAAGTTAATTGCATTCCTCAAGAGACTGACACTCGGGGATTTATTCCCGAACTGTATTACTTGTGCGACCGGTGCGCTTGCCGATTTACACGCATCAAGTTTTTGGTGCTGTTGCCGAGGAATGCAACTGTAGAGCGACTCAGGATGACTGAAAATATTGTTATAAGAGTTAGTGTTTTTTGACTGCTGTTTCCTTCTATTGTGTTTGCCGCAGTGAATGCAGGGCCGAGCTACAAGGGATTTTATCGCCTACGACCCAGAGATCGAACGTACTATCCTAGCGTGAAGACGCGCCGCTGCCATCACTTTTGACCCAATGGGAGACCAGCTGAATAAATATGCAGGCAACCAAGTTGGATGGATACCTCATGGCGACAGAAATGGCGACGAAAATGAAGTGAACCCTCCCCAGGTCCGCACCATGAGGGATTATACTACACCTACTGTCGTGAGTATATACCCCAGTTTCGGGCCTGCTATCACCAACCCACAGTTCGAGATTAAACCAACTATTCTGAATATCATTCAGAACAATGCTCAGTTCTCCGGAATGGCCACTGAAGAAGCACATCTTTACCTTACAGAATTCTCTGAAATCTGTGCCACGTTCCGCTACGCTAGAATCCCAGACGAAACAGTCAAGCTCCGCCTCTTCCCTTTTTAATTATAGGACAAAGCCAAGACATGGCTTCACTCCCTCCCACCTGGAACAGCCACCACCTGAGAGGCTTTGACCATAAAATTCCTAGCTAAGTTCCATTGGTAGACCGGATCGTGAGCATGAGGCGTGCAATAGCTAACTTCTGGCAAGCCGATCCAGAAAGTTCAGCCGAAGTTTGGGAGCGTTTCAACAAGCTGCTGAGGAAGTGCCCTAATCATGGATTCCAAACGTGGAACCTCGTCGAAAGTTTCTACTTCGCTATTGATTCCCACCATCGAGCCATGATCGATGCCGCCTCTGGAGGAACAATCATGAATCTTGCTCCAGATGCTGCTTTGAGAATCTTACAAGACACCGCCACCCACAACGCTTACTGGACCGCTGGAAGAAACATCCCACGAAGCACAAGTGGAGTATTTGTCGTGGATATCCCCAAGCCTACTTCCGCCGCCCCAGTGATTGAAATCTCATGATAAGGGTGCGGAAGCACCGACCACCACAGCTTCGAATGCTCAGGAGTTGAGGTACCAGACGAATCTTCTTTTATGAATGAGTCAGTTAATTTTGTAGCCAATCAAAACAGGGGAGTGCCTTACGGGAACACATACAACCCGGGGGTGAGAAACCACCCCAAATTTTCTTTGAATACTAACGCATCTGGCCAAAGATGGCAATCGGGGCAGCATCAAAACGATGCGTGTTCCTCCGGAAGCCAACCGCGGCCGCCTCAACCAAATTATTCCCAAGGGCCCCCCATCGTTAAAAACAGTTCTTTGGAAGAGATGTTCGAGAAATTCGTTGAAATTTCCCAAACCAACATGACAAATCAAGCCGCCTCGATGCGCAAACTAGAGGCACAATTGGGCTAATTGGCCCAAGTTATTTCCGAGCGCACCCAAGGAACCTTACCTAGTAACACCGAAAAGAACCCCCATGAACAAGGTAAAAGCCTTGGGGAGGAAAATTTGGGAAACCGCAACGAACTCGTCATCAATTGTAAAATAAACAACATCGAAACCCCAGCATTATGCGATTCCGGGGCGTCCATCAACATCCTCACTTTGCTATATGTTGTGAAGATGCACCTACAAGTCGACATTGAAAATCGGAAGTCGATTATCTTAGCGAATGGCAATTTGGTTGACACCGAGGGAGGTGTTCGGGAAGTTGAAATAGAGGTTAACGGAAAAAGTATAACCACTGACTTCCAGGTTTTGGGACCTAGGGAAAATAACTCTATTCCTATATTAGGAGTCCCATTCCTGACAGCCAGTGGCGCATCCCTCGACTTTTCCAAAGGCCGTGTCACTTGGCCAACCGAAGATTCCACCCACGACAACACATCCATACATTCCTCTCCCATCCAAAATAATAATTTTTTGAGTGTCACAGATACCAACATAGATTCAGGTCTCCCAACATTGGAAGAAGCACATCTGGAAGAGAATACAAAGAAAGGACTCTCCCAGGAGGTATATGAGAATCAAGAGCTACTGGTCAAAGAAAAGATCGAGTGCACCAAAGCCACGGCTGCCTTTCTACTTCCAGCCAACTATGTTGTTGAGCATGGCGAACCAAGTTTTATTCGGGAGAAATCCCAAGACACTTTTTTGTATAACACTGCTGATAACTCTGTTAAGCGATCTGTAGCTTGGGCAGATCCGGCCGCCGTCACGGTGTCGGACAGGATGCCACAAACCACGACACCAGGAAACCCTACAGCCTACATCCATTGGAAGTCTCCCATGCTGGAGAAACTGAAAGAGGCAAAGCATTTACGCGAAGAGCTCTACGCAGCCTTCCGGCGCGAGAAAGAGTGCAATCGAAGTAAAGGGAAAATGCCTACCCCCAATGCAAAAAGACAATCTGTTGTCCTCTCGCATCCCACCGGAGAGACTTACCACAAATCTGTTTATAGCTGATTGCACCACCATCATTCCACTTTCCCTCCTCTTTCTATTTTCTCGCTGCTTTTTGAACGCTGGGTTGCTCTACTTTTATTTTTTTCCTTTTTCTACTGCAAAGAACTCTATATTATAACTGCTAATACAGGTATTTGGAACACCTTAAGGACGGTAAACAAAAGGGCTTTCTGGAGACAACCCATGTTGGATCGTTTGGTCCTATGCTGTGTTTTGAGTTCTTTATATATATTTATATTTTTATGTTTCCATATTTTGTTTGGCTTGCATATTTTAATCGCAGGTGCAGGAATTTTTGAGGCACGGTAACTTGGCCGCACTTGGACTTCTCGTTGCACGACTGGTATGCTCAATTTTGAGCATA
The DNA here is from genome assembly GCA_039583875.1 of Platanthera guangdongensis. NCBI lineage: Eukaryota > Viridiplantae > Streptophyta > Magnoliopsida > Asparagales > Orchidaceae > Platanthera > Platanthera guangdongensis. The sequence continues at coordinate 87,058,750 of CM077163.1, forward strand.
GGTACTTCCTACCCTAGCTATTTTTCCCATTTATAATGCTTATTTTTACTAGTTGTCGAATTTTAGTCTTGGGGGGAGAACATGCCTGTGGTCACTACACAACACATTCTATTGCATACCTGTCTCTTGTTTAGTTATTTCTTGATCTCTGTTGCACACACTGAGTCACCCACACAAGTGCGCTCTTTTCCACGCGCACAACTCGAGTCAAATGTATTGTTTTTGTGTAAACTTTAAAATAGTGGTGCTGGCTTAGGATTTCAGGATAGAGTAGTTTGAAACTCATGCAGTGCTCTTAATCGGGTACTCATGGTTTGTGTAGAACTAGTATAGAGTTAATTTTTCTTTATGCTCCTAGATTTATATTTTTCTACAGACGTAAATATTGTTTGTACTACTCAAAATCTGAATCTGGAGTAATCGAACGATAATATAGGAATGTGTGTAGCCGCCACTAGACTCGTATTGCTCGAGTCGGGAGGAAGGATCCTCTTTCTCGGTGGCTAAGAACTTGCCCTAAGCTACTCTCGAAGCATTGGTGCCCGGTTAGAGCAGCGTGAGCATGACGTAGGCCCTCATTTCGGCTAGTTTGAGCCTTGTTTAGCCTTTCCTACCCGTTAACCATTGCATGCCAAATTTGTGCCTACCCCTTCTTTGATCCAGCTCCACTCACATCACCAAGGCCTGAAGCTAAACCCACCATCGCAATCAAATGCCTGAGCTTGTTTGTATTTACTATTTTGTGGATGTTGTGATATGTGAAAATCGTATAATGTGGTGTTGAATTCATAAGCGTTTTGATTGCTACGTTTGGAGATTGCAAACGCAGCAAAGAAAAAGAAGAAAAGCAAAAAAAAAAAACAAAAGAAAAATCTGAAAGAATTGCTTTGAGAATTCTATCCCCATCCTACTTTTTGTTTTTGGTCGGGTTAGGCCGTGTCCACGCTCGCTTTGGTTGTGTGTAGCCTTCATGTTTATCATTGACTACCAAACTTTAGCCTAAGCCCCATTCTCTCCAACAAGTCTTACTGCTTCACGCTTGAGTCTAACCCGCGCCGTGGAGAGAGTTTGAACGTGCAAGCGTATGGTCCCCGACATTGGTGGATTCCTTTGGAGGTGATCCTGAGCCCCGATCTTTGGCAATGCTAACCTTAGTGGCCTGCCTACTTTATTCCTACACATGATCGCAAGATTCTCCAGGATTCTAATTTTGAGCAAATACAATATTTATTTACGTCTGTCGAATAGTTTAAACTATATAGTATAATTAAAAAGTTTTTCTATTATATCTTCTATTCCCATGATGTATTTGATTTCTCGTCTTACTTTTTGTTTTTAAATTTCTGAGCTAGCTAGCTATTTTCTAGTCCACGAAGTGGTGATTTGCTCGGGACGTGCAAATGGTTAAGTCTGGGGGTGTGATGTGTCCAAATTTTACAATGATTTTTGGACTCATCTGGGCTAGTTTTATTGCCTTAGCAATACACTTGAGAGCCATAACTGCTTATATTTTCTTACGTGCCTATTTCATGGTTAAGTGCACTTTAGGCCCGTTTCTGTGTGCTTTATTTGTTTATGTGTTTTTGTTGTTCTTTAGCCTCGTCTTGGGAATGTGGTGTGCACGTTTGGTGGCCTATCTGCCTCTTCTGCTGGTGCAGGGTTCGTGTGCGTGCTTCGGAACCGCTCGTGAGACCCCGACGATGCAGGAATACTGCGCACGACCACTGGACTTATTGCGCATGACCACTGGTCGTGCTCCACCGATCGTGCTCATTACATTCTCATTTCTCCTAATTCCGCCCGGGTAATCACACGAGCACTGGCAGTAGTACGCACGACCACTGGTTGTGCGCCACTACTCGTGCGCGTTTGCCCCTTGGTTTTGGCAATTATGTCCCTGCCAATCGCACGATCAATGGATTTAGTGCGCACGACCACTGGTCATGCGCCACTGATCGTGCGCATTTATGCTGATGTTTCTATCTAGGTTGCAGGTCTAATTGGAAATGGCACACGGTCATCGACCGATAGTGCGCACGACCACTGGTCGTGCGCCACTGATCGTGCGCTCTGCTTTTGCTGCCATCGTATTTAAGGCCCTCCTCTATGATTTAGGTCAACGCCCATCATTTATTGCGATCGGGGAGTGCGTGGGAAGCGCCATTTTACTTCTCCAGCAGCTCCATCACCTCCACCTTCATCGGGAGTCCATAGCCGGCTATTCTGAAGCTTTTCAAACTCTCAAGCGAGCTCGCGACCATTGACGACTTCAACTCCAAGCTTTCCACCGGAGTTGGTGAAGAAAAATACCTAGAGAACGGACTCAAAGGCCTTCGAGGTGACAGCTCGTTGGTACCAAAAGCATCCTCGGACTGAGCCCGGAAGCGGATTGACAACTCACTATTCCGGCCACGACTTGCGGTGGATCTTCACTCTCTTTTTGTTTACTCCTCTTCCCCTTCCTCTGTAGTATGGAATGATTTAACATTGTAATGAACATCAAGTTTTATTCTATATCTAATGGGATGTTTGTAGTTTTATTATTCTTGTGAGTAGTGTTTGTGAATGCGCCTCGCTCACTCCACATCCACTCTATACCCATGTCTCACCCGATTGCACTCCATATAAGAACACTTCCATCCATTAGCTTTCCATCCACTCGCCCAACCGAAGTTCGGCATCTCGGCCGAAACACTCACTGCACCTTATGAAGCGGTGTCGTCGACCAGCAAAGCTTTTATTAGTTTATTTGATCAAACAACCACAATCTCACAAGTCCCCTTTTTACTCTTTTTCTAAGTATAACCCTCATAACAATATTTTCTGAACTGTTGCCGCTCTATGCTAATTGCATTCCTCAAGAGACCGACACTCGGGGATTTATTCCCAAACTTTATTACTTGTGCGACCGGTGCGCTTGCCGATTTACACACATCAATTACCCCTATAGACCAAGGGGTCGTTTTGCAGGGCCTATCGTATAAAACGTCTCATACCATTTTCTATGATATGTGTCAGGGGTTAAATGCAATGATTATGCTATGACGTGCAAGTATGCTATGGTATGCACATGCAGGTGTAACCCACACACACGACTCTATGCGCACAGACCTTTAGTTCCCCTTTTTGGAGTTAGCTAAAATCTCAGGAGCCTCTCGTCGTGGCCAACAGAGATAGTGGGTTGGGCCTCTCCACTCCTAGACTGGTAAACACACTACCCAGTCTAGCCCCTCTCGTACGTTCTCGTACTATTCCTAGCAAACCAGCTAGTCTCCCAGAGTCAACGTACCGACGACGGTGTGTTCGATCGTCCAATACCGAGGACCCACCACTGTTATGCACATGCAACCATGATAGTTGTATCTAATTACAGTACCGAGCCTCCAACTCTTTAGACTACCAAGCCTGCTAGTTCACCATATTCCAGAACCCACAGCTCCCTGGACTAATCAAGTCTCTTGTTTTTTTCCAAGTTCCCGAGCATCCAGCTCCCCAGACTTCCAAAACAATACCGAGTCCATTTAACTCTACCAATAAGCCCTTAGGCCACATGCCTACACTATCCTTTCCCTACCAATTCATCTCCCTACGTGTACAAGTGTGAGTGTAAGGTGAAACTATTATTAGGGTTACTCTTGCCCAAATTATTCCTAAGGTTTACGTTAGCCCAGGACTGCCCAAGTTATTCCCCGTGAAGGGCTCTCGAAGGCACTAGGAACTATGATGGGATTACAGCCAAAGCTCCCTTTCGCAAGGCACTTAATATTATTGATTTCTACCCTTGATCAAACCTCTCTTTTATTTCAGTGTAACTACCCTAAGTGTGTTTGAGCTCTCTGAGTCAACCTATCTCTGACCTATCCACTATATGCAAACCATGCTAAGCTACATGGTGCTCCCATTAGGGGTACCCTAATTACTCTCCCAATATATCCCTAACAATTACTGGGAGTCTGTCATGACCTATTAAGACTAAATCCAGAGTCTCATAATTTTCCTAACTATGTGGGCATTTAATTTAATTAACCCTAGACTCCAAATGCCCTACTTTGAACATGAAGTGCTCTCTAAGTTCAGAAACAAATCACCACAAAATTATGATAGATATTAAGTAACATTTAAACAGTAAATCCAAGGTTTGAGAATTTTCATAGGTGATTAGACCTACCTTTCATAATTTAGAACTTAAGGTTAATAATACCATCTAATGATGAAAAGGTCAGTTATATTGTTCTAAAAATTATAATAAAACTCCAGTAGCACTATCATGGCCTATAAAACATCCTAGGAGTAGTCTCATAATTTTACAGTGAACAGTAGCCCCTAATTTAATTTATAACCATTAATTCCATAACCATTAGTTAATGAAGCAAGTATTTTAAAAACTCATCTAATAATTATAAGAAAATTCCAGAAGTCTGAAAATTATCTACAATCAAAGTAACCAAGTTTTACAATTTTTCTCATCCATGAAGGGCTCTAAATCTAATTAAATATAAACTTCCAAATTTATAGACTTGTGAAGTAAGTACTAATTTTATCCCTCTAAAAATCATGGAAAAATTACAGGACAATAATAATGGTCTACAACACTCTGTGACCTAATTTCATAATTTTCGTGATAAAATTGGGGCTTTGTTCCTATTTTTGATCAAAAACCAAAAATCATAATTTTATGAAGCAAGTACTTGAAACAGTCATCTAAAAATTTAAACAAAAATACAGAGGGCTCTACCATGATATAAAATGTCCTATTCCAAGTTTTTAAAATTTTGCAATAAACAGAAACTTCACAATCAACATAGTAATCTTTAAAGGCAGATCTAGGGTTTAAAAGGAAGTACTGATTTTATTAGCCCAAAAATTCCACCAAAATTAATTTAGGAATATTTCTACCAGAGAACTACCCTGCCCAAATTTTAATTGATTTTAAAGTGATTTTATAGCCTATTACTCCAAATTAGTTTTGGTGACCTAAACTAGGGTTATGGTTTTGAAGGTGTTTAAGGCTTCCAAATTCCCTAAAATTTTAACCAGAGGACTATACTAACCCTATGGTCCTCTCCACCAATTTTCAAGTCATTCCAAGGTCATGTAGCCCAATGACCTTCAAACCCTAAAAATCCCCATTAAGGGACCAACCCTAGGGTTCAAGGCTACCCTGCTCTTAACCACCCCAAATTCCATTGGAGGCTGTCATACCATAGAGAATCAGTGGCCAAAATATCAGCCTCTGTTGAGGTGATTTGACCCCTCAAACCCAAAGGGGGTGTTTTGACCTAATTAACCCTATAAGGGTCAACCTAAGGTTGGATAAAACCTAATCAAAACATCTCCAAAGGAGATGAAATTTTTACCAAAGCCCTAATGTACTGTCTAAGATCACCCACCCAAATTTGGGGGGATTTTGAGGTGTTTATGACACCTAATTAATTTATAATTTGTTTATTAAGTATTTCTGAAAACAATAGATAAATGCTTTCCAAAAATTCTGATTTTTGGATATGTCTTAGATATATTTAAGAATAGCCCATCCCCCAAATTTCTAATTATTTGGATATATGGTTTGGAGTTGGCACTTAAATTAAGCTATGGACAGCCCTATGGATATACCTCACCAAAATGCATGCTGTGGTCTAACCAAGACTCCAAATTGAGTGAAATCAATTTTGAATTACACTAGACATCACGGGCTACATTTTCTATCTTGACTACTTGTACAGTAGAGGCATCTAAGTATTTTTAATAATTAAAACAATCTACTGTTATTTCCTACTCAAAAAATCCCCAAAAAATAAACTAAATAAGATTTTGCACAAATCTTAAAGCAAGATGGGCGGTTCTGGAGTCGTCTTCCTCCTTGAGCCAACGGCTCAGATTAGCCGCGCCCAGAGCATTTTCAAGGCCGAAATCCCGGACATCCGGCCACCTCCCTGGCCGGCCACCGCCACCACCACCTCCGTTGAGGTGGTGGCTAGCGTTTGGCGGCGACCATGCCGCCGGAGGCGGAGGTTTCCGCCGAACTCAACACCTCCATTTTTCCATGAAAAATCTGAAATACAAGCTCCTAGTCAGGCTCAATTGAGCCCGATTTCTCTACCTAATCAAGTATAGATCTAGCACGCATAGAGAGGAGAAGGATTGGACCTTTCCGGCGGCCTGAAGTCAGGAAGATCATCGGGAAGCCATTTCTGAAGGTTGCGTCGCTCGGCTTGTGCAACTACAAGGTGGGGAGGCTTGGTTTCTTCGGGTAACGATTGGTAAAGCCTCCTCTCAACTCACTGGAGCTGTTTAAAGCTTCAGATGGGGAGAGGAGTTGCTGGATCATTAATTTCCTTCAAAGCCATTAATGTTTAGGCTCGGACATGGAGGAGGGTGGGGCGGGGGGGGGGGGGAGGGGGGATGGGGGGCTGAACCATGTCTGACAGCCAGGGGAAACAGCTGGAAACTTCTCCCCTTCCCTGGGAAATGGAATTCGCCATTAAATGTGGCTCTTGGAGGACCCTTTCCTTCCCTCTCCTTCCTCATTTCACTCTCCTCCATTATCATGGAAATGGAGGTAACTGTGACACGCGGTACATGCCCGTGTCGGCCAAGACACGCCCGTGACGCAGGGCGTGTAACCCACCTGACACCCAGTCGAGATAAAATTGTCGACCTCTCGACACAGCGGGACACGCCCTGTGACACGCCTGTGTCACAGGACGTGTACCCCATGCTCGACGATCGATGATCGGCACTCGACGATCGACGATCGACACTCGACCTTTCGATATAGTGGGACACGCCCTGTGACATGCCCGTGTCACAGGCCGTGTACCCCGATAGACACTCGACGATCGACGATCGGCACTCGACGATCGACGATTGACACTCAACCATTCGACACAGCAGGACACGCTGAAAGAATTAGTGCCTAACCACGTAGAGGGGGGGGGGGGTGAATAGGTGTAATTTTTCTTTTGCTTTAAAGGCAGAAAATATGTTCTGTAATTTAAGCAACAAATGCAAATTCTACAGCTATCAGCACAACAATCACAGAAACAATCATTCACAGAGTGCACACAGTATTTATAGTGGTTCCCCAAGGTCTGGGTACATCCACTTTCCCCCTTCGCCTATCTAGCAGTGTACTAGATTCGGCATAACTTCTGCACTTCACCTCAGATCCTCAGATCTTATAGCTCAGAACCCCAAAGAGGTTCCAACAACTCAGAGTGTATCCACACTCCTACAACTCAGGCCAAATGCCCTACCTCAGCCTTCAACAAGGCCTACACTCAGAGATCACAATCTCGTACACCTCAGGCTCACAGCCCTACCACTCAGAGAAAATATTCTCCTACACTCAGCCTTTATATATTAGGCTTACAATCTCAGATCTATAAAGATCCTACAGAAATTTGATTAAACAAAGTAAATAACCACCACCCTGACCAAGAGAGAAGGGATGGATGGCTACTTGATGAGTTCTTGGAAGAACTTGATGGCAGAGCACAACCTCTCTTAGCCTTCTTCAAAGCTTCTTGAATCTGAACTCAGTAGGGTTGAACTCTTGAGAAGTTGATCTTCAATCAGCTTCTGACTTAAGATTCAGATCACAATCTGAATCTTTCTTGGCAGCCTGGTTCAGCAAATGCACTTCTTAGATGGAGTTCTCTCTCTCCAACTTCTTCAAGATCTTCTGTCGAAAATCTTCTGTATAATTACTTCTATCTGTATTACTCAGAATCTGTATTATTCAATGATTGATTATATTCTATTGAAGGAGAAAGCCTTTTTATAGTCTTCCTCCATGGTAACCGGCTGAACCGGTTTCTAACAACCTTCTAATAGCTCTGACAGTAGTAGTTGACCGGCTAGAAATTGCAGCTGTCAAGTCATCCAGTCACTTCTTGAAATCACTGTCTCTGTCTGAAAGTGTAGAGACTGATCTTCAATATGTGTCGACACAATTAGACTAAGTGTCGACATAAGTGGACTAAGTGTCGACACTAGCCTTGGTGGTGTTGACACAACTCCTTTTGTTGTTGTAACAGCTTCTCGACACTACTTCTTCAGAATGTGTCGACACTGATTCTGTGTGTCGACACAAGCCTTCTTTTCTTTAACTTTGTTGAAACTTGTTGTGTGTCGACACATCTCCTTTGTGTCGACACATGTACTTCTTTACTTTAACTTTGTTGAAGCTTTGCTGTGTGTCCACACAAGTCCTGTGTGTCGACACAGTTGATGTGGACAAATTCTTCTGTGTGTCGACACTGCCTCTATGTGTCGACACATTTGATGTCGACTAAGTATTCCTGTGTGTCGATACTGCCTTTTGGTGTCGACACAGTTGATGTCGACTTTTCTTCTCTGTGTGTCGACTGAGCTTCACTGTGTGTTGACATAAGTCCTTCTGGTGTCGACACAGTTGATTCTGGTGTCGACACAGCCTTTCCAAGTGTCGACAAAATTAACTCCAAGTGTCGACACAACTTTTCTCAAGTGTCGACACAAGCCTTCATAAGTGTCGACACTGCTTCTCTAGGTGTCGACACATTGACTTAGAAATTTTTCTGCATTTCCTGCAATTACTTAACCTGCACATATAAACTCAAAGCACATCAAATACACCTTGATGTATATCATTGAGTAGGGTGAGGCTTCTTCAAATCTGGTACACATTTTCCAATGTACCCAACAATCTCCCCCTATTTGGAGAAGTCATAACCCTTAGTCAATGATACACACCATACATAACAAATACACATTTTGATGTATAACAGCAATATATGACAGGGTAACAACTGAAACAAAACATATAAAATATTTCATCACAGAATACTAATGCTATCACAATGAGCATTCATAATAGTTTTGTTTCAACTACCAAAAGTTTACATTGATTTTAACACAAAAGAATACAAAGATGTAAACTTAAGAAAATCTAATCTAAACTGCACTGGCTCCTTGATGACAATGCCCTTTCCTGATTGAATCTTGGCATGCACAGGAACATCAGAGTCATCAGCAGGAATCTTGCCCTTTAGATCTTTCTTTTTCAGCTCTTCAGCCCTTATCTTTTGTCTTTCAAAATAATGATAAGGCTTTGGGAAATATTTGCTAGGCTCCTGTGCATTAGGAGGTAGCTTCCCAAGTTTTGCCTCTCTTTTGTACTGAACTATGGCCTCTTGCCTAGCTTCATGTTTTCTCCACTCTTGTTCAGAGTACCATTTTCCCCTTTCTAGAGTATTGTCCTTTGCAGCTTTCCAAGCAGTTAGGATGATATTCCTAGATGTTGGGCTCCACTGCTCAAAATCTGTCCTTAACTCTGCCTGTTCTCTTAATCTCTTCTTGGAAAAAAGGGTTTCTTGCTCTTTCAAAAATGCCTCTGACAGAGGCTTGTCTACTTTCTCAATGATCACATTTTGAGCACCTTCAGGAGGGCTGTACATGGACTGTACTTCTTGATGTATCATCTCAAAATCTGTTGGAGGATAGATAAATTGGGCAACTTCAGCTTTTTCACCTCCAAAATTAGTAGGATGCACTCCAAATTCAGCTACATTGTCATCATCACACAGGGGTGGATATCCAAGTGTGGCTCTGATGCTATTGGAAATCCATTTAGCATGGTCAGATCCAGCATTGAGTAAAACTCTCTCCCCCTTTATGACTTCACTAGCCATATGATCTCTAAGATCATCTTTCTGAAATCTTACTTATCCATCCATAAAATTGACACCATCTTTATAGAAGTCCTTTAATTTCAGTAGCTGGCCAGAAATAGTCTTTTGAGAATCTGTAATAGCAGTTTTGATAGCAGTTATTCCTTCTTGTAATTGTTTATCAAATTCTGCCTTGTCTATAGCCCTGGCTACAGTCTGTGCAGTAGCAATATTCTTCAGCTCTGTTACAATCACATTATGTGATTCTGTTAGATTATCATTCATTCTTAGTTGATTTTCTAAAACATAGCCCTACTTCACTGCTATATCATCCACTTGTATCTTGATTTTCTCCTCGTATGAGGCTAGGTACACCACTGCATTACCTCCTTTGTGGAAACAGTCAGTCATTTCCCTCTTATTTTGATTCACCTCAAATCTTATTGATTTGATATCTGTTGCAAGGAGAATTGGAGATCTTTATGTGTCTCATCTATATACTTCTCCATGGCAATCCTTTGCTCATCTACCTTGACCTGCATAGATACTAACAAAGAATTATAATCAATTGTTGAGGAAGGCTGTGGAGCAACTATTTGTAGTGCCTTCTTGTAGCTCTGGCTTCTTCTTTTAAAGACCATGAGCTTTCTTTTCTTAGCTTGAATCTCAGCTGCATCCTCAAAATCTGAGGTACTAGCTATGTCAACCCTTTCCTTAGGACTATGAGACAATTCCTTCTCAGTCCTTGGTCGCTCCCCCTTAGTCCTTTGCTCCTCAGTTTCAGTTCTAATTTGCGTCTCCTCATTTCTTGCAGTCTCCTCATGAGACCTCACATGCTCCCCCTCAAGGTTAGTTTGGTTCTTCCAAAGAGCAGTCTTCTCCCCTTCAAAACCAGCATGCTCCCCCTCAATATCAGGAAACAGCTCTTCTAAGGTAAACTCTTGTTGTGAAGGAACTTGAGGCCCTGTAATCTTTGGAGCATCAACAAAAGCAAATGTATCCTCCATTACAACATCTTGAGCTTGACTGTTCAACTGAGTTGTCTGATCAATATCAATCACAAATATAGTTAGCATTTCATTCTCAATATTGAAAATTGATTGATTGACTTCACTGATTACCTCAAGAATTGTTTGTGTTGCCCTTTCACTGTCCAAGTGAGTAGGCACTTCCTCATGTTGAGGCTCCCCCTGGAGTGGATCTAGGTGGATGGGGCTAGCAGATGGTTGCTCCCCCTGCCTCTGTGCATCTTCATTGCTTATTGGTGACCTTCTAGTATTATCTGCTTCTTCCTCATTAGAACTGAAAACTACTTGCTCCTCTGAACTACTAGAAGATTCAGGAGCCATCAGGGCTTTCTTCTTCTTCTTCTATAGAGGAACTTCCTTCTCTAGAGTGGGCATGTCCTTAGTTAACACCCTATCCCACCTTGAGATAATCCTGATGTCCATCCTCCTCATGTGATTTATCTTAGAACCGGCAGCTTGTTCCATTACTTCTGGAATAGTTCCAGCCAAATACAGAATCATTATCCTACCCAAATTGGGCTTCTTCAGACTTTCCTTAATCTTTTCAAACATTACTGCTGACAAATCAGTTTTTAGTTTAAAGATGATCCTTGTCATTAAGCTGAACATATGAGCTGATATCCTATCATGCCCACATGGCTTGCACAGAATCACCTTTCCTACTACTTCAGACGAAAACTTTCCTTGCATATTCATTCCTCTTCTGTTAAATACTGAGCCAATCTTCATGGTGGAATCCAGTCCACACCACTGAAGTGCTTCCATTAGCTTAGAAGCAAGTACATCTTCTTCCTCTTGAGTTCTAGGTAGATGTAGAACTTTCCTTAAACTCTTCATAGTCAGTTTAACTTTCGCACCATGAACTGAAGACTTGATCTTGAGTCCAGTTGAATCCAATGTAGCTGCACCATAGAATTCGAGCACTTCCTTCTTCCAAATCTTGGCTGGCTCAAAAACTAAATACTCCAACCCATTCTCAGGAATTAGGGTTACCACCTCCTTAATTTCTGGTTCCGCATGGTCAAATGCGTTGCGTACTAGCTCATATCCTTCATTGACGTTCTCCTCAAGCTTAGGCGCCATTAGGGTTTTGAGAAATCTTGAATTTAGATGAGAGAGATGTCGACACAAAGTTTTGGTCTCGCAAATATTGAGAGTGTGTTGACAAACAATGTTGAAAACCTATTTATACCTTTCTAAAAACAAAGGTGAAAAGGCACGTCATAATCCTTTAAATGTGTCGACACTGTTGAAAAGTTTCGACAATGACTACTTAAGTCTCGACAATGGTGCTGACTACTATATGTCGACACCAATTATGATGTGTCGACACAAATACATCTGTGCTCGATGATTAGTCGATACTCCACTCGACGAAATCTGTATTGAACCTAAGTGTCGACACCACTTCTGGATGTGTCGACACCTACTCTGGATGTGTCGACACCATTTCTCTGAAGTTTCGACACAGACTTTCTAGATGTATCGACATCATTTCTCTGGTATGTCGACACCACTTCTATGTGTCGACACAGACAACTCCTTGTGTCTACACAATTTTACTTTGCCAAATTTTATGAGACTAATCTATGTTCAACATGCCTAATTCAATTTTAAACTTATTGAATTTAGTTCCATCAAAAGGCTTACTAAACATATCTGCAATTTGAGAATCTATTTTAACATATTCTAGTGAAATGTCCTCTTTCTCTACATGTTCTCTAAGAAAATGGTATCTAATTTCTATATGCTTAGTCCTACTATATGAAACAGGATTATTAGCTATACAAATTGCACTTGTAGAATCACAAAACAAAGGTGTTCTACTTACTTGAATACCATAGTCTTCTAGCTGGTGCTGAATCCACAAAATTTGGGCATAGCAGCTTCCTGCAGTAACATATTCTGACTCAGATGTGGAGATTGCCACACTGGTCTGCTTCTTACTGCTCCAAGACACTAGTCTTGCACCTAGAAATTGACAGGTGCCTGTAGTATTTTTTCTATCTTCCTTGCAACCTGCAAAATCTGCATCTGAATAACCTGTCAGTAGAAAATCTCCATTCCTAGGGTACCAAAGGCCTAGATAAGGTGTGCCCTAAAGATATCTCAAAATTCTTTTGACTGTAGTCAGATGAGATTCTTTAGGGCATGCTTGGTACCTAGCACAGACACATATAACATACATGATATCTGGTCTACTAGCAGTCAAATACAGAAGGGAGCCAACTATCCCTCTATACAAAGTTTCATCTACAGGTTTCGCAGCAAAATCTTTGCTTAGAGACATACTTGACACCATAGGAGTTTTCATGATAGTGGATGATTCCATACCATACTTATTTATTAACTCTAAGGTGAACTTAGACTGGCATATGGACATTCCATCTTCAGTCTGTCTTACTTGGAGACCCAAGAAGAACTTACGTTCCCCCATACTGCTCATTTCAAATTTTCTTTGCATTAGTTTTCCAAACTTTCTGCAAAGATTACTTTCAGTAGACCCAAATATTATGTCATCTACATATATTTGGACTAGGATAATCTTTCCTTTAGATTCCCTAAGGAATAGAGTCTTGTCTACTTTCCCCCTTGAGAATTTATTCTCAATGAGGAAACTAGATAGGGTTTCATACCAATCCCTTGGGGCTTGTTTCAACCCATACAATGCTTTCCTAAGTCTATAAACATAATCAGGTTTGAGAGGATCAACAAAACCTGAGGGCTGCTCTACATAGACTTCTTCCTTTAGATTTCCATTTAGGAAAGCTGACTTTACATCCATTTGAAATACCTTAAAGCCTTGATATGTTGCATAAGCAAGGAACATCCTGATTGCTTCCAGTCTTGCTACTAGGACAAAGGTTTGATCAAAGTCAACACCTTCTTCCTGCCTATACCCTTTTGCAACAAGTCTTGCTTTATTCTTCACAATGATCCCATTCTCATCCAATTTGTTCCTAATGATCCACTTTGTTCCAATGATGTTGTGGTCCTTGGGTTTAAGAACTAGCTTCCAGACCTTGCATCTTCTAAACTGATTCAACTCCTCTTGCATGGCATCAATCCAATGTGGGTCTAGAAATGCTTCTTCAAATTTCTTTGGTTCCACTTGTGATAGGAAACTAGAGTAAAGAACTGTGCTCAAATTCCTGCTTCTTGTTTGCACTCCTTGTCTTGGATCACCAATTATCTGATTTGCTGGATGATCCTTTAAGTGTCTATTAGCTGGAGGTAGAACTGCAAGCACTACTTGGCAACTCACTGTTAATCAGTCTTATTTCATCAAAGATTATATGTACAGACTCTTCTACAACTTGAGTAATCAAGTTATAGACTCTATAAGCCTTACTATTGTTGTTGTACCCAACAAATATCCCCTCTTGAGATTTGGCAACAAACTTTGTTAGATAAGACATGTCATTGTTAAGTATATAACACTTGCAACCAAAGGTCCTAAAATAGGATAAGTTTGGTTTTCTGCCCTTCACAATCTCATAGGGAGTCTTTTTGTGGCACTTGGTGATAGTAGCCCTATTGATCACATGACATGCAGTGTTTACTGCCTCAGCCCAAAAATATTCTGGGAGAGAAGTGTCACTCAAAAGAGTTCTACCAGCCTCTATCAATGTTCTATTCTTCCTTTCAGCAATACCATTTTGCTGTGGTGTTCTAGGTGAGGAAAATTCTTGAAAAATCCTAAATTCTTCACAGTCTTGTCATACTTTCAGACTGAAATTCAGTACCATGGTCACTTCTGATTTTGACCACTGTACTATTCAACTCATTCTGAATTTGTTTAACAAAACTATATAAGATAGTTGGGGTTTCAGATTTTTGTCTTAGAAAGAACACCAGGAATATCTAGAATAGTCATCTACCACCACAAAAGTGTAGACCTTCCTACCTAGACTTTGAACTAGCATAGGATCAAATAGATCCATATGCAAAAGGTAAAGACACCTCACTGAATCCTTGTTTTCAAGGCTATGAAAGGTGGATTTGGTCTGCTTGCCTTTTTGACAAGCTGAGCATATCCCATCCTTTATACACTTAACTTGAGGACCATTCCTCACTAACTCTTTGCTAAAGAGTTGGCCAATAGTCTTATAGTTTAGATGGGCTAGCCTCTTGTGCCATTTAACAGAATGAGAGGCTCTCTCATCAGCTACAAGATAAATAGGAGAACCATTGTTCTCACACTCAAGGTTAAGACAATAAACATTTCTCTTTCTATATTCTGTCAATATGACCTTCTGATCACTTGACCTTTTGATATGACATCCATTCTTAATAAATGAAATGTCATATCCTAAATCACTCAACTGACTTATGCTTATAAGGTTGTGTTTCAAACCCTTCACATAGGTCACTTGAGAGATAGTAATCTGGTTATTAGAAATATTACCAAATCCTTTGATGATTCCTTTTTCTGAACCACCAAAGGTTACTTTAGGGCCATCCATGATAGGTGTGTAGTCCTTCAACAACCCTCTTGTTCCATTCATGTGCCTGGAACATCCACTGTCCAAGTACCATATTGGGGCATGGCCACTTGGACTCACCTGCAATAAAGACTACTTAACCTTAGAACCCAAATAAGTTTTGGGTCCATGGTTCACGTTAGTCTGAAATTTGACAAATCTGTCTGTAGCTCTTCTAGCAGGAAGATTGCTACTCTCCTTGACACTTGAATTATGCCAACAATCTAAGGCAAAGTGGCCTACCTTGCCACAATACCAGCACTCAAACTTGTTGTATCTTTGTTTAGGTACAATCCTAGCTGAATTGTCTACAGTAGGCTTCTTTTTTTGTGCTGGAGTTTTTCCTTTATATTTGGACTTAACAGTCCAGGCAGTTTTCTTAAACCCTAACTCAGCCTTACCCTTTTGAGGTAAAAACTCATCAATCAAGGGTAATATAGATTTAGGTTTAGAAAAATTAGCTACAATCTCTTTCTCTTTCTGAAGTCTAACCTCCAGATTTCTAATTTGATCATTCTTGAATGTGATAATACCCATCTGAATAATAGTAATGTTTTTCAGTCTGGCTATCTCATTCAACTTCTGATCCAGCAATTTCTCTGAATCAGATGCAGCCATCTTAAGATCAACAATTTCCTAGGTCAGACTTTTGACCAGGTTTTTGCTCTTCTTAAGTGCCAGCAATAGATCTCTATATTCATCAATTAGTTGATGAATATCACCTTCAGACTCAAATCCATCCACATCAATTGATGCAGATGTTGCTGACTCTGAATCAGTACTGCAATCTGAAAGACATTGTACCTTACTAGGACCAGGCTGATCCTGACATTTGTCTTCTTCTGACACAACCATCAGCCCCTTGCACTGATGGTCTTCTTGTTCATATATAGAGTTCAGCACCTGGAGAAACTCTTCTTCTTCATCTGCTGCATATAGACCAATGTAGGCCTCAACTTTAGATTCTAACTCTGAAGTAGATTGGTCTGATAAGGTCTTCTCCTTCTTAGCAACAAAAGATTTCTCCTTCTTGCTTTGGTGTTGAGTCTTCTTTTTATCTGCAGTCTCTTTTCTTTTATCTGGACAATCAGCCACTATATGTCCAGGCCTATTACAGCAGTAGTAAACAATCTTTGATGTTGTAGACTTGTTTGGCCTAGACTTGCTCCTGTCTTTCCTGGATGGCTTCCTCTTTTAATAGTAATCATCCTTAGGCTTAGACATGTAAGGCTTAGACTTCCACTGCTTCTTCTTTAGAAATCTCTGAAACTGCCTTGTGAAGGCAGCAAAATCTTCATCTGAGTTACTGCTTTTAGAACTTTGGTTATCAGAATTATCTGAGGGTGTTTCAGCAACTATTGTCACAACCCGCATTTTCTCAACGATAAAATCGTACTAGAGCAAGAGAAAACACGTGTCGTGATGCCACATCGTGCAGGGGATAACTGCACACGTTAAGGCAAAACTCCAGACTTTAGATTTTAAGGAAAATCGTAGATTAATATGAAAGAAAACCAGTTATGTTGAATGGATGTATCCCTCGGCACGGTGGATCAGCTAGCCACAATTAAAATTATATTTATACGCAGCAGAAAATACTTTGGTTCAATTAAGTTGATACCCTAAATGAGCATGAGTGTCCCCGGGGGACGACTCATGGTAAGCCCGACTCTAAGGTGAATATAGTAGGTATGAAAAATAGTGTTTTACGCTGAGGAAAAATAGTGTCTTTGTTTTAGAAACATGTTATGCATGAGGTACATATAGTAATGTTTTTAGGTTTTAAAATATCTAACATGCAACCACGCATAAATCCTTCCCAGAAGCAAGTAACCAACCAAAAATAGGCTGTTGGATCCCTAGTAGATTTGGGCTAGGATCACTGACTTAGGATGTGACCCATCATGTATAGTCTGGGTCAAGTTTTTGTCTTAGCGTCTAGGACAGTCCTCTATCTCAACCTCAGATGGACCAGCCTTCTTCAAGACCATCAGGAACTCCAGATCTATCAGTTTTTCAGACCAAGTAAGAAGAGTTCGATGTTCGTCGAACTCAGCTCGACGAAGGAAGTTCTGCGCTCGACGATCGTGAGACAATTCGCAGTGCTGAGCACGACGAACTGCGTTCTTTGCTCGACGAACACCGGGATTTTACCTCAGGCTTATCAGGACCACTTCAAAATTTCTCTAAGTCCAGCTTCATGCTTCGGTCGACGAATTATATTCTGAGCTCGACGAACTTGGACCTCAAGTTCACAGCTTCTCAGGTCGACGAATGCTAATCTCCTCTCGACGATTTGTGTACTCAGAGAATCTGTGTCGACACTTAGGGCTTGTGTCGACACCAGGCGATTTGTGTCGACACCAGGATTTCAGTCGACACCAGCTTATGTCGACACCAGATGATTTGTGTCGACACTAAGATCAATCTGTCGACACCATTTTGTGTCGACACAGCATTTCAGCAGATGCAGAGTATTTCGTCCAAGTCCAGAACTTTTCTCAGATCGAAGAATTTGGTTCTCTGCTCAACGAATAATGTTTGTCTGATATTGAAGATTGTCTATTCAACGAATGAAGACAGTCAGCTCGACGAACTCAGCTCAGCTCAACGAACTCAGCTCAGCTCGACGAACTCAGCTCAGCTCGACGAACTCTGCTTAGCTCGACGAACTCTTAACTCAGCTCGACGAATTATGTTCTTCGGTCGACGATTCCAGACTAGGTCTTCTTCCGTTCCCGTCTCATTCCATGGCGCTGATTCCTGGACAATTAATGGAAGTTCTTCACAGTTTACTACCGTTAGGATGCGCAGTTAATTCTGGATTATTACATGCCTTTTCCTATGGAAACAGTTGGGGAAATAATTAATTGCTGCTTTCTTTCCAGGCCGTCTGTCATTACTGCTCGATATTCAAAATTCGAATGTTTTTTTATGACAGACAGATATATACAGAAATAGTCAGTAATATAGAAATATACAACATACAACAACAAGAAAAAGATAGACAGTGATTCAGACAGCACAAGAAAAAGAATTCATTCTTAGCCCAGAGAGAAATTGATCTAGAAGAAGAAGAAGAAGAACATTACATCAATATCAAGAGTCTTCTTCATATGCTTTTACTCAGGATAACTTCAAAAACAACACCTTCATATCAGTTACAAGAAGTTCCTGAAGACTTTCTCTGTACCTAGAATTCTAGGTCTTTGAAGACCTATAACCCTGAAGCAGTGCTCCAGCATTCTTCCTGATCCATTCTACATCTCAGGGGGAGCAAAGCTGCTAAACAACATTCCACAAGTCTTCTCATTTGACTTGAGAAAGAGAATACCTCATCACCCTCTCACTCCACCTCTGTACAGGGTTTCAATTCCCTTCAAAATTATTCTGGTTGTAAGTCTCCCACCAAAATACTTGATGGTTTGGTTTTGGGGAACCTAATCAAAACCCCATTGGTGCCAGGACACCTGATCAACCCCTTCCTGCAGTGGATTCCTACCAGGGTGGTAGAAGAGTGGACTACCCAGATTTGGGGAACCACTATAATATTCTTGTGTCGTCTGGTTGCTTTCTTTTCCTTTTATTTTCTGTCCTTGCTCTGTGAATGTGCTGTGATTAGTCCATTGTTGCTTTTTGGTTTATTGTATTTGCTTCACTGCACACACACACACATACACACACACACACCTAAAATACAACAGCAATTGTAAAAGTTTCAAAATCACCGTATACTCTATTCACCCCCCCCCCTCTAGAGTATATCAGATCTAGCTGCACTTTCAATTGGTATCAGAGCCAGGTTGGTTAATAATACCACATCTTCCAGGTTGGGTAAGTTACCATACCTGATTGGTTGTACAGGCTAACACCTGAACCCAAAGATCCCTTAGTTAGATCTGTTTGTTTTTATTCTGTTATTGGATTTATCCTTATCACACACATGGCCCAAAATAAGGATTATACAAGCATCAGACCTCCAGTGTGCAATCTTAATAAGTTTGCCATCTGGAAGACAAGAATTAGATTATATATGAACTCCATTGATGAGGATATTTTTTCTGTCATTTTAACAGGTGTTCCTCCAACTCCTACAACTTTTGCCAGCACATCAACTAATCTGAGTGCATTACCACCTCTAGACAATACTGAAGCCTATAAGAAAGCCAAGATGGCTGATGCAAAGGCTATGAAGATTCTGGCCCAAACAATGTCAGATGACATATTTCAGAAGGTGTCTGAGTGCACCTCAGCCATGGCCATTTGGGACTCTCTCAATCAAGTGGTAGCAGGCTCAGCTGATGAAAGAAAGGATAGGAGATCCAGTCTCATTTCTTTCTATGAGAATTTCAAAAAGGATGAGACAGAATCAGTGGCTGAGATGTACAATAGATTAAGTTCAATCATCAGTGAACTCAAGACTCTTGACAAGGACATCACCTTAACTGAGGTGAATGACAAGATACTGATGTATTTCCCCAGTTCATGGGACTCCAGAATCTGGCCAATCAAAGAAGCTAGAAGCCTCAATGAGATCTCAACAGAATCTCTGCTAGGCAAGCTGAAGTCATATGAGCAGCTTGTCAAATCAAGAGAGGCAGCAGAACAGAAGGCAACTACCCCAGTTAGGAAGGAGCACAGCTTGGCCCTCAAATCTTCTGAAGACAATGAAACATCTACATCCAATGAGGAGTTAATGAGCCTTTTTGCCAAAAGATTCTACAAAATGGCAAGCAAGGACTTTAGAAGAAAATCATCCAGGCAGGATGATAAGCTCAAATATGACAAGACACCAACTAAGGAGGTTGTGTGTTTTGGATGCAGAAAGCCAGGGAACTATATTTCAGAATGCCCAGAGAATCAGAAAAAGGACAAGGGCAGGGACAAGGATTCCAGAAGAAAATAAAGCAGCAGACCCTCCTCCAACAAGTATAAAAGGAAAGACAAAGGATTTGTTACTGAGTCCTGGAGTGACACAGAAGAGGAACCATCCTCCTCCAGCTCCAGTGAAGAGGAGGAAGAAGCCAGATCCAAGGAGGTGTGCCTAATGGCAATAGATGCCTCCAGAAGCAACTGTGGATCAGAAGAGGATTCTGAAGATGAAGGAGCCTCAGACTCAGAGGCTGATCAGGTGATTTCTAGTTTTGATTTCAATTCTGACTTGTTTAAAGTAGAGTTTAAAACTATGTGCATGGATCTAATAAACTTAGAGAAAGAAATAACAACCTTGAGGACTAGACTAGAAAATCTTGAATCTGTCAGCACAAAAAATAGAA
Organism: Platanthera guangdongensis; assembly: GCA_039583875.1. Classification (NCBI taxonomy): domain Eukaryota; kingdom Viridiplantae; phylum Streptophyta; class Magnoliopsida; order Asparagales; family Orchidaceae; genus Platanthera; species Platanthera guangdongensis. The sequence continues at coordinate 87,079,191 of CM077163.1, forward strand.
AACTAACTGACCAATTGAGACTAGCTAATGAACAGATAATCAAGTTAAAATCTGAATTATGGGAGGCAAAACAACTTGAGCAATCTCTCTATGTTAGAAGCCTCAAGCTGATGGATATCACAAGCACAGTAAATGCCAGATTAAATGGTAGGCTTGGCTTGGGTGCTTCATCAGGTTTACCCCCCCCCCATAATAAAGAAGAATATACTTTCTACTCCCATAAAGTTTATCACTGCTAAGGGTAAAGAGAAACTAACTGAAAAACCTAGGTCAGAAAACAAGTCAAATCCCCTAGACAATAGAAACAGAAAGCAGAAGAAAGCTGTTAAAAACCAAGTTCAGCTGAATTCGTCGAACTTAGATCGACGAAATCCTGCAAGATCGTCGAACCCCGATCGACGAACGCTGAACGCAAACTTCAGAAATAATTATTCGTCCTACTGTGATCGACGAACTGTGTATGTTTCGTCGAGCAGAGGTCGACGAACGAGGGACGCAGAAAATGACCATGGTCATTCACTGAGTGGAGGTCGACGATCTCATCTGTTGGAACACCCTATTACTAATTTGGGTCAGGATCACTATGTCTCTAGGAAACCAGTTTTTGACCTCCTGTATAGATCTAAAGGTCAATTTCAATTGAGTCTAAGGGTTAGAAGTCTAGGTTTGGAAGCTGCACTCAAGACCAAGAATCTTTTCAGTTTGAGACTAAGTCATATCGTAAAGCTCAGCACGACGATTCGTCGAACTCCGATCGACGATCGTCTAGCTCAACTTCGACAGATCGTCGAACTCCATTCGACGATCGCTGAGCTTAACTTCCATAAATCGTCGAACTCCATTCGACGATCTGCGAGCTCAGTTCGACGATCTTGACTCAGCATTGGATCTCTATCTCTGAGCTCAGTTCGACGATCTTTGAGCTCAGATCGACGATATTGTGTTGATGTATAAGTCCATATCGCTGAACTCATTTCGATGATAGCAGAGCTCATTTCGACGTTTTCTGATGACTTCAAGGATTTTTCAAGATTCAAATTCAGATCAGTTAAGGAGTTATTCTGCAATTAATTTAGAAGATTTTCTAGCCGTTTTCATTTATTTCTAGACCAAGTTTCAAGGGATTTTCAAGGAATGTTTCTTTGGAATTTCCTCTAGAAGACTTTTGCAATTAAGGATGCAATTAATGCAGGCCAACGACTATTATTGACAGAGGAAGTTTTTCTATTCAGTACCAGAGAATAAAAGACAAGAATTTTTAAAATCTCTCTCAGAAATCAATAATCCCCAGAACACAGACAAGAAAAACAAGAACAAAATATTCTATCCCAAAGAATTCTCTGAAGAACACACATCCAAGAAGATCAAACTTTCTGAAATCTTCTGATCTCTCTTGTCTCAAGTGTTCAAGGCCAACATCTTTCAAGACTCCAGACACCTAACATTTCAGTTGTTGCTGAAATCATCTTTTGCTGGAGATCAACTTCTGAAGGCCTATCACCCTACAGCAAAGCTTCTTTTCCTGAACATCTCAAGGACTCAGGGGGAGCTTTGACACCATCAAATCCACATAGTCTTCTCAGCTGCTTTGAGAAAGAGAAGACTTCCATCATTCTCTCACCCCCATCTCTGTAAAGGGTTTCTCAAACTCCCTTCAAAAGTTTGAGCTTGGTTTTTGAGCACCTTGTCAAAAGCTCATTGGTGGCAAGACACCTGATCAAAAAATCTCATTTGGTTTTTGAGCACCTTATCAAAAGCTCATTGGTGCCTAGGACACCTGATCAACTCATCCTACAGTGGATTCCTACCTAGGGTGGTAGAAGAGTGGATGTACCCAAGTTTAGGGGAACCACTATAGTTCCTTGTGTCTTCTGGCTTGCTTGTTTTTATTTTTGTTTCTGGCTGTGATTGTTCTGTGATTATTTTGTGACTACTTTAGTTCTGTGATTAGATTTAATAATTGCTTCCCTTCTCTCTCAGATTACAACAATTGTTGTAAAAAGTTTTCAAGCATCATATACTCTATTCACCCCCATCTAGAGTATATCAGATCTAGCTGCACTTTCAATTGGTATCAAAGCGAGGTTGGTTAAACATACCACACCTTGGTGGTTGTACAGGCTAACACCTGAACCCAAAGATTCCTAGTTAGATCTATTTTCTTTTGAGTTTGTTATTAGGTTTTGTTTTTACAAATCATGGCCCAAAACAAAGATTATACTAGCACCAGACCTCCAGTGTGCAATCTATCCAAGTTTGCACTTTGGAAAGCAAGGATCAAACTATACATGAATTCTATTGACGAGGATATTTTTAACTCTGTTTTGACAGTTTGTCCAAGACCTCCAGAGAACTCAAATACAAATGTTGTTCCACCTCCATCAGGAACAATGCTGAGATCAAGAAATGGAAGGTAGCTGATGCCAAGGCTATGAACATCTTAGCCCAGACCATGTCTGATGATATCTTTCAAAAGGTAGCTGAATGCAATTCAGCAAAGGAAATCTGGGATAAACTCTCTGAAATAGTCTCAGGCTCAGCTGATGAGAGAAAGGACAAGAGATCCCATCTCATATCTCAATATGAGAATTTCAAGAAGGGGGAAACCGAGTCAGTTGGAGATATGTATAACAGGATCAGTCTAATAGTCAGTCAACTCAGGACCTTGGATAAAGAGATCTCACTAACTGAGCTAAATGACAAAATTCTAATGTGCTTCCCTAGCACTTGGGATTCAAGAATCTGGCCAATCAAGGATGCCAGAAGTTTGAATGAGATCACCACTGAAGCTCTATTGTGTAAGCTCAAATCTTATGAGCTACTCATCAAGAATAGAGAAGAAGAACAGAAGGCTACCTCACCAGCCACAAGAAAATAGAAAACAATAGCCTTCAAGGCAACTGAAGATCAGCCTGAAGACAAAGTCACAGGCAATGATGAACTGCTCAGTCTGTTGGCCAAAAGATTTTACAAGATGGACAGAAAGGACTTCAGAAGGAGATCATACAAGGAGCATGATAAGCCAAGGTATGATAAGTCAATTAATAATAATAAGGAAATTGTCTGCTTTGGTGGCAGGAAACCAGGGCATATTGTTCCTGACTGTCCAGAAAAAAAAACAAGGACAAAAGGGACAAGAAAGAAAGAAGAAAGGAGAAAGAATCTAAGAGGAATGGCAATGACAAACCCTCCTCAAGCAAAAACAAACACACAAGAAAGGGGTTTGTTGCTGAATCCTGGAGTGAGACTGAAGAGGAGTCAGAAGCCTCTTCTAGCTCCAGTGATGATGAAGATGATGTAGAAGAGAAAGAGTTCTGCATGATGGCAATCAATGCCTCACAACATAACTCAGATGAAGAAGAGTCAGAGTCAGATTCAGAGACTCAACTTGAAGAAGATCAGGTAATCAGCTCTTTTGATTTAAATTCAGAGGACTTTAAATCTGAGTTTAAAGCTTTGTGTTTAGACCTGCTAAAATCTGAGAAAGAAATTATCTCTCTCAGAAATCATTTATCTGAACATAATACCTTAAAGTCAGAAACCCTCAAACTCTCTCAGGAGTTGGAATGCTGTAGGGAGCAGATAGCTTCACTGAAAAGTGAGCTATCTAAGGCCAAGAAGCTTGAAGAATACCTTAATGGGAGAAGCATCAAGCTGATGGACATCACAAGCACAGTGAACTCCAGATTTAATAGTACATTGGGCTTGGGTCCTTCATCCAGCCAACCCATAGTTCTAACAACTTCAATCAAATTCATTTCTGATAAATGAAAGGGAGTTGTAGAGGTAGCTAGAAAAAATTCTGATCTGCCCAAGAAAACTAAGACCCAGCAGAAATCGTCGAACCGAGATCGACGATCGCCGAACGCAGATCAACGATCTCAGGCAAAATCGTCGAACTCAGGTCGACAATCTCAAGTTCCTGAACTCTGTCATAGTCGACCGTCGAACGGAGCTCGACGATCTGACCCAAGATCGTCGAACGAAGCTCCACGATCGTCGAATAGAGGTCAGAGCTCTAGAAAGTCTTTCAAGGGCAAATCAAAATCCAATCCTAAGGGTTCTTCATCCCAAATCTTTAACCCTTATACTGAATGGATTATACCTCCAAGGAGATATCATCCTGAAGGTTATAAGAGTCAACCTGGGATGTCTTTTATTTCAGATTTTAAAGGTTATCAACCTAGGCACAAGGTAAACTGGGTCAAAAACAAATGAATTATATTATGTGCAGGTGAAGACCTATCCAACATCTAACCAGTAATGGTACTTGGATAGTGGGTGCTATAAGCACATGACAGGGAACAAGGACAACCTCACATCCTTTAGAGCCAAGCTTGGACCCAAAGTTATCTTTGGTGATTCAAACTTTGGATAGACTAAAGGATATGGTGCAGTCCAGATTGGATCAGTAATATTCAAGAAGGTAGCTTATGTGGAAGGACTGAAGCACAACTTAATAAGCCTCAGTCAGCTGTGTGATGAAGGCTACCAGGTGACCTTCAGCAAAGCATTATGCAAAATCAAGTCAGAGGACAACACAACTGTGTTGACAGGTAAAAGGAAATGTAACATCTATCTAGTAGATTTTCTTTCAACAGATGTAGATATTTGCCTGTTCAATTCTGTTTGTAGACCAAATATTTTATGGCATAAGAGACTAGGACACCTAAACCTTAGAACTATTGCTATGCTATCCAAGGACAACCTTGTTAGAGGACTACCTTCAGGCCCCTACAAGAAGGAAGGACTCTGCAGGGCTTGTCAATTAGGCAAGCAATCTAAAAACAGCTTTAAGTCACTTAATAAGAGTGATTCACCTAGGATATTGTATCTGTTACACATGGATCTTTTTGGACCCATCACAGTACAAAGCCTAGGAGGGAAATCTTACACTTTAGTAGTTGTAGATGACTTCTCTAGATTCACTTGGGTGTTCTTTCTAAGGAAGAAGTCTGATAACTTTAAGTGTCTGACAGAGTTTCTCAAATGTATACAGATTGAGTTCAACACTCACATTGCCCTGATCAGAAGTGATCATGGGATAGAGTTTGATTCTCTTCTTATGTAAGAGTTCTGTCAGAGTGAAGGGATCAGGCATACTTTCTCAGCTCCTAGAACTCCTCAATAAAATGGGATAGCTGAAAGGAAAAATAGAACCCTTATTGAATCTGCCACTACATTGTTGTCAGATGCTCACCTTCCTCTATCCTTTTGGGCAGAGGCAGTGAACACCTCCAACTATATGCTGAATAGAAGTTTGATATATAAACTAAAGGGAAAGACTCCCTATGAATTACTCAAAGGGAAGAAACCTAAAGTTGATTATTTTAGAGTTTTTGGTTGTATTTGCTACATACATAATAATGACAAGAAATATTTAGCAAAATTTCAAGCTAAAGCTGATGAAGGAGTGTTTCTTGGATACTCCATGATGAGCAAGACTTATAGGGTCTATAATAAATCATCTCTAAAAATTGAGGAATCTGTTCATACATCATTTGATGAATCTAACATGTCTTTCAAGGAGAAGATCCCTTCTACCATAAAACCTTTGCAGGAACATTCTCTTATTAAAGACTTGAACAAGTTACAGGTTACTCAAAAGGATGAAAGTAGTGAGGATGAAGAAAGTATTCAACATATTGAAGAGCAACCTGAAGAGCCAGTTGTTGTACCACAAGAGGAAACAACAACACAAGTTGGTGAACAATCAACACCCCCTGTTGATTTAGTAACATCAAGAGATCATCCAATTTCCCAAATAATTGGAGTCATTGTTGGGTACATTGGTCAAATGTACCTGATTTGAAGAAGCCTCACCCATCTCAATGATATACATCATAATGTATTTGATGTATGTTTGAGTTACTTGTGCAGGTTAAGAAATCACTAGACTGAAGCAAAAAGTTTCTAAGTCCATGTGTCGACACCCAGAGGGAAAGTGTCGACACTTAAGAAAGCCTGTGTCGACACCCAGACAAGCAGTGTCGACACTTGGAGTCATTGTGTCGACACCTGGGATGCAGAGTCGACACCAGACAGAAAGTGTCGACACTTGGAGCTGTGTTGACACTCAGTGAAGAAAAGTGCAGACAGAAAGTGTCGACACAAGGAGCTGTGTCGACACCCAGTGAAGCAGTGTCTACAACAGAAAGTGTCGACACTTGGAGCTGTATCGACACTCAGCAAAAGTCTGCAGAGTCTAAGTACATGTGTCGACACTCAACACAATGTGTCGACACTATGCTGAAGAGTCAGCATTTGAAGAATGTGTCGACACTCAGCACAATGTGTCGACACACTATCAGAAGAGTCAACACTTGAAGTAAGTGTCGACACCCAGCACAATGTGTCGACACTTAGCTAAAGACTCAACACTTGAAGAAAGTGTCGACACAAGGAGCTGTGTCGACACTTAGCAAAGAACAGAAAGAGCAGCAAATTATTCTAAGTACAAGTGTCGACACTAAAGGAATGTGTCGACACTCAGCTGAAGTCTCAACAACAAGAAGGTGTATCGACACAAGGAGCTGTGTCGACACTCAGCAAGATTCAAGATAGAAGACTATGTGTCGACACCAAGAAGCAGTGTCGACACCTGACAGATTCAACACAAGAAGTTGTGTCGACACAAAGGAGATGTGTCGACACATAGAAGAATTCAGCAAAAGCTAAAAGAACAAGTATTTGTGTCGACACTCAATTTTAGTGTCGACACATGCAGAAGAATCTGTGTCGAGACATACAAGGAATTGTGTCGACACCTTGTAGACTTGTGTCGACACTTACACAACATGTGTCGACACTTGGACTATAAGTGTCGACACTTAAAGACAGAAAGTCTCGACACTATCAGACAGATAGAGATTTTCAAGAAGTGACTTGTTGACATGACAGCTGCCGATCCAGCCGGTCTACAACAACTGTCAGAGATGTCAGAAGTCAGTTATGAACCGGACCAGCCGGTTACCATGAAGAAAGCCTATAAATAGGCACCCACAGTTTACAAAAAAAAAGGGGAGAATAATTAAAGTAATTGATCAGATTATTCAAGTAATCTGTAAAGTGATACACAGAGTAATAAACACAAGAAGATCTTGCATTCCATCTGCAGATCTAAGAAGTTGGAGAGAGAGGGCTCCTTCCAAGAAATCAGCCTCAGGAACTAGGCTGAGAAGAAGGATTCAGAATCAATTCTGGATCTTAAGTAGCAGAGGTCAAGGAACAACTGCAGAGGATTCAGCCTTATTCAGTTCTACTCAAGAAGCTTTGAAGAAAGCTAAGTCAGGGTGAATCCAGCTGAGTTCTTCCAAGAACTCATCAAGAATCTCTCAACTCCCCTCCTGTAATTCTGAGTTGTAGAGTCATTATCTGTATTACATTTGTAACTTGTAGGATCCATTGGATCTGAGTGATTGTAAGCCTATATTTATAAAGGCTGAGGGTAGGGCTTGTTAGACTGAGTGTAGGAGATATAGATCTCTGAGTGTAGGCCTTGGATTGGCTGAGTGTAGGCCTTGATTGGCTGAGTGTAGGCTTTGGGATAAAGCTGAGTGTAAGGCTTTGGGCCTGAGGTAGGAACCAATTTGGGTTCTGAGACAGTGGAGAAGTTAGGCCGAATATTGTACACTGCTAGATAGGCGAAGGGGGAAAGTGGATGTACCCATATCTTGGGGAACCACTGTAAAACACTGTGTGCTGTGCTGTGTTTGTGCTGTGGATGATCTGTGTGTGTTTGATTATTGCTGATTGCTGTAATAAACTAGTTAGAAATCTGTGATATAACTGTTTGGCTGCTAACAAAGTTAGAAAAGGATTAGGTCACCTATTCACCCCCCCCCCCCTCTAGGTGTTTAGGTACCATATCTTTCAAGTGGTACCAGAGCCAAGTTCCTCAAAACAAGGACTAACAGTCTAAGGAGATCCTGTTTGGCAGAAACAGTCTAAGTCAGAAAACAGATTCAAGAAATTCAAGAACTTCCAGAAACATGGGTTCTTATGAGAATCTCAAAGAGTTGGGTTCCATGAAGTTACCCATATGCAGGAAGGAGATCTTTGGAATCTGGAAAGAGAGGGTAAGGCTATTTATGGAAGCCTCTGACCCTAGAATATACATCACAGTAAAGGAAGGGCCTTATGTGCCAATGAAGATTTCAGTATTGGATGCAAATCAGAGGACTCCAAAGGATTTCTCTGAGATGACCAAGGATGAGATTGTCCTAGCAACCATGGACAAGAGGGCACAAAACATAATAGTTAGTGCCACTGATGATGCCACCTTTCAGAACTTAATTCACTGTAAAACAGCAAAAGAGATGTGGGATACTCTCATTGTCTATATGGAAGGTTCTGAAGAAGTTAGGCAAGATAGAAAGTCCTTGCTTAATCAGGAGTATGAAAGCTTTAGGCAAGGAAAGGGAGATAGCATCACTGAATGCTACAAGAAGTTCTATAGAATAGTTAATGAACTCATGTCTTATGGAAGAGAGTTCAGCAACTATGAACTGAATGACAAATTCCTAAGGTCCCTAACAAAAGATTGGGACACCAAGATCTGTGCCATAAGAGAAATGGCAAAGTTGGGAGAAATTCCTCCTCCTACACTGTTTGGCAAGTTATTGTCATATGAGATGCAGCTGACAGTGAGGAAAGAGGAGGAGAAATCTACTAGGACTGAGCACAAGGAAAGGACTGTTGCTTTCAAGACAGAAGTTCCCAGAAAATGCAGGACTAAGTCATCAACTCCACCTCCAGAGGTAGTTGAATCTGAGTCAGAAGAGTCTGTCAGTACAAAGTCTACAAGCAGTGAAAGTGATGAAGACTTTGCTGCCTTCACTAGACACTTTCAGAAATTCCTGAAGAAGAAATAGTGGAGGTCCAGACCATCTACTTACAAGGGAAAAGAAGTCTTGTATCAGGAGAAAAAGCCTTCAAAGAAGGACAGGAAAAAGACAAAGATAAGCAAGGCAACTGGATCAAAGATTGTGTGCTACTGCTGCAATAGACAGGGTCATGTTATTGCAGATTGTCCTGAGAAAAGAAAAGAATCCAGTGACAGGAAAAAGACTCACTTCAAAGGGAAGAAAGAGAAGTCTTTTGTTGCCAAGAATGAGAAAACTCTTTCAGATATTTCTTCTTCAGACACTGATACTGATGCTGAAGCCTACATAGGGCTATTTGCTGAAGAAGAAGAAGAAGAATTTATGCAGATCTTGGAGTCAATTTATGAACAAGAAGACTTCCAGTGCCAAGGACTGATGGCATTGACTGAGAGTACCAAAATCCTGGAGCAGCCAGGACCCAGTCAGGTACAAGGTTCAAGTTCAAGTTCAGTTTCTTGTTCTAGTTCAGATTCAGATTCTTCTTCATCAAGTGATGAGAATATATCTGAGTCTGAGGAAGATATTCATCAGCTTATAGATGAATATAAGGTACTGTTGCAAGCCTATAAGAAAAGAAAGACCCTAGCTAAAAGTCAGGCAAAGGAGATTGCTGATCTCAAGGGTGTTGCAACAGACTTTGAGAAGGAATTTGATCAAAAACTGAATGAGGTAGCCAGGCTGAAACACATTACTGTGATTCAGATGGGAACTATCACTTATAAGAATGATCAAATTAAGAGACTGGAGATCAATCTTCAGAAAGAGAGAGAGCTTGTTGCAAGGTTTTCAAAACCTAAATCAGTGCTGCCTTTAATTGATGAATTTGTTCATCATAAAGGCAAGGCTGGACTGGGTTTTGTTAGACCTGCAGGGACTGAGCAGTCCAAGTTTAAGTCCAAGGGCAAAGCCCCAACATTCAACAAGCCTGCTGTAGTCAAGACAGCAAAGGTTGTACCTAAGCAAAGGTACAACAAGTTTGAATGCTGGTGCTGTGGCAAGATTGGCCATTTTGCAATGGACTGTTGGCACAATGCCAGTGCCAAGGTGAGTAGCAAGTTACCTGGTGGAAAGCCAGTAGGTAGCTTTGTCAAGTTGCAAACTAACAATCACCAAGGACCCAAGATTACTTTGGGTTCTAAGGTTCATTAATTTGTTTTGCAGGTGAATCCAAGTGGCCATACCCCAACATGGTACTTGGATAGTGGATGTTCCAGACATATGACTGGAACAAGGGGACTACTGAAGGACTATATTCCAATCAAAAATGGTCCTAAAGTGACCTTTGGTGGTTCTGAAAAAGGAATCATCAAAGGGTTTGGTAACATTTCTTCAAACCTTGTTACCATTACTCAAGTGGCTTATGTTAAAGGGTTGAAACACAACCTTATAAGTATAAGTCAGTTAAGTGATGTAGGGTATGACATCTCATTTATTAAAAATGGTTGTCATATCAAGAGGTCAAGTGATCAAGAGATCATTTTGACAGGATATAGAAAAAGGAATGTCTACTGTCTAGACATTATGATTGAGAACAATGGTTCTCCTGTTTGTCTTGTAGCTGATGAGACAGTCTCTCATTGTGTCAAGTGGCGCAAGAGGCTAGCTCATCTTAACTACAAGACTATTAGCAAACTCTTTAGCAAAGAGTTAGTGAGGAATGGTCCTCAAGTTAAGTGTGTTAAAGATGGCATTTGCTCAGCTTGTCAAAAGGGCAAGCAGACTAAATCCACTTTTAGGAGCATAGATAACAAAGATGCTGTGAGGTGTTTATACCTCTTGCATATGGATCTCTTTGGTCCAATGCCAGTTCACAGCTTAGGTAGGAAGGTCTATACCTTTGTAGTTGTTGATGACTACTCAAGGTTTTCCTGGGTGTTCTTCTTAAGGCAGAAATCTGAAACACCTAGTGTCTTCTACAGCTTTGTCAAGCAAATTCAGAATGAACTAAATAGTACTGTGGTCAAAATTAGAAGTGACCATGGTACTGAGTTTCAGTCTGAAAGCATGACAAAACTATGTGAAGACTTTGGGATATTTCAAGAATTCTCTTCACCTAGAACACCTCAGCAAAATGGCATTGCTGAAAGGAAGAATAGGACCTTGATAGAGGCTGGTAGAACCCTACTTAGTGATACATCACTGCCAGAGTATTTCTGGGCTGAAGCAGTTAACACTGCATGCCATGTGATAAATAGGGCTACCATCACTAAAAGGCTAAACAAGACCCCCCTATGAAGTAGTGAAAGGCAGGAAACCAAATCTATCCTATTTTAGGATCTTTGGTTGTAAATGCTTCATACTTAATAATGGGAAGTCTTACTTAACAAAGTTTGCTGCCAAGTCCCAAGAGGGAATATTTGTTGGGAACAGCAATAATAGTAAGGCTTATAGAGTCTACAACTTGACTACACAAGTTGTAGAAGAATCAGTGCATGTAGTTTTTGATGAGACAAAACTAATTAACAATGAGTTGTCTAGCAATGTATGCAGCCCCACAGGTTTGACAAAGAAATTGGACAAGCTTACTATAGAAGAAGTACCAGCTGCAAGACAGCAAGTTGAGGAGAGTAGCTGTTGTCCAGGGGGAGAACTACATGTGCCAATAGCTGAAGAAATCCAAGGTATACAGCATGATGCAGATGCTGAAGAGGTTCAACCTGAAGCTAGGATGCCTCCAGCCCACATGCATCTTAGAGATCATCCAGTAGAGCTGATTATTGGAGATCCAAGACAAGGAGTTCAAACCAGGAGCAGATACATGAATGCAGCAATCTACTCCAGCTTTTTGTCTCAAGTTGAACCTAAGAAATTTGAAGAAGCTATACTAGATCCACAATGGACTGAAGCTATGCAAGAAGAGCTTAATCAGTTCAAAAGGTGCAAGGTTTGGGAGCTGGTTCCAAACCCTAAAGACCACAATATAATAGGAACTAAGTGGATCTACAGAAATAAGATGGATGAACAAGGGGTCATCATAAAGAATAAAGCAAGACTGGTTGTAAAAGGATATAGGCAAGAAGAAGGTATTGATTTTGATCAAACCTTTGCCCCAGTAGCCAGACTGGAGGCCATAAGGATGTTCTTGGCCTATGCAACCTATCAAGGATTCAAGGTTTACCAGATGGATGTCAAGTCAGCATTCTTAAATGGTAATTTGAAAGAAGAAGTCTATGTGGAGCAGCCTTCAGGTTTTGTTGATCCAACTCAACCTCATTATGTCTATAGACTTAGGAAAGCATTATATGGGTTAAAGCAAGCCCCTAGAGCTTGGTATGAAACCCTATCTAGTTTCCTCATTGAGAACAAGTTCTCAAGGGGGAAAATAGATAAGACTCTATTCCTTAGGGAATCTAGAGGCAAAGTCATACTTGTCCAAATATATGTAGATGACATTATATTTGGGTCTACTGAAAGTAGCCTTTGCAGAAAGTTTGCAAAGCTTATGCAAAGTCAGTTTGAGATGAGTAGTATGGGAGAGCTGAAGTTTTTCTTGGGTCTCCAAGTTAAACAGACTGAAAATGGTTTATCCATATGTCAGTCCAAGTTCACCCTAGAACTCATAAGGAAATATGGTATGGATTCTTCCAGTACCATGAAGACTCCTATGGGGTCAAGTATGTCTCTTAGCAAGGATGATGCAGGGAAACCTGTAGATGAAACCTTGTATAGAGGGATAGTTGGCTCCCTACTATACTTGACTGCAAGTAGGCCTGACATTATGTATGCTACATGTGTTTGTGCCAGGTATCAAGCCTGCCCTAAAGAGTCTCATATGACTGCAGTCAAAAGAATATTGAGATATCTAAAGGGCACTCCCTATCTAGGCCTCTGGTACCCTAGGAATGGAGACTTTGATCTAACAGGTTATTCAGATGCAGACTTTGCAGGATGCAAAGAGGATAGAAAGAGCACTACTGGAACCTGTCAATTCCTAGGTGGAAGACTAATTTCATGGAGCAGCAAAAAGCAGACTAGTGTGGCTATCTCCACAGCTGAGTCAGAATATATAGCTGCAGGAAGTTGTTGTGCTCAACTTCTATGGATTAAACATCAGCTAGAGGACTATGGATTTCAGGTAAGTAGAACTCCACTTTTCTGTGATTCTACTAGTGTTATTTCAATAGCTAATAACCATGTATCTCATAGTAGGACAAAACATATTGAAATTAAATATCACTTTCTTAGGGAACATGTAGAAAGAAATGATATTGTACTTGAATATGTTAAAACAGATGAACAAATAGCTGATATGTTTACTAAGCCACTAGAAGAAGCTAAGTGCAATAGATTCAAAATTGAACTAGGAATGATCAACTTAGACTAAGTTTACAGAACTAGAAAATTGACTAAGTAAAAAGGTGTCGACACATAGACAAGTCTATGTCGACACAGAATAGTAGTGTCGACACTTCAGGAAAAAGGTGTCGACACATCTAGGATGTTGGTGTCGACACTTCAGAATATTAGTGTCGACACATGACAAGTAAGTGTCGACACATCCAATATGGTGTCGACACTTATGATTTACTCAGAATTTTTCTAAGTAAAGTCTCGACAATATGTCGAGTTATGTTGTGTCGACACATAACCAAGTGTCGACACATAAAATCTGTTGACTAAACTTGTGTCGACACAAATGTGTCGAGACATTATAAGTCAGTGTCGAGACTTATTGCCAGTGTCGACACATGTTTAGCTTGTTGTCCCGCCTGTTCATCTTCAAAATTCGACAGGTATAAATAGGGTTCTGTCTCTGATTGTCGACACGCTGTTTCGAGACCAAAACTATTGTGTCGACATTTCTCTTTTCTCAAGACTAATTCTCCAAACCCTAATGGCTCCAAATCTCGAGGAGAACGTTAACGAAGGCTATGAACTTGTGCATGGCGCATTCGATGATGGCGATCAAGAAATCCAATCGGTAGTAACCCTAGTCAGCGATTCTGGACTAGAATATTTGGTTTCAGAACCAACCAAGATTTGGAAGAAGGAAGTTCTTGAATTCCTTACTGGAGCTACAGTTGATGACTCTGGATATAGAATCAAATCCAGAGTGCATGGATCCAAAGTCAAGGTCTCACCAAAGAGTCTGAGGAAGGTACTCCAGCTACCTAAGACTCAAGATGAAGAAGAAGTTTCTACATCCAAGACTAGGGAAGCTCTTACCTGGTGTGGACTTGATCCAAAGCTGAAGATAGGTTCTGTCTTTAGCAGGAAAGGAATGAACAGTCAAGGAAAATTTCTGTCTAAAATTGTGGGAAAGGTCATTCTCAGTAAGCTTGGAGGGCATGACAGGGTGTCAGCCTCAATGTTCCATGTCATGACAAGAATTATCTTCACCCTAAGAACAGATTGGTCAATGGTAATCTATGAAAAGATCAAGGAAAGTCTGAAGAAGCCCAACCTGGGCAGAATTATAAGTATCTACCTGGCTGGTACAATACCAGAGGTAATGAGCACTGCTGCTGGTAGCAAGATCAATCATATGAGAAAGATGGATATGAGGATCTTGTCTAGGTGAGAAAGGGTGCTGTCAAAGGATATGCCTACCCCTGAGAAGCAAGTTACTGAGAAAATCACTCCTCCCAGGAAGAAGAGAAAAACTGCTTCTGTGGCACAAGAGTCCTCCAGCAGTTCTGAAAGTGAAGAACAGGTGGTGTTCACACCTGATGATAAGGAGGAAGAGACAGTGGTAAAGACTCCTGCTGCTCAAGATGTAGCTGAGATCCAGGGGGAGCTGCCTCAAGCTAGCCCCATCCATAGGGATCACAGCCAGGGGGAGCTTCCAGTAGTAGAAGAACCATCTACTCTGGACAGTGAGCAAGCCACCATCATTATCCAAGAGGTACTCACTGACTTAAAAACTTTAGACTATATTATAGAAGATGCTAATTTGTCTGATGTCCATCAGCAAACTCAGCTAGACAAACAAGTTCCAGATGTTGTTTTAGAAGACAAATCTGCTGAACAAGAAGTGGTACCTGAGTCAGTGGTTGAAGAGCAAAGACTATCTCCAGCTCCATCTCCACCTGAATATACAATGGAGGATTTATTCTTTAATCTAGATCAAGAGGATTTTGATATGGACAAGGATGCTGCTGCTGAAGATAAGAGTGCTGCTGCTGAGGGGGAGCACATGGAAGTTCTGGAAGAGCCTATTAGGCTGGAAACTGAGCAAGCACCTGCTGTGCAAACTGAGAGGCCTGAGAGCCCTAAGAATAGAGTTGATATTGCCAGCTCCTCTGCCTCTGAAGATGAGGAAAGTGCTAGGGCCAAGAAGAAGAAATTGTTTGTATTCAAAAGAAGAAGTCAGAGCTACAAGAAGGCTCTACAAACTGTTGCTCAACAATCCTTAGTCACACAAGCTCCATCACCTGATTACAGTGCCTTAATGGTAGCCATGCAAATCAAGCTGGATGAACAAAGGAAGGCTATAGAGACTTATGTGGATGAAGGGCACAAGTCCCTATAGTTTGATCTTGCACAGGACATAAAGTCTATAAGGTTTGAGATGAACCTTAATTAAAAGGAGATGACTGACTGCTTGCACAAGGGTGGGAATGCAGTAGTCTATTTGGCAACTCACCAGGAGAAGATCAAGACTCAGGTAGATGATATAGCATTAAAATAAGGATATGTGCTGGAGAATCAGTTGAGAATGAATGATAATTTAACTGCCTCCCACAATGCTATAGTCACTGAATTAAAGAATAAGTCTGCTGAACCTTCTACATCTGCTGCTGCTGCAAAGGCTGACTTTGATAAAATATTTCAAGCTGAGATTTCTGCTGTCAAGACTGCCATTAAAGATTCCCAGAAGGCCATCTCTGAACAGCTTACTAAGCTCAGACCTTACTTTAAAGAGGGCATCAGATACTTGGACAGTCAGATAAGGTTCCAGAAGGATGATGTCAGAGATCATGTTGCCCAAGAAGTCATAAAGGGGGAGAGAGTGTTAGTCAAGGCCAGTTCTGAACATGCTAAGTGGATATCCAATTCCATCCGGGCTACACTTGGATATCCTCCCCTGTGTGATGACAATGAAGATGCTGAATCTGGACTAAACCCTGCATATTTTGGAGGTGAGCCACAAGAAGTAGCTCAAGTTATTTATCCACCTCCAAATTTTGAAATGATTCAAGCAGAGGTGAGCACAATGTATAGCCCATCTGAGGGCAAGGACAATGTCCATTTAGAAAAGGTTGTTCAACCTATCACAGCAGCTATGCAAGAGGCCTTAGACAAAGAAGAAGAGGCAAGGTTGTCAAAGAAGAGGTTTAGGGAACAAGCTGAACTAAAGTCAGACTTTGAACAATGGAGTCCTACCTCTAGAAACATAATTCTAACTGCCTGGAAAGCTGCTAAAGACAACACTACTGATAGAAACAAGTGGTTCTCTGAAGCAGAATAGAGGAAGTATGAGATCAGGCAAGAAGCCATTGTTCAGCACAGAAGGAAGGCTAAGATGGGAAAGCTACCTCCTACAGCTGTGGAGCCTAGCAAGTACTTCCCCAAGCCATACAACTATTTTGAGAGACAAAATTAAGACTGAAAAACAAAAGAAGAAGGACTCAAAAGGCAAGAAGCCTGCTGATGCTGAGCCTACTGCTGCTGCTGCTGTCAAGGCTAAAGTCAAATCTGGCAAAGGAATTGTTATCCAAGAACCTGATCAGAAATAGATTAGAAATTAATTTGAAGATTGTTGTAATCTTTTGTATGAGAAACATTTTTATAAATCATTAAAGATGTATTAGAAAAATGTTAGAACAATTTATGATAAATATATTTTCATGATTGTTCTGAGTATGTGTCTATTTCTTGTTCATTCTGCAATGTTGAATGTGTATATGTGTGAAGTTTTACATGTTCATGTTAACCCTGCTGATTATAATCTGCTTCACATCATTTTGTAATTTTAATTATGAATGGTGTATATCATTGACTAAGGGTTATGACTTCTCCAAATAGGGGGAGATTGTTGGGTACATTGGTCAAATGTACCTGATTTAAAGAAGCCCCATCCATCTCAATGATATACATCATAATGTATTTGATGTATGTTTGAGTTACTTGTGCAGGTTAAGAAATCACTGGACTGAAGCAAAAAATTTCTAAGTCCATGTGTCGACACCCAGAGGGAAAGTGTCGACACTTAAGAAAGCCTGTGTCGACACCCAGACAAGCAGTGTCGACACTTGGAGTCATTGTGTCGACACCTGGGATGCAGAGTCGACACCAGACAGAAAGTGTCGACACTTGGAGCTGTGTTGACACTCAGTGAAGAAAAGTACAGACAGAAAGTGTCGACACAAGGAGCTGTGTCGACACCCAGTGAAGCAGTGTCTACACCAGAAAGTGTCGACACTTGGAGCTGTGTCGACACTCAGCAAAAGTCTGCAGAGTCTAAGTACATGTGTCGACACTCAACACAATGTGTCGACACTATGCTGAAGAGTCAGCATTTGAAGAATGTGTCGACACTCAGCACAATGTGTCGACACACTATCAGAAGAGTCAACACTTGAAGTAAGTGTCGACACCCAGCACAATGTGTCGACACTTAGCTAAAGACTCAACACTTGAAGAAAGTGTCGACACAAGGAGCTGTGTCGACACTTAGCAAAGAACAGAAAGAGCAGCAAATTATTCTAAGTACAAATGTCGACACTAAAGGAATGTGTCGACACTCAACTGAAGTCTCAACAACAAGAAGGTGTGTCGACACAAGGAGCTGTGTCGACACTCAGCAAGATTCAAGATAGAAGACTATGTGTCGACACCAAGAAGCAGTGTCAACACTTGACAGATTCAACATAAGAAGTTGTGTCGACACAAAGGAGATGTGTCGACACATTGAAGAATTCAGCAAAAGATAAAAGAACAAGTATTTGTGTCGACACTCAATTTTAGTGTCGACACATGCAGAAGATTCTGTGTCGAGACATACAAGGAATTGTGTCGACACCTTGTAGACTTTTGTCGACACTTACACAACATGTGTCGACACTTGGACTATAAGTGTCGACACTTAAAGACAGAAAGTCTCGACACTATCAGACAGATAGAGATTTTCAAGAAGTGACTTGTTGACATGACAGCTGTCGATCCAGCCGGTCTACAGCAACTGTCAGAGATGTCAGAAGTCAGTTATGAACCGGACCAGCCGGTTACCATGAAGAAAGCCTATAAATAGGCACCCACAGTTTACAAAAAAAAAGGGGGAGAATAATTAAAGTAATTGATCAGATTATTCAAGTAATCTGTAAAGTGATACACAGAGTAATAAACACAAGAAGATCTTGCATTCCATCTGCAGATCTAAGAAGTTGGAGAGAGAGGGCTCCTTCCAAGAAATCAGCCTCAGGAACTAGGCTGAGTAGAAGGATTCAGAATCAATTCTGGATCTTAAGTAGCAGAGGTCAAGGAACAACTGCAGAGGATTCAGCCTTTTCAGTTCTACTCAAGAAGCTTTGAAGAAAGCTAAGTCAGGGTGAATCCAGCTGAGTTCTTCCAAGAACTCATCAAGAATCTCTCAACTCCCCTCCTGTAATTCTGAGTTGTAGAGTCATTATCTGTATTACATTTGTAACTTGTAGGATCCATTGGATCTGAGTGATTGTAAGCCTATATTTATAAAGGCTGAGGGTAGGGCTTGTTAGCCTGAGTGTAGGAGATATAGATCTCTGAGTGTAGGCCTTGGATTGGCTGAGTGTAGGCCTTGATTGGCTGAGTGTAGGCTTTGGGATAAAGCTGAGTGTAAGGCTTTGGGCCTGAGGTAGGAACCAATTTGGGTTCTGAGACAGTGGAGAAGTTAGGCCGAATCTAGTACACTGCTAGATAGGCGAAGGGGGAAAGTGGATGTACCCATATCTTGGGGAACCACTATAAAACACTGTGTGCTGTGCTGTGTTTGTGCTGTGGATGATCTGTGTGTGTTTGATTATTGCTGATTGCTGTAATAAACTAGTTAGAAATCTGTGATATAACTGTTTGGCTGCCAACAAAGTTAGAAAAGGATTAGGTCACCTATTCACCCCCCCTCTAGGTGTTTAGGTACCATATCTTTCAGTCATCTCAGCTGGTGTGCAAACCAGAAATCAGGTCAACCAAAACCTATTGCACACCTGCTTCCTATCAAAAATTGAACCTCAATCCATTCAAGATGCAGAGCAAGATCTACACTGGATCATTACAATGCAAGAAGAGTTACATCAATTTGAAAGGAACAAAGTGTGGGAACTAGTGCCAAAGCCTAAGGATCACTCCATTGTTGGAACAAAGCGGGTGTTCAGAAACAAACTGGATGATCAAGGAGTAATTGTAAGGAACAAGGCAAGGCTAGTTGCTCAGGGATATTCTCAAGAAGAAGGAATAGACTATGACCAGACTTTTGCACCAGTTGCAAGATTGGAAGCCATCAGAATCTTTTTAGCTTATGCAGCACATAAAGGATTCAAGGTATATCAGATGGATGTCAAAAGTGCATTTCTAAATGGAGACATCAAAGAAGAAGTATATGTCAGACAACCTCTAGGTTTTATCTCTCCAACTTATCCTGATTATGTTTTTAGATTAACAAAGCATTATATGGTCTCAAGCAAGCTCCTAGAGCATGGTATGAGACCCTAGCATGCTTTCTTTTGGAAAATGGATTTATAAGGGGTAGAGTAGACCAAACTCTTTTCATTAGAACCCATAAGTCCCATACCCTACTATTACAGATTTATGTAGATGATATTATTTTTGGTTCTACTGACTCAAAATTGTGCAGAAGGTTTTCCAACCTAATGCATTCTAAATTTGAAATGAGTAGCATGGGTGAGCTATCCTTCTTCCTAGGATTTCCAGTCAAACAGCATGCTGAAGGCATCTTTATTTCTCAAACCAAGTATGCAAATGAATTGGTTAAGAAATTTGGCATGTCTAAAGCATCTTGTATGAAAACACTTATGCCTACTAATGCTGTATTGGATGCTGATGAACATGGGAAACCTATTGATCACACAACATATAGAGCAATGATTGGATCTTTACTGTACCTTACAGCTAGTAGACCAGATATAATGTTTGCTACATGTATATGTGCTAGGTTCCAAGTAAGCCCTAGAGAGTCACACCTAACACTAGTAAAGAGGATTCTCAGGTATGTTAAAAGTTGTCCAAATCTAGGTCTCTGGTATCCAAAAGATTCAGCATTTGATTTAACTGGATTTTCTGATGCTGATTATGCTGGATGCAGAATTGACAGGAAAAGCACCAGTGGAACTTGTCAGTTCCTTGGTGACAGACTTGTCTCTTGGCTTTGTAAGAAACAAACTTCTGTGTCAA
Source organism: Platanthera guangdongensis (assembly GCA_039583875.1). Classification (NCBI taxonomy): domain Eukaryota; kingdom Viridiplantae; phylum Streptophyta; class Magnoliopsida; order Asparagales; family Orchidaceae; genus Platanthera; species Platanthera guangdongensis. Next base: position 87,099,404 of record CM077163.1, read on the forward strand.
CTTCAACTGCTGAAGCTGAATATATGGCTGCATGCAGTTGTTGTTCACAAATCTTGTGGATTCAAAACCAACTCCTAGACTATGGCTACAACTTAGAGAAGTCTAAAATCTTTTGTGATAACACCGTGCTATTTCCATAGCTCAAAATCCAGTCCTCCATAGTAGGACAAAATACATAGAGATTAGGCATCACTTCTTAAGGGATAATGTTGAAAAGAATAAAATTGAACTACAATATATCCCAACTGTCTTACAAAGGGGAGATATTTTCACCAAGCCCTTGGATGAAAAGAAACACACTTTCTTCCTAAATCAGTTAGGAATGTTAGATGGAGGAAGTCTTAAATAATATCCAAGATTTTAAAAGCTTAAAAATTGACCAAGACTAGGCAAACATCTTGATTTTTCTTAGTGTCTAGAGTTTTTCTGGTCTCTGAACTGCGCTTGACGATTTTCCCCCAGATCGTCGAACGGAGATCGACGATTTCTGAAATCGTCGAACTGAGTTCAGCGTTTCTCAGATAGTATGGACTATCTCTTCCGGTCAGCGATCGTCGAACGGCGCTCGACGATTTTGTTCTATGAACGATCGTCGAATAGAGCTCGATGCTCTCCAATATCGTCGAACGGAGATCGACGATGTTGAAGACTCTTCAGATTCCTTTAGAATCCCATATTGTCGAATTGAGTTCAACGATCTTTCCATTTCTGCGTCGAACCCTAATATAAAATTCATTTTTCGCCGTTTTTCTCCTTTGCGCTTTCGATTTCTCTGCAAAAACTTTCTTTCCCTCCAAACATTTCTGCACTTGGTCGTTTTGTTTGTTGAATCTTTGCAGGTAACTATGGCTGTTTCTGTTGCTATTCTCGCCGCCATGAAATTTGATGCCGGCTTTGACATAGACATGGAGTCCTTCAGCACGACAGATCAGGTTTTCCAGGACATCTTGGAGCTATTCAAAGAGCAAAAACTTGCTGCAATCATGACTACAAGGATTAAGCTTGCTTCTAATGAAATTAAAGAGTGGGTCTACACTGCCCACAATCAGGATCACAACACCATTGTTGGATCAATCTCTGGCACACAGGTACCCTTGACCCCAGTAATTCTGACAGAGGTTTTTGAGTTAAGTACTGGTGAAGATTCTACTGATTTATCTGGAGAAGAATATGCTGACTTGCTTGCCAGAATGGGTCATTCTGAGGCTAACCCTAGCAAGCTGTTGAAAAAGAATCTGTCTGTGGAATATAGATTCCTGGCTGATGTAGTTGGAAAGGTCCTATTGGCTAAGCACTCTGCCCATGATACTATTTCAAGGTATCAGCTCTGCTTAATGGGAGCCATAGTGGATAGGAAGAATCTGAACTGGGGAGAGGTCTTCTTTGACCTAATTAAGAAGAAAATTAACAAGAGTTTTGTAAGATTTGGAAGGATCTTAGGCATTTTTCTGCAGAATAGGTGCCCTGCATTGCTGGTATCCTCTAGGATACACATTAATGCTTCCAAGAGACTGTCTTGTGCCCTTTTTGGTAAATGGGACAGGCAGATCATCAAGCCCAGCAGGACCTCTTCCAGCACACATTCAGGCACCAGAACTGTCAGAGTCACTTCCCCTCAGGTCTCTGCCCCTGCAGATGACCTGCCTGCTGCTGCCTCTCCTCCTCCTCCTCCAATTCCATCTCTTCCAATTCCATCCACCATTCAAACTCCATCCACCATCATCATCTCCAGCCCATCTCCAACATCCATACCATCTCCAATCCCTACTCTACCAACAATAGAAGAACAATTCCATCCATTATACTCCTACCCTTAAACAGACATTGTTGGGTATTGTATCCACAATTACCTGGATTTGAGGAAGCCACCTGTCAAGCTAAGATGAATTCACAATGTATTTGATGAAACCTCTCAAGTTGTGCTTGCAGTTATTCCACGCTAAGTGCACACCAATGTCAGGGTGCAGTAGGTCAATATACACGGGTCTGCACGACGTAATCCCTCGTTGAGCAGATCAGTGTGTTGGCCTACGTGTACTCTCTCTATTGGAGTGCACTTACTTTCAAGTACAGGGCCGTGTTTATACAAGAGCAGACAAGGAGCAAGGATGGGTCAAGGAGCAGCTCTTGGGTGGAAAGATGAAAATTCGTCTAAGTACAATTCGACGAGAATCACCAAGTGATTCTCGCCGATTCGGCGAGTATCACTAGTGATTCTCGCCGAATCGTCGAGAATCATTAGTGATTCTCGCCGACTCTATCCGGCCACCTCAAAACGGTGCCAAGTAAGATTCGGCGAGAATCACTAGTGATTCTCGTCGAACCCATCGTTGAGCAGAACATGAATACCAAGTATTATTCGTTGAGAATCAACAAGTGATTCGGAGAGAATCACTAGTGATTCTCGATGAATCGTCGAGAATCACTAACTGATTCTCGCCGATTCGTCGAGAATCACCTTCGATTCTCAACGAATTTTACTTAGCGATTTCTCGGGATGCTGCTGGACCGTATTCTGCCACTAGACTATTTTGAACCGGATTTCGGGTTTCTACGTGTGGGACCCACAACGGTCATATTGTAAGTGTCTATAGTGTATAAATACACAGGTAGTTTTGAACAGGAAAGGAGCGAAGAAGAAAAGAAAATACGCGAGCCGCGACGTGACCTAGATCGCCGTTTCCGCTCCGCCGCCGCCGTCGCCGATCTCGCCAAGTTGTTTGCCGGTTCATCGTGGTTTCGCCCAGATCCTCCTGCGACAGAAGCCTAGCTAAGCTCAGCGTCTCACGTGTCTAACCGGAGATCTCTTATCTCTCGATTTGTATATCGGGAAAATCTTCCCCATCCGAATCGATCGAGACGATTGATCCTAGTGTGACCGTTGGTAGACCTAGCTAGCTTCGCTACGAAGTTTGGATCTCTAAAGAACAACAGTCGCACCTCGTTGTTGCCGCCGATCCCGTGAACCTAGCCGCCGCCCTTCATGCCGCCGCTGGTTCCGGGGAGATCCTCTCCAAGAGAGTCTAGGGTTGTGGACTTTTCGTGGACTTCAAGAACACGTCGTCAACGAAGAGGGACACCTTGTCTCCAAACGTAGTTTGTATCTTTTACATTCTATTTTATTTTTGTTGTAAAGGAACGGTGGTTCCGTGTTGTAAGGGTTGGGTGCAACCCGTGTTGTGGGAGTGTTGACTCCTACGTGTGGAAGGGTTCCTTCCGATAGTGCAAGGATTGGATTTCAATCCTGTTGGTGAAGAGACTGAGTCGTCCATGGTTGGGAGATAGGTCAAAGGGGGAAAGTGGATGTACCCAAGTCGGGGAACCACTATAAATAGCTTGTGTACTCTATTGTGCTATGTTGTTTTATTTTCGTGTGCAGGTACATTTTAAATTCCACAAAAACGCTGCACGTCACCTATCCCCCCCCCCCATAGGTGAAGATAGTTGACACTAGGTGGATTTTCAAGTGGTATCAGAGCCAGGTTACTCATCAAAAAGGTTTATACCTTGAGTAGTATCCTGCCACCGGTGTTAGAAGCATGGAGCTGGATTATGAGATATCTCCACTAAGACTTCCCGCATGTACAAAGGAGTATTATCCCGTCTGGAGGATGAGGGTGTCATATCACTTGGAGGCCATCGATCCTCGAGTATCTTTCATCCTAGAAGAGGGTCTTTTTATTCCTATGAAGACCTCCTGCTCTGGAAAGAATATCGAAGTGCACAAGTGCATTGCAGAGATGTCAGAGACGGAACTGTCACTATTTAACTTGGACAAGAGGATTCGTCAAATTATCTTGGATATCTGGTCTGTAGCTTATCGCTCTAGATTGGAAAGATTTCGGACGGCTAAATCTATGTGGGTGATGATCTCTGAGCTGATGGGGGGGTCAGAGAAAGCTGGAATCTGCTGTCAACCAGAGGATGAAGCCTATGTGGGGGTCTTCACCTCTAAAGATGAAGAAAAGGATCTCTCGGACAGCATCAGAGCTCCACTGTCCGTGTCAGAGACTGAATAGGCCAGTGAGGAAAGTAGCTCTGATGAGGATGACACCATGGTCACTGGCTCTAATGACAATAACACAGAAGAGAAGGTAACTTCTTCATCCTGCCCCGTCTCTCTTGAAGTTTCTGAAGACAGGAACTGCCTTCCTTCAGAAAATGCTGATTCCCTGAAGAGAGCCCTTCAGACAAGCAACCTACTTGCTGAGGAGCAAGCTCAAGAGATTGCTCGACTGAAGATCTTGTTGGTTCTCCAATTGGCATCCAACAAGGTCAAGGACTCTAAAATCTCAGCTCTAGAAAGTAGTCTAGAGAATGAGAAAAGAATAGTATCAAACTTTTCCAAGGTTGATGCTATAAAGAGAAAACAAGAAAATGGGTGGATCTCCCGGATTATCAATTCGTGGAGAAATGGGGAAATGATATTCCGACCCCCCACTCCAAGCAGGAAGGCAACTCATCATGCCTTCAGGTATGACCACAGGAACAATCGTGGTCACTGCAAGGGTGATCTGTCCTCATGTGGAGACACCCGTAGTGCAAGGGCCATCGTGGCCACCCATGAGAGAATACCTAAGGCTCATTCTGAGCCCTTTGTATTCACTGCCACTGCCTCAACTCGGTGTGAATCTGCATGTACCAGCTCACAAAACACTTCTCACCACCCGAGGAAACAGGACAGGGAGGTTAGAAGTCATGGTGTAAGTTTACATGGGGCCTCAGGAAGGGGGATGCCTGAAAGGAAGGCACCACCTCCCCGACCTCATGACGCTCGCAACATGCATTCCCTCCACCCTTCCACGTGTCACAGTGGAAGAGGAAATTTTGTTAGGAGATCATGCCCTATCCCGTTGAGACCTAGGACCGTGACTACCTCAATCACTAGATCAGGTCAGAAACGGCGATACAACATTCACCCGTGTTGGTGCTGTGGCAAAGTGGGACACTTTGCCATCGAATGTTGGCACAACCTCTCTGTGCCAAAGGCAAGGGCCTATTCACATTTTCTGAGCAGAGGTAGCCTTCCTGACAGGTTTTCTGAAGGAAGGCAGTCTAGTGCTTATGCTAACTGGAACCTAGGACCCAATATGATTTGGGTTCCTAAGGTAAAGTAATTCTTTCGTGCAGGGTAGTCTAGGTTCCCGTGAATTTGATGGGAACTAGACAGTAGGTGGCTCAAGACTAAATTGGAACAAGCGTCTGGAATAACAGATGTGATATCTACTTGAGAATATTCACATTGAGCTCCTAAAATGCTTTACCTGAGGGACTAAGAGATAACTCTCATAATCCCAGGTACGGTTGATCAATTCCAGGACTTGAGTCATATTGTATCCACATTTACATATATATATATATATATATATATATAGTTATACCTATATTTACACCATTGTGTGAGTACATCTAATGATATGTAAACATGGTAAACATAAACCATAGATACAATATTGAAGACTTATTGGAAATTCCCCTGGTAGACTCGAGATCTAACGTCTACAAGCTTAAATTAGTTCACTGAAAACCAGCGTAGATTGGCCTTACGAAGTATTTACATACTTAGAAGATGCTTAAATTAATTTATATGGAAAAGCTGGCTCAAACCCTAATAGCTTGGCTTTAAGGAGTATCTATATAGTTAGAAGACTTTCAAATTAACTTAGACAAACGAAACCGTGAGAATCCCATTTAACTCGTCGAGCTTGGCTTTAAGGAGAATCTCATTTAAGAAGAAACCCATTCCCGCCGACCCTTCACCTCCCGCAGGAATCCCGCCTAAGAACGCTCTCCGCAGGAAAACTTGTCGATTCTCGCCGCAAGGGAAGCTCGCCGAATCGACTCCTTCTCCGCAGGAAACTCGTCGACTCCCGCAAGACTCTCGCCGAATCGGTCTCCATCGAAGGTCTCCCGCCGAATCGCGCAGGAAACTCACCGAATCCGCAAGTTTCTCATCGAAGGTTTCCCGCAAGAATCCCACCGAAGTTTCTCACCAAAGGTCTCCATCGTCTTCCCGTAAGTATCTCGCCGAACCGTGCCGGCTTCCGTCGACTCCCGCAGGAAGCTCACCGACGATCTCTCCTGTCCGGTGCCCCTCATCTTCAACCATCTAACTCCCATCTACGCTTTTAGGTAACCACCCCCTCACGCTTACTTGGACTTGATTACTAGTGTCGCATCCTTTTTGATTTTTGATTAAGCATAGAGTAGGACTTTTATCCCTAGATTTACGATGGCTCAAAGGACAACTGTTGGGCTGGTCACCGGATGCGAGCTGGTTCGCACAGGGTTCTCTCATGCCTCAGATGAATTCAGGAACATCATCCTTATGCTAGAGGAGGCTGGACTCTCATTCGTCCTAGAGCATCCCTGTAAAATCCTGGACAAGGAGGTGCTGGAGTTCTTTGCAACCGCAAAACTCCGGAATGACGATTCTCTTATCAAAAGCAAGGTAGCCGGGGCAAAGATCAAGATGTCTGCCAGCAAGCTGACCCGCTTCCTGCAGCTCACTAGCTCGGAGCATGAGTACTATCTTGAGGAAGAAGACAAAACCCGGACTCTATTATTCTGTGGACTCCCTCGAGGAACACGGTCAATAAAGCGCAAGGATATGAATGAAGAAGGGAAGCTTCTGTCAGACATAATCGGAAAAGTACTCATCTGCAAGCCAGGCTCTCATGACCATATCTCTGGGGACATGTTCAAGATCCTGGTGGCAATTGCCTGCCGGAAAAGTTTCAACTGGGGGGCTTTGCTGTTTGAGAAGATAAAGGACACCCTGAGATCTCCGAGCTTTGGGCGAATCATAAGTCTGTATCTCAATCAGCTGAATGGAGACAAGTATGACATGAGCAATGGTGTTCCTCTACACTACTTGAAGAAAATGGACTCAAGTGTTTTTGACAGATGGGAGAGGCGAATTGGGCAGGCTCCCGTGGAAGAACAACAGGACGTATCTCCAGCAGTAACCCCCAGTGAAATTCCTGATACTTTGACTGCAGGAATTGAGGGGGAGCCTCTACCTACTCATGCTGATATCGTAGCTGACATCTCCCAAATGGCCAGAGATGCTGTGGCAGATATACAAGAAGATAGTGAAGCTGTGCCGGAGAATGAGGAGGCCCTGAACCGGAACAATCAAGGAGCCGAAGCTACTGTACAGGAGACTGCTGACAAAGAGTTGGAAGAGGATGCTGATGAAGATGATCTCATGGATGATGAAGGAGAGGAAGACGGCAATGAGGGACATGAAGCATTGGAGACTCAGGATCTCATTGAACCTCCATCTGACAAGCACGCACCTGAAATCATTCCTGAAAACATTGGTGCACGAGTGGAGGGGGAGTCCGAGAAATCTACAGATGCTGCCAGTATTCCACCCTTAGAGGTTGTGCTCCTGTCCAGCTCTACAGGTGCATCTGATGAAGTGCAAGGCCAAGCAGTGCCTCCGGATCTTCCATTACGAGATGAGCTAGCCACTCACACCGTGAGTGTCATTCAAGGTATAGTGGATGAGCTTAAAGGCTCTTTTGAAAAAGCTCAAAATAAAATGCTGAAAAGGATTAAGAAGTCTGAAAATCTCATGCTCAAGAACATGGTGGAGATCAACCATAAACTTGACATGATGGACAAGAAATTTGAAGAAACGTATATAGCGGCCGGCCAAGCGGTCACTCTTCTTATGGCCGGATTGAAAAAGAACACGGATACTCTTGCCGTAGTGAATCAGAATGCTCATGTTGTAGCAAACAACATTCAAAAGTTTGACGGTAATATGATAACTCTCAACGCCAATTAGCAGGCCTTGGTCACTGAATTCTCCAGGACTACCAAGCATATTGATGACTCACTGCACTCCTATGCAAACTCCATCGCATTTGAAGCCAAAAAGGGGGAGAAGGAATACATAGCTAAGATGGCTGAGCTCCGAGAAGTCATGATCAACAACTTCGAACAGTCAAACAAATACGTCTATGACAGCTGCTGGTGGATGCTCCAACAGGAGTTAGGCGTCGTGTTGCCTGAAAATCCTACGGGTATTCATGCTCCTGAGACTTCTACGGCCGCTGAGGGAGTTAGTGCCGCTGAGGGAGTAAGTGCTGCTGAGGGAGTAAGTGCTGCAGATGTTCCCATGAGTGAAGCTGATGCTAGGGCTGTTTCCAAAGATAAACTGATGAGCATGTTTGACCAAGAGGCCCTAGCAAAAGCCAGGGGCAAGAGAAAAGCTCAAGAAGGGACCTCCAAGGAGACACTAGCTGAGAAGAGAATCATACTGAGTGAGGAGGAAGTACGAAACGAAAAGTGGAGTCCAGTTTCAAAGAATATCATCTTGGACACCTTCTGTCTACAAGAAAAAGGAGAATTCAATCGAAACGAAGTATACAACCAGTATGAGTGGGAAATGCACAAGACGTATGAAGCGAAACGAAACATCTTCTTCAGGACCAACACAGCAGCAGATAAAGTTCCTCCTCCCAGATATTATCCGAAGCCCAAAGAGTATATGGAGAGGCAAAGGAAGAAGTATTTGGCGCAAAAACTCAAGGATGACTTAGCCAAAGAAAAATAGTCAAAACTTTATAGCTTGTCATTCTCTATTAAGAACGATTAATGGTTATTGTTATTAGTTGAACAATCTTGAGATTATGTATATATACATATATATATATATATATGCATTTGAAATTATGAATGACTCAAGTCTTGATTTGTCTGCCTATATTATCTTGTGCTGCATATTTAAATTCTGAATACTGTTTATATTATTTGATTGGTGTTATTCATCTTAGCTAGTAGGGTTTTGGCTTCGTCAAATAATGGGAGATTGTTGGGTATTGTATCCACAATTACCTGGATTTGAGGAAGCCACCTGTCAAGCTAAGATGAATTCACAATGTATTTGATGAAACCTCTCAAGTTATGCTTGCAGTTATTCCACGCTAAGTGCACACCAATGTCAGGGTGCAGTAGGTCAATATACACGGGTCTGCACGACGTAATCCCTCGTTAAGCAGATCAGTGTGTTGGCCTACGTGTACTCTCTCTATTGGAGTGCACTTACTTTCAAGTACAGGGCCGTGTTTATACAAGAGCAGACAAGGAGTAAGGATGGGTCAAGGAGCAGCTCTTGGGTGGAAATACGAAAATTCATCTAAGTACAATTCGACGAGAATCACCAAGTGATTCTCGCCGATTCGGCGAGAATCACTAGTGATTCTCGCCGAATTGTCGAGAATCACTAGTGATTCTCGCCGACTCTATCCGGCCACCTCAAAACGGTGCCAAGTAAGATTCGGCGAGAATCACTAGTGATTCTCGCCGAACCCATCGTTGAGCAGAACATGAATACCAAGTATTATTCGTTGAGAATCAACAAGTGATTCGGCGAGAATCACTAGTGATTCTCGACGAATTGTCGAGAATCACTAACTAATTCTTGTCGATTCGTCTAGAATCACCTGCGATTCTCAACGAATTTTACTTAGCGATTTCTCGGGATGCTGCTGGACCGGATTCTGCCGCTGGACTATTTTGAACCGGATTTCGAGTTTCTACGTGTGGGACCCACAACGGTCATATTGTAAGTGTCTACAATGTATAAATACACGGGTATTTTTGAACAGGAAAGGAGCGAAGAAGAAAAGAAAATACGCGAGCCGCGACGTGACCTAGATCGCCATTTCCGCTCCGCCGCCGCCGTCGCCGATCTCGCCAAGTTGTTCGCCGGTTGATCGTGGTTTCGCCCAGATCCTCCTGCGATAGAAGCCTAGCTAAGCTCAGCGTCTCACGTGTCTAACCGGAGATCTCTTGTCTCTCGATTTGTAGATCGGGAAAATCTTCCCCATCCGAATCGATCGAGACAATTTATCCTAGTGTGACCGTTGGTAGACCTAGCTAGCTTCGCTACGAAGTTTGGATCTCTAAAGAACAGCAGCCGCACCTCGTTGTTGACGCCGATCCCGTGAACCTAGCTGCCGCCCTTCTTGACGCCGCCGGTTCCGGGGAGATCCTCTCCAAGAGAGTCTAGGGTTGTGGACTTTTCGTGGACTTCAAGAACACGTCGTCAACGAAGAGGGACACCTTGTCTCCAAACGTAGTTTGTATCTTTTACATTCTATTTTATTTTTGTTGTAAAGGAACGGTGGTTCCGTGTTGTAAGGGTTGGGTGCAACCCGTGTTGTGGGAGTGTTGACTCCTACGTGTGGAAGGGTTCCTTCCGATAGTGCAAGGATTGGATTTCAATCCTGTTGGTGAAGAGACCGAGTCGTCCCTGGTTGGGAGATAGGTCGAAGGGGGAAAGTGGATGTACCCAAGTCGGGGAACCACTATAAATAGCTTGTGTACTCTGTTGTGCTGTGTTGTTTTATTTTCGTGTGCAGGTACATTTTAAATTCTGCAAAAACGCTGCACGTCACCTATTCCCCCCCCCCCCCCCATAGGTGAAGATAGTTGACACTAGGTGGATTTTCAGACATTGCCACTTCATCACCCTCCATTCCATCCTTCAACCTCATTGATGATTCCTTCATGGATGACTCACCCTCCTCTCCTCCTGAGCTGCCCTCATCATCAACATCTTACCAACATCTTCTGCAAGAGATCATTGATCACCCCACCTTCACACCCTCTATCTCCATCCTACTGTCCTCCATCACCACTTTACCGACACCTCAACCATCTCTTCCCCAATACACTAGCTCTCCCCTACCATCATCCACAGCTACTCATCCATCCTCTACCTCTGCTCCAGTCACTACTAAGCAAGTAGATATTCCAGCCCTTGCTGACAGGCTTTATGAATTGCTAGCCCCCAGGCTATCTCTTCTTTTGGAGACCTCATTGGCTCCATTAATCCAGTCAGTGGCAGCTCTTTCTGCCAGGCTCTCCTCTTTATTCCCTCAGGCAGCCCCTTCAGAAGTGTGCCTTGATCCAGCTCTGTCTAAATCTAGGCAGGGGGAGATGCCCTATCAAGTGAGCCTGCATGCTGCTATTCTTGCTATTTCAGTGAGCCTGCCTACTGTGTCTGCTAGTTCTTCTTCTTTTGTTGTTGCTACTGCTGCTGCTGTGTTTCAAGATCCAGTTCCACCTCTTGTTGCAGTCTTTTCAATAGACCTCAGGTCTTTGCTCTCAGAATATGATTCAATGTATTTCAGTTGTCTTCCAGAGAAAGCTTGTCTTCCAGAGAGAGTTATTATCCAGCCCCTAGAGGATTTGTCCAAGGCCCTTGTGCCCTTCTCTTGTTGTGACCCCAGCATCATCACTTCCTTTTTTAACTCAGTTTATGCTGCTGCTACTCCTGCTGAAAGCAGTGTTGTTGTTTCTGATGTTGTTGCCCTTCCTGCTGAAAATTTTGTTGATACTATTACTGATACTGCTGATGAGTCAATTTCTACTGATATCCTTATGATAGAGGCACATGATGTTGAGCCCTCTGTGTTTTCTGAGGATATTTCTGCTGCTGATATTGATGTTTCTGTAAGTGAAACTGTTGCTGCACCAACTGCTGTCATTAGTGCTCCTGAACCTTCTGTATATATTGTTATTACTGCTGCTTCAACCTCTGCTTCTGCTTCAACTTCAACTGCCACACCTTCAGTATCTGCTGCTGTTGCTGCTGCTTCAACTCCTGTTACCAGTTCTGTATCTACTTCTGCTTCAACCCAGCTCAAGAAAGATTTGATGAAAAGGATTGATACTCTTTATGATGAGCAAAGCTCTGAAAGTGATGAGTTTAAGACAGATTCTAATGATTCTTCTGCTACCATTGTCAGAAAGAGAAAGGCAAGGAGCAAATCCATGAAGAGAGTACATTCAGCCAAGGTCAAGGACACAATGACATACCATATTATATTTTTCATGATTGCCCCATAACTGAGCACTGGATGCAGTACTCAAAGAATCAACTTAAAGCAATGAAGAAGAAAAGGAAATATGAAAAAGGCTCTTCTCAATTCCAACATCCTCATCCTCCTCCACCACCTCCTCCTGATGCAGGTGCAGGTGGAAGTTCAGCTGCTCAGCCCTATGCTAGAAGTCAAACACCCTATCAGCCACATGCCAGATCTTATCATAGGGGAAGCCAGTCCAGGGGCTCTCAATCCAGAAGAGGAGGCTATAGAGGCAATCAAAGAGAATTCCAGGTTTATTCTAAAGGATACTCAAGGCAACATCCCTACTCCAGGGAAGGAAAAATCTCATCTGACACAACCTCTGGTCCTTTTCCCTATAAATTGAAGGAAACAGTTTCATCCAGGCCTCCTCAAGATAACCCTTCTAATAGATATGAGCCACCAGTGCCATTTGAAGATCCTGAGAACAATCCAGCTGCTTTGACTGCAAGGATGAAAGAGCTTGTTGCACTAGACCAGATTAAGAAAGCTAGAGAGCAAGGCAAAGACTCATCCAACATCACTATAATGTCTGAACAGAGAAAGAAAGAGTTGGAAAGATATGGGTCAAGCAAATTCTTTGATTCTGATAGATACATGGAGCTGCATCCTGAAGCTGTAGTTCCCAGGCCCAAACAGCAAACCACTTTAGGTGCAGCAGATGATACAAGATCAAAGAAAGAAGCTCTCCACCCCAACAGAGAAATCAAACTCATTAAGAGCAAGGAGAAGAAATGATTATGTAAGGTGACAATCACTCTTGATTTTTGATTATTATCTGGGATGATATATATCTGTGGTTCTGCTATGTCCAGCTTTTTGCTTTTCTATATTATTGATTGTATGTTGTTACTTAATTTTTCCTAACTCTGTAAATAGTAATACTAACCCAAATACGGGGAGATTGTTGGAACACCCTATTACTAATTTGGGTCAGGATCACTATGTCTCTAGGAAACCAGTTTTTGACCTCCTGTATAGATCTAAAGGTCAATTTCAATTGAGTCTAAGGGTTAGAAGTCTAGGTTTGGAAGCTGCCCTCAAGACCAAGAATCTTTTCAGTTTGAGAGTAAGTCATATCATCAAGCTCAGCACGACGATTCGTCGAACTCCGATCGACGATCGTCTAGCTCAACTTCGACAGATCGTCGAACTCCATTCAACGATCGCTAAGCTCAACTTCCACAAATCATCGAACTCCATTCGACGATCTGCGAGCTCAGTTCGACGATCTTGACTCAGCATTGGATCTCTATCTCTGAGCTCAGTTCGACGATCTTTGAGCTCAAATCGACGATATTGTGTTGCTGTGTAAGTCCATATCGCTGAACTCAGTTCGACGATAGCAGAGCTCAGTTCGACGTTTTCTGATGACTTCAAGGATTTTTCAAGATTCAAATTCAGATCAGTTAAGGAGTTATTCTGCAATTAATTTAGAAGATTTTCTAGCCGTTTTCATTTATTTCTAGACCAAGTTTCAAGGGATTTTCAAGGAATGTTTCTTTGGACTTTCCTCCAGAAGACTTTTGCAATTAAGGATGCAATTAATGCAGGCCAGCGGCTATTCTTGACAGAGGAAGTTTTTCTATTCAGTACCAGAGAATAAAAGACAAGAATTTTTAAAATCTCTCTCAGAAATCAATAATCCCCAGAACACAGACAAGAAGAACAAGAACAAAATATTCTCTATCCCAAATAATTCTCTGAAGAACACACATCCAAGGAGATCAAACTTTCTGAAATCTTTTGATCTCTCTTGTCTCAAGTGTTCAAGGCCAACATCTTTCAAGACTCCAGACACCTAACATTTCAGTTGTTGCTGAAATCATCTTTTGCTGGAGATCAACTTCTGAAGGCCTATCACCCTACAACAAAGCTTCTTTTCCTGAACATCTCAAGGACTCAGGGGGAGCTTTGACACCATCAAATCCATATAGTCTTCTCAGCTACTTTGAGAAAGAGAAGACTTCCATCATTCTCTCACCCCCATCTTTGTAAAGGGTTTCTCAAACTCCATTCAAAAGTTTGAGCTTGGTTTTTGAGCACCTTGTCAAAAGCTCATTGGTGGCAAGACACCTGATCAAAAAATCTGATTTGGTTTTTGAGCACCTTATCAAAAGCTCATTGGTGCCCAGGACACCTGATCAACTCATCCTGTAGTGGATTCCTACCTAGGGTGGTAGAAGAGTGGATGTACACAAGTTTAGGGGAACCACTATAGTTCCTTGTGTCTTCTGGCTTGCTTGTTTTTATTTTTGTTTCTGGCTGTGATTGTTTTGTAATTATTTTGTGACTAGTTTAGTTCTGTGATTAGATTTAATAATTGCTTCTCTGCTCACTCAGATTACAACAATTGTTGTAAAAAGTTTTCAAGCACCATATACTCTATTCACCCCCCCCCCCCCCCCGTCTAGAGTATATCAGATCTAGCTGCACTTTCATCATCCCCATTCATCGAACTCTGGTCGACGAACTTACAATAATTCGTCGATCCCAGAACGACCAAATATAAATAATTTCTCCTATAGAAATTTTAAAACAGCTAACAAGACACTTAATCCAGTAGCTGATTGGATAATACCACCTAGGAGATATCACCCTCTAGGGTATAAGTCTCAACCTGCATTATCAGTCATTTCCAGTTTTACTTTTCAGCCAAACCAAGGACCCAAGGTAACATGGGTCAAGAACAATTGAGCTTTATTGTTTAATGTAGGTACAAGTGAAGAGCTGTCCAAGGCTAATTCAGACATGGTACCTAGACAGTGGCTGCTCCAAGCACATGACTGGCAGCAAAGCAAATCTCTCCAACTATAAGTCCAAGCTAGGACCAAAGGTGATATTTGGAGAATCAAAGAGTGGTCAGTCAGAAGGGTATGGAAGAGTAAGCATTGGAGCAGTGACCTTCAAAAAGGTGATATATGTAAGAGGACTTAAACATAACCTTATATCCATAAGTCAATTATGTGATGAAGGTTATCATGTACATTTCAACTCTACCTCTTGTTCTATTATAAATGATAAAAACCAAACTGTTTTAATTGGACTTAGACAAGGAAACATATATTTAGTAGATTTCATTTCTTCCACAACTGATATTTGTTCACTCAATATCACTAGTAACTAAAATGAGTTATGACACAAAAGGCTAGGACATATAAACCTTAAGAACATATCTAGGTTATCTAAAGACAACCTTGTTAGAGGTTTACCTTCTGGTCCCTATAAGAAGGAAAGCCTATGCAGGGCTTGTCAACTAGGCAAGCAAACTAAAACTAGCTTCAAATCCATTAATAAAAGTGATTCACCTAGGATATTGTATCTGCTTCATGTGGATCTTTTTGGACCCATTACAGTACAAAGCCTAGGAGGGAAGTCTTACACCTTAGTCATTGTTGATGATTTCTCCAGATTCAGTTGGGTAGCCTTCCTGAGAGCTAAGTCAGATACATTTAAAGTTCTTACAGATTTTCTCAGGATCATACAGATTGAGTTCTCTACTCATGTTGCATTGATCAGAAGTGATCATGGCACAGCATTTGAGTCTCTTCTTATGCATGAGTTCTGTGAGAAGGAAGGTATCAGGCAGTGCTTCTCAGCTCCTAGAACTCCCCAACAAAATGGGGTAGCTGAAAGGAAAAATAGAACACTCATTGAATCTGCAGGTACATTGTTAGCAGATGCTTACATGCCTCTATCCTTTTGGGCAGAAGCTGTAAGCACAGCTAACTATGTCCTGAACAGATGTCTTATACATAAACTAAAACACAAGACCCTCTATGAATTACTTAAAGAAAAGAAACCTAAAATCACTTACTTTAAAGTTTTTGATTGCATATGTTACATCCACACTAATAACAAAAGATACATTAGAAAATTTGAGGCTAAGGCTGAAGAAGGGATTTTTCTAGGATATTCCCAAGTAAGCAAGGCCTATAGGGTTTTCAACAAAACATCCCTTAAGATTGAAGAATCTATCCATGTGTCTTTTGATGAAGCTAACATGTCTTATAAGAAGAAAGACATTTCTACCAATAGTCTTTTGCAGGTTTCACCAATGTGTGAGTCAATGGATGGACTAAACCTTACCCAAGAGGTTCCAACTCATCCCACTCCACAGGCTGCTGAAGAGAGTGAAGAGGAAATCCAAGAGGAAGTAACTGAACTTCCATCAACAGCCAGTACCATTCCTCAAGAGGAATTATTTACAGAATCTGTTGCTCAACCAACTCCACAAACTGATCTTGTCACACTTAGAAATCACCCCAGATCTCAAGTGATTGGGGACATTTCAGTTGGTGTACAGACAAGACATTAGCTCAATCAAGACTTGATGCATGCCTGTTTTATCTCTCAAATTTAACCTCTCACCATCCTTGAAGCTGAGCAAGATCCACACTGGATTCTTGCAATGTAAGAGGAACTAAATCAGTTTGAGAGATGTAGAATTTGGGATTTGGTTCCAAGACCCCATAACTACCCAGTTATTGGAACCAAATGGGTCTATTGGAACAAATTAGATGCACAAAGGAACATAGTAAGGAACAAGGCTAGACTGGTTGCCCAAGGATATAGGCAAGAAGAAGGAATAGACTATGACCAAACCTTTGCCCCTGTTGCAAGGTTGGAGGCCATTAGAATATTCCTGGCCTATGCAGCATACAAAAAGTTCAAGGTATTCCAGATGGATGTTAAGAGTGCCTTTCTGAATGGTGTACTTCAAGAAGAGGTTTATGTAGAACAACCTCCAGGTTTTATCTCTCTAACTCAACCCTCTTATGTTTACAAATTGCATAAAGCTCTCTACGGTTTAAAGCAAGCTCCAAGAGCTTGATATGAGACCCTAGCTAGCTTTCTTTTAGAGCATAAATTTACAAGAGGAACCATAGATAAAACCCTTTTCACTAGACATCATAAGGACCAAATCTTATTGGTACAAATATATGTGGATGACATTATTTTTGGGTCTACTGATCCCAAATTATGCCAGAGGTTTGCTAACCTCATGCATTTCAAATTTGAGATGAGTAGCATGGGTGAGCTTTCCTACTTCCTTGGTCTCCAAGTGAAGCATCTCCCTGATGGCATCTTCCTCTCCCAATCTAAGTATGCTAAAGAGCTTATTAAAAAGTTTGGGATGGGTGATGCCTCAGGAATGAAAACACCTATGGCTACCAATGCTGTTGTGGATTCTGATGCAGCAGGGAAACCTGTAGATCAGAAACATTATAGGGCAATTGTTGGATCCCTATTATATTTAACAGCTAGCAGGTCTGACATAATGTTTGCCACATGCCTTTGTGCCAGATTCCAAGTGAATCCTAAAGAATCTCATCTTATTTTTCTAAAAAGGATTTTGAGATATATAAAGAG
The DNA here is from genome assembly GCA_039583875.1 of Platanthera guangdongensis. Taxonomy (NCBI): domain Eukaryota; kingdom Viridiplantae; phylum Streptophyta; class Magnoliopsida; order Asparagales; family Orchidaceae; genus Platanthera; species Platanthera guangdongensis. The sequence goes on from CM077163.1 coordinate 87,116,665, forward strand.
TTGTCCTAGTTTGGGACTCTGGTATCCTGCAGAGTCAGAATTTGAGTTAACTGGATACTCAGATGCTGACTATGCTGGATGTAGAGTGGACAGGAAAAGTACCTCTGTAACTTGCCAGTTCCTGGGTATGGGACTTGTCTCTTGGTTTTGCAAAAAGCAGACATCTGTGTCTACATCAACTGCTGAGGCAGAGTATATGGCTGCTGACAGCTA